>LR738709.1:182169509-182270897 GCA_902687465.1 Secale cereale | reverse complement strand
CCCACTGCACACCGATAGTCGAGTGATGTAGGTAGGTATCCATGCCACAGAGACAAACTGCACCTGTCCCCTCTCACACTCCAGTAGGCCAGCCACTCTATACCTTTGACGTGGGCACACACGAATTCGATGGCACTCTTTATCGATCACGCGTGCACACACACACATCATCCCTCTCTTCGATTCTATGGACACCTCAAGCCGATGATACATCCACTCTCTTCCCGTGGATCACCCCCTCTATATATATATATGTGATATATCCAGGACTCTATTTCACACACATTGCATATGTACCATTTTTGATTAACCCCACCCCCCAAAAAAAAACTCTCACAAACCCACACACTATATATCTCTACGTTTGTATCTGTCTCACACAACCCCACGTAGGTGGTGTACATATACAAGAAGAGAATAGGTGCACCGTGCACGTACTCTCGCTTCGTGCCCAGCCACACCCGCGCGGGTATACGATGGAGCTCATTTCGGTACGAAATGGCAGCCCACGTGCTAATTTGAACGTTGTAGCGGTTGTTTACCTACGGAGGTCGTGTACCACGCGTGCACGAAACAAAGTTCAACTTGATGCGTTGGCGCGTTATTATTAAATAAAGTTATATCGCTCAATGGCACGTACACAGAATATAAAAAGATTTTTATGGAGAAAAAGGTAGTACGCTCCACTATATACAATGGAGTCTGCCTGCCTGGTTTGTCTCTCTTCAGAGTATCTCACACAAGGCTGCGGTGGCCTCGCTCTCTCTCACCGTTGGTCACTGATCCGGCCGCATCCCGTCTGCCGGCGGAAAGGGAGGACGTGCATCGTTTCTCCGTTTGACGGCGCCGAGGCAGCACGCCCGATCTGTGGTACACGTCGTTCTCTCTAACCAAGCTTCGGCGAGGTAGGGCCTACGCTACCTGCTCGCTGCCGCAGTATGGGCAGATTCCGCCCGCTGCCGCTCACCTAGTTACATCCCGACGACCTCCAGGTATCCTCTCCGGCCTTGCTCCACTGCCTGTGTTCCGTTGTCGCTGCATGTGGATCTTCCATAGTTCTTTGCCCAAAACGTAGCTCGTCCGGCGTACTTTCCATATTGCAATCTCGTCCTCACACCGTTTTAGAGAAACACAACCGTGTTGTTGTCTTCCCTTAGGACAAGGAATATGCTTCTTTTTCGTCGTCGCATGTGTCATCAACTGTTATTGGCCTTTAATTGTTTCCTTTCTACCTCTTTTTGCAAACAGGGCTATCCATTTCACCTCGTTGCTATTGGGACCTTTTGGTGAACTGCACAAATCACTTTTTTGTTAAGAGTGTTTTGTGCAGTTCTACCAAAATGTCACACGGGCAAAGTCACTACATTTCAGTGCGACTGCACAAAGGGAGATTGGTTTTTCTCTATCTCCTCATCCAACTCCGAGCCTAATCTTCTCCAACTAGTTAGTCTTAATAGATACTTCAAAGGTGACCGACTTCTATTTGTGCGTTTATTGTTTCATCAACAGTCCTATATTATCGTAATCACACTTAGTATCATTGGAACAGGGACACTCAGCTCTATTTTAGTTGAACTGCACAAAATGATCGGAATGTTGCATGCTCCAGACAGCCAATTTTTTTCCTAACATGCCTTGTTGATTTAGACAGAGCTGGGGGGACGTTGCTGCCAATGAAAGCAGGGATCAATTTTAATTTAGCACCTTCTCACAACTTTGTGTTTAGTTGTGATGTAAATGTTAGCTCTGATTAGCAAGGAAGTTAGCTTTTTATTGTTTTTGAAAGAGCATCGATGGCAAGACACACGAAACAAAACCTGAAAGCTCACACCATTGTACAATTTCATGTCGCTGGAAAATTATTTGTATAGTACGTCAATTATGTAAACAAATGCTGAAGCCTGATAGCATTGCCAGAAGCCTCTTCGGCATCCGGGTCCATGTGCCATGCACAAAATTATACTCCTTCGTTCCTAAATATTTGTCTTTTTACAAATTTCAAATGGGCATATTTAGAGTGTAGATTCACTCATTTTGCTTCGTATGTGTACTCCCTTCGTTCCTAAATATTTGTCTTTTAGAGATTTCAACAAGTGACTACATACGGAGCAAAATGAGTGAATCTACACTCTAAAATATGTCTATATACATCTGTATGTAGTAGTCCATTTGAATATCTAAAAAGACAAATATTTGAGTAGACACTCGTTGAAATCTCTAGAGAGACAAATACTCCGGAGTATATTTAAGAACCGAGGGGGTAGTGCATAGCCGCATGGGAGACTCAGACCGGTCGTTGCACCACATTAATAGTGAGTAATGAGTTCCCACTATAAGTTGCTCGGAAGAAGCAACCATCAATAGGATCTTCTTTGAATCCGCTCATACTACTCCATCCATCACTGTTTATAGAGCGTGCTTCAGAAAAAAAGAAAATCTCATGGACCGAGGCGACCAACAATCAGCCTGAAAAATAGCATTGGTAGTTATAGCCCAGCGTCTATTACTAGAGGAAATAATGCGGGGTTGTCTGGTTTGTGACTAACTTTGCCAAAGATTGCCACACCTAAAGTTAGGCAAGTTTGACCAACTTAGGTGAGTGTTTGGTTCAAGCCAGACTTTTGGCAAGCCACAATTAGGCCCCACATGGCATACACATAAAAAGTGTGGCAAGATTCCCTTAGGCTTGCCAACTTGTGGCTCTCATTTTGGTGAACTAACCTTAGGCAAGCTTGGCAAAAATGTGTGGCAAAGTGTGGCAATGTTAGGCCTAGAACCAAACAGCCCCTGCATACACACATGCATGCAGTGCTTCCTCCCCGGGTACACACATGCATGCACTTACTCCACTCCGTAGTACTACATCAAGAGAAAATTGCGGTTACCACGCCCTAATTAATTGCGCATTAAACCAAACACGTCTAAAGTCTCTCTGGTGGTGGAAATGCATTAAGAGAAATGCATCATAATGAAGCGCGCCCTGTAAACTATGACAGAGGGAGGAGTAGTATGAAGGTGCAAAACCAAGTACGCGTACGGCCAGTCGATCAATGCACCTCCTCTTGGCATATCACTGACATGTGGGACCGGAGTGTGAGCAAACCGACCTCAATCGATGGCAAAATGGCCAACCCGCCATTCCTTGAGAGAGATGAGGTGTGAAAACACACAGACGGGCTCGCACAGAGGCCAAGATATATTCAAGCATGGTTGATCGATATCATCATTACATGTTGGGCTGTCATTTTCCGCCTTCTCCGGAATAAATGTGTACTTTATCAGAGATTAAGAAAAATAAGAGTACAAAGGATCCACCATGCGGTTCTAGTAGTAGTACTACTCATACTACTAAACCTTGCGCTGGGCTCTTCGCCTCTTCGTGAAGTCAAACAATGATGGTATTGCGCATGTTAGGTACTACAGTGTATGCCTCTGGCAATCTGACACTTGAATGAACTGATGCATGTCCACCGCCTGGGCGAGGGTACGTTGCATTAGTCAAAAGGCGTAAGCGAGCTTCACCTTGTCCTCCAAGCTTCTCCTCGTTCTGCGAGTTGACGGGACACACCAAGAAGTAGTTCTAGTCCATACTCCCTCCTTTCCGGTTAATATGGCTTAATATTTTTTTGCGGGTAAATGAGAGAGCTTTATTCATATATAAGCATTCTTAGGATGATCAGCCAAGACACTGGTCACTAGGAAGCGAGGTACCCCGCAAAAAAAGAAGTAGGAAGCGAGGTGTTTCATCAAGCCAGCTCTCGGCCACATTCAAAGTGCAACAAGCAAGGTTCGCACAAAGATGTGCCGCAAGGTTTGCTGACCTGCTTACATGCTGAATAACAAAAGAAAAAGAGAGGAAATATTACCGAGCACTCCTATTTGTAACAGGATATGAGCCAAAATTAAGCGAGAATTGTGGCGAGTGTTCCATGCAATCAAGTTCCATTATCACATGCGAGAACCCTCGAAGAGAACCAAATGTGTTGAAGATTGCTTTATCACATTTTAAAAATATAATAAGAGTGCAGATGCTCATCCATCCGGTTCCTAGTGTACCTCTATAGACTACTATAGTAGTAGTACTAGTACTAGTAAACTTTGCGCTTGGCTATTCGCCTCTTCGGGAAGTGCAACAATAATAGTACTACTAGTATAGTGTATGCTTCTGGCAATCTGACACCGAATTAGCTGTTGCACATCCACCGCCTGAGCGAAGGACATCTTGCATTAGTCAAAAGTTTCTCCTTGTCCTGTGAGCCACCACGCGCAAGCTTCTCCCGTCCTGCAAGCTTCTCCTCGTTCCACAAGTTGACGGGACACAACAAAGTAATGCTAGTCCATACTGCCTCCTCTCCGGTTAATATTTCTTAATTTCAAACGAGATAAATACATTGTCTGTCACTGTAAATTTGTAAAAATATGGTTAGTGGACTTCATAATATGCTCATTGCGCTCAATATATACATTTTCCGGTGTTTATACAGTCACTAGCTCACCTTGGCTGAGTATGTGTGTGCATGCACGTGTAGGTTGAGCACTAGAGCGTGACCGTGTGTCTTCCGTCATGTCCTCGGACATGCATGCATTAGGGCGTCGCGCGTGTTTTTGCGTCCATGTGTACGTGTGACCATTGCATACACGTAGGGGGAGTACATGTAGGGGCCACTAAAGGGCCAGTCCAATCACACAGTAAGTTAGTCGGAAGAAGCAACCATCATTTCACTCTTCAATGACACGTACGCAATATAAAATGGTGGATATGGAGAGAATAAGAAAACCACTATATATACACTAGCAGGAGCCTAAGCTACAAGCCTGCTTGCTTGGGTTGCTCTCTTCACAAGCATAGAATGACGGTGGCCACACCACTGGTCGCATATCCGGCCTGATCCCGCAGCTGGGGGAAGGGAACAATGTTCTGCGTAGACGGGGTCGATATCGGCGAGGGAGAAAGTCTAGAGTCGGTGCGTCCCAATCGGGGGTCACCGCAGTATGGGCCGATGCCACGTGCTAATCGCCCTTCTAGCTATAGCCCGACGTTCGTTTCGAAAATATTAGTGCATGTCAACAAAAATTATAATAGTATCGCTGTTCCGTTTCGGAAAAAAAATGTATAAGGTGTTACTTCTTACCCAAAGGATCTTTATAACCAACAGACACAAAATATCCATTCGACTCTTCGAAATTACTTTCAGTGTTGATATGATGTCTTGGAAATTGCTGCATCGCTACCAAAACCCACCATCTCATAAGCTAAAGTAGGCCGAGCTAACCCTATATTAGCATATTACTAAGATAAACAGAATGCACTGTAGAATCATTTAGGACCTGAGCTTGTCAATCTGAATGTGGAGGGACACCAGCTTAGCCTCGGCCAGCAGCTTGGGCGGAACTGTGAAGAAGGTCAGCTCCTACGCGGCGACGTCGCCGGGATCCCTGCTGCTTGTCGCCTCCATTTCCACCTTGACGGTGTCGGTCCTGCCTTTGGGCTCCACCGGCGGGCCGTTTGCCCACAGCTTGGGCACGTAGTGCGGCAGTGGGGACGCCCCCGCTCTGATGTAGACGACCGACACGGTGATAGGCGCGCCGATGTCGAGCACGCTGCCGACCAAGAAAAATGCGCGACCGTCCTACTCCGCCAACAGCAATAGCCGTGGCTTCGACATTGGCACTTGCAGCTGGAGCGCCTTGCCGTACTGGATCCTGTGCACGGGCATGGGATGCACGATGCTGATGTGATGGGAGAGCACTGGTGGCGGGCCTTCGTAGCCACAGATGGGCACGGGGCATTTGCAGGGCGCGAGCGTACACATGATGTGGTGATCGGTGAGCTTGTGGTAAGTGACGTAGAGCCCAGAGCCTTCGTGCGGGCACTCCAACCTCACCAAGGAGAGGACGGTGTCCACCGCCGTGCTCCGCACATCGAAGCCACCGCCACGCTCGCACTTCTGGCACTGCCGCTGGTTCCTGGGGTGCTCGACACGACAGTCCGCGCAAGCCAGGTGCCCTCCCTTGCACTGCACAAATCAATCGAACAAGACATCAATCAAGAAACCTGCACCTTGCTCGACCAGCTGAACAGACGAGGTGTATTCGAACCTCATACACTGGAGGCTTTAAGGGGCGGAGGCACAAGGGGCAGTGGAGCAAGGTGAGGTCCATCAAGGCCATAGAGAGCTCCATCATCGGGTCCTGTTCCGTCTGCATGATCTCGCCCTCCTTGTGCACAACCATCTCTCGCTTTATTAGGGCCGGTGCATTACAAAGCTTTACCGTCACATATTCATACTACTTCAAGGTGCATTAAATCAACACAGGCAAGTATCAAAAGGAGAGTCACAGCATGCATGCATGAGTTGTAATTAATGCAGTGGTAAACGCAAATTATTGAAAAATATATCGAGTGTAGTGCTTCGATGTGTTGCGTCAACTCGTACAAGACCGTGAAGTTTGATTACTACAACGCCCTCTCGCCTTCATCGCACCTGCCTTTGGCTGCATGACAGGTGGGCCACCGACCTGTTCTGCCCACCTGTCATGGACGCAAAGGCAGGAGCAGTAAGTCAATGAAGCTGCGTCCCTCCCTCTCCCATGAGCGTGGTGGCTGGCAGGACTAGGAGAAGCTTTCGTTCACTACACACTGTCCACTGCAGTAGTACTCCCGAAGAGGCGAGGAGCCAAGCGCAGCCCGGACGCTCATGTGGCAGTTTCATGTCTAGAGTAGTCTAGGATAGAATGTACCGTGCATGTAAGCTTAAAACTGTTGGGGTTGGCTACTCGGCTCCATGCTATATTTTTTTGATTAAAATAATCTTCTGGCCCTACCTGTCATCCTGGTGATTCTAGTTTGCACGCTCATCTGGTCAAGACAGGAATATATATTTTAATTTGTGGTGGGGTAAATGTTAGAGGTTGCAGCAAATGGAGTATTGTACACTGCGGGTCTTTGAGCCAAGTTTAGAGGCAACCATGTGGGGCCAGTGCTATGATGTGTCGCGTCAACTCGTACGATGAGGAGAAGCTTGATATTACTACTACACGCCTTCTCCCTCGCCCTTGCGCGCGGTGGCTCGCAAACGAGGACATGCTTTTGCTTATAGTACTACAACAAGCTATCCCTCCCGCTCGCGGTGGATGGACATGCAGCAGTGGATTCGATATTGTAGAAGCAGTAGTGCAACCCGAACGTGGCAGTTGCGAACCTTGGAGCATGCATATAGCCAGGCTCTTGCATGAGACAAAATTGCTATGTGAGCCCACTATTGTAGTACTACTTGCTAGTGTAGCCCTGTAAACCAGAAAGGAGTATTTGCCTTTCTAGAGATTTCAACCAGTGACTAGACTACACCGAGACGGAGTGCATATGGAGCAAAATGAGTGAATCTACACCGTAAATAAATATGTAGTTCTCTCGTTTTCCTCTCAGCCTTGGTCGCGGTGCACAATATTGAGTATACTAGTATCATCTTGAAATTTATGAAGTCACCATAGGCACCTCGTCGTCGATGGGAACGTCTCGTGACAGGCGATAGACGCGAGCGGCAGTCGCCTCCATAGGTGCTTGAATGCCAAGGAGGGAGAGGTTAGCGGTTCCCGAGACATTGAACGGTCAATGATGCATCCTCAAATTACTCTACATGCAGAGGGAATTAATTGGAGAAGCGGAATAGAGCCAACACGATGTGAATGCAATAGAGTTTGGATTCTCATATAAAGGCGCCCCACCACTCCAATCCATCTACTCCTTAGTCTTTGCGCAACACTGCTCACTCCAATCCAAGACCAAGTGACCAGAAGCCAGAAGCACCTATGGAGGCGATGGACGCGAGCGGCAGTCGGCTATGCCAAATCATCCAAGGTGCCGGCATGCGGCCCCGCGCATCGCAGCGTTTCCAGACGGTGCTGGCGACCATCCGCGTCGTAGCCATCGCCGATGCCGGCTTCGCCTCTCGCATGGATGACATGATTGTCAACTCCATCCGCAAGTTCGCCGCCGTCAAGAAGCGCGCGGACGACCTTGCCGTACTGCTCCAGCCCGTGCGCCCAGGCTCCTCATTGCCTGCCACCCTCATCGTCCTCCATGGTGACGAACTCATTCAAGCCCTGGTGTCCCTGCAGTTGCCGGAGGTCGCGATGAAGAATGTGCACCTCGAGGTCGCGCTCGTCGCGCAGCGCCTCGCCATGCAAGAAACCGTCGACCTGCACATCCACGTCTACGAGGAAATCGTCTACATAGGCCTCTACAAGGCCAGCGAGGACAGAAAGACGTTGGCCTTCTTCCAGCGGCTGGAATCTTTGGACGCCATTATTTAGAAGCACGTCGACCTGGCCACGAAAGCCGCTGCTACTTAGCCGCCGTTCGGTGTGCCGGTGCCCTGTGTTGAGGAGGTGGACGTCGTCGATGGATGCATCTCTTCTTCTTGCCTCCTGTAACCAGCACTGCATCGCCTCGTGGCCTTAATGTTTTATTAGTATAGGAGTATATAGCATTTTTATTCTAGTAGTAACATTTTCACTGTGAGGTGGGGCCACAGTTGAGCAAACTGACCATCGGCAAATCCCCACGCCGCCCACCGGGCGTCGGCTGAGTTTAGAATTAGAAGAGAGAAACGAGGGAGAAGAGCTAGCGGTAGCACAGATGTTGTTGCCAGATGGGACTCGCGTTGATAGAATAGGTGTACTGAGCAATCGTACCTCTTTTTTTAGGGAAAAAACTGTCATATGTCTAGTACTACCACTAGTTCGGTGCGTGGGACCTATACCTGTCATCACTTTAGGTCTTTTTTCGAACCGCAGCTACGCTTCACCGTACATATTTTTGCACGCATTTATCCTCCTATATGTACTCCTGGCTATTTCCACGTGCTCCCTTTCGCCAACATGTGGGACATAGAGCGTCTGGATCATAGTGCATGCACGGCTTGGAGCATATGCCCGGGTACTTTACATTTCAGACCTCACGAATTACATGCAAACCCCCCGCAGAAGAATAAATAAATAAATAAATTACTACATGGAACCAGATTATTTTCGTAGAAACCGGAGCACGTTCATTAAAATTTGGACATAAAACATTTATAAAAAACTACCGGACCTAAACCAATCTAAGGGCCTCTTTGATTCGTAGGATACTGAAAACATAGAAATGAGGAAAGTATGATGGCGATGAACCGAGACGAGGAGAACTCTACTAACTCAGTTAGAGGTTAGAATTATATTCTAACCCTGAACTAACGCTAAACCAAAGAGGTGTATGGATGGCAGGGTTTGATTGACAATAAGGGCTGTTTGGTTCTAGGCCTAGGAGTGCCACACTTCACCATACAATTGTTGCCAAACCTGTGAAAGTGCTTTATATCGACTGGAGGGGGGGTGAATAGGCGATTTTTATGAATTCTTCACTGAGGAATTTGCGGGTGAGGAAATTCCTTAGCGAAGAACTACTTGCAGCAGGAATAAGTACTCAGAAGTAAACTTAACAGAACACAAGCATGGTCATCATGATGAAATGAAGACAAGCACAAAGTACATAAAGCGTAAACGCAGGATAACACAGGATGAAGACAAACAGACTGAAGAAAATGAACTGAGGAAATTGAGAAAGTCTTCAGTCAAAGTCTTCAAACCGATATGAACAAGCACACAACACAAATATGAGGAAATAGAACCAGTAAGCTTGGTGAAGAAAATGATTTGTTAGACCAGTTCCAACTACTGCCTCAGTTGTACATCTGGTTAGGGCGGCTAGGTATTTAAACCTGAGGATACACAGTCCCAAACACTCAGTCCTGGACACACAGTCCAAGACACCAAGTCCTCACCTTATTCCCTTGAGCTATGGTCACACTGACCTCGCCCAATCACTCGTGGTAAGCCTTCACAGGTGACTTCCGAACCTTCACAAACTCGGCCACTCGGCAATCCACAATTCCTCTTGGATGCTCTAGACCATGACGCCTAACCGTTTGGAAGAAGCACAACCTTCAAAGGTAACAAGCATCGGATCCACTAAGGATCAATCTCTTCAGTGATGCTCAATCACTTTTGGGTTTGTGGGCGTTTGGGTTTGGTTTTGGGTGTTTCCTCACTTGATGTCACTCGAAGTCCTCGGAGGATGGGTTGCTCTTATGACAAGTGTCATTTCTCTCGGAGCAGCCAACCAGCTAGTGGTTGTAGCGGGCGGCTATTTATAGCCTAGGAAGCAGCCCGACATGATAAGACATAAATGCCCTTAATGATATGACCGTTAGGTAGGTAGATATTTTGGGACAGCTGGCGCGTAGCACAACAATGGTCGGAAAATTTAGTATCAAATTCCTCAGGGCTATCATGTTCCTCACTGTGTAGGCAATCCGCACTGGCGGATTCCTAACTCCTTAGTCAGAACAAATTCCTCAGAGACCAGAAGAACTTCGTCTTTGTCACTGAAGAATATGACTGAACTGTATGAGATTTCCAATGGCTTCACTGGAAGGGATGGTAGGTGTAGGATTTTGAGTTGAGCATCAAATGGAAATTTTTCCTTAGAATTTCCTTGACCCCCTTTAACAGTACGGTGTTTCCTATGACTCAAGAAAGAGAAAATGAAACTACGAAAACAAAAGTCTTCACCCTTCATGTTACTCAAATGAATACCAAGTCTTCAAGGTCACAACAATTTCTTCACTTTCAAAGTCTTCAGAAAGTCTTCACGAATCCAAAGTCTTCAGTCGAAGAACTTCATTTTTAGGGGTCGACTTTATCTGTAAATATCAAACTCCTCATAGACTTATAGACCTATGTACGCTCACAAACACATTAGTCCCTTAATCTATAAGTCTTCAATACACCAAAATCACTAAGGGGCACTAGATGCACTTACAATCTCCCACTTTTTGGTGATTGATGACAATATAGGTTAATATTTCAACGGGGATAAACATATGAAGTGTAAATACTAATATTGAGTAGTTTGATTGCAAGATATAGAAGAACTCCCCCTAAAGATGTGCATAGTGAGGAATTTTCTTTTGAAGCAATGCACACTTAAAGAGTAGAATCATGGAGATCTCCCCCTATATCTTGTAATTCATACTGTAGATGAATTAGTGTAGCTTACAAACTCAAATACTTCATCAGTGAAGAATATGACATCAATTCATCAGATCAATTTCATCAAGCAATGCAACAGATATAGCAGTATGAAGACGCGAGAAATCAGAGTTTATTTCTTCATGATTAGCCTGCGTCCTTTCAGGAACTTTTCAGGTCTCCAACAAATTCTTCAGACGTTTGAGCACGTCTGGAGATCTGACCCTGCAGAAGATATTAGTTCTTTTTCTTCACCACCCACATCTGAAGGGGTGGCAAAGAGTTCATCACTCTACGAGCTCCATACGAGTAAGGTGGCATAGAAGCCAGCCCATTTCGTTTCACATAAGAGGAGTTAGGATAAACATATTAATAAGCAGAGAAATTCTTCGAGGATTATGAACATAATGGTTAGAAGAATAATGCTCATATTCATAGCCCTTAGCTCTTCCCTGCGAAACAGAGTTTTTAGCGCGATGATATTCATATGAGGACTTTGATCCTTTCGAGGAATTATATCCGTATGAGGATTTGAATCCATCTAAAGATTTTGATCCATATGAAGAATTGGATCTGGGTTTCCTATTCCACACACGAGGTGTCATGAGGACTTTCACTTGAAGACTTTCAAGGTGCCTCTTAGGGACCTAGATTTTCTTCATAGGGGGACCATTCCTTCAATTAGTTCCAATATATCTAGCAAATACTTCACCATTCTGATTTTTGAACAGTTTTTAGTTGGAGTAAAATGACTCATCAGAAGAATGAGGAGATTCACATGTAAAGCCAGATAAATTGGATGAATCAACTAGAGGTCCCTTTGCAGCAACCCATGAGGTTTTGTGGTACTGCTCAGGCTTCCAATATGTACCATCGACATTAAGTTTCCTCTCAAAGGCAATACCCTCTTTCCTAGGGTTCCTGCTGAGGATCTGCTTTTTAAGCACATCATAAAGAGTCTTATGCCCTTTGAGGCTTTTGTACATGCCTGTCGTGTACAATTCCTTCAGCCCTGCCTCATCAGTGATACTAGCAATGTCCTCAGATGAGGAATTAGTGATAGCACATACAGTTGAAGAATTTGTAGCATTATAAGCATTTGAACATTCAGGTGAAGAATTTGCAGATTCACATTCAATGCATTTAAGGCATGGGGGAATGAATTCCTCCTAAGAAGCGCTAATTTGTTGAGCAAGTAATGAATCGTGCTCCTTCTGAAGATCTTCATAACTCACTGGTAGCTTTTCAAGATTTTGCTTTCTTTGAAGAAATTAATAAGAAAGCTTCTCATGATCAGATAAGAGAGTGTTAGGATGACCTTGAAGATTGTCAAACTTAGACTGAAGTCTCTGAAGATTTTCAGTCAAGATTTTAGTGCGATCCATTTCTTCACCCAACATATCATCGCTTTTATCTAGCATGTTTTGAACCTTTTCAAAAGCCTTTTGTTGTTGCCCAGCAATCTTAGCAAGTTTAGAATAGCTGGGCTTGAGGTTTTCATCAGATTCATTCTCACTAGATTCAGAGGAGGCATATTTGAGTACCTTGGCACCCTTTGCCATGAAGCAATATGTGGGAGCATAGTCATCATTTCCTTCATCAGCCTTGTTGGTGAAGCCATTTTCTTCAGGGTTGAAGATAGACTTGCTGACGAATGCAGTAGTGAGAGCTAGACTTGCCACACAAGACTCGGACTCCTCAGATTCATCATATTCCTCATGATCCTCAGATTCAGCCTCAGAGTCCATTTCCTTGCCAATGAATGCCCGGGCCTTCTTGGAGCTGCTCTTCTTATGAGATGAAGACTTCGAGGATTTTGATGACGAAGATTTTGACGATTTCTTCTTCTTCTTCGCGTCATCAGAACTATAATCCTTGTATTTCTTCTTCTTAGATTCCTTTTCCCACTGAGGACAATCTTTAATGTAGTGACCAGGATTCTTGCATTTGTGGCATAGCCTCTTATTGTAGTCACTGGATGAGGAATCGTTTCTCCTTGAGAATTTTCCAAAGCGACCACGTCTTGAGAACCTTTGGAATTTCTTTACGAGCAGTGATAGCTCCTGGCTCAGTTCTTCAGGATCACCAAGGCTACTACCAGAATCTTCACCTTCAGATTCAGAGACGACCTTGGGCTTCAGGGCACGTGATCTGCCATAGCTCGAACCATAGAGATCTCTCTTCTCAGCAAGTTGGAACTCATGAATATTTAGCCTTTCGAGGATATCAGCAGGATCAAGTGACTTGTAATCACCATGTTCTTGTATCATCAATGCCAGAGTATCAAATGAGGAATCAAGCGATCTCAGAAATTTCCTCACCACCTCATGGTCGGTGATGTCAGCGGCACCAAGGGCTCGAAGCTCATTTGAGATGTCAGTGAGGCGATCGAAGGTTTCCTGAACATTTTCATTGTCAAGTCTTTTGAAGCAGTTGAAGAGATTGTGAAGAACATCAACTCGAGAGCCATGCTGTGTTGAGAGTCCTTCATTGACTTTGGACAGCCTATCCCAGATAAGCTTAGTAGTTTCCAAAGCACACACTCTTCCGTACTGTCCTTTGCTCAGATGACCACAAATGATATTCTTCGCTTGAGAATCGAGTTGCTTGGATCTCTTCACATCAACAGCATTCGGAGAAGGTGAGACTGAGGGAACACCATTTTCCACAACATACCAGAGATCCTTATCAATTGCCTCAAGATGCATTCGCATCTTATTCTTCCAGTAGGGGTAGTCCATCCCATCGAAGGTAGGACACCCAGCAGAGACCTTGATTGTACCTGCGGTCGACATAACTAAAACTCCAGGCGGTTAAACTAAAATCACACAGAACAAGGGAGTACCTTGCTCTGATACCAATTGAAAGTGCGTTATATCGACTAGACGAGGGGTGAATAGGCGATTTTAATGAATTCTGCACCGAGGAATTTGCGGGTGAGGAAATTCCTTAGCGAAGAACTACTTGCAGTGGAATAAGTACTCAAAAGTAAACTTAACAGAACAAAAGCATGGTCATCATGATGAAATGAAGACAAGCACAGAGTACAAAAAGTGTAAACACATGATAACACAGGATGAAGACGAACAGACTAAAAAAATTGAACTGAGGAAATTGAGAAAGTCTTCAGTCAAAGTCATTGAACAGATATGAACAAGCACAAAACATATATATGAGGAAATATAAGAGTTGAGGAAATAGAACCATTAAGCTTGGTGAAGACAATGAGTTATTAGACCAGTTTCAACTGCTGTCTCAGTTGTACATATGGTTAGGGCGGCTAGGTATTTAAACCTGAGGACACACAGTCCCGGACACCCAGTCCTAGACACACAGTCCAAGACACCAAGTCCTCACCATATTCCCCTTGAGCTAAGGTCACACAGACCTCGCCCAATCACTCTTGGTAAGTCTTCACAGGTGACTTCCGAACCTTCACAAACTCGGTCACTCGGCAAACCACAATTCATCTTGGATGCCATAGACCATGATGCCTAACCGTCTAGAAGAAGCACAGTCTTCAAAGGTAACAAGCGTCGGATCCACTCAGGATCAATATCTTCAGTGATGCTCAATCGATTTGGGTTTGTGGGTGTTTGGGTTTGGTTTTGGGTTTTTCCTCACTTAATGATTTTCACTCAAAGTCCACGGAGGATGGGTTGCAGTTATGACAAGTGTCAGTTTCTCTCGGAGCAGCCAACCAGCTAGTGGTTGTAGGGGGCGGCTATTTATAGCCTAGGGAGCAGCCCGACATGATAAGACATAAATGCCCTTAATGATATGACCATTAGGCAGGTACATATTTTGCGACAGCTGGCGCGTAGCACAGCAATGGTCGGAAATTTGAGTATCAAATTCCTCAGGGCTGTCATGTTCCTCACTGTGTAGGCAATTCGCACTGGCGAATTCCTAGCTCCTCAGCCAGAACAAATTCCGCAGAGACCAGAAGAACTTCATCTTTGTCACTGATGAATATAACTGAACTGTATGAGATTTCCAATGGCTTCACTCGAAGGGATTGATAGGTGTAGGATTTTGAGTTGAGCATCTAATGGAAATTTTTCCTTAGTATTTCCTCGACCCCCTTTAACAGTACGGTGTTTCCTATGACTCAATAAAGAGAAAATGAAACTACGAAAACAAAAGTCTTCATGCTTCATGTTCCTTCAATGAATACCAAGTCTTCAAGGTCACACCAATTTCTTCACTTTCATAGTCTTCAGAAAGTCTTCAGGAATCCAAAGTCTTCAGTCGAAGAACTTCATTCTTAAGGGTCGACTTTCTTTGTAAATATGAAACTCTTCATAGACTTATAGACCATTGTACACTAATAAACACATTAGTTCCTTAACCTATAAGTCTTCAATAAACTAAAATCACTAAGGGGCACTAGATGCAGTTAAAATCTCCCCCTTTTTGGTGATTGTTAACAATATAGGATAATAATTCAACGGGGATAAACAGATGAAGTGTAAATACTGATATTGAGTAGTTTGATTGCAAGATATAGAAGAACTCCCCCTGAAGATGTGCATAGTGAGGAATTTGCTTTTGAAGCAACGCACACTTGAAGAGTAGAATCATGGAGATCTCCCCCTATATCTTGTAATTCATACACACATTTGACATATAATATGAAGAATCTGAAATGCATGATGAAATATGGTGACTGATGTAATTCAGCATGCGTGCATAAAAATTAATGACAAATAATCATGCATAAAAACCACAGCAAAAGTATCACATCACCATAGAGTTTAAGTTTACAACTCGATCCAGCAAAGTCATCAGAAGAACGAGAGTTGTAACTTAGAAAAAAACGCCCATATAGGTAGACCCGCTTGAAGACTAACTCAAATTTCTCCCCCTTTGTCATCGAATGACCAAAAGGATCAAAACTGAGGACTAACGCCCCTGAAGAATCTCAAGATGATGGAGGAGCGCCAGCTTTGTTGGGGTTGATGGTTGATGTGGGGCCTGCCGCAGTGTCGTCCAAGACTTCATACTCGTCAGTATCGCGCGATGAAGAATAGGAGCTGGCCACCAAGAGAGAAACCTTGACCTTCTTGTATTTCTTCGGTGGAGGAGAAGACAAGTCAAAGTCATCCTTGAGACCCATTTTCTTCAGATCTTCTTCACCGTAAAGGTGAGACAGAACAGCCCATGTACGGTTGAGGGTTTCATGGAGGTAGTCATGGTTTTTCTTCACTGCATTGTGGGTAGAAGTCATATTGTGAAGAATTGAACCAAACTGTCACTTGACCCATTTTTGATTGCGATCAAGCTTTTGGTGAAGACTGAGGAGATGCTCTCGATCATCCCTCACCCTGGGAGCTGTCCCTTGAGGACTGTTCTTGGGTACGTTGGTAGAGTCGTCATTGGTGGAGTAGGATGCAACTTTGCGAAATTGACCATCCAATGGATGATTGCCTTCATCAACAACACCAGAAGCCTTGCCCTTGTCATCAGCTGAGGAATATGTCCGTTTGAGGACTTGAATCGGGGGCAAGTAGCTGCAATGATTCAGTGTATCAGCTTTGTAGTTTATTGTAGACCTTGTCCTGATGAATCTCATAATCCATGGAGCATAAGGCTTTAGGTTGAAAGGGGACAGTGCAACATTTGCCAGAGTCCTCATGAAGAAATCATGCAAGTTGACGGGGATGCCATGGATGATGTTGAATAGCAGATTCTTCATGATGCCAACGACTTCTTCATCATTTGAGTCGTGGCCCTTGATAGGACTCAATGTCTTCGTCAGAATGCGATAGGCAGTCCGATGCAGAAATAGCAAATCCTTCATGAGGAATTTGGTCCTTGGGGCTTGACCTGGCGTCAATGGCTTCATCAGCTCTTGCATATAATGATCTGTAAGCTCAGTTTCTTCGTACATGCAACGAGTACCTTCAGTGGGAGGACTGAGAGGCAAAGCTTGAAGTAATTCAGTAGCTGGTGCCTTGTAGTGAGTATTTTTGGTCATCCAGGCCAGCACCCATGAATTCACATCTTTAAAGTCTCCGGTGATGTGCAGCATTGCATAGAAATGAAGAATGAGTTCTCCATTCCAATCACAGATGTCAGTGTAGAAACCGTGTGTTTGGTAGGGTGTATGAAGGGTGCATGAGAGCAAAAGTTCCCTTCTCGACCCACTTTTGGGTGTTTGGTAGAGTGTATGGAGGGTGCATGAGCCCACACAAGCTTAACACAAATACACTAGGTGCATGCATGAAGAAAGCATATGCGATATCCACGTGAGGAATGTGTGCATGATCGAAGACTTTGTGTTTGTTGAACAACACTAAGGAATAAAAGTTTGCCTGGCTGGCAGTCCAGAAATGCATCTTCCTAATGCGAGCAGAGTCATAGGTGTTGTACTCAGTGAAGAATACGTGCTCATTGAAGAAATCTACCTTCTTGAACATTTTATTTCGTGAGAATGGATCCTTTGGCTTGGGTTGAGGAGTGTCAGTCATTTGCATCACAACCTCAGGAATCGCAATCTCAGTTTCTTCAGGCTGAGGATATTCTGGTTCCTCTTCAGTGGCAGTCTGTGTCTTCATGGATTCAGCAGCAGCAGTTTCTTCAGCACTAGTGGCTGGAATGTCTTCATGTACAGACTGTGTGGGATGAGTTTCTTCAGAGCCCAATGGAACAGTGCGTGCTGGGTACTGAGGAATCTGTTGCAGTGGCGCGAACAGAGGGGAGTTGGGATGCTAACTATCCCAAAAGTCATCATTCATCAATGGAGTTGCACTCCCAATGTCCACGTCAGATTCTTGTTCATCCAATTCCTCCACGCCGGCCTCTTCAGCGGTGAACTGAGGCATAGGCGAGGAGATAATTGGTGTTGAAGGGATTGCATCCACTTCAATTACTTCATCCGTCCACTCTGAGGAAGCAGCAGATGGAATGTCTTCTTCTGATTCACTTGGAATCACATATTCTTCGTCAAACAGAACAATGTCCTTTGATCGCATGGTTGAAATAGGAATGGCATCAATCGGGTTGTCAACTGAGCTTGTCAATGGCTTCATCTTCTTCGGAGCTGAAAAATCTGATGAAGTTGATGCCTTCCTTTTCTTCATAGCTGCAGCCTTGGTCTTCTTCGCATGTGATGCAGATGGAAGGATGGGAGTTGGAGTAGGTGCAGGAGGAGCAGAGGAATTTGGTTGAATTTCTTCAGGCACAACTGTTGCAGTTGCCCTGACTTCTTCCTTTTCATCAGGCACAGTCTTTGAAGTTTCAGCTGGCCTGACATTTTCTTCAGAAGCAACACTAGAGGTTGCCCTGGCAATTTCTTCAGTTGCTGGAATGCAGTCATCAGTCCTGGTATTCTCATTTTCTTCAGCAGCCTGATGTTTTTAGCAGTGCTGGCATGTTCTTCTGTAGACTGAACACATGCTTCAGCCTGAGGAATTTCAATGTGCGTTGGACGAGCAACATTTGAAGAAAATCCTTTTCTCAAATTCACAAATCTGACTTTGGCGCCCATCCAGTCTGCACGGTATGCGTCAAATTCATCACTGAGGGTTTTGATTTCACCCTGAAGCTTCACAAGTTCATCGGTTGTCATGTTGACAACATTTTTCTTCACGTAGCGCTCCTTCTTGTACTGCACTTTCTTCGTCTGCCTGGCCTTTTCAAATTTCCACTTTTCTTCGCCGATGAAGGTGGTCAGCATGTGACTTTGGCCAGGAGTCAGATTGAAGTCAAGCATAGGAGTGTTGGGATCCTGATGCCAGAGATCAATGAAGTTGAGGATCACTATCGGATCCAAAAGTAGTGGCACAATGCTTCCTTTGGATCTAGCGGCCCAGTGCTACCTGTCTCTGGTGATTTCAACTAGTTCTTCATCATCAGCTTTGTCATCATCAGACGGCACTTGGAAAGCGACTTGCATATTGTGAGGACTTGGGCGAGAACCGCGTCCAGCTGTGGCCTTTTTCTTCAGCAGAGAGGGGCCAGCTGAGGAGCTTGGAGCAGCTGAGGAACTTGCAGAGGCTCCTGAGGCAATAGATATGCCAGCAGTCCTTTGACACATGGCGAGATGCACTGGTGCAGAGTATTTTGTTGGAGCATCTGAAGACTTTGGCGGAGGAGCTGAGAACTTTGGAGGAGCAGGAGCAGATTGAGGCGTTGGCCGTGAGGGCTTTGCTGAGGAACTTGGCCTTGAGGGCATTGAAGATGAAGCACTTGGCTTATGCGCAGGCTTCTTTGCCATGGCCTTCTTAGGCTTGCTAGCAGAGGCCTCAGCCGTACCAGCAGCAGCAGCAACAACAGAGTTTTCGTTGAATTTCCTCACTGCTTCTTTTGCTTGTTTGGCCAACTTGGCCTGGCGCTTGGCCCATTCATCAGGATAATCCTCAATGCGCTTGAGGCTGGTGGGATCAGCTACTTGGCCATGTGCCAATGGAGGTCTTGGGCATGGAGGATTGAGTGCGAATTTCTTCATGTACTTGGAAGTTACATACCTGTACTCCCTCCACTCTCTTGCCCATCTCCTCTCTATTCTCTGTATGCGCACCTTGCGCCGATTTTTGTCCTCTTTTCCATGCTTTGCCTCATCAGGAGTGCAGTAGTCAGCATATATGTCTTCAAGGATCTCAAAAGCAGTGTTGACCTCAGCCCTCTTTCCTCCCTTTCGTGGCTTCTTTCCATTAGCCATTTTCTTTCAGACGAGGAATTTGAACAATGGAATTTTCTGAAGAAGTATGCAACTTTTCTTCGAGGAACACTGCAAATCAGTTAAGTTGATGAGAACCTGGTGATTCAGCAGCGGACATGATTACATGTGAACAGAGTATAGTTGTGAAGAATTTGGAGAGGTCATATGCGTTCTCAGAAGGTTTTGTAAAAAGAACAAGTTTGAGGAATTTGACCAGATGAATCTCGAACAATTTGACTAAGTGTTCTTTGTCTTTGATTCTAGAGTTGTATAGATTGAAAATCCACACAATTGAGGAATCTTGAAGAAAAACATAGCTTAGAGAAATTGAATCAAGAATAGATGACATGTGAGGTGTTTCATGTGTGAAGCTTTGAAGAAAAACACCTTTGAGGATTTTGTAGAAATTATTTGAATCAAAGATGGCAGTAAAAGCAACTTTTAATTACCCTGGACGAAGAACACGATGAACTGGGAGGTGGAGATGTGAAGTTCGTCAGTGCAAATCTTCCACGCCCTAACTTGGCTGAGGAACACATCTACGGCGGCAGCGGAGTGAAGAAATCCGCGACCAGCGTGAGTACGACGGCGACGAGGTCGAGCAAGTGAAGCTCTTCCTCACCGGCGACGATTATGTAGCGGCGGCGCTAGGGTTTGAGAAGCTCGAGCGGGAGAGAGATCGAACGGAGTAAAAGGGAAATGAGGAAGGGGAGGGGGTATTTATAGCGGGGATGAATAACTGTCCGCCCGAATAATTTGGACGAACGTGCCCCTGACCCTTCTCATTCGCTTGACATGTGTCACCCACGTACTGAGAAGTGTAGATCGTGTGAGATCATAGGTGAATAGATAAGTATTATCGTGGGATGCGGAATGATTTGAGCGACAAAACAGAATTTTTTGGATAAGATAAGTTTTAACGTTGCGTTCGCAAATGCTTCAGCTGACAAGGACACCGTGAAGATTTTGAACGAGTTTCAAATAGAATGCACATGAAGAATTTGTGAATAGAATGGGTTGAGTTTACCATAGAGGGGAAGGGTCCGATCACATTCACTTAGCAGGAAAAACAACTTGAGGAATTAGCAATAAGTGAATGTTGTAGAGGACATAAACTCATATATATATGACGGAAAAGGTGAAGACAATGCAAAGTTGAAGAATATAAACAACTGAGGAGTTTCAGAAAAACTCAAATTGAAGATTTTCAACTTTGGTGGTGGCGTGACCCACCGTATAAGAATGATGATTTCAGACACCGCATACAATTGTCGTAGGGTTATGAGAATCAAATTCTTCATCAATCTCTTCACACTTAGAGTGTTATTCTTCATTGATTGAAGAAAAACATTTCTTAATGTGTTGCACATCTAAGTCATCAATTTTGCATAAGTGTTAGGATGAGTGTCCTATTCAAAGAAAATTCGAAGAATCTAAGATATTTAGCTCACACCGCAAGTTGCTAAATCTCTTCTCATCCAAGGGCCTTGTGAAGATATCGGCTAGCTGTTCTTCAGTCTTCACATGCTCAATATAAATGTCGCCCTTCAACACATGATCATGAAGAAAATGATGATGAATCTGAATATGCTTTGTCTTCGAGTGTTGAACTGGGTTGTGAGCAATCTTGATGGCACTCTCATTGTCACAGAAGAGAGGCACATTCTTCACATTGATGCCATAGTCCTTGAGAGTTTTCTTCATCCACAACAATTGAGCACAACAAGAGCCAGTAGCAATATACTCAGCTTCAGCAGTAGACAGTGATACGCAGTTCTGTTTCTTCAAAGACCAATAGACCAAAGATCTTCAAGGAAGTGACATATACCAGATGTTGACTTGCGGTCCAGACGATAACTAGCATAGTTAGAGTCTGAATTTCCAATGAGATCAAAAGCTGAGCCCTTGTGGTACAATAATCCAAGTGTTGGTGTGTGAGCTAGATATCAAAGAATATGTTTCACAGCCTTATGATGTGATTCCTTCGGTGTAGCTTGAAATCGGGCACACATGCAAACACTAAGCATTATATCTGGCATAGATGCACATAAGTACAATAAAGAACCAACCATGGAGCGGTATACCTTATGATCGAAGTCAATACCATTTTCATCAGTGCATAGATGGCCATTTGTGGGCATAGGGATTTTGACACCTTTGCAATCGTGCATGCCGAATTTCCTCAATACATCCTTGAGGTATTTCTCCTGAGATATGAATATGCCATTGCGTTGTTGTCAAATTTGAAGACCTAAAAAGAATTTCAACTCTCCCATCATAGACATTTGATATTATTCACTCATCATATAGGCAAATTCATCACTATAACATTGGTCAGTACAGCCAAAGATAATATCACCAACATATATTTAGCACACAAATAATTCACCATCATAAAATTTAGTGAAAAGAGTAGGATCAAGTGAACCGGGTTTGAAGCCTTACTTCATGAGGAATTCCTTCAAAGTATCATACCACGCCTGAGGTGCCTGCTTGAGGCCATAGAGGGCCTTATTGAGTTTGAGGACTTTGTCAGGATTCTTTGGATCTTCAAAACCTGGGGGTTGAGCAACATATACTTCTTCCTCAAGCTTACCAATCAGGAATGCACTTTTCACATACATTTGATATAGAGTGATATCTTGATAGTTAGCATAAGCAAGTAATATGCGAATAGCCTCAAGTCTAGCAACAGGTGCAAAAGTTTCATCGAAATCAATTCCTTCAACCTATGTGTAGCCTTGAGCTACAAGTCGTGCCTTATTCCTTACCACAAGGCCATTTTCATCTTGCTTGTTGCGGTAGATCCACTTTGTGCCAATGATATTGTGCTTGCGAGGATCTGGACGTTTGACTAGTTCCCAAACGTTGTTGAGCTCGAATTGATGTAATTCTTCTTGTATAGCATGAATCAACTCAGGCTCCATAAATGCTTCATCTACCTTAGTGGGCTCTGTGATAGAGACAAAAGCAAAGTGCCCACAAAATTTAGATAAATGTGAGGCTCTTGAGCGTGTGAGAGGACCTGGTGCTTCAATGTCATCGATGATTTTCTCAATCTGCACTTCGTTTGCAACGCGGGGATGAGCTGGTTGTCGTCGAGGAATTTGATCAGCATTTTCTTCTGGTGCATTAGCTCGACGTTCTTCACGTTATGGAATGAATTCTTCAGCAGATTCTTCGGTCGGAATGACATCCTCAGTAGCTTTGAACTTGATAGTTTCCTCAAGTGTCGGTTCATCTATCACAGAAGGTAGGTGTTCTCTTTGCGAGCCATTAGTTTCATCGAACCACACATCTACAGTTTCAACAACCTTGTGAAGAACGTTGTTGAAGACTCTGTAGGTGTGCGAGTCCTTTACGTAACCAAGCATAAACCCTTCATGTGCTTCCGGTGCAAATTTTGAGTTGTGATGAGGATCTCTAATCCAACATTTAGCACCGAAGACTTGGAAATAACTCACATTGGGTTTGTTGTCAGTGAGGAGTTCATAGGCAGTCTTCTTGAAGAATTTGTGAAGATGTACTCTATTGATGATGTGGCGTGCATTATCAATTGCGTCAATCCAGAAACGACGAGGCGTTTTGTATTCATCAGGCATAGTGCCAGCCATCTCAGCAAGAGTCCTGCTCTTGCACTCCACGATGCCATTCTGCTGAGGAGTATAAGGAGCAGATAACTCATGAGTAATACCAAGTTCATCAAGATAGTCATCAGGACCATAATTCTTGAACTCAGTTCCATTGTCACTTATGATGTGCTTGATCTTCACACCAAAGTTGGTTGAAGCCCTCGAGAAAAATTGTTTGAAGACTTCCTGCACTTCAAGTTTGTAAGTAACAATGTATACCCATGTGTATCGAGAGTAATCATCAACAATAACAAAGCCATATTCAGATGCATCATTTGAACCAGCATAATAATGGTTAGGACCGAAGAGATCCATGTGAAGCAATTCAAATGGTCCAGTAGTAGTCATGATAGTCTTCGCTGGATGCTTGGCCTTGGTCATCTTTCCGGTTTCACACGCTCCGCATAGGTGATCATTGAGGAATTTGACATTCTCAATGCCAATGTCGTGCTTCTTCTGCAAGTGTGTGCAAATTCCTCATGCCTGGATGACCAAGTCATTGATGCCACAGCCAGCCTTCTGAAGCTTTTGCAAGTAGACACATAGCTGGTTGAGGTCTAGTAGAGAAATCAACAATATACAAGTCTCCTCTCCTAAAGCCCTCGAAGACTTTGGAATTGTCAGATTCCATGATCACAACACAACGATACTTTCCAAAGACTACAACCATATCAAGATCGCAAAGCATTGAGACAGACATGAGGTTGTATCCTAAGGACTCGACAAGCATGACCTTGTCCATGTGTCGATCCTTTGAGATCGCAACCTTACCTAGACCCAATACCTGACTTTTTCCTTTGTCAGCGAAGATGATATGCTTCAGATGAAATGGAGATAATGGAGCATCCATCAATAGATTCTTGTCACCAATCATGTGATTTGTACATCCACTATCGAGGACCCACTCAGAGCCTTTGGGTTGATCATCCTGCATATGAGTTAGTGCAGCTTACAAACTCATATACTTCATTAGTGAAGAATATGACATCAACTCATCAGATCAATTTCATCAAGCAATGCAACAGATAAAGAAGTAATAGGACGTGAGAAACGAGAGTTCATTTCTTCATGATTAGCCTGCGTCCTTTCATGCACTTTTCAGGTCTCCAACAAATTCTTCAGACGTTTGAGCATGTCTGGAGACCTGACCCTGCAGAAGAGATTAGTTATTTTTCTTCACCACCCACATCTGAAGGGGTGGCAAAGAGTTCATCACTCTACGAGCTCCATACGAGAAAGGTGGCATAGAAGCCAGCCCATTTCATTTCACATAAGAGGAGTTAGGATAAGCATATGAATAAACAGAGAAATTCTTCGAGGAGTTATGAACATAATGGTTAGAAGAATAATGCGCATGTTCATAACCCTTAGCTCTTCCCGGCGAAACAGAGTTGTTAGCACGATGATATTCATATGAGGACTTTCATCCTGTTGAGGAATTTGATCTGTATGATGATTTGAATCCATGTGAAGATTTTGATCCATATGAAGAATTGGTTCTGGGGTTGAGCAACATATCTAGCAAATACTTCACTTGAAGACTTTCAAGGTGCCTCTTAGGGACCCAGATTTTCTTTATAGGGGGACCATTTCTGCAGTTAGTTCCAACATATCTAGCAAATACTTCACCATTCTAATTTTTGAAAAAATTATAGTTGGAGTCAAATGACTCATCAGAAGAATAAGAAGATTCACATGTAAAGCCAGATAAATTGGATGGATCAACTGGAGGTCCCTTTGTAGCAACCCATGAGGTTTTGGGGTACTGCTCAGGCTTCCGATATGTACCATCAGTATTATGTTTCCTCTCAAAGGAAATACCCTCTTTCCTAGGGTTCCTGTTGAGGATCTGCTTTTTAAGCACATCACAAAGATTCTGATGCCCTTTGAGGCTTTTGTACATGCCTGTCATGTACAATTCCTTCAGCCATGCATCATCAGTGATACTAGCAATGTCCTCAGATGAGGAATTAGTGATAGCAGAGAGAGTTGAAGAATTCGTAGCATTAGAAGCATTTGAACATTCGGGTGAAGAATTAGCAGATTCACGTTCAATGCATTTAAGGCATGGGGGAATGAATTCCTCCTGAGAAGTGCTAATTTGTTGAGCAAGTAATGAATCGTGCCGCTTCTGAATATCTTCATAATTTGCTTTTCAACATTTTGCTTTCTTTGAACAAATTCATAATAAAGCTTCTCATGATCAGATAAGAGAGTGTTATGATGACCTTGAAGATTGTCAAACTTAGACTGATGTCTCTGAAGATTTTCAGTCAAGATTTTAGTATGATCCATTTCTTCACCCAACAAATCATCGCTTTTATGTAGCAAGTTTTGAACCTTTTCAAAAGCCTTTTGTTGTTGCACAACAATCTTAGCCAGTTAAGAATAGCTGGGCTTGAGGTTTTCATCAGATTCATTCTCACTAGATTCAGAGGAGGCATATTTGAGTACCTTGGCACCATTTCCCCTGAAGCAATAGGTGGGAGCATAGTAATCATTGCCTTCATCAGCCTTGTTGGTGAAGCCATTTTCTTCAGGGTTGAAGATAGACTTGCTGACGAATGCAGTAGCGAGAGCTAGACTCGCCACACCAGACTCGGACTCCTCAGATTTCTCCTCCTCCTCATTATCCTCATATTCAACCTCAGAGTCCATTTCCATGCCAATGAATGCCCGAGCCTTCTTGGAGTTGCTCTTGTTGTGAGATGAAGACCTTGAGGATTTTGATGATGAAGATTTTGACGATTTCTTCTTCTTCTTCGCGTCATCAGAACTGTAATCCTTGTAATTCTTCTTCTTAGATTCAGTTTCCCACTGAGGACAATCTTGAATGTAGTGACCAGGCTTCTTGCATTTGTGGCTTAGCCACTTATTGTAGTCAGTGGACGAGGAATCATTTCTCCTTGATAATTTTCCAAAGCGACCACATCTTGAGAACCTTTGGAATTTCTTTACGAGTAGTGCTAGCTCCTGGCTTAGTTCTTCAGGATCACCAAGGCTACTACCAGAATCTTCACCTTTAGATTCAAAGATGACCTTGGCCTTCAGGGCATGTGATCTGCCATAGCTCGAACAATAGAGATCTCTCTTCTCAGGAAGTTGGAACTCCTGAGTATTTAGCCTTTCGAGGATATCAGCAGTATCAAGTGACTTGTAATCACCACGTTCTTGTATCATCAATGCCAGAGTATCAAATGAGGAATCAAGCAATCTAAGCAATTTCATCACCACCTCATGGTCGGTGATGTCAGTGGCACCAAGTGCTTGAAGCTCATTTGAGATGTTAGTGAGGCGATCGAAGGCTTGCGGAATATTTTCATTGTCAAGTCTTTTGAAGCGGTTGTAGAGATTGTGAAGAACATCAACTCGAGAGTCACGCTGTGTTGAGACTCCTTCATTAACTTTGGACAACCTATCCTAGATAAGCTTAGTAGTTTCCAAAGCACTCACTCTTCCATACTGTCCTTTGCTTAGATGACACAAATGATATTCTTCGCTTGAGAATCGAGTTGCTTGAATCTCTTCACATCAGCAGCATCCAGAGAAGGTGAGACGGAGGGAACACCATTTTCCACAACATACCAGAGATCCTTATCAATTGCCTCAAGATGCATTCACATCTTATTCTTCCAGTATTGGTAGTCCGTCCCAGCGAAGGTAGGACACCCAGCAGAGACCTTGATCATACATGTGGTCGACATAACTAAAACTCTAGGCGGTTAAACCAAAATCACACAGAACAAGGGAGTACCTTGCTCTGATACCAATTGAAAGTGCATTATATCGACTAGAGGGGGGTGAATAGGCGATTTTTTATGAATTCTTCACTAAGGAATTTGCGGGTGAGGAAATTCCTTAGAGAAGAACTACTTGTAGCGGAATAAGTACTCAGAAGTAAACTTAACAGAACACAAGCATGGTGTCGGATTACGCGCTCCGCAAACCCAAGGAGTTCGAACACAGGGGCGTGAACGAAGATCTCTCCCACTCACGTCTACCTAGCATCTCGCTATCGTCCAGTGAAGAGATGCTAGTGAACAACAAGTAAAGCACGCAAGAATTTACCCAGGTTCAGGCCACCTTCCGGTGTAAAACCCTACTTCCTGCTTTGGTGGATTGGCCTCAGGAGGGCTTGAGTATGAATGAGTACAGTGGTTCTTGAGCTCAAGAGGGTCAGGAGGCAAGGGTTCCTGCTCCTTTATGCGAGGGCGGAGTTTCTGGATCTCATCCCCCCTCCTTAGTGGAGCTCCTAGCTACATATATAGGCGGCCAGTGTCCTCTTCCCTCGAAATGTTTAGGCGGGAAGGGATCCCACAACAGCCATTTTGAGCGGGAACACATGGATGTTCCTACCCTGACAAAAGCGGTCTTCGCCTGCAAAGGGATCCGGCGATGACGCGTTGGTGGGCTCGGTGGTGACATCCTCCCTGTCCCCTTGCGGTCTTCGGTCTTGTTGCACAAATGGGGAAACCTTTGTGCTGCTCCTCGGGAACTTGCGCCTGCGCTGTCTCCTTTGCACCAAAACGGCAACTGCGCCGCTGGCTCTCGCTGGCGCGGTGTGTCACTGCTTGCGTCACTGCCTCCTCATGAGGCAGGCTTGGCCTTGGATTCTCCACCCCTCTGGAGCAACCTAGCTGAGGCCGCTCCTGAGGGGGTCTTGACGTCGTTCGCCTCGCGAGGTCTAGCCCCCTCGCGAGGGTCTTGAGCAGCTGGTCGATCAGCTGGGCCGTATCAGGCCATGGTGGGAGCGCGTCGCGGCCCGCAGACAGGCAAGTCTGGGTACCCTGGTTCCCTGGACGCGGACCGTAGCCCCCGGGCCCAAGGCGCACGCGGAGTTGGCTACGAGGCGAAGCCTTAGTCGAGGACGAAGCGCCGCGGGCACCAAAAGGCTGCGGGCCAGGCTGGCGCGCGACGGTTGGATGGGGCGTGGGCGACTCCGCTTCCCATGCAGTCTTGATAGTCGTGCGTTTTGCCAATTGCACAACCGATAGGTGGACTTCTTGCTGCCGCCCCTGCTTTCTTGCCCTTCAATCACTTCCTCCATTTCCTTGCCTTCTCTGCCCCTCCTTCCTTGCCGCCATGCCATGCAAGATGAAGAACAGGGGAACCGGCGAGTCTGCCATGCTGCCGCCGGTGCTCGAGCCGGCGCTGGTCGCTCCCTCGTGGTGAATCGGGAGGGTTTGGACAAGGTGCGTTGTGCCTTGGCTGATGCATCTAACGAGTGGGGGCCAATCCGTGTCTGGCTTGCCTCCTGACCGATGGCGGAGCTAAATGCCAATGACATCTAGCTCCACCTCCACGCCATTTTCGGGGGTCTCCTCCCCCCTTTTTCCGCATTCTTCTATGCGGTGCTCACGCACTACCAGATTCGGGCGCTGCACATGGACCCGGGGTCCATCATCCTCCTTTCCGGCTTCACGTTTCTGTGCGAAGCTTTCGTCGGCGTTTCCCCATCAGTGGCCCTGCTTCGTGTAATGCCCAGGATGTGACTATATCTCCTACGTGTCGAGGCACGACTTAGAGACATAAGCGCATTCTGGAATGACCGCAAGGGTGGTATCTTTGCACAACTCATGTAAAAGTTCATGGATGAAAGAGTAAAATAGTTGGCTTACACTCGCCACATCACACAATAATTACAATAGCATACATTCATCCTAATAACACAGGGTCCGACTACAGACGAAATCCAAACGAGAAAGATACCACAACCACAAGGCCTGATCGCCCTAGTAGGAAGCACTACTGATCGTCGAAAAACGTCACATACATACGAGCACTCTCTTCATCGAGCTCCTAGTGAAGTTCTGAACCATCTCCTGCACTGTTCTCAGCGGTACCTGCATCTGGTATGTTGAATCTGTGAGACACGAGGACTCAGCAATCCCGTTCTCGGGTATCAAAACTACCAAAGCCTTAGGTGAGGAATGGCTATGACAGTGTGTGCAGCAAGCACTAAGCCTCTAGCTTATGAGATTAGAGCGAGAAGAGATCAAGTGCCAACGGTCGCCAAGTTGATCAAGAAGTGATCCTAGCTACTCACGTTCGTACATAACCCCACCGTGTTCACTTCCCGAAGCCCTTCGGAAAGAGACCATCACGGTTACTCACACAGGTAGTGTATTCTTAAGGATATGGTGTCAAGTTATCTACAACCGGATATTAACGAATTCCCATCTGCCACATAACTGCGGGCACGGCTTTCGAAAGATCAAAACCCTCCAGGGGTGTCCCAACTTATCCCATCACAAGCTCACGATTTGCAGAGTCGCAACTCCAAAATGCGAAGACCCGAGTATTCTCGGAATCACGTGCTCAAGATATTTCGACAAAGGTAAAACTAATCCAGCAAGACCTCCCGGCGTGCCGACACGCTGATAGTAGCCACGTCTATCTCATCTCAGGCCACGACCGGATGGGTGATCCTACGGGAGCCAAACCTCGAGTTTCCCCGTGGTGGCCCCGCATAACCCCTGTTTGGGACCAACACCATCAGCACTGGCCCCCCTGTTATGTAGAATTAAGAACCCGGTGACATGACCCCCTATGCAATTAATTAATTAAGTTTTTATTATGTTGCAAATTAAAACCAAAGTTGGGCCTTGCTGGAAAATCTTTAAGCAGTGCGAATTATCAAGGGGGGGCCATAAACCCCAACCGTGTTAGGAACGCAAAATCAAGGAACATAACACCGGTTTATCGGTTCCTAAGGTGGCACGAGTGGAACAAAACACCAAGCAGAAGGCCAAGCCTTCTACCCATTGCCAATATATATGTGCATTAGTTAACAGTTTGCTAGGAAGGCGGTTAGAGTGTTTCATGGAAACAATAGGAGGCTGACAAATAAGAATAGGCATCGTGGCATAGCTAAAGTGTGAGACAACTAGCATAGGCTAAGATAGAGGCGATATCGGGGAACGGTCATCTTGCCTGGGATCCCTCTAGGAAGAAGAATCAGTCCATGAAGACGACAAATGGGCGAAGTCGAACGAAACCTCACAACTTCAGAACGAAACCGAAGCTAACGAGAGAAGCATACCGAAAAGAAGCAAACAACACGGTAAACAAACAAGCTCAAACATGGTATGGTGCACAAACAAAGATGATGCATGTCCGGTTTAATTATGCATGGCAAAGCAAAGTGCACAAACAATACTACAAGTTAAGTGGAGCTCAATATGCAACAAGTTGCATATTGACGAAACACCACATTTTATTTATTTAGTTGACTCTCGTTTATTTACAAGGCAAGATTAAATGTTTGTTAACATGGCAAGAGGTGAAGAAAAAGTAAACTAACTATCTAGACGAGTTTAAATGAGGCCAGAACAACAAACAACAATTCTGGAAAACCCCCATGTGCATAATTTGAATTTGGTACTGTCCTGCCTAAAACATATTTAAAGTTATTAAACAGCAAAGTAAATGCACCATGTTATTCTACACATTTTTTCACCCCAAATACATATGAAGTTTATCAAATTTGGAGCTACGGTTATTTAGTTATGAAATAAATCATTTTAGCATGGCATTCAAGAAAATTAAAGCAAACAACCATTCTAAGCTTTTTAAACATGCATGAAATGTGGTTATTATGATTCTACACAGAATTCTAAGCATTTTTCATGTTAACTTTGTATAATTCTGATGCATGGTTTAGGAGTTATTAAATGCATGATCTAGAGGGACTATTCTGCAAAATTGAAATTCTTGGTTAAATAGACAAATCGTAGGAAGAGAAAAAAAATAGCACTAGGCTGAATTGGCTGGCGCTGGGCTGCTCACCACGGGCTGAGGCCCAGTCGGTGGAGGAGGCAGGTCAGCTGAGGAGGCGCTGACCGGGCCGAATCTGGAGGCAACGACGCGGTCAACGAGCGCTGCTCGTTCTCTCGTTCACCTCATGTGGACGAAGCAGAAGGGGTCCGGGGCGATGCGAGTGAAATAGAGCTGCGTCTCCTGGCTCGAGCTCGAGCACCTAGAGAAGTAAAATGCGGCGGCAAGGGAAGCCATAGGGCGTCTGGATCCGAGCGGTGGAGGCCGAGGCGGAACTGTTTTCGCCGGATTTCGGCCGGAGTTCCAGCGGCGGAGCTCCTGCAGCAACAAGGCAGCAGCATCGGCAGTGGTCAACATTCGCGCGAGGAGAAAAGAAGGTCCATCGCATGCGCAGGATGGACCTGATGGAAACAACATGGATGCGGCACTGCTTGGTGACGGATCCACGAAGACGTCGGCCATGGGAGCCTCGGCTAGTTCCGTGAGGAGAAGGGCAGCGGGCGACGACGACCGGTGCTAGGGCCCCGGCGAGCTCCGGCCAAAACGATGGTGACGGCCGACGCAGGGACCCGGGCGGTGCTGCAGCTGTTCGAGGTGAAGCGGGACGACGGCCTCGAGGACGGACTCTGGGATCGATCTCCTGGTGCCGCTCATCGGGTCTCTCCAGTGGCTTTGTAGGATCGAAAGTAGGTCTAGAGGGGGGGTGATTAGACTACTTGACAATATAAAAAATCTGCTTTTAGATCATGCAATGTTTTTGGCAGTTTCACAATTAGGATCAATTCAAGTATCACCCTACACATGCAATTCTAGAGTATAAGCAGCGGAAAGTAAATTGCACATGTAAAAGAGAGGTGGAGAAGATCAAACGCAGTTTGGAGACACGAAGATTTTTGTCGTGGTTCCGATAGGTGGTGCTATCGTACATCCACGTTGATGGAGACTTCAACCCACGGAGGGTAACGGCTGCGCGAGTCCACGGAGGGCTCCACCCACGAAGGGTCCACGAAGAAGCAACCTTGTCTATTCCATCATGGCCTACGCCCACGGAGGACTAGCCTTACTCGGGGTAGATCTTCACGAAGTAGGCGATCTCCTTGCCCTTACAAACTTCTTGGTTCAACTCCACATCTCAAAGACGGAGGCTCCCAAGCGACACCTAACCAATCTAGGAGGCACCACCCTCCAAAAGGTAATAGACGGTGTTGATGATGATGAACTCCTTGCTCTTGTGCTTCAGATGATAATCTCCCCAACACTCAACTCTCCTCACTGATATGGCTGTGGTGGAAGAAAGGTTTGAGTGGAAAGCAACTTGGGAAGGCTAGAAATCAAGTTTCATATGGTAGGAATGGAATGGCTTGATCTCAACACAAGGGTAGGTGGTTCACTTCTCAGAAAGTGTATGGTAGAAGTGGTGGTACTTTCTGATGGCTCTCCTCACGAATGAAGAGGGGGTGGAGGGGTATATATAGCCTCCACACAAAATCCAACCGTTACACACACATTTGACCAATCTCGGTGAGACCGAAGTGAAACTCGGTCAGACCGAAAGTTCAAATATAGTGAACGTTGGGATTTTCGGTGGGACCGAAAATACCATCTCGGTGTGTCCGAAGTGAGTCAAAGGTTGGAGCTTGCCATCTCGGTGTGACCGAAAACAACAACTCGGATATTCCGAAGTGATGTCAATTGGTTACAGAAGGTTGGCAGTCCATTTTCGGTGAGACCGAAACTCAGAATCGGATGGACCGAGAAATTAGGGTTTGGAGGAATAACTGAGGTGGTTCATCTCGGTGGGACTGAGTTTGCAGAATCGGTTTGTCCGAGATTACTTATGAGTGTGTTAAGTAGTGAAGAGTGCTGATAGTTGAGGGAGCTAGATCACCAAGCACTTGAGCAACTAGATCATTAACACAACCTCATCCCCTTTTAATAGTATTGGCTTTTCCTATGGACTCAATGTGATCTTTGATCACTAAACCAAAAATAGAGTCTTGAGCTTTTGCCAATGCTTGTCTTAGCATTTTGAGGGGTCCACTTCTTCAGACATTTCCATACCCATATCATCGAACTTTTCTGAAATGATTCTCAAGTAAATATTAGTTCAATGATATATATGTTGTTATTAATTACCAAAACCACCCGGGGATTAGTTGCACTTTCAGGCTTTCATGCTCGGGGACAGGAGGACACTGGAGGCGGGGAAGCTTCAGATCGGGAGCTCCTCTCCCGATCGCACGGGCGAGGTGGATCGAGGAGGAGGCGCTGGAATATGTGGTTTGATGGGTGGATCAATGGAATTTGATGGGGTTGATGAGCGTTGAAACCAGGGGAGAACAGGTGGTGGCGGGATGGATCCCAAGAGAAAAGGCAGGTAGGTGGCGGCGGGCAGGAGGATGGATGGGACAAGGTCCCTAGGTTTTAGGGTTAGTCAAGTAGGTGGTCTGTTTATGTAGGTAGGGGAACAGATTTTTGGACCCTCCGATTAAATCGGACGATCGAGAATAAAAATGCTAGGGAGTCCAAACGAGAAAACGGAGATATTTCAGGGATGTTTGGGGATGATCCGGACCCATCGGTAACGAGAGCCCGGGTAGGGTTCGGGGCAGTTTCGGATAAGTTGCGAGGAAAGGGAAAGTGGGTTGTGTGGAATGTGAGTAGGCTGAGAAGAGAGGGAGATGGCAGCCCGACAACAGGCTTCGGGGCACCGAAACATCCGACGTTTGACCAGAGATAGTGCCACTATAGTTTAACGGTTGGGCTATCAAACAAACTCTGAATGCGACGAAATTTGACAGGCGGTCTGCCTACACTATAATAAGACCACACGCCAAGTTTCATCCCATTCCGAGAACATTTTTCGGCCACTTATAAAATAAATATTCGGAGGTGCCGCGAGCACGTGCGAGTGTGTCTGGGCTCAGAACGGACAACGGAGATGACGGATGCAAGTTTTGAAAACGATGCAGATGCAATGCATATGATGACATGAAAAAATGCAACAAGCTAGCAAATGACATGGCCATGGCAGCAAAAAACTGGAAGATACGTGGGGCATCGGTCTTGGGGCGTCACACTTCGCCACTTCTTCGCTGCGCATGGTGGAGGCGACTGCTGCCTCCGGGATCGACTTCTCGCTCTGCCCGACCAAGGCTGGGTTTCGTCGGCAGTGGGTGTATGTTAATGCTGGTGCGTACAGCCCCCAGTTCCACCTTCCCGATGCGTCGGCGGTGCCGAACTCGGGCTGGGAGCACGAGCCCCTCTCAGATCCGCGGGCGGAGCCAGTAATGCTTCGACTGGCCAGCCTAAGGAGGAATGGGTTGACCCTGGCAATGGTGGTGATGGATTTCCTTGTCCTGCGTGTTGCCCTGCTTAAGCGCCACTCTCGCCCGATGTGGGCCCTCTCCGGTCTTGATGATCCTGCGCGTTTGATACGTCTCCAACGTATCAATAATTTTTGATTGTTCCATGCTATTATTTATGATGTTTTGGATGTTTAATAGGCTTTTTTATACACTTTTATATTATGTTTGGGACTAACCTACTAACCCAAAGGCCCAGTCCAGATTGTTGTTTTTTGCCTGTTTTAGGGTTTTACAAAAAATGATTTTCAACCGGAGTCCAAATGGAATGAAACCTTCGGGAGAGATATTTTTGGAGCAAAATATGCATGGGAGACTTGAGAACCACGGAGTAGGGCTGACGTGGTGTCCACGAGGGTGGGGGGCGCACCCCCCCATAGGGTGCGCCCCCTGCCTCGTAGGCACCCTGTCTTGCCCCCGGTTCCCTCCTTCCTCCTATATATACCTACGTACCCCGAAACTATCAGAACAACAGAGAAAACCCTAGTTCCACCACCGCAACCTTTTGTTCCCGGGAGATCCCATCTTGGGGCCTGTTCCGGAGCTCCATCGGAGGGGGGATCTTCCACCGAGTACTTCTACATCATCATCATCGCCTCACCATGAGTTGTGAGTAGTTTACCATAGACCTTCGGGTCCATAGCTAGTATCTAGATGGCTTCTTCTCTCTCTTTGGATCTCAATACCAAGTTCTCCTCGGTCTTCGAGGAGATCTATTAGATGTAATCTCTTTTTGCGGTGTGTTTGTCGAGATCCGATGAATTGTGGGTTTATGATCAAGATTATCTATGAGAAATATTTGGTTCTTTTATGAACTCTTTATATTTGATTATAATATCCTTGCAAGTCTTTTTGAATTATTGGTTTAGTTTGGCCTACTAGATCTATAGTTCTTGCAACAGGAGAAGTGCTTGGCTTTTGGTTCAATCTTGCGGTGTCCTTTCCCAGTGACAGTAGGGGCAGCAAGGCACGTATTGTATTGTTGCCATTGAGGATAAAAAGATGGGGTTTACATCACTATGCTTGAGTTTATCCCTCTACATCATGTCACCTTGCTTAAGGCGTTACTCTGTTCTTATGAACTTAATACTCTAGATGCATGCTGGATAGCGGTCGATGTGTGGAGTAATAGTAGTAGATGAAGAATTGTTTCGGTCTACTTGTCTCGGACGTGATGCCTATATATAATGATCATGCCTAGATAGTCTCATAATTATTCACTTTTCTATCAATTGCTCTACAGTAATTTGTTTACCCACCGTAGAATACCGATATCATGAGAGAAGCCACTAGAGAACACTATGGCCCCCGAGTCTATTCTCAACATATCAATCTACAATCTACTTTACTTTTCTGCTTTTACTTTCTGTTCTTATATCCAAAAATACCAAAAATATCAAACTATCATCTCTATTAGATCTCACTTTCGTAAGTGACCGTAAAGGGATTGGCAACCCGTTACCGTGTTGGCTGCGAAGTTCCTATTTGTTTGTGCAGGTGCGAGGGACTCGCGTGTGGTCTCCTACTGGATTGATACCTTGGTTCTCAAAAACTGAGGGAAATACTTACGCTGCTGTGCTGCATCACCCTTTCCTCTTTGAGGGAATACAACGCAAGATCGAGAAGTAGCAAGAAGAGTTTATGGCGCCGTTGCCGGGGAGGCTTACACAAAAGTCATATACCAAGTACCTATGACAAACCCTTATCCTTCACATTACATTTGTTGCCTCTCGTTTTCCTCTCCCCCACTTCACCCTTGCCATTTTATTCGCCCTTCTTGTGCCGTGTGGTTATCGTTCGCTGGCTTTTTGTTTGCTTGTGTTGCCATGTGCCCTCTATCAGCTTGCATCTTCGCTTGCTAAATTATGTATCCTCATCCACTTGCTAATCTTTTAAAAAAATCCAATTATGTTGAACCTATTGCTAGTGAGTTGCCTGCACTAGATTATCTTTATGGGGTTTTGCTTGAAATTCATGAATCTGAAAATTGTGAGGAATTATTAAAAGAAAAAGTGATTCATGATAGCTCCTTGAATGAAAAGCATGATTGCAATGATGTTATTATAAATTCTATTAATATCAATTATGCTAATTATATGCAAAACCCAAAGCTTAGGGATGCTTATTTTGCTATGCCCACTACTTGTTGCAATGGTCATGATTGGGGTGATGCTTCTTATGATCTTGAAAACTTATTTAAGCCCCATGATATATATGAGATTGATAATAATATTTGCAATAATATTGAAAGTGGGTTTGGAAGATTGTCAACTTTAGATTCCATATATATGGAGAATGTTCAATCTTATGAAATTTTTGATAAAAGTGGGTTTGGAGAGGTCATGACTTTAGTTAATGTTAGTCCCACTATTTTGGAAGAGTGTCAACTTCGTATGCATGTGGATCGTGTTGAGAGTATGCTTTGTGATAGCTATATTGTTGAATTTGCTTATGATCCTACATGCAATTATTATGAGAGAGGAAAATATGGTTGTAGAAATCTTCATGTCACTAAATTACCTCTTGTTAGGTTGAGATTGCTATTGTTTCTTTCTTCTTCCTTGCGTATGCTAGATCTTGCTTGTCTTGCTAATCTGTTTTGCTATAAAATGCCTATACATAGGAAGTATGTTAGACTTAGATGTGATTTTCACATACTTTATGATGCTCTTTTTGTGCTTCAAGTCTTGTCTTTCGTGTGAGCATCATTGAAATTATTAGTGCCTAGCTTTGGGCGATAAACGATAGCGCTTGTTGGGAGGCAACCCAATTTTATTTTCTTTCTTTTTGCTTCTGTTTAGGAATAAATATTGCATCTAGCATCTGTTTAGATGTTGTTTTGTGGTTTAATTAGTGTTTGTGCCAAGTAGAACCTTTGGGAAGACTTGTGTGAAGTTTATATGATCTTGCTGCGAAAAACAAAATCGTTAGCGCTCGCTAGAATGGTCACCAGATTTTACGGGGGTGTCCTATTAAGTTGATTATTTTTGCAGATGATTAGTAGACAAATTCCCCATGTTTACCAATTTATTTCAATTTTTTTGGAGTTACAAAAGTATGCGGAAGTTACAGATTACTTCAGACTATTCCGTTTTTGACAGATTCTGTTTTTCGTGTGTTGTTTGCTTATTTCAATGCAGCTATAAGTAGTATTGGAGGTTATAAATCATAGAGAAGTTGGACTACAGTAGGTTTAACACCAATATAAACAAAGAATGAATTCATTGCAGTACCTTTGAGTAGTGGTTTGCTTTCTTATACTAACGGAGCTCACGAGCTTTTTGTCTATGTTTTGTGTTGTGAAGTTTTCAAGTTTTTGAGTATTGCTTTGATGGACTATGGAACAAAGAGTGGCAAGAGCATAATCTTGGGGATTCCCAAGGCACCCCAAGGTAAAATTCAAGTAAAACCAAGAGCCTAAGCTTGGGGATGACCCGGGAAGGCATCCCCTCTTTCTTCTTCATCTATCGGTAACTATACTCGGAGCTATATTTTTATTCACCACATGATATGTGTTTTACATGGAGCATCTTGTATAATTTGAGTCTTTGCTTGTTAGTTTGCCACAATTATCTTGCTGTACACACCTATTTGAGAGAGTTAAATATGGCCTAGGAATTGATAGAACACTCTATGTGCTTCACTTATATCTTTTGAGTTGAATAGTTTTTGCTCTAGTGCTTCACTTATATCTTTTAGAGCACGGTGGTGATTATATTTTGTAGAAATTGTTGATCTCTCATGCTTCACTTATATCCATTTGAGAGTCTATTAAAACAGCATGGTAATGTGCTTTGGCTATAAAACTAGCTTTCACATGATAGACATCTAATATCAATGTAGTAAAAACTTTCACACTAGGTGCATTGAATATGATGAGAAGTTGGATGCTTGATAATTGTTTTGAGATATAAGGATATTGATATTAAAGTCATGCTAGTGGAGTTATTATGAAATTGAAAAATGCTTGTGTTAAAGTTAATGATTCCCGTAGCATGCATGTATGGTGAACCGCTATGTGACGAAGTTAGAGCATGAGGTATTTGTAAAGTGTCAACCTTTGTGTGGAGGTAGGGGGCGCGCGATGGTTAACTCCTACCAACCTCCCTAGGAGCATGCGTTGATTGCTTTGTTTTGATGACTCGTAATTTTTGCAATAAGTATATGAGTTCTTATGACTAATGTTGAGTCCATGGATTATACACACTCTCACCCTTCCAGGATTGCTAGCCTCTCTTGTACCCCGCAACTTTCGTCGGTACCATACACCCACTATATATCCTTCCTCAAAACAGCCACCATATATCTTCCTCAAAGCAGCCACCATACCTACCTATCATGGCATTTCCATAGCCATTCTGAGATATCTTGCCATGCAACTTTCCATCGTTCCGTTCATATGACACGCTTCATATTGTCATATTTCCATGCATGATCATGTAGTTGACATCGTAGTTGTGGCAAAGCCACCATGCATAAGTTTTCATACATGTCACTCTTGATTCATTGCACATCCTGGTACACCGCCGGAGGCATTCATATAGGTCATACTTTGCTCTAGTATCGAGTTCTAATATCGAGTTGTAATTCAATGAAACTGTGATTATCATAATTATCAGAGCATTGTCCCATGTGAGAAATGGCTAAATCAAGAAAGCCCCTCCAAAAAAAAGAAGAAAGAAAAGAAAGGACAAAGAAAAAAATAATGGCCAAAAAAAGGGACAATTGCTACTATATTTTTTCACACTTGTGCTTCAGAATAGCACCATGTTCTTCATGATAGAGAGTCTCTTGTTTAGTCACTTTCATATACTAGTGGGAATTTTCATTATTGAAATTGGCTTGCATATTCCAACGATAGGCTTCCTCAAATGCCCTAGGTCTTCATGAGCAAGCAAGCTGGATGCACACCCACTTAGTTTCTTTTGTTGAGCTTTCATATATTTTTAGCTCTAGTGCATCCGTTGCATGGCAATCCCTACTCACTCACATTGATATCTATTGATGGGTATCTCCATAGCCCGTTGATACGCCTAGTCGATGTGAGACTATCTCCCTCCTTTTTGTCTTCTCCACAACCACCTCTCTATTCCACCCATAGTGCTATGTCCATGGCTCACGCTCATGTATTGTGTGAAAGTTGAAAGGTTTTAAATAATAGAGTATGAAAACAAGTGCTTGGCTGAAATCAGGGTTGTGCATGATATGAATATTTTGTGTGATGAAGTGGGAGCATAGCCAGACTATATGATTTTGTAGGGATAACTTTCTTTTGCCATACTATTTTGAGAAGACATGATTGCTTTGTTAGTATCCTTGAAGTATTATTATTTCTTATGTCAATATAGACTTTTGTCTTGAATCTTTCAGATCTGAATGTTCATGCCACAATTAAGAGAATTACATTGAAAAACTATGTTGGTTAGCATTCCACATCAAAAATTCTGCTTTTATCATTTAGCTACTCGAGAACGAGCAGGAATTAAGCTTGGGGATGCTTGATACGTCTCCTACGTATCTATAATTTTTTATTGTTCCATGCTATTATTTATGATGTTTTGGATGTTTAATGGGCTTTGTTATACACTTCTATATTATTTTTGGGACTAACCTACTAACCCAAAGGCCCAGTCCAGATTGCTGTTTTTTTGCCTGTTTTAGGGTTTTACAGAAAAGGAATATCAAATGGAGTCCAAATGGAATGAAACCTTTGGGAGAGATATTTTTGGAGCAAAATACGCACGGGAGACTTGAGACCCATGGAGTAGGGCTGACGTGGCGTCCACGAGGGTGGGGGGCGCGCCCCTCCCCTATAGGATGCGCCCCCTGCCTCGTGGGCACCCCGTCTGGCCCCCGGTGCCCTCCTTCCTCATATATATACCTACGTACTCTGAAACTATCAAAACAACAAAGAAAACCCTAGTTCCACCGCCGCAACCTTCTGTTCCCGTGATATTCCATCTTGGGGCCTGTTCCGGAGCTCCACCGGAGGGGGGATCTTCCACGGAGTGCTTCTACATCATCATCATCGCCTCACCATGAGTTGTGAGTAGTTTACCACAGATGTTCGTGTCCATAGCTAGTATCTAGATGGCTTCTTCTCTCTCTTTGGATCTCAATACCAAGTTCTCCTCGGTCTTCGAGGAGATCTATTAGATGTAATCTCTTTTTGCGGTGTGTTTGTCGAGATCCGATGAATTGTGGGTTTATGATCAAGATTATCTATGAGAAATATTTGATTATTTTCTGAACTCTTTATGTACGATTATAATATCCTTGCAAGTTTCTTCGAATTATTTGTTTGGTTTGGCATACTAGATCTATAGTTCTTGCAATGGGAGAAGTGGTTGGCTTTGGGTTCAATCTTGCGGTGTCCTTTCCTAGTGACCGTAGGGGCAGCAAGGCACATATTGTATTGTTGCCATCGAGGATAAAAAGATGGGGTTTATATCACTATTCTTGATTTATCCCTCTACATCATGTCACCTTGCTTAAGGCCTTACTCTGTTCTTATGAACTTAATACGCTAGATGCATGCTGGATAGTGGTCGATGTGTGGAGTAATTGCTGTAGATGCAGAATCGTTTCGGTCTACTTGTCTCGGACGTGATGCCTATATATAATGATCATGCCTAGATAGTCTCAGAATTATTCGCTTTTCTATCAATTGCTCGACAGTAATTTATTTACCCGCCTTAGAATACCGCTATCATGAGAGAAGCCACTAGAGAACACTATGGCCCGCGGGTCTATTCTCATCATATCAATCTACGCTCTACTTTACTTTTCCGCTTTTACTTTCTGTTCTTATATCCAAAAATACCAAAAATATCAAACTATCATCTCTATCAGATCTCACTTCCGTAAGTGACCGTAAAGGGATTGACAACCCCTTAACGCGTTGGCTGCGAAGATCTTATTTGTTTGTGCAGGTGCGAGGGACTCGCGCGTGGTCTCCTACTGGATTGATACATTGGTTCTCAAAAACCGAGGGAAATAGTTACGCTATTGTACTGCATCACCCTTTCCTCTTCGAGGGAATACAACGCAAGCTTGAGAAGTAGCAGCGTCTTCAGCGGAAGCGGCTCCCCCCGAAACGCTCCAGGGGTTTTTGCGGCTACTCGTCGGCGGAGTGCATGAAACACGCCCTGTCTCCGCGACTCCATTGTACTTGGCTCCTGTGGCTGAAAGAGCCTTTGCTGAGAAGATGCCCCGCTTCGATGTGCAGGGACTATTGAGGGGGGGGGGCGCCTCTGATCCTCATGAAGATCCCCTGGTGGTGGCGCCAGGGCTAACGAGCCCAACCTTTCCTTCCAGGGCGGATGCGTCAAGTGGAGCCCCTGATCTAGGGTCCACTCCACCTCCAGAGCAAGCAGATGAAATGCGGGGGCCGGAGTCGACGGAGGTGGCGGAAGGTACCGAGGTACCACGGGCTCCTGAGGTGGCTGAAGGTGGGGCACAACAGTCTCCTATCGGGGCGAGCCCGGAGGACGCCGTAGCGGTAAATGGAGCGCCGGCCGCGGGCGTCCGTCGCGGCCCTGCCCCGGGTCTTGGCGCATCTGCCCCAAGCGGCCTCCTGCCGTCCTTCACGGCGCTGGGCAAGAGGCGGAGGTTGAGTGGCAGTTATGGCCCTGCCCCGAGGGCTCTGAAGAGGATGAAGCTGACTCTAGCGGGCAGGTGCGTGTTCCTCAGCTTTCCTGTTCTTCCTAATATGGTTCTCCTGACCCCTTGCTCTGCAGGGTTTCCTCTGACTCATTCCCGAGCCGTTCGGCGAGGCTCGCAGAAGCTTCTGCCCGCGTCCCTCCTCCGGATCATGCTGGGTCTTCGGCAGACCTCGCGCGGGTTCGCGGGGCCATGCCCGGACCCTGCCACGTGGATCGTGCTCCCAGCCCCCGAGTGCTCCTGGGGCAAGGCAGCTCTTGGTGCGTCGGGGGCCCGTCTCGTGCCCTGGGGCTTGTCTTCATCATGGATCAGCAAGCTCTTGAGGCGGCCCGGGCAGCCGACCGCCCATTAGGACCACGTCTGCCCCTCACGCCGGAGGTAGCGCGCACTCTTGGGGTTAGCCCCGAGGCGCATGCTGAAGGAGAGGGAGAAGGAGAAACCCCTTTGGGCAGAGCAGATGTCGTGGACGAGCCCGGCCGCCTCCTGGAACTTGCGCTGCGCAGGAGTGTGGTTCATCATGATCTTGTGCGGGAGGCGTCAGACACCCTGAAGCGCCTCGAGGTCAAGGTCGCTGAAGTGGATGGGCGCATCGAGGTCGAGGGCCTGTTTCCGGCGAAGGGTTGGCGCCAGTTGAGGGCCGCCGTTAACTTGAGCCAGTTGCAACATGAAAGCGCCCTGAAGAAGGCGGAAGTGTCCGCAGCCGCGGCTAAGGAGGCCTGCAACCACGCCCTGGAAGAGGCTCGAGACATCGACCGCCACCGCGCAGCAGCTATGGAGAGTGAGCGTGAGCTCGAAGCCTCGAACGCCGCGCTCGACCGTCAGGTTCATACACGAAGGGCTGCCCTCGCCGCGCCCGTGGCGAGAGGAGGCAGTAGCACTCAAGGCGATGGAGCTGAACATGGAGCGCGAGCGCATGGAGACGATGGAGAGACAGGTAGCCAAAGCCGAGGGCAACCTTGATGATCGCAAGGATGTTGCGAGGAAGGCTGCCATGGAGGCAAAGCGCCTGCAGAAGGATTACAGCGAGAAGCTGGGGTTTCACGAGACTCGGTTCGCTCATAAGCGCAAGGAACTCCAGAAGGAGGTCACGACTCTCAAGGGCAAGCTAGCGGATATCGAGCACCATCTGCAGGTGTTGGAGAAGGCTCGTGCCGCAGCCGATCATAGTGAGCGGGAGTCCAGGGAGGCCTGTGCCGCAGCGGAGCGCCACAAGTGGGCATCCGAGAAGGCTCGCGCTGCCGCGAGGGCAGAGAAATCCTATTTGCACAGGCAAGTGGAAGACATTTCCACTATCGCGGCCCGGAACTCCGAGGAGGCCGCGCGAGCTCGTGGAATGCAGCACACCCGCTCGAATATGTTCGAGGCCTTGCGGCACAGGGTCGGCCGAGCCCTGGACGAGCTCTTTGACTCGAGGGTTGATGACCCTCTGTTTGATGATGACGCCGGATATCTCGGGTTCTTCACCAGATTGGTTCAGCCTCTTGAAGGCAGGGTCATGAAGGCTCGGCAACTTGTTGAGGAGCAGAGCCGCGACATCCTCAGGCGTGCGGTCTCCCGCGTCTTTGGTAACTTGCTCCGTCTTGCCCCCGCGACATACAGGACGTGCACCCACGCCCTGGCCCCTGCACACGAGGAGTGATTGGACGAGGTCGCGGTCGTAGTCCGGCTTAGCCGTGCAAGGCGAAAAACGGACTAGGTGAAGGAAAACTCAGCGAAAATCGCAAAACACGGACGAAAAATTCTTCCCCCTTTATTTCAAAAAACGAGTCGCACGGCCGCGAGATCGACTCGAAAAGGCAGATACAAAGGAGGCAAAGGCGAATGGCAAAGGGAGGGGTTGCATCCGGCCCCTGAGCAGGTCTTCGGTCTTCTCCCCAGCGCGGAGCGTAGGGATACCACCGGCAGGTGTGAGCATAGCCATTGGAGGGCAGTGTCGACGGCCAGCCGGAGCATGGTTCTTCCACTAGGACGTGGGAGGGAGCCCCCGTGAGGCCCTAGGGCGGCGCTCCAGGAATCCAGGGCATGTACAGCCCCACTCATTATTACGTGAGAGTGTCATGAGCGGAGCTGTTTTGGCATGCGTGCCCCTTCGCTTTGAGGGCCCCGCCCCACGCTAGTCCACTCCCGTCATGAACTCACCAGAAGGCGACATTCGTGAGGTGGGACACTACGCATGGTGGGGGGATGAGACCTTGGCTATAGGCCCCCCTACCGAGCACTAGGCACACCGCTTACGCAATCTCCGAGCGCGCTTCGCCCCTGGGGACTAACGTCGTCCGGAGACACGGCGTCCTGAGGTGCGAGGGGGACCCCGCGCCACGCACGCTCCTACTGACCCCTGAGCCCTCCTGATCAGGGTCAGGCCCAGAGGGTATAGGATTACGTGAGCGGGGGGACAGAGCCGCGGTCTTGGGCCCTCCTGGTGTGCATAGGACGGGCTGCCATACCGCCTCCAGACACACCTTCCGCAGCCCGGGGGATGGTGCACCGGGAGGCGCAGCGTCTTGAGTCTGGACGGAGGGAGAGAAGGCCCCTCCCCACGTGCATCATACCAGCCGCTGGAGAGCCCCTGGTGAAATCCAGGGCGGGCTCATGCGCGACGGGCACGCGTGAGGGGACGAGGGCCTGATCCGAGCCTTCCCTCCCTTTATGTCTTGACGCGGTACCTGGGGTGTCTCCTTGGCCTGCCGGGGCTCGGGGCCAGAGATGCCGTCGGCCTGAGACCTACGGCCAGTGCCGCGAGTGCCGGCCTCCGTAGGCACCCGCGGGTGTTTCATTCGTGTTCCATGGCCATCGGTGGTGACGGCGTAGGGTCGAGGGCCAAGGGCGGGAGGTCGGCGTCCCGACCTTCTGCCCCTGAGCCCTCTTGTGCCGGTGCCTGATCGCATCCAGCGTCAGGCGTAGTTCTGCGGTCGCTTCATGACAGTTCCCCGGCGGGGGCAATACATGGGTACAAAGGGCTTCGAGGCAGAGGGGCGGCGTCATAAGCCGGGTTCAGTGGATCATACCCCATGTCGCCCTCGTAGGTTGCCGTTGGTCTTGACCACATGAGTGACCGGGTGCGGCCGGCGTAGCCCCCGGTTCCTGGCGTCGTGGTGCGGAAGCAGAATGGCTCAGCTTTGGTGCTGGCGGCATCAAGGAGCTTGGCCACCCTGAGGAGCGGCACGTCGTGGCCGGCATCGAGCAACTGGCACCTTAGCAGCTCCCTTGCCTCCAGTAACGCTGCCCTCATGTTTGCCATTTCGCGCCGGTCCCGCGAACTTGCTGCCACGTGCTCGGCGGCCCGCGCTGCTGCGCGGCTTTGGCGCCGCGTGGGCGGTGGGTGCTGCCGGTCCCCAGGCGGCGGGTCGGTGATGCTCATCGCGTCGTCAACCCTGATCAAGGCCGGGTGACAGCGAGTCCCGTGGCCGAAGGGCGACACTCGAGCGGTGCGAGCGCCGCGGGCTTCCGTGCACGTCTGGTTCGCTTCCGCTATCGGGGTCGCGATCCGTTGAGGCGGGGTGACGCGGGTTCGACGGACGAGAGCGGGACAAGGTCGTCGGAGAGGCGAGATTTCGACACGCCCCCTACCTGACGCGCCAAATGTCGGATTACGGGCTCCGCAAACCCAAGGAGTTTGAACACAGGGGTGTGAACGAAGATCTCTCCCACTCACATCTAGCTAGCGTCTCGCCCTCGTCCAGTGAAGTGATTCTAGTGAACAACTAGTAAAGCACACAAGAATTTACCCAGGTACAGGCCACCTTACGGTGTAAAACCCTACTTCCTGCTTTGGTGGATTGGCCTCGGGAGGGATTGAGTATGAATGAGTACAGTGGTTCCTGAGCTTAGGAGGGGAGCTCAGGAGGGTCAGGAGGCAAGGGTTCCTGCTCCTTTATGCGAGGACAGAGTTTCTGGATCTCATCCCCCCTCCTCAGTGGAGATCCTAGCTACTTATATAGGCAGCCAAAGTCATCTTCCCCCGAAATTTTTAGGCGGGAAGGGATCCCACAATGGCCATTTTGAGCGGGAACACAAGGACGTTCCTGCCATAACAAAAGCGGTCTTCGCGTGTAAAGGGATCCGGCGATGATGCGGTGGTGGGCTCGGTGGTGACATCCTCCATGTCATCCTTGCGGTCTTCGGTCTTGTTGCACCAATGGGGAAACCTTTGTCCTGCTCCTCGGGAACCTGCGCCTGCGCTGTCTCCTTTGCACCAAAACGGCAACTGCGCCGCTGGCACGCTCTGGCACCCGCTGGAGCGGTGCGTCACTGCCTCCTACTGATGCAGGATTGGCCTTGGATTCTCCACCCCTCCGGACCAACCTAGCCGAGGCCGCTCCTGAGGGGGTCTTGACGTCGTTCTCCTCGCAAGGTCTAGCCCCCTCGCGAGGGTCTTGAGAAGCTAGTCGATCAGTTGGGCCGTATCAGGCCATGGTGGGAGCGCGTCGCTGCCCGCAGACAGGCAAGTCTGGGTACCCTGGTTCCCAAGACGCCGACACATGGTCATCATGATGAAATGAAGACAAGCATGGAGTACAGAAAACGTAAACACATGATAACACAGGATGTAGACAAACAGAGTGAAGAAATTGAACTGAGGAAATTGAGAAAGTCTTCAGTCAAAGTCTTCAAACAGATATGAACAAGCACAAAACACATATATGAGGAAATATAAGAGTTGAGGAAATAGAACCAGTAAGCTTGGTGAAGACAATGTTTTGTTAGACCAGTTCCAACTGTTGTCTCAGTTGTACATCTGGTTAGGGCGGCTAGGTATTTAAACCTGAGGACACACAGTCCCGAACACCCAGTCTTGGACACACAGTCCAGGACACCAAGTCCTCACCATATTCCCCTTGAGCTAAGGTCACACAAACCTCGCCCAATCACTCGTGGTAAGTCTTCATAGGCGACTTCCGAACCTTCATAAACTCGGTCACTCGGCAATCCGCAATTCCTCTTGGATGCTCTAGACCATGACGCCTAAGCGTCTAGAAGAAGCATAGTCTTCAAAGGTAACAAGAGTCAGATCCACTCAGGATGAATCTCTTCAGTGATGCTCAATCACTTTTGGGTTTGTGGGCGTTTGGGTTTGGTTTTGGGTGTTTCCTCACTTGATGATTTTCACTCGAAGTCTTTGGAGAATGGGTTGCTCTTATGACAAGTGTCATTTCTCTCGGGGTAGCCAACCAGCTAGTGGTTGTAGGGGGTGGCTATTTATAGCCTAGGAAGCAGTCTGACAGGATAAGACATAAATGCCCTTAATGATATGACCGTTAGGTAGGTAGTTATTTTGGGACAGCTGGCACGTAGCACAGCAATGGTCGGAAATTTGAGTATCAAATTCCTGAGGGCTCTCATGTTCCTTACTGTGTAGGCAATCCACACTGGTGAATTCCTAACTCCTCAGTCAGAACAAATTCCTCAGAGACCAGAAGAACTTCGTCTTTGTCACTGAAGAATATGACTGAACTATATGGGATTTCCAATGGCTTCATTCGAAGGGATGGGTAGGTGTAGGATTTTGAGTTGAGCATCAAATGGAAATTTTTCCTTAGTATTTCCTCGACCCCTTTAACAGTACGGCGTTTCCTCTTACTCAAGAAAGATAAAATGAAACTACGAAAACAAAAGTCTTCACGCTTCATGTTCCTCAAATGAATACCAAGTCTTCAAGTTCACACCAATTTCTTCATTTGCAAAGTCTTCAGGAATCCAAAGTCTTAAGTCGAAGAACTTCATTTTTAGGGGTCGACTTTCTCTGTAAATATCAAACTCCTCATAGATATATAGACCTGTGTACACTCATAAACACATTAGTCCCTTAACCTATAAGTCTTCAATACACCGAAATCACTAAGGGGCACTAGATGCACTTACAACCTGCCTAAGGGAATCTTACAAACACACACCTAAGTTGGTCAAACTTGCCTAACCTTAGGCTTACTCTCAAACCAAACAGCCCCTAAATGTTCTTTCTCAATCATTGCGCAACACTGCTCACTCCAATCCAAGACCGAGTGACCACAAGCCAAGCTGTCACAGCCCTATAGCTCTAGCCTTTGCTGGACTCTGCATGATCATGTCATCATGTTCTTTTTTTCAATTAAAGTTGAAATGGGGATGACAGAAACCCCCAGCACCCCCTTTAAACCAACTAGGGTTTAGTTAAATACTTTTCAATGTACCCAAAATGCCTTTCACAAAATGTTCATCATTTTTGGTCTTGGATAAAACCTCTGCCAAAAATTGGTTTCATAATTTTGGGAGCCATTTTGGATATTTGAATTAAGTCATAACTATTTGCAGAGTAAGCCTAAGGTTATTTTTAAAAGTGCCCACAATTATTTTAAGGATTTTACAAAATGAATTGGTATTTTCTTTTACTAATTCAAAATAGAGCAGAAGTAAATAGAAAAAGGAAAAAAGAAAAGCAGAGAGAGAGGTTACCTAGCACTCACCTGGCCCAACTCCTGTGCGGCCCATAGGTCCAGCCCACCACCGTCGTCGTCCTCCTGCCGCCACGCCACCTGCCTGCCTGGTCGCCCGAGGACAGCACGATGCCGCGAAACGTCTCGCCGCTGTCGTCTGGATCGAGCCGGCCTCTCCAGTCCTCCCCCTTGCCTCTCGCTCACTCCCCTCCAGACATGGTCGAATGCCACCGTCGCCACCGCTCATCGTAGCCATGGCCACCGTCCACCTCTCACCTCGCCGACGCGCCCAGGAGCTCCGCCTCGTCCCTCTCTTCCTCCTCGCCGAGCCGCCCGACGCCGGAAGCCCTAGACACCGTCTACACCACCGTTCCCCTCGTCTGTTGCCGGCGATCCTCGCCGTTGATTTGCCGCCTCCGATGCTGAAAGCACATTTGCTCCCTGGGTGGTTTTGGTAATTAATGACAACATACTTTGTGGTGTGACTAATGCTTTTGTCTAGTATGTTTCAGGAAATCCAATCACATTGGTATGGCAAGATGACTGAAGAAGTGGACCCCTCAAAATGCTAAGGCAAGCATTGGCAAAAGCTCAAGACTCCATTTTTGCATAGTGATCCAAGATCACATTGAGTCCATAGGAAAAGCCAATACTATTAAAAGGGGATGAGGTTGTGTTGATGATCTGGTTGCTCAAGTGCTTAGTGATTTAGCTCCTTCAACTATCAGCACCTTTCACTACTATACACACTCATAAGTAATCTCGGACAAACCGATTCTTCCAACTCAGTCCCACCGAGATGAACCACTTCAGCCATATTCCAAACCCTAGAAAAATCGGTCATTCCGAGTTTGAGATCGGTCTCACCGAAACTGGACTGCCAACCTTCTGTAATCATTTGACATCATATCGGAATAACCGAGTTTGCTGTTTCGGTCTTACCGAGATTGTCAAGCTTCTGTCTTGGCTCAAATCGGTCTCACCGAGATTGCATTTCCAGTCACACCGAAACTGGCATGTTCCTGTCTTTTCTCAAATTGGTCTAACCGAGTTTTCTTTCTCGGTCCCACCGAAAAACCCAACGTTCATATCTTTTACACTTTCGGTCTCATCGAGATGGTATTTTCGGTCCCACCGAAAACCCCAACGTTCACTATATTTGAACTTTCGGTCTGACCGAGTTTTCACTTCGGTCTCACCGAGATTGCTCAATTATGTGTGTAACGGTTGGATTTTGTGTGGAGGCTATATATACCCCTCCACCCCCTCTTCATTCGTGGAGAGAGCCATCAGAAAGTACTACCACTCCTACCATACACTTTCTGAGAAGAGAACCACCTACCCTTGTGTTGTGATCAAGTCATTCCATTCCTACCATATGAAACTTGATTTCTAGCCTTCCCAAGTTGCTTTCCACTCAATCCCTTCTTCCACCACAGCCACATCAGTGAGGAGAGTTGAGTGTTGGGGAGATTATCATTTGAAGCACAAGAGCAAGGAGTTCATCACCATCAACAACATCTATTACCTTTTGGAGGGTGGTGCCTCCTAGATTTGTTAGGTGTCGCTTGGGAGCCTCCGTCTTGAGATGTGGAGTTGAACCAAGAAGTTTGTAAGGGCAAGGAGATCGCCTACTTCGTGAAGATCTACCCCGAGTAAGGCTAGTCCTCCGTGGGCGTAGGCCATGATGGAATAGACAAGGTTGCTTCTTCGTGGACCCTTCGTGGGTGGAGCCCTCCGTGGACTCGCGCAGCCGTTACCCTCCGTGGGTTGAAGTCTCCATCAACGTGGATGTACGATAGCACCACCTATCGGAACCACGACAAAAATCTCCGTGTCTCCAAATTGCGTTTGATCTTCTCCACCTCTCTTTACTACTTGTGCAATTTACTTTCCGCTTCCCATACTCTAGAATTGCATGTGTAGTATGCCACTTGACATTTGTGTTATGCAAAAACTGCCAAAATCTGTTCTTGTTAAAAGGCAGAATTTTTATCTTGTCGAGTAGTCTAATCACCCCCCCCCCTCTAGACACTCTCACCTTCTTCGATCCTACAATTGGTATCAGAGCTTTGGTCTCCATTGCTTTGGTTTACACACCATTGGAGGAAGATGGACGTGTCTACGGATGGGAGTGTTAGCCATAGAGTGCCTGTTCTTAATGGAAGGTTCTATAACTCATGGAGGTCTGAAATGCTTAGTATCTTTAAAATGTACAATTTGTGCAAATATGTTAAGACCCCCTATGTGCCTCCTTTTGATCCCTTGCACCCTACCATGGATGAAGAGCTTGATTTGCTTCGTAACCTTAGAACTGTAAATTCATTAGAGGGTTACCCGATGATTTGCTTAATCTTGTTACAAACTTTGAGTGTGCCTATGCTATGTGGAAATTCTTGGAAGAACTTTATCCGGACTACTCTTTGAGAAGTCTTGATGAAATTCTACACAAGACTATTGAATTTGATAAGTTGCACCCCAATGATCCCAACTTTGATAAATGCTTTTTTGAGCTTCGTGATCTTATGAAAAAGAAGGGTGATCCCGGTCTTATCAATGTTATAATTAGAAATGCTCTTGCATTGCATTCCGAAGATTATTGTCACATTGACCAAACTAATGCAAGTACTTATCAAATTGACCTAGGTGTTGATGATGAACAATCTATGGGTCAATATGATGATGAGCATGAGCATGATGATGATTACTCCGATTCGGACACCGAGCTAGACAAGGTCATGAAGAGTCTCAATCTTATGGCAAATATGAGAGACTACATGTCTGGTGGAAAAGAGTGGATTCTTGATAGTGGATGCACCGATCACATGACCGGAGACAAAGACATGTTTCGAGAGCTTGCAAAGAACGATGGTCCACGCAAGTATGTGACTTTTGGAGACAACTCCAAGGGTAAGGTACTTGGCCTTGGTAAGTTGGCCATATCTCATGATAGCTCTATTCAAAATGTCATGCTTGTAGAATCTCTTGGATACAATTTACTTTCCGTGTCTAGATTAGCTGACTTTGGATTCAATGTGCTATTCACCAAAGTAGATTGCCAAGTCTTTCGGCGTGATAATCAAAACATGGCTTTTACCGGTATCCGTAGAGGTGATCTATATATTGTTGATTTCACTAAGAAAGCCCAACCTAGAGCTTGTTTCATTGCTAAATCCTCTAAAGGTTGGTTATGGCATATAAGGCTAGGACATGTTGGTATGCGTAATCTAGACAAGCTGATCAAAGGTGATCATATTCTTGGTGTTAAAGATGTTTTCTTTGACAAAGATAGACTTTGTAGTGCTTGTCAAGCAGGAAAACAAGTTGGTGGAAGTCATCCCGTGAAAAACATCATGACCACAAGGAGACCGCTTGAGCTTCTTCATATGGATCTCTTCGGTCCCAATGCTTACAAAAGCCTTGGTGGTAACTCCTTTGGTCTAGTTATAGTTGATGATTATTCCAGATTTACGTGGGTATTTTTCCTTGATGATAAATCGCAGGTTCAGAGGATCTTCAAGACCTTTGCCAAAAAGGCCCAAAATCAATTTGAAGTGAAGATCAAGAAAGTTCAGAGTGACAATGGAACGGAGTTCAAGAACGCCAATGTGGACTCTTTTCTCGATGAGGAAGGGATTCTACATGAGTTCTCGGCTACGTACACTCCTCAACAAAATGGAGTTGTTGAGAGGAAGAACCGAACGCTCATAGAGATGGCGAGAACGATGCTTGATGAATACAAGACACCGAAGCATTTTTGGGGAGAAGCAGTCGAGACAGCTTGTCATGCTATCAACAGGCTTTATCTTCATAAGCTTCTCGGCAAGACATCATACGAGCTTCTCACCGGTAACAAACCCCAAGTGGGATACTTTCGTGTCTTTGGTTCAAAATGCTATATCCTTGATAAGCATCGTCGGTCTAAATTTGCTCCTAAATCTCATGAAGGCTTTCTTCTTGGTTATGGATCAAACTCCCACACCTACCGTGTCTACAATAATTTCACCCGAAAGGTTGAAGAGACGGTAGATGTGAAGTTTGATGAATCTAATGGCTCGCAAGTAGAGCAAATGCCTATTGATGTAGGAGACAAGGACCCATCGGAAGCTATCCAAGATTTATCTATTGGGAAGATCCGTCCCATGGAAGTGAAGGAGAGTACCTCATCTACATATGTGGAGCCACCTACCTCACGGCGAGATGAACCTCAAGGCAACATGGAGGCCTCCACAAGTGGAACTCACCAAGATGAGGAAATGCAACAAGAAGATCCACCACAACCTCCTTCTCCACCGCCTCAAGACAACACCAACAACAATGAAGAAGAAGAAGAGGAAGATGAAGATGATGAGGAAGCTCAACCACAACATCAACAAAAGCTATCCCGAGTTCGAGCAAGAGTCAAGAAGAATCATCCCATGGAACAAATGATGAACGACATCAACACCGGGAGAATTACTCGCTCTAAAACTCGCTTAGCTAACTTTTGTGAGCATTACTCATTTATCTCTAGCATTGAACCTATGAAGGTTGAAGAAGCACTTGAAGACCCGGATTGGGTGAACGCTATGCACGAAGAACTACACAACTTCGAGAGGAACAAGGTATGGACTTTGGTAGAGAAGCCCAAGGATGATCAAAACATCATTGGAACCAAATGGGTGTTTCGGAACAAGCAAGATGAAGATGGACAAGTCATCCGCAACAAGGCTCGTCTCGTAGCTCAAGGTTACACACAAGTCGAAGGTATGGACTATGGTGAGACCTATGCCCCCGTTGCTAGACTTGAGTCCATTCGCATTCTTCTTGCTTATGACAATCACCATGATATTACTCTCTATCAAATGGATATCAAAAGTGCTTTCCTAAATGGTGAAATTGAGGAGGAAGTATTTGTGAAACAACCTCCCGGATTTGTGAATCCCAAAAAGCCTAATCATGTTTACAAGCTGCACAAAGCTCTTTATGGTCTTAAACAAGCTCCTAGAGCTTGGTACAAATGCTTGACTAGCTTTCTTCTTGAAAAAGGCTTTGAAATTGGAAAGATAGACTCAACGCTGTTCACGAAAAGGGTTAATGGTGAACTATTTGTGTGCCAAATATATGTTGATGATATTATCTTTGGTTCAACTAACCCCCATTTTAGCAAGAAGTTTGGACAGCTCATGTCGGAGAAGTATGAAATGTCCATGATGTGTGAACTCAAATTCTTCCTTGGGTTGCAAATCAAGCAATCTAAGGAGGGTACTTTTGTCTCACAAACAAAGTACACCAAGGATCTCTTCAAGAAGTTCAACATGCAAGAAAGCAAAGGTATGAGTACCCCCATGCCTACAAGTGGACACAATGACTTGACAAAAGATGGAGAACCCGTTGATCAAAGGGTTTACCGTTCTATGATTGGTTCTCTACGATATCTTTGTGCTTCTCGTCCTGACATAATGTTGAGTGTATGCATGTGTGCACGATATCAAGCAGCCCCTAAAGAATGTCATCTTAAAGCTGTTAAAAGGATAGTGAGATACCTGATACACACACCAAACTTTGGCATTTGGTATCCTAAGAGGGCCTCTTTCAATCTTGTTGGCTATTCCGACTCGGACTATGCCGGTGACAAGGTTGATAGAAAGTCAACTTCGGGTACGTGTCAATTCCTTGGTCGATCCCTTGTATCTTGGTCCTCCAAGAAACAAAATTCGGTATCATTATCCACTGCCGAAGCGGAATATATTGCTGCTGGTTCGTGTTGTGCTCAATTGCTATGGATGACACAAACGCTTAAAGATTATGGGATACATGTGAGACGTGTTCCCTTGCTTTGTGACAATGAGAGTGCAATTAAAATTGGACACAATCCAGTGCGTCACTCTCGAACAAAGCATATTGAAGTTCGTCATCATTTTATTCGTGATCATATTGCCAAGGGTGATATTAATCTTAAGCATGTTCGTACTGACAAACAACTTGCTGATATCTTTACAAAACCTCTTGATGAGAAAGTGTTTTGTCGCTTAAGGAGTGAGTTGAACATCATTGATGCTTCAAACTTGGAGTGATAACTCCATTGATGCATGGAAGGCATGAGCTCTCTTGACTAATCCTTGATATTTCTCTTATGATGATGATCATATGTCTTGGACACATTTGCCTCCTTGTATTGCATCTAACTCCTTGCAGGTACTTGGATGATCTACATTCCACAAGATTACCACACACTCAAATCATGAGTAATCTTGTCATTGACCAAGTATCTAGCCCTTTGGGATGTTGAGTTCAAGGAACAAAATTCCACATATCCTTTTTGACATCTTATACATCTAGTATTTCACTCTTGTCATCTTGGATATCCTCGAGTATTTCCTTGCTTGCCTAACCCATGTAGGAAGATGAACTACACAAGCAGAAATGGCGCTCCAACTTCACATTCAATGAGCACCTACATCGAGCTTACCTACATGAGCAAAGCATCAACAAGCCCAAGGTATGTTCTTCACATCTTTAAGAAGCTTTGCTCAAAGTCATGAGTACAAGCAGCTTCATAAGATGTGATCACATCAAATGCTTAATCGAAAAATGGCAACCCCATTTTGAGCTTAAATGATGAGTATGACCTATGATCAAATGTCCTCATTTGACTCCTAAGTCAATATACTCAAACATAGGTGACACTGTCGCCGACCGTTATCTAGATGAAGTACATATGCTTTTGAAGTCTTTCTGTTTTCTCTTATGTTCTCTCATTGAGTTTTTCTTTAAAAAAAAAACTTCATCTAGAAATCTTTTTTATTTTCTTATGTCCTTGTGAATATCCTTCTGGCTCTGATCAATTCCTTGAAAATCTTTCAAAATTCATTGCAAATCCTTTGAAACATTCCTCGCAAAGTGAGCTGAATTATTTCTGTATTTCCTTGGAATTAAGCTCGGAGTCACCGATTTAAAATTTTCGGTCTAACCGAAAAGGATTCGGACCCACCGATCCATCTAATTCGGTGTCACCGATTTATCTTCCAGGATATCATCTTCTGCAACTCCCCTCAGATTTTAAGGGGGAGAAGACTCAAATTTAAATTCAAATTGTTTCTCTATGAATGTTCTTATTTGCCCTATTGTGGTTCTTAAGGATCCCACTTCTCTCTTTCTTTCTTTCCATCTTTCCTGCCCTACCTAGTTTGCTGTCCTTTTCGGCACTTGATGTCAAAGGGGGAGAAGACTTAGGGGGAATAGGGGGAGTAGGGGGAGAAGAGAAAAGACTTAGGGGGAGAAGAAAATTAATCTTATCTTAAGGGGGAGAGAATCACATCAAAGCTTTGCCGTATTTTACATTGGACATCATTCTCAATTGGCATCATTCTTTTGGTTTTGCTCTTTCCTTCAAAACCCCTTGTTCTGATATCTTATGGAATCTTTTAATTTAGGGGGAGAAGACTTAGAGGAATCTTCACAATTGATATCTTATGGAAAGCAAAATCTCTCAGAGTTCATTGAAAATCTTTTAGTTTCGGAGACATGTTTGCTGATTCAAGCTTGTGCTCAATATGAGACACTCTTTATACATGTCCTCTCTGGCTTGGTACTCTTGATGTTCTTGCAGTTGGTTGAAGGAATACTCTTGTGTTACCTACCCTTGTTTTCCCAAGTTTATCCCTTCAGGTACAATGCCAAGGAACCTCAAGGTAAGTATATGCATCTTGCAGAATGTGCATGATGGTGACTTGCTTGTAAATACTTGTTTGCAAGAAATCACCATGCACATATGCATTATCACTCACTTCCTTTCATCTGCTCTGATGCATATAGCCAAGCTGCATGTAGCACATCTTGCTTATCTCTCTTGTGTGCTTGTGGTAGTCCAAAACCATAATCAATGAAAATCTTGCACACTTGTAGGGGGGAGCCTGTGTACTACATGCTTGTCAAAGCTTTCATGATAATTATGTCTTTCTTTCAATAAGCTTTGATGTATTGTTTAGTATAATTTCAGTGTGTTGCCATCAATTACCAAAAAGGGGGAGATTGAAAGCACATTTGCTCCCTGGGTGGTTTTGGTAATTAATGACAACATACTTTGTGGTTGGACTAATGCTTTTGTCTAGTATGTTTCAGGAAATCCAATCACATTGGTATGGCAAGATGACTGAAGAAGTGGACCCCTCAAAATGCTAAGGCAAGCATTGGCAAAAGCTCAAGACTCCATTTTTGTTTAGTGATCCAAGATCACATTGAGTCCATAGGAAAAGCAAATACTATTAAAAGGGGATGAGGTTGTGTTGATGATCTGGTTGCTCAAGTGCTTAGTGATTTAGCTCCTTCAACTATCAGCACCTTTCACTACTATACACACCCATAAGTAATCTCGGACAAACCGATTCTTCCAACTCAGTCCCACCGAGATGAACCACTTCAGCCATATTCCAAACCCTAGAAAAATCGGTCATTCCGAGTTTGAGATCGGTCTCACCGAAACTGGACTGCCAACCTTCTGTAATCATTTGACATCATATCGGAATAACCGTGTTTGCTGTTTCGGTCTTACCAAGATTGTCAAGCTTCTGTCTTGGCTCAAATCGGTCTCACCGAGATTGCATTTCCAGTCACACCGAAACTGGCATGTTCCTGTCTTTTCTCAAATCGGTCTAACCGAGTTTTCTTTCTCGGTCCCACCGAAAAACCCAACGTTCATATCTTTTACACTTTCGGTCTCACCGAGATGGTATTTTCGGTCCCACCGAAAACCCCAACGTTCACTATATTTGAACTTTCGGTCTGACCGAGTTTTCACTTCGGTCTCACCGAGATTGCTCAATTATGTGTGTAACGGTTGGATTTTGTGTGGAGGCTATATATACCCCTCCACCCCCTCTTCATTCGTGGAGAGAGCCATCAGAAAGTACTACCACTCCTACCATACACTTTCTGAGAAGAGAACCACCTACCCTTGTGTTGTGATCAAGTCATTCCATTCCTACCATATGAAACTTGATTTCTAGCCTTCCCAAGTTGCTTTCCACTCAATCCCTTCTTCCACCACAGCCACATCAGTGAGGAGAGTTGAGTGTTGGGGAGATTATCATTTGAAGCACAAGAGCAAGGAGTTCATCACCATCAACAACATCTATTACCTTTTGGAGGGTGGTGCCTCCTAGATTGGTTAGGTGTCGCTTGGGAGCCTCCGTCTTGAGATGTGGAGTTGAACCAAGAAGTTTGTAAGGGCAAGGAGATCGCCTACTTCGTGAAGATCTACCCCGAGTAAGGCTAGTCCTCCGTGGGCGTAGGCCATGATGGAATAGACAAGGTTGCTTCTTCGTGGACCCTTCGTGGGTGGAGCCCTCCGTGGACTCGCGCAGCCGTTACCCTCCGTGGGTTGAAGTCTCCATCAACGTGGATGTACGATAGCACCACCTATCGGAACCACGGGAAAAATCATTGCGTCTCCAAATTGCGTTTGATCTTCTCCACTTCTCTTTACTACTTATGCAATTTACTTTCCGCTGCCCATACTCTAGAATTGCATGTGTAGTGTGCTACTTGACTTGTGTGTTATGCAAAATCTGCCAAAATCTGTCCTTGATAAAAGACAGAATTTTTATCTTGTCGAGTAGTCTAATCACCCCCCCTCTAGACACTCTCACCTTCTTCGATCCCTCAATTGGTATCAGAGCTTTGGTCTCCATTGCTTTGGTTTACACACCATTGGAGGAAGATGGACGTGTCTACGTTTGGGAGTGTTAGCCATAGAGTGCCTATTCTTAATGGAGAGTCATATAACTCATGGAGGTCTGAAATGCTTAGTATCTTTAAGATGTACAATTTGTGCAAATATGTTGAGACCCCCTATGTGCCTCCTTTTGATCCCTTGCACCCTACCATGGATGAAGAGCTTGATTTGCTTCGTAACCTTAGGACTGTAAATCTTATCATTAGAGGGTTACCCGATGACTTGCTTAAGCTTGTTACAAACTTTGAGTGCGCCTATGCTATGTGGAAGTTCTTGGAAGAACTTTATCCGGACTACTCTTTGAGAAGTCTTGATGAAATTCTACACAAGACTATTGAATTTGATAAGATGCGCCCCAATGATCCCAACTTTGATAAATGCTTCTTTGAGCTTCGTGATCTTATGAAAAAGAAGGGTGATCCCGGTCTTATCAATGTTTTAATTAGAAATGCTCTTGCATTACATTCCCAAGATTATTGTCACATTGACAAAACTAATGCAAGTGGTTATCAAATTGACCTAGGTGTTGATGATGAACAATCTATGGGTCAATATGATGATAAGCATGAGCATGATGATGATTACTCCGACTCGGACACCGAGCTAGACAAGATCATGAAGAGTCTCAATCTTATGGCAAATCTGAGAGACTACATGTCCGGCGGAAAAGAGTGGATTCTTGATAGTGGATGCACCGACCACATGACCGGAGACAAAGACATGTTTGGAGAGCTTGCAAAGAACGATGGTCCACGCAAGTATGTGACTTTTGGAGACAACTCCAAGGGTAAGGTACTTGGCCTTGGTAAGGTGGCCATATCTCATGATAGCTCTATTCAAAATGTCATGCTTGTAGAATCTCTTGGATACAATTTACTTTCCGTGTCTAGATTAGCTGACTTTGGATTCAATGTGTTGTTCACCAAAGTAGATTGCCAAGTCTTTCGTCGTGACAATCAAAACATGGCATTTATCGGTATCCGTAGAGGTGATCTATATATTGTTGATTTCACTAAGAAAGCCCAACCTAGAGCTTGTTTCATTGCTAAATCCTCTAAAGGTTGGTTATGGCATAGAAGGCTTGGACATGTTGGTATGCGTAATCTAGACAAGTTGATCAAAGGTGATCATATTCTTGGCGTTAAAGATGTTTTCTTTGACAAAGATAGACTTTGTAGTGCTTGTCAAGCAGGAAAACAAGTAGGTGGAAGTCATCCCGTGAAAAACATCATGACCACAAGGAGACCGCTTGAGCTTCTTCATATGGACCTCTTCGGTCCCAATGCTTACAAAAGCCTTGGTGGTAACTCCTTTGGTCTAGTTATAGTTGATGATTATTCCAGATTTACGTGGGTATTTTTCCTTGATGACAAATCGCAGGTTCAGAGAATCTTCAAAACCTTTGCCAAAAAGGCCCAAAATCAATTTGAAGTGAAGATCAAGAAAGTTCGGAGTGACAATGGAACGGAGTTCAAGAATGCCAATGTAGACTCTTTTCTCGATGAGGAAGGGATTCTACATGAGTTCTCGGCTACATACTGAAAGTGCAACTAATCCCCTGGTGGTTTTGGTAATTAATAACAACATATATATCATTGAACTAATATTTACTTGAGAATCATTTCAGAGAAGTTCGATGATATGGGTATGGAAATGTCTGAAGAAGTGGACCCCTCAAAATGCTAAGACAAGCATTGGCAAAAGCTCAAGACTCTATTTTTGGTTTAGTGATCAAAGATCACATTGAGTCCATAGGAAAAGCCAATACTATTAAAAGGGGATGAGGTTGTGTTAATGATCTGGTTGCTCAAGTGCTTAGTGATCTAGCTCCCTCAACTATCAGCACTCTTCACTACTTAACACACTCATAAGTAATCTCGGACAAACCGATTCTGCAAACTCAGTCCCACCGAGATGAACCACCTCAGTTATTCTTCCAAACCCTAATTTCTCGGTCCATCCGATTTTGAGTTTCGGTCTCACCGAAACTGGACTGTCAACCTTCTGTAACCAATTGACATCACTTCGGAATATCCGAGTTGTTAATTTCGGTCCCACCGAGATGGCAAGCTCCTACCTTTGACTCACTTCGGACACACCGAGATGGTATTTTCGGTCCCACCGAAAATCCCAACGTTCACTATATTTGAACTTTCGGTCTGACCGAGTTTTCACTTCGGTCTCACCGAGATGGCTCAAATATGTGTGTAACGGTTGGATTTTGTGTGGAGGCTATATATACCCCTCCACCCCCTCTTCATTCGAGAAGAGAGCCATCAGAAAGTCTACCACTCCTACCATACACTTTCTGAGAAGAGAACCACCTACCCTTGTGTTGAGATCAAGCCATTCCATTCCTACCATATGAAACTTGATTTCTAGCCTTCCCAAGTTGCTTTCCACTCAATCCTTTCTTCCACCACAGCCATATCAGTGAGGAGAGTTGAGTGTTGGGGAGATTATCATTTGAAGCACAAGAGCAAGGAGTTCATCACCATCAACAACATCTATTACCTTTTGGAGGGTGGTGCCTCCTAGATTGGTTAGGTGTCGCTTGGGAGCCTCCGTCTTGAGATGTGGAGTTGAACCAAGAAGTTTGTAAGGGCAAGGAGATCGCCTACTTCGTGAAGATCTACCCCGAGTAAGGCTAGTCCTCCGTGGGCGTAGGCCATGATGGAATAGACAAGGTTGCTTCTTCGTGGACCCTTCGTGGGTGGAGCCCTCCGTGGACTCGCGCAGCCGTTACCCTCCGTGGGTTGAAGTCTCCATCAACGTGGATGTACGATAGCACCACCTATCGGAACCACGACAAAAATCTCCGTGTCTCCAAATTGCGTTTGATCTTCTCCACCTCTCTTTACTACTTGTGCAATTTACTTTCCGCTGCCCATACTCTAGAATTGCATGTGTAGTATGCCACTTGACATGTGTGTTATGCAAAAACTGCCAAAATCTGTTCTTGTTACAAGGCAGAATTTTTATCTTGTCGAGTAGTCTAATCACCCCCCCTCTAGACACTCTCACCTTCTTCGATCCTACAGATGCCTCCCCGAGCTCGCCCTCTGCTTCTTCCGAACCATGGTGAGCTCCCGCGTCCAACCCCTACATCTCCCTCTCTCGTTGCACTCGCTAGCCCCAATCCCAACCATGGCCGTGAGCTCGCCGCCGCCGTCCATGGCGCCGCCGTGGCCAGAGCTGCTGCCACACTCCTTCGAGGACATGAGCGAGCTTAGTGCACCCGCAGAAGCCTTTTGCACCCACCAGCTCCTCCCGTAGTGCACCGCAGCGCTGTTTCCATCGTCGCCCGAGCTCCGGCGCCGCACAAGTCGTCGCCGCCACCGTTTTGGTCCACGATGGCTCGAGCTGATGGCACCGCTGGATGCGCACGAGCGCCAGCGTCACGTAGGTGGTCCTCGCCGGCCATTTGGTCGACGGAGGACAAATCCCGAGCCCCTCCGCCGTGCTCGTTGTCGCCGACGGTGAGCCGCCGGCCTGTTTGGGTCTTTGACCCGAGGTTTTACCCCCCTGGGTCTATGACATGCGGGCCCCGCACGACTACTTAACCTAGTTTAGGCTTAAACCTAATTAGCTTAACCTTGGTTAGTATTAACTACATTTAATTAGTTTAGTTAGCCGCTGACAGTGGGCCTAGTCCCTGGTCAAACCCCAGTCAACACAGGGTTAGACCGGGATTAGCCCTTGTGTCACTGACGTGTGGAGACCACACGTCAGGTTTGACCCTGGCCGCCCTGTTGACTTGCTGATGTCACATAGACGTCATGCTGACGCGGTAATGTTTTCTGGAATTTAAAATAAATCTTAAATGATTTATTTATTTTAGAAAATAGCCAAAACTTCTAAAAATCACAAAAAATAATCTATAACTCCAATGAAAATAATTTATATATGAAAAATGATTAGAAAAATTCAAGGAAACTGTTGATGGCATTTTCATGCATGTTTGAACAAGTTAAACCTATTGTTCAGCTCAAATCAATTAAATGACAATTAAATAACCACATATGGAGTTTGAATTTGAACCTTTGGTTCAAACCAACTTCATTTAATATGGTTGCTAGTTGCATTAGCTCAATAAACAACATATTGCCATGTCATGATCATACATCATATTGTCGCATTGCATTGATTGTGTTTTTCTCTGTTGCCTGTGTTTGTTCCCTCTCAGTAGACGTTGTTCCGACGATGTGACTGATGACACTGATCAAGACACATTACTATCTTTAGAAGTCACTACTAGGAAAATGCCTACTAATGGCGCACCTAATTTGGCCATTAATGGCGCATTAGTGGTCCGCCATTAGTGCCACGCGATTAGTATATTTTACTAATGGCGCACCTCTGGTGCGCCATTAGTATCTGGTATACTAATGGCGCACCTCAGATGCGCCATTAGTATATACAATAGTGCGCCATTAGTATGCCTCCCAGGGGGCCATGTATACCCTGGTGCTTTGGCATACTAATGGCGCACAACAACAAGATGCGCCATTAGTAACTTCGGCATACTAATAACGCACTGTTTAATGATGCGCCATTAGTATCCTTTGGCATAATAATGGCGCACTGTGATGTGGTGCGCCATTAGTATGAATATTAGGTTATTTATTTATTTTTTAATTTTTTGTTTTTTGCACAGGTTACAAAATGTATTATTGGACAGAATATAGACAGCACACATCAACAACAGATTCATCGAATACAATAGAAGATTAGTCTCTGAATACAATTCATCATATTAGTCTCCGAATACAATTCATCATATTAGTCTCCGAATTGAAAAGATCGAACAAAGATAGAACATTATATTACAAGTCTCGATACCGCGAGTAGCGAGTTTGTCTTCACATTACAAGTCGATATCGATCATCTAAACTACCATCACATAGAAGAGAGATGCGGTCATCACGATGAGCATCATCACGATGAAACTCGTCTTCATCCGGTTCCTCCAACGCTCCCTCCCAGCTCCCGCTAGATAGCGGGCGTATCTAGATTCCGCCTCGGCCCTAGTGGTGTACCCTTTGTAACTGTTACCGCTGAATCGGTGAACCTGTCTCCGACACTCCTTCCAGTCGTCGTAGACTCCGGGAACCTTACCCTTGTACACGACATACGACGGCATCGCTATGCACTAGCCAAACGAAACGTTAGTACCAATTCACATACAATACATAAGCAATATATAAGTATGCAACAGAACGATCGGAAGAGAAAAGCAAGACATTAATAGCATCGATTACATCTAAGTTGAACGACTCTCGAAACCAAAGAGACATACTACAAGTTCATTAAAGTTTACTTACAACATGAGCCAATCGATGTTTCAGAACTAGAGACAGCGTGACTACTTTCGATTCGACTCAAGGTTCCGGAGCGTGGATGAAGCCGCCGTCTATCGTGGGAGTCATGAAATCACGGGCGTTGTCAGCCTGCATTTGTAGCATTGTGTCGATGTCACTGTTGGACGGTTGATTTCTGAGGTAGAACTGCCCCGAGGTACAAAGGACATCTTGATGGATGATTTCCGCAAACTCGGACTGGATGCGAAAGAATTCTTGTCTGATGTCCGTGTCCTGGATTGCCGACACGCTCGCGGCCCAAACTTTGAGTTTACTCGGTAGCAGAAGTTGATGATGGTCCCGTACGATCGCCCGCATGTGATGGATGGCGTAGTTGTGATGCCCGAAGACCGACGTCCCAGAAGATTCCAGAAGATTCCAGATGTTCCGGGTTCTTCCATGTGTTTCTTTTGTGATGTGTTATTTATTTTTGCATTGCATCATGTCATCATGCCATCATGTCATATTTTATTTTGCATCTCAACTTAAATAAATTGTGTGGACTTTCGGTCCATTTAAATCGAGGGAAGGATGTCTTCTCTTTATAACATATCCTCCAAATATTATGGAGCTATTATAAATAATTATTCCATTGTTGGAATTAACCGCAACACACTTGCAAATATTTTCCCATGCCTCTTAATTCAAGTTTCACCGTCAAAAACCTTCCCTGTATTTCTTTTCTCGTTTATCGAGGTTCCGCCAAAAACCTCAACATTTTTGGGCACTTCAATAATCAAGTCTTAGTTCAAACCCATTTGATTAAATTCAAATGTGTTTGGATTTTCATCATTCTATCTTGCCATTTCTATTTTTTTCTCGAACCGCGCTCATTTTATGAGCCCGGGAAAAATATTCTCTTGCCCAAATTCTTCCCCTTCCTTTCTTCTCTTTTCTTCATTGCTATTTTTACTGTTTTGAGATGGCAGGAGAGTGAATAAGAAGAGCAGCCAGGCCAGCCGCTCCATCAGGCCCAGCCACCTCCCTCCTTGGGCCCATGGCCATTTCTCCTAGCGGGCCAGTCCATCTGGCCTCCACGGCCCAGCCTCCCGCACTCGCAACCCTAGCGAGCCTCTCATCCCTCGTCCCCTCTCCCCTCGATCTCCTTTTCCTCCCAGCGCCGCCGCCAGCACCCCTCGTCAGCCCGAGCCACCGCTCCCTCTTCTTCGCTCTCCCCTCGCTCGCCCCGCAGCAGGCCCCGATTCCCTCACGCCCGAGCCTGCGGCCTCCCCCTCGAGCGCCCGCACCAAGCCGCCCCTCCAGCGCCGCGAAGCCCGGCCGGCCAGGACCCGCCTCGTCGTCCCGAGCAGCACCTCCTCGCCCCTGCCTACGTCTCCAGCAAGGCCTCGGCCCCGACCTCCCTCGATTCGAGCCGGCTCCGCCCCTGCCTCGTTCGCTCAAGGCCCGCCGCGCCTCAGCTTCCTCCTACCTCCAGCGCCTGGTGCCTCCTCTGGCCGGCCCGAACAGCCAGCGCCCCGCGCTCCGGAGCCAGCCAAGGCCTCGTCCCGCAGCTTCCCCTCGGCCTTCCTCTAGCGCCCTGCCTCCTCTGGCCGGCGACCTCCGTGCCAAGACCACAGCGGCCACGCTCTTCCCTCGCAGGCCCCGAGCCCGACCTCCTCCCTTTCCTCCAGCGAGCACCTCCAGCGCCAGGCTGGCCTCGTCCAGTGCTCCGGTCCGCCGCCGTGGTACCCTGGTGGCCCGCACCTTCCCCTGCAGCATCATCGTCCCCGTGTCTGCTTCGGACAGACGAACGGGACACGTCGGCTACGTCCTCGCCTGTGTCCTCTGCTACTGCCTCGTCGCCCCCTTGCGGCTGCCGTGTCCTCTGTTTCTTTTGTGTTGCCCTGTGCTGCTGTTTTGACAGAGGACCCATGTACGACTACATGAGACCGAGAGCGGCACGACGCGTCAAGTACCACTACGCTCGGCGTTGCGACAAGTACCCCTACCGATGAACGAGAACAACTACTTCCCTCTACGGCATGTACCACTACCCTCGCCCCGGAAACGAGGAATTCGCCAAGTACCTCGATGAACCGAACATCTACGGGAAAACGAGCTCCAAGTTCGACTACCGTCGCCACGAAGACGTCCGATGTCGCGACAAGTACCACTTCGGAGACGGAACGACTACGAACGGGAACAACTACAGGGCGATGCGTCAAGTACCACGACACGATATCGGAACGCCTACTTCCTCTCCGATCGCGAGAACGACTTCTTCCTCTACGACTCGAACCGCCCCGAAACGAACGCTTTGAAGGAATAACCCGAAGCGATGACCCGTGAACGCTTGTGCATGTGTTGTATGAAATGCATCCCTTGTTTGCACCGTGCCTGTTGTGCCCGAATCATCTTTTGTCATGTTCCTAGGTAGCCTCGTCGCCGACTCGTGGGAACCCGGCAACGGGATCACCCCACCTTTCATCTCGTTTGACTCGCTCACACCATCTTTCCTTTTGCACCGGACTCTCAACGAGTTACCGGAACCGATATGTTGCCGTGGCATCATTTTCGGAATTGTTGCCGTGGCACCCTTTTCCTTCCACCACGGTGACAAATGCTTCTTATCTCTTCATGTTAATGTTTAACTAAATTGCATAAACTTGATCATGTCATCCGCATCATGTTAACAACATTATAAGTGTGAATTGTTGTTGGCTTAATAACTGCTAAACATGCTCATGGGGATTTTCCGGACTTGTTGTTGTTATTTTTCGGCCTCATTTAAAATGCCTAAATAGGTAGTTTACTTATGCTTCACCTCTTGCTATGCTAACAAACATTTAACCTTGTCTTGTAAATAAACGAGAGTCAATTAAATAATTAAATGTGGTGTTTCATTAATATGCAACTCGTTGCATATTGAGCTCCACTTAACTTGTAGTTTTGTTTGTGCACTTGCCATGCCTTGCATATTTAAAGCGGACATGCATCATACTTGGATGTGCATCGTATGCCATGTTTATGATTGTGTGTTTACCGTGTTGTTTGCTTCTTTCCGGTTGCTTCTCTTGTTAGCTTCGGTTTCGTTCCGGAGTTGTGAGGCTTCTTCTTCGTCTACTTCATGGACCCCTTCTTTTTCCTTGCGGAATTCCAGGCAAGATGATCGTACCCTTGGATACCTTTACTACCATTGCCATGCTTAGTTGTCTCTATGCTATCGTTACATGTCGCGCTACCCATCTTTTATGTCAGCCTCTCCTTGTTGCCATGAAACCTCTAACCTTGAAACCTTCCTAGCAAAACCACTGTTTGGCTATGTTACCCGCTTGCTCAGCCCCTCTTATAGCGTTGTTAGTTGCAGGTGAAGATGAAGTTCGTTCCAGGAGGGAACTTGTTGTTGTTGTTATATCACTATATCTATAATTATTATTAACACACCTATATACAGGGCATTGGTGGAAGGCTTGGCCTTTTGCTCGGTGTTTTGTTCCACTCATGCCACCTTAGGCGCCGATAAACCGGCATTATGTTCCTTGATTTTGCGTTCCTTACACGATGGGTGGATGGGGACCCCTTGACAGTTCGACTTTGAATAAAACTCCTCCAACAAGGCCCAACATTGGTTTTAATTTGCCTCATAATAACAACTTAATTAAATAATTAAATTTGCATAGGGGGTCGCACCCTCGGGTTCTTAATTCTACATAGCAGGGGGGGCCAGTGCTGATGGTGTTGGTCCCAAACTAGAGCCACTTGCGGTGCCACCCAGTTATCTGGGGTCTTCGGTTGCTGTACATATTGCTCATCCGGACGTGGCCTGAGACGAGATACGCGCGGCTACTATCAGGGTGTCGGCACGCCGGGAGGTCTTGCTGGACTTGTTTTACCATTGTCGAAATGTCTTGTGCTACCGGGATGCCGAGCCTGATCGGTTTTCCCTAAGATAAGGAGTGATGATATTATATTTATCACTTCAGCTAATCGTGAGAGCTTGTGATGGGCTAAGTTGGAACACCCCTGCAGGGTTATGATCTTTCGAAAGCCGTGCCCGCGGTTATGTGGTAGATTGGAATTTGTTAATGTCCGGATGTAGAAAACTTGACAGAGGATCCGAAGTAAAACACACAACCGTGTGAGTAACCGTGACTGTCTCTTTTCACATTGAGAAGAGAACACGGTGGGGTTATGTTTGATCGTATGTAGTTCAGGATCTTTAGCGATCACTACTTTTGCGACCGTTTGCGTAGATGCTCATCTTATTCTTGTACTCGTAAGTTAGCCACCATATTTTGCTTAGCCACTGCTGCAACCTCACCACCTTACCTCTTCCTACCCATAAAGCTTTGCTAGTCTTGATACCCATGGTTATGGGATTGCTGAGTCCTCGTGGCTAACAGATACTACAACACCAGATGCAGGTTCAGCCGAGTTGATGCAGGAGCCGGATCAAAACTTCACTGGAAGCTCGATGATGAGTGTGCCCGTATGCTTGTTACGTTTCGACGATCAGTAGTGGTTTCTACTAGGAGTCGATCCTGACCTGTGGAGTTATGTTGTTTGGTATCTTGTCTTTTTGATCTTACCCTTAGATGGGCTGTGATGTTTTGAATGATGTCTTGCTTATGTAATGTATTGTGTGAAGTGGCGAGTGTAAGCCAACTATGTTCTTTTGCAATTTAATCCCTCTTTTACATGAGTCGTGCAAAGATACCAAACTTGAGATCATTCTAGGATGGGCTTATACCTTTAAGTCGTGCCTCGACACGTAGGAGGTATAGTCCCATCCTGGGCATTACAAGTTGGTATCAGAGCCTTCTCCGACCTAGAAGCCCCCACTGATTGATCGAATCGTTGACGGTTGAGTCTAGACACACACTTGAAAATGTTTTGAGTCCTATATATATATATCGGAGAGTAGGATTTCTTTTGCTCCTCATCTCTTTTCACTCTGGTGAGGACTCTTGACGATTACTCTTGCCTCTTCTACTTTCAAAAAATGCACATTTTTTTAGGATCTCGCGAGTATTGTTTGGATTGTTCCGATGTCTTTGTGACGAGAACATTGTTCTCGATGCCTCCTGTCATTAGGGGTTGTGGCAGAGTCCCGGGGAGTTGAGCTCCGAGGTGTTGTCGTCACAAATCCATCGCGGCTGTACTAAATAATTAAGACGGTCGACATCGAAAACTCTCCTATTCGGTTAGTGGCAAGATAACCCCGACATCACCCAGTACTGGGGAGGTAGTTCGGGAGTATTGCCATAGTTTGTATAGTAGATGCGTTTCGAAGGTCCGAGGTAAACAGTTTCCGGAAATAACTGGTTATGTGTTGAAGGATGGATACAGCTGGATGTAGGAATAGAGTTGAGTGCGCGGTGCTTCCCCTGTATCCCCAACACCTGATTGCATAACTGGAAACTTTCGGAAATTAATAGGTGGGTTCATCTAGTAGTTCTAGGCATTCTTCCAACGGATGCACGATATGAAGTTCGGGGTTCTACATTGAGTGAAGTGGTTCTATGGGCTTGTTCCGATCGGGAGTTGCATCTTAAAGGGTCCTTGGCTATGCTGATCCGGGGATTGCAAAACCCTTTTGTAACATGTTCCATGAGCTTTCAGCACGAATATGTCGGACGAAACTTCTATCTTGTATTTGTTCTTCAGCTCCTTGTTCCTTTTTATTTACCTTTTCTTCTCCCAAGTGGCTTCTCGTCAAGTTGATGTACCTACGGAATTCATTCGTTCAATTCTCCGTTCGGATAGATATGTTGCAACATAATCTTCTTCATAAACATATATATATCCTTTGTTTTCGTTTTGATTCTGGTATTCGAGTTGCTTCGATGTCAAATGTTAATTCCATACCTTTCCTAATCGGTATTCTCATATTTCTATGGGAGTGTTAATTCTTCTCGACCATCAAGATCTTCATGTTAATTCTTTTTAACCGGTGTGCCTTCTCTTCAAGCTATTCCATACGGACACCGTTCAGAAATCTGACGATTTGTCTGTATTCTTTCATCCCAAGTTGTCTTTGTTTTTTCCCTCCCTCCCACCCTTCTTCTTCTCGGAGCAAGAAATTCTCAGATGAAGTATCCATTTTATTCATGTAATATTTCTTCATTCATTTCCTTCAATTTTCTTATCCGGTGATTTATCGTGAACATGCTCAAGAGCTTCAAGTTCATCTTTCTTTTGTTCTCAAATTCTGCCGGTGGATGTAATTCAAGATTTCGGTGTTGATCTTATCCTTTTTCCTCTTTTCACAATGCTTTCTTATTCCAGTGTACCAATTATTCATTCTCCTCTTGCTATTCATATCCGGAGTTCTGGAGATTCATAATTCCATTCTTAATCCATTCAAATTATTTCTTGAGGATTGTTATCTTATTCAAGCCATTTAATTCAACCGGTGCAATATCTCTTAAGCAATCTTTTCCAACGGTGATTTCTTTAGTGGGCCCTAACCCACAGGTCTTTTCCCAGGATCTTACCTGACTCTTCTAATTTTTTCCGGAGTTATTTTAAAATTCCTTTCAAGCGTGACGTAAGAATGATTTCCATCAGTCACATGCCTTCTCCAAGATCACTTTCAAATTCTTTTTCATCATTGGTTCAACCTTTTAATTCTTCATTCCGGAGTGCTCAACAATTCTTCATGACATTTCTCGTCTTCATTCTCAGCATTGGAGACCGGAGAAGTGTTTCTCTTAAATCTTGGCCCGTTCTCTTGAAGATTCGTGGTTCTAGCTTCATGCCATCCTCATTATTGTTCAGATTGTGAGGAATTATTTTCATAACCATCCGAAGCATTTCATGAATTCTTTTCCTTTGTGTTCCTCCGAAGGCCATCATTTCAGAAGATTCTTCGTTCTCAGTTTTCAACTTCGTTCTCCAAATATTCTTCATTGATGTCTCTTCGTTCGTCTCCCTATTCTTACGGTGGTTCTTTCAAAATTACTCTTCCGTTGTTATCGTATTAATCCATTTGTTCTTTTCATAATCCTACCGGTGAGTCGTTCGAGATTATTCTCAAGTTTGGCTATATCTCTCCAATCCTTTCCAACGAGAATAAGTAGTATGCCAAATCCGTTGCTTGTCATCAATTTAATTTGATGAAGGATAAGCATATAGTAAATCTTATTCTTATTTCCTCGAGTGTTTAATCTCTGTTTTCCGGAGCTTGTTCATCATATCATATTCTCGGTTCTAAGTTCTTCATCTTGTTTTCCGGAGCTCCAAGTTATTTTCATTTATATCAGTTCAAGCTCCATCTAATTCATCGCAGGCCTTGAATCTTATTCTTTTCATCTTTCACTTCTCATCCTTTTGTTACCGGAGTTCTCATGGTGGTTCATCATGTTTTAATTCATCCTCGAAGTCTTCATCAAGATTCTTGTTGGAGGAGCTCAAATATTCTTCTTCTTGCATTTTGAAGTGCAATCCATTCTACCTTATCTTTTCAGATGGTGTTATGTCATTTTTGACAATTCCTTCATGTTTCATGATTCACAAGTTGTCAAGAATGAGATATTTAAAACCATCATTTTCTTGTTCAGGAGATCTTTTCAACCCTTTAATTATTCGTTGGAGTTATCTTGGGTTGTATTTCACCTAAAAGCTTTCCCTAAGGATTGTTGCTAATTATGGTGCTTATAAATGAACCAAGTTCTTCATTTATCCTTCCGAGGAGATAAGTTTATCGTCTCCTTGTTGATCTCAATCCATTTAATCGTTTCCGTTAGTGGCTGGTTGTCACCTCTTAATTTTGAGATGTTTTCCATAAGCCCACATCAAGCTTATTCATTTCGTTGTTGATTTTCCATCAACTCCGTTCAACCCTTCTTCGTAAGGAGGTTTTCCTAATTCATTTGTGGGAGAAGTTGTCATTTTCTTCTCCATTCATTTCTTTCATTGATTTATATTCTATTCTTTCATTCCGGAGGCTTTGTGATATTGCTCTCTTTAACCATCATCTCGTTTTTATCAAGATCATATTCTCTCTAGCTTGTCTATTTCACCGGAATGTTGTCACCTACATTCTAGTTCCGTCATCTTATCTAGTTTTGCCTCTCTTTTCAACCGGAGTGATGTCTGAATCTTTCTTAACCTTGTGTCATTCTTTTAATTGTTTCGGAGGCAATATGCTGTTGATTACATCAAGTATCATCTCATCTCCTCAAGTTCTTGTTAATTCCTTCCATTTTCAGACGGAGTGCTGTCCGAATCATGTCATTCTTATTCCTTGGCTATATCATTGCGGTTCATATTCTTTTGGTTCGTAAGAACTTGCTTCATGTCTTATAACCTTCAAGGTTCTCATAATGCTCCTTGTTCGTCTTTTCTAACAGAGTGTTTCATCTTCGTTCATCTCCGTTGCATTCTTTCTTTCAACTTGTTTAACCTCTCAAGGTTCTTTGGTTTCACTCGTCTGTCAAAGAAGCAACTTTGTTTTACCTCTTCCTCTTCCGTTTTATCCGGTGCTATCTGTAGGATCTCGGGTCGAGATCCTCTGTTAGTGTGGGAGAGTTGTGACGCCCGAAGACCGACATCCCAGAAGATTCCAGAAGATTCCAGATGTTCCGGGTTCTTCCATGTGTTTCTTTTGTGCTGTGTTATTTATTTTTGCATTGCATCATGTCATCATGCCATCATGTCATATTTTATTTTGCATCTCAACTTAAATAAATTGTGTGGACCTTCGGTCCATTTAAATTGAGGGAAGGATGTCTTCTCTTTATAACATATCCTCCAAATATTATGGAGCTATTATAAATAATTATTCCATTGTTGGAATTAGCCGCAACACACTTGCAAATATTTTCCCATGCCTCTTAATTCAAGTTTCACCGTCAAAAACCTTCCCTATATTTCTTTTCTCGTTTATCGAGGTTCCGCCAAAAACCTCAACATTTTTGGGCACTTCAATAATCAAGTCTTAGTTCAAACCCATTTGATTAAATTCAAATGTGTTTGGATTTTCATCATTCTATCTTGCCATTTCTATTTTTTTCTCGGACCGCGCTCATTTTATGAGCCCTGGAAAAATATCCTCTTGCCCAAATTCTTCCCCTTCCTTTCTTCTCTTTTCTTCATTGCTATTTTTACTGTTTTGAGATGGCAGGAGAGTGAATAAGAAGAGCAGCCACGCCAGCCGCTCCATCAGGCCCAGCCGCCTCCCTCCTTGGGCCCAAGGCCATTTCTCCTAGCGGGCCAGTCCATCTGGCCTCCACGGCCCAGCCTCCCGCACTCGCAACCCTAGCGAGCCTCTCATCCCTCGTCCCCGCTCCCCTCGCTTTCCTTTTCCTCCCAGCGCCGCCGCCAGCACCCCTCGTCAGCCCGAGCCGCCGCTCCCTCTTCTTCGCTCTCCCCTCGCTCGCCCCGCAGCAGGCCCCGATTCCCTCGCCCCCGAGCCTGCGGCCTCCCCCTCGAGCGCCCGCACCAAGCCGCCCCTCCAGCGCCGCGAAGCCCGGCCGGCCAGGACCCGCCTCGTCGTCCCGAGCAGCACCTCCTCGCCCCTGCCTACGTCTCCAGCAAGGCCTCGGCCCCGACCTCCCCCGATTCGAGCCGGCTCCGCCCCTGCCTCGTTCGCTCAAGGCCCGCCGCGCCTCAGCTTCCTCCTACCTCCAGCGCTAGGTGCCTCCTCTGGCCGGCCCGAACAGCCAGCGCCCCGCGCCCCGGAGCCAGCCAAGGCATCGTCGCGCAGCTTCCCCTCGGCCTTCCTCCAGTGCCCTGCCTCCTCTGGCCGGCGACCTCCGCGCCAAGACCGCAGCGGCCACGCTCTTCCCTCGCAGGCCCCGAGCCCGACCTCCTCCCTTCGCTCCAGCGAGCACCTCCAGCGCCAGGCCGGCCTCGTCCAGTGCTCCGGTCCGCCGCCGTGGTACCCTAGTGGCCCGCACCTTCCCCTGCAGCATCATCGTCCCCGCGTCTGCTTCGGACAGACGAACGGGACACGTCGGCTACGTCCTCGCCTGTGTCCTCTGCTGCTGCCTCGTCGCCCCCTTGCGGCTGCCGTGTCCTCTGTTTCTTTTGTGTTGCCCTATGCTGCTGTTTTGACAGAGGACCCATGTACGACTACATGAGACCGAGACCGGCACGACGGGTCAAGTACCACTATGCTCGGCGTTGCGACAAGTACCCCTACCGATGAAAGAGAACAACTACTTCCCTCTACGGCATGTACCACTACCGTCGCCCCGGAAACGAGGAATTCGCCAAGTACCTCGACGAACCGAACATCTACGGGAAAACGAGCTCCAAGTTCGACTACCGTCGCCACGAAGACGTCCAATGTCGCGACAAGTACCTCTTCGGAGGCGGAACGACTACGAACGGGAACAACTACACGGCGCAACATCAAGTACCACGACACGATATCGGAACGCCTACTTCCTCTCCGATCGCGAGAACGACTTCTTCCTCTACGACTCGAACCGCCCCGAAACGAACGCTCCGAAGGTATAACCCGAAACGATGACCCGTGAACGCTTGTGCATGTGTTGTATGAAATGCATCCCTTGTTTGCACCATGCCCGTTGTGCCCGAATCATCTTTTGTCATGTTCCTCGGTTGCCTCATCGCCGACTCGTGGGAACCCAGCAACGGGATGACCCCACCTTTCATCTCGTTTGACTCGCTCACGCCATCTTTCCTTTTGCACCGGACTCTCAACGAGTTACCGGAACCGATATGTTGCCCTGGCATCATTTTCGGAATTGTTGCCGTGGCACCCTTTTCCTTCCACCACGGTGACAAATGCTTCTTATCTCTTCATGTTAATGTTTAACTAAATTGCATAAACTTGATCATGTCATCCGCATCATGTTAACAACATTATATGTGTGAATTGTTGTTTGCTTAATAACTGCTAAACATGCTCATGGGGATTTTCCGGACTTGTTGTTGTTATTTTCCGGCCTCATTTAAAATGCCTAAATAGGTAGTTTACTTCTGCTTCACCTCTTGCTATGCTAACAAACATTTAATCTTGTCTTGTAAATAAACGAGAGTCAATTAAATAATTAAATGTGGTGTTTCGTCAATATGCAACTCGTTGCATATTGAGCTCCACTTAACTTGTAGTTTTGTTTGTGCACTTGCCATGCCTTACATATTTAAACCGGACATGCATCATACTTGGATGTGCATCGTATGCCATGTTTATGATTGTGTGTTTACCGTGTTGTTTGCTTCTTTCCGGTTGCTTCTCTTGTTAGCTTCGGTTTCGTTCCGGAGTTGTGAGGCTTCTTCTTCGTCTACTTCATGGACCCGTTCTTCTTCCTTGCGGAATCCCAGGCAAGATGATCATACCCTTGGATACCTTTACTACCATTGCCATGCTTAGTTGTCTCGATGCTATCGTTACATGTCGCGCTACCCATCTTTTATGTCAGCCTCTCCTTGTTGCCATGAAACCTCTAACCTTGAAACCTTCCTAGCAAAACCACTGTTTGGCTATGTTACCCGCTTGCTCAGCCCCTCTTATAGCGTTGTTAGTTGCAGGTGAAGATGAAGTTCGTTCCAGGAGGGAACTTGTTGTTGTTGTTATATCACTATATCTATAATTATTATTAACACACCTATATACTGGGCATGGGTGGAAGGCATGGCCTTTTGCTCGGTGTTTTGTTCCACTCATGCCACCTTAGGCGCCGATAAACCGGCATTATGTTCCTTGATTTTGCGTTCCTTACACGATGGGTGGATGGGGACCCCTTGACAGTTCGACTTTGAATAAAGCTCCTCCAGCAAGGCCCAACATTGGTTTTAATTTGCCTCATAATAACAACTTAATTAAATAATTAAATTTGCATAGGGGGTCGCACCCTCGGGTTCTTAATTCTACATAGCAGGGGGGGTCAGTGCTGATGGTGTTGGTCCCAAACTAGAGCCACTTGCGGTGCCACCCAGTTATCTGGGGTCTTCGGTTGCTGTACGTATTGCTCATCCGGACGTGGCCTGAGACGAGATACGCGCGGCTACTATCAGGGTGTCGGCACGCCGGGAGGTCTTGCTGGACTTGTTTTACCATTGTCGAAATGTCTTGTGCTACCGGGATGCCGAGCCTGATCGGTTTTCCCTAAGATGAGTGATGATATTATATTTATCACTTCAGCTAATCGTGAGAGCTTGTGATGGGCTAAGTTGGAGCACCCCTGCAGGGTTATGATCTTTCGAAAGCCATGCCCGCGGTTATGTGGCAGATTGGAATTTGTTAATGTACGGTTGTAGAAAACTTGACAGAGGATCCGAAGTAAAACACACAACTGTGTGAGTAACCGTGACTGTCTCTTTTCACTTTGAGAAGAGAACACGGTGGGGTTATGTTTGATCGTATGTAGTTCAGGATCTTTAGCGATCACTACTTTTGCGACCGTTTGCGTAGATGCTCATCTTATTCTTGTACTCGTAAGTTAGCCGCCATATTTTGCTTAGCCGCTGCTGCAACCTCACCACCTTACCTCTTCCTACCCATAAAGCTTTGCTAGTCTTGATACCCATGGTTATGGGATTGCTGAGTCCTCGTGGCTCACAGATACTACAACACCAGATGCAGGTTCAGCCGAGTTGATGCAGGAGCCGGATTAGAACTTCACTGGAAGCTCGATGATGAGTGTGGCCGTATGCTTGTTACGTTTCGACGATCAGTAGTGGTTTCTACTAGGAGTCGATCCTGACCTGTAGCGTTATGTTGTTTGGTATCTTGTCTTTTGGATCTTACCCTTAGATGGGCTGTGATGTTTTGAATGATGTCTTGCTTATGTAATGTATTGTGTGAAGTGGCGAGTGTAAGCCAACTATCTTCTTTTGCAATTTAATCCCTCTTTTACATGAGTCGTGCAAAGATACCAAACTTGAGATCATTCTAGGATGGGCTTATACCTTTAAGTCGTGCCTCGACACGTAGGAGGTATAGTCCCATCCTAGGCATTACAGTAGTAGGCACCCTTCTGACCGCCAGGCGGCTGCTTGACTGTAATGCCGAGGATGGAGTTATACCTCCTACGTGTCGAGGCACGACTTAAAGGCATAAATCCATCCTAGAATGATCTCAAGTTCGGTGATCTTTGCACATCTCATGTAAAAGAGGGGATTGTAAACAGAAAATAGTTGGCTTACACTCGCCACGTCACAGAAATACAGAACAAGTCTCAAACATCATACATTAAGAACATCACAACCCTCTAAGGGCAAAATCCAAATACAAGATACCAAACTTAAATAACATCCACAGGCGGATCGAATCCTAGTAGGAGTCTCCACTACTGATCATCCGGATATCGCACATAGTACCGACTACGCTCCTCGTCGTACTCCCAATCCAGCTCGGTGCCATCACCTGGATAGCTCACAGCTGGACCTGCATCTGGTGTGTGAAGTAACTGTGAGCCACAGAGGACTCAGCAATCCCGTCTCCGGGTAACAAGACTATTTAAGCCTTTGGGAGAGGATAAAGGCTGAAGAAAAGAAACAGTGTCTGCAGCAGCAACTAGCAACTAGCTTACGTGAGTGAGAGCGAGAAGAGAAAGCCTCGGACGAGAAGTGATCACGAAGTGATCCTAGCTACAAGCTCAACAAACATAACCCCTCCGTGTTCAACTCCCGAATCCCTATTCGGAAATTGACAGTCACGGAACACACGCTGGTAGTGTATTAGAAACATTGTGTCAAGTTATCTACAACCGGATATTAACAAGCTCCCATCTGCCACATAACCACGGGCACGGCTTTCGAAAGTTCAAACCCTGCAGGGGTGTTCCAACTTGACCCATTACAAGCCCACGATCCGCGGAGTCGCAACTCCAAAGTGGGAAGACCCGAGTATTCTCGGAATCCCGTGCTCAATATATACCGAGCTAAGGTAAGGCTAATCCAGCAAATCCTCCCGGCGTGCCGACACCCTGATAGTAGCCGCGCGTATCTCGTCTCAGGCCACGTCCGGATGGGCGATGCTATAGGTTTTTACCAGACCTTGAGTTTCCTCGAGGTGGCCCTGCAGGACCCCCAGTTCGGACCAACACTCATGTGGAGCACTGGCCCAGGGTTGTTGATTAAGAAAAAGGGTTTATAACTCCCTATGCAAGTTTAGTTTGTTATTAGGCAAATAGTACCAATGTTGGGACTTGCTGGAAAAGACTTAGCACTTAGCGGTTTATCGAGGGGGTCCCATACACTCCAACCGTGTTAGGAACGCATAATCAAGGAACATAACACCGGTTTATACGGTTCCTAACGGCATGAGTGGACCAAATCACCAAGCAAAAGGCTTAGCCTTCCACCCTTGCCAATATATAGATGATTTCATTTAAGGCATTTATATAGTGTGATATAGCCCAACCAAACTTCAACATGAAGCAAGCATCTTCGATCTTCACCTGCAACTAGCAATGCTATAAGAAGTGCTGAGCAAAGCGTACTTAGCCAAGCAACGGTTTGTATAGGTAGGTTGGTTAAACATGGCAATGGTTTACAAGTAGGAGGCTGACGAGAAGATCATGGGCATCGAGGCAAAACTATAGATCGAGACTACTAGCAATAGGCAAAGATAGTAATGTTATCGGGGTTCGGTCATCTTGCCTGAAGAGAAGTCGTTCGGATCGTAAGAAGGGTCATCGTGCTCAACCTCGTGCTCGTACTCGAACTCAGACTCTGCTTCCGGCTCTAAACAAAACAATCACACCAAGCACAAATCAACAAGATGCAATGCGCACTCGAAAATGATGGATGCATGATGGATGCACTAAGGATGCACACGGAGCACGTAAAATATCACTCAAGCAAAACACCTCAAAACATGATAACAAACTGATATTATTAATCTACACAGAAAATCAATCAAGTTTGATATAAGATTCGCTGAAATCGGAGTTACGGGCTAAAAGTTATGCCCGAAACAGGAAATGAGCGAAAGCTGAAAATTACAGCAACATAGCAACTTCGGAGCACAAAATAATTGAGCTACAGCATTCAAATAACATGGCAAAGGGCATGAACACAAACTAGACATATACTACAGCAACTAAGTCCAAAGGTGCACCCCCAATGGAGCCACGGATCAATAGCAATGATCTTGGACATATTGAACTTGACAAAAAAAATATGGCAGCAGAATTTTATTGAATCTTTGGAGCAAAAGATAAACATGCTACAGCCACTTAAATGGACATGTGAGGACATTAATGGAAAGAAAACAATATATACTACAAGGAACAATCAAGATCTACTCCAAAACTAACATGCTTTGTCCTAGAACATCACACGAACATGGCATCGGAACGTTACAGATTTCAAACTTAGTGAAAAACCACTAAGTCCTAAAACAGCAATATCATCATAGCATCTAAAAGAGCATGTTTAAGTCACCTCGAAACTAAACATGGCAAGAGGTAAGCACCTCATCAAAATACACATGAAGGTGATCCCGAAACACACAAGCATGCATCATTGAGGTGAACACAACGATAGCAACGAGCTCAACAAGATGGCATTTCATAACAAGTGAAATAACATCACAGCCACATGGTACTTTGCAATGATGATAACAAGGCAAGAATAAATCTAACATGCTTCCTAGCACATACAACATGTAGATCATGGCAAGACGAACACGTGGACATGTCATTTGCATCATTCGGACAAACGAGCTAAAAGATATCACATGGCAAAGATGACATGAAAACATCACATAGCAGCAGTTTATATCATGATGCACTCTTGCAACAGCAAAACAAGCACCTAGATGAACTCTAACATGCATGACAATAACGGATAAAACGTAGAGCACGATCCCACGAACGTCTGGACATATTATATGCGCGAATCGGAGCAACTGACAAAAAGTTAAGGCAGTTCAAACATTGCAACACAGAACAAAAATAACAGGGACTTAGAGATGTAGAGGTCAACCTCAGATCCAGATCTGAAAAAAAAACAACAGCGGGCCCCGGCGGCTGGGCTGGCTCGGAGCTGCGGGACGGGCCGGCGGGGAAGTGGCGGCCCGCGGAGGCGGCGGCCTGGCTGGCGGTGCTGGCGATCTGGCCTTGGCGGCTGGGAGGCCCAGGCCGCTGGGCCGGGCGACGGGCGATCGGGGCGAGGCGCGGCCTCGACCGGCTGGCGATCTGGCTCGCGAGCGGGAGAGCTGGAGGGCGCCGCGGGAAGCTGGGCCTTCGGGCCCGGTGCGGGAGGCGGTGATGTGGGGACCTGGGTCGGCGCGCGGGGAAGTGGGGACCGGCCCGCGGGGTGATCGGGGAACTGGTCCACGCGCGGGAGGGCGAAGCGGTGGCTGAGGCGATCGAGCCCAGCCGAGGGGCTGCCGACTGGCCCGATCGAAACGACGAGGGCGCCTGGCGCGTTGACTCCTGGCGCCGATCGGTCCTCCTAGGCGGATCGAGCGGAGGGCGCCGGCTGGGATCCTTCGTGGGAACGGCGGCTGGTTCCCAGGAGGGGACTTGCCAAGTGGAAGAGGGGGTTGGTGGATCTGAATTTTTAGGGAAGGGAGGAGGAAGGAGATAGAGATGCCAAAATTAGACTAGGTTCTAATATATAGCAGTTTTTAGGGTTAGGGGGTAATTTAGGGGTGTTTGGAGCCCTCCGATCGCGATCCGACGGATCCGATCGCGGGGTTAGTTTAAAAGGGCCTAGGAGAAGATAAAGGACTGCAGTAGGGGTGTTTCTGGGACACAAAGTGAAGGCACTTTGGACCCACACGAACAACGGAAGGGATAGCCAACGGAGTCCAAACGAGATGAGATTTGAGAGGCGGGTTGCACACAACAAAACAACAACACACACAACAACCTCGCGGCACACCGGTAACGTTACACGCCCAAACAACAAAGTAGGCCTACGGGACGCCACGAACACGTGAGGGAGCTCCTGAACGCAAAACGGACAACGGGAAGAAACGCGTGGAAACGGATGCAACCGACAACACAAATGCAATGCGATGCACATGTCTATATGATATGAATGAATGCCACACACTCACACAACAAAACGATGAAAACCCGAAAGACAAAGAACCCGGAATGGAAATAGATGGAGCCGGAGATATATTATATACCCAAAAGGGAAAGTATTACATCCGGGGCATTACAAACTCTTCTCTAGTACAAAAAGATCTCGTCCCGAGATCTAGGACTGGAAAAAGGAAGGGTACTCGGAACGAAGATGATCTTCTCGTTCCCAGGTAGCTTCTCGGTCGGTGTGATGTGACCTCTTGACTTTCAGAAATTTGATGGACTTGTTGCGGGTCTTGCGTTCGGTTTCTTCGAGAATGGCAACCGGGTGCTCTCGGTAGGACAGGTCTTGTTGAAGATCAATCTCTTCAAACAGAATCATGCGCTCAGGTGCCTTGAAGCATTTGCGAAGTTGAGACACATGGAATACATCATGAACATTTGCGAAGTTGGGAGGGAGCTCAAGTTGATAGGCTAGATCGCCTCTTTTGCCAAGAACCTTGAAAGGCCCGACGTATCTAGGAGCAAGTTTTCCTTTGATACCGAATCTTTGGGTGCCTTTCATCGGAGAAACTCGGAGATAGACATGATCACCGATGTTGAATGCCAAATCATGATGCTTGCCGTCATAGTAGCTCTTCTGACGCGACTGAGCGGCCTTGAGATTCTCACGTATGACTTTGCACATTTCTTCGGCTTCTGAGATCAAGTCATTGCCAAGAAGTTGGCGTTCGCGTGTTTCGGACCAATTGAGAGGGGTACGTCACTTTCTGCCACAGAGAATTTCAAACGGTGCTTTGCCTGCACTTGCTTGAAAGCTGTTGTTGTAAGAGAACTCGGCAAATGGAAGGCAGTCTTCCCATTTCATGCCGAAGGAGATGACACGGGCTCTGAGCATGTCTTCTAGAATCTGATTCACGCGCTCGACTTGACCACTAGTCTGAGGGTGAAAAGCAGTGCTGAACCTGATCTTCGTGCCCATGGCGGACTGAAAGGAGTCCCAGAACCTTGATGTGAACAAGCTTCCACGGTCTGAGGATATCACTTGAGGAATGCCATGTAGGGACACAATTCTGGAAGTGTACAGCTCTGCCAATTGAGCTGCATTGATTAATTCTTTGACTGGAAGAAAGTGAGCGACTTTGGTAAGCTTGTCAATCACCACAAAGATAGCATCATTTCCTCGCTTGGATTTAGGAAAGCCAGTGACGAAGTCCATTTCAATGTGGTCGAACTTCCACTCGGGAATAGGAAGAGGTTGGAGAAGACCGGCTGGACGTTGATGTTCTGCTTTTACTCTTCTGCATACATCACATTCATTCACGAATTGGGCAATCTCCCTTTTCATGCGTGGCCACCAGTAAGACTGCTTGAGGTCTTGATACATCTCGGAACTGCCAGGATGAATGGAAAGGAGAAAATCATGAGCTTCTTCCATTATGAGCTTCCTGAGATCACCTTTGGGAACAACGAGTCTGTCCTCGAAGAACAAGGTATCTCTCTCATCAACACGGAAGCACTTGTATTTTGGAGTGCCCTTTGCAATCCCATGTTTCACTTTCTTCACCATGGTATCACTGAGCTGGGCCTCACGGACTTGATCTTCCAAGGTAGGAGCAATTTGGAGATTTGCAAGAAAACCCTGCGGAACAACTTGGAGGTTGAGTTTCCTGAAAGCTTCACAAAGCTCAGGCTGGTATGGCTTGATAAGAAGGCTGTTGCAATATGCCTTTCTGCTCAAAGCATCTGCAATCACATTCGCCTTGCCCGGAGTGTATTCAATGCTGGGATTGTACTCTTGGATCATTTCTACCCAACGAGTCTGGCGGAGGTTCAGATGCGGCTGTGTGAAGATGTACTTCAAGCTCTTGTGATCAGTGAAGATGTCGACCTTTCTGCCCAACAACAGATGTCTCCACATAATCAGAGCATGTACCACAGCTGCTAGCTCGAGATCATGTGTGGGATAGTTCTTTTCACTTGGCTTTAGCTGACGAGAAGTGTATGCCACAATTCTCTTATCTTGCATAAGCACACCACCAAGACCTTGAAGAGAAGCATCGCAGAATACTTCATAGGGCTTGGATTCATCCGGAGGAGTCAGAACTGGAGCAGAGACAAGCTTCTCTTTGAGGGTTTTGAATGCCACTTCACACTCTGGAGACCAAAAGTATTTGACATTCTTCTGAAGCAAGTTGGAAAGAGGCTTGGCAATCTTGGAGAAGTTCTCAACAAACCTTCTGCAATAGCTGGCAAGACCCAGAAAACTGCGGAGCTGCTTGACGTTCTGAGGAGCTTCCCAGTTGACAATTGCTTCAACTTTCTCGGGATTAACCGCAATACCGTCAGCTGAGATGATGTGGCCCAGGTATAAAACCTTATCGAGCCAAAACTCGCACTTGGAGAACTTGGCATAGAATTTATGCTCTCGGAGTCGATCAAGAACCAGACGTAAGTGCTTTTCGTGATCTTCTTCATTCTTGGAAAACACCAGAATATCATCCAGATACACAAGCACAAACTCGCCAGTATAGGGGTTGAAGATGTAATGCATCATCCTTGAAAAGGTAGGAGGAGCATTGGCGAGACCAAATGACATGACGGTATACTCGTATGAACCGTAGCTCGTTCTGAAGGCCGTCTTGGGAATGTCTTCCTCGCGAATGCGAATTTGATGATAGCCCATTCGGAGGTCAAGCTTAGAGAACACTTTAGCTCCTTTGAGCTGCTCAAAGAGTTCGTTGATGTTGGGGAGCGGATACTTGTTCTTAATCGTCTTCTTGTTCAATGGCCGGTAATCAACACAGAGACGCTCCGTGCCATCTTTCTTCTTGACAAATAAGACACCACAGCCCCACGGAGACGTACTAGGTCTGATGAGACCCATACTCTCCTGCTTATCAAGCTGCTTCTTCAATTCCTTCAATTCATCCGGAGAGAGCTTGTACGGACGCCGGCATGCTGGCTCAGTACCCGGCTCGAGTTCAATGACAAACTCCACCTGACGGTGTGGAGGCATGCCTGGAAGTTCTTCAGGAAAGACGTCTTGATATTCGTTCACCACCGAAATTTGAGATATGGCATTAATTTCGCCCTTTTCATTAAGAGAGAAAAGCCGGATAGTATTATCCCTGGAGGCGAAGATAATCACATCTTCATCAGAATGAGTCATCTTGACTTCCTTTTGAGCACAATCAATGTGAGCATCGTGCTGAGAAAGCCAATCCATTCCGAGGATGAGGTCGATGTCAGAATTACCAAGAATCACCGGAGAAGCCAAAAATCGATAATCACCCATGCGAATAGAAACATCCGGAGCATAAACACTAGAGTGCATTCGTCTCCCCGGAGAAATAATTGTTAACTCCCTTGGCAGATTTTTGGTGACAATATCGTGCTTGGATGCAAATGGATATGACATGAAAGAGCAAGAAGCACCCGAATCAAATAACACTTTAGCTGGAAAAGAATTAACTGGAAGGTTACCCAAAATGACATCAGAAGAATTCTCCGCTTGTGCTGCATTCATCAGATTGACCCTTGCTGCCTTTGGATCATGCCTGACAATAGCTGGACTCACAGGTGGAGGAGGAGGAAGACGCTTCGGATTCGGACATCTATTGGCATAGTGACCTTTCTGAGTGCATTTGTTGCAAGTCACTTCTGAGAGAGGACGGAAATGAGAACCACTTGACTTGGAGCCTTGAGACTGAAACTGCTTCTTCGACTGGTTGCTCAGGTTGGGTGGGTGGGAGAAACCACGACCACCAGAGTTCTTGTAGTTGGAGTTGTTGTAGGGAGCTCGAATCACTGGAGGAGGAGGAAGCCAGAATTTCTGTTGTTTTGCAGCTAACTGAGACGATGAGGAAGAGTGAACGGCATCTCGAATTCTCTTCTTAGAAGCCTCCATCTTAAGCTGAGCTGCTTCTTGTTTCAAAGCCATGTTATAGAACTTGTCGAATTCATCGGGCTCGAACAAAGTGAGAGCAAGCTGAAGTTCATATTTGAGACCTCCACGGAACTGATAGATTTTACTCTTGGCATCAGGAATGTCTTGCTTAGCATAGCGAGCGAGGTTTTGGAACTTGACATTATACTGATAGACTGTCATGGAGCCCTACTTCAGGTTGCGGAATTGCTCACGCATACCCTCGATGACACTTGTAGGAATGTTGTGCGAACGGAAATCCTTGCAGAAATTCTCCCAAGGGATCACTTGACCTGGCCTGGAGTCTTTGTACTGCTGCCACCAGTCAGCTGCTTGATCTTTCAGTTGGAAGGCTGCAAACTTCACATAATCATCTTCCTTCACGTTACTGCACTCAAAATGCTTCTTTATGTCGGTTAACCAATCTTCAGCATCAAGAGGGTCGACACAGTAACTGAAAGCTTTAGGATTGTTGGCCAAGAACTGGTTAAGAGTAGCATGGTGCTGCTGGTTGAAGAAGTTGCCTTGATTCCCTGGAATACCCTGATTAGCTTGATTAGCTTGCATCTGCTGCATCATCTGCATCATCAACTAGGTGTTCTGAGCTGTAGTCTGCATAATTGCTCTCCAAGCCTCAGGCGGAGGAGGAGGGGAAGGAGGATGATCTGGGACCTCTTCCACCTCTGGGTTAGCGTTGGGAACCTTTTTCGGAGCCATCCTGAAAGAGATGACCACGAATCAGCAATTGATTGACAAAAGGTATAAGCTGAATCAATGGAATGAATTTCAACAAGTCTTCACAATAATCATTCGAACAATAAGAACGAATGAAATCATTCGAACAAGAGGAACGAATGATATTCTCAGTTAAATGATAACATCAATCTTCACGAGAAGCCACATAGGGGACAAAAGGAAAATAAGAAAACAACTAGGTACGGACGGGAACAAGCACAAGAAAGGAGCTTCGTTCTAACATCTTTGTGCTGAAAGCATATGAACGCGTTACGAAAAGGTTTTGCAATCCCCGGATCAGCATAGCCAAGGACCCTTTAAGATGCAACTCCTGATAGTAACATCGGTCATATAACCCCTTCACTCAATGTAGAACCCCGAACTCACTAACCTGCATCCGTTGGAAGAATGCCTACGATCTACTGGATAAAACCCACCTATAAATTTCCGAAAGATTCCAGTTATGCAATCAGGTGTTGGGGATACACGGGAAGCACCGCGCAATCAACTCTAAACCTACATCCAGGTGTATCCATCCTTCAACACATAACCAGTCTTTCTCGGAAACTGTGTACCTCGGACCTTCGAAAAGCATCCACTATAACAAGCTATGGCAATACTCCCAAACTACCTCCCCAGTACTGGGTGATGTCGGGGTTATCTTGCCACTGGCCGTATAGGAGAGATTTTCGATGTCGGCCGTCTTAAGTATTTAGTACTGCCGCGATATGCTTGTGACAACAATACCCCGAAGCTCAACTCCTCGGTAATAGGAGGCATCGAGAACAATATCCTTGTTACAAGAACATTGAAACAATCCCAGAATACTCGCGGGATTCCTAAAAAAAAATTTGTGCAATTTTGAAGATAGGAGAGACAAGAGTAGTCGTCAGGAGTCCTCACCAGAGAGAAAGGGGATGAGAAGCAAAGAAAGCCTACTCTCCGATATAATATAGGACTCAAAAAGTTTTTCAGTGTGTGCCTAGACTCGACCATCAACGATTCGATCAAACAGTGGGGGCTCCTAGGTCGGAGAAGGCTCTGATACCAACTTGTAATGCCCAGGATGGAGTTATACCTCCTACGTGTCGAGGCACGACTTAAAGGCATAAATCCATCCTAGAATGGTCTCAAGTTCGGTAATCTTTGCACATCTCATGTAAAAGAGGGGATTGTAAACAGAAAATAGTTGGCTTACACTCGCCACGTCACAGAAATACAGAACAAGTCTCAATCATCATACATTAAGAACATCACAACCCTCTAAGGGCAAAATCCAAATACAAGATACCAAACTTAAATAACATCCACAGGTGGATCGAATCCTAGTAGGAGTCTCCACTACTGATCATCCGGATATCGCACATAGTACCGACTACGCTCCTCATCGTACTCCCAATCCAGCTCGGTGCCATCACCTGGATAGCTCACAGCTGGACCTGCATCTGGTGTGTGAAGTAACTGTGAGCCACAGAGGACTCAGCAATCCCGTCTCTGGGTAACAAGACTATTTAAGCCTTTGGGAGAGGATAAAGGCTGAAGAAAAGAAACAGTGTCTGCAGCAGCAACTAGCAACTAGCTTACGTGAGTGAGAGCGAGAAGAGAAAGCCTCGGACGAGAAGTGATCACGAAGTGATCCTAGCTACAAGCTCAACAAACATAACCCCTCCGTGTTCAACTCCCGAATCCCTATTCGGAAATTGACAGTCACGGAACACACGCTGGTAGTGTATTAGAAACATTGTGTCAAGTTATCTACAACCGGATATTAACAAGCTCCCATCTGCCACATAACCGCGGGCACGGCTTTCGAAAGTTCAAACCCTGCAGGGGTGTTCCAACTTGACCCATTACAAGCCCACGATCCGCGGAGTCGCAACTCCAAAGTGGGAAGACCGGAGTATTCTCGGAATCCCGTGCTCAAGATATACCGAGCTAAGGTAAGGCTAATCCAGCAAATCCTCCCGGCGTGCCGACACCCTGATAGTAGCCGCGCGTATCTCGTCTCAGGCCATGTCCGGATGGGCGATGCTACAGGTTTTTACCAGACCTTGAGTTTCCTCTAGGTGGCCATGCAGGACCCCCAGTTCGGACCAACACTCATGTGGAGCACTGGCCCGGGGTTGTTGATTAAGAAAAAGGGTGTATAACTCCCTATGCAAGTTTAGTTTGTTATTAGGCAAATAGTACCAATGTTGGGACTTGCTGGAAAAGACTTAGCACTTAGCGGTTTATCGAGGGGGTCCCATACACCCCAACCGTGTTAGGAACACATAATCAAGGAACATAACACCGGTTTATATGGTTCCTAACGGCATGAGTGGAACAAATCACCAAGCAAAAGGCTTAGCCTTCCACCCTTGCCAATATATAGATGATTTCATTTAAAGCATTTATATAGTGTGATATAGCCCAACCAAACATCAACATGAAGCAAGCATCTTCGATCTTCACCTGCAACTAGCAATGCTATAAGAAGTGCTGAGCGAAGCGTACTTAGCCAAGCAACGGTTTGCATAGGTAGGTTGGTTAAACATGGCAATGGTTTACAAGTAGGAGGCTGACAAGAAGATCATGGGCATCGAGGCAAAACTATAGATCGAGACTACTAGCAATAGGCAAAGATAGTAATGTTATCGGGGTTCGGTCATCTTGCCTGAAGAGAAGTCGTTCGGATCGTAAGAAAGGTCCTTGTGCTCAACCTCGTGCTCGTACTCGAACTCAGACTCTGCTTCCGGCTCTAAACAAAACAATCACACCAAGCACAAATCAACAAGATGCAATGCGCACTCGAAAATGATGGATGCATGATGGATGCACTAAGGATGCACACGGAGCACGTAAAATATCACTCAAGAAAAACACCTCAAAACATGATAACAAACTGATATTATTAATCTACACAGAAAATCAATCAAGTTTGATATAAGATTCGCTGAAATCGGAGTTACGCGCTAAAAGTTATGCCCGAAACAAGAAATGAGCGAAAGCTGAAAATTACAGCAACATAGCAACTTCAGAGCACAAAATAATTGAGCTACAGCATTCAAATAACATGGCAAAGGGCATGAACACAAACTAGACATATACTACAGCAACTAAGTCCAAAGGTGCACCCCCAACGGAGCCACGGATCAATAGCAATGATCTTGGACATATTGAACTTGACAAAAAAATTCTGGCAGCAGAATTTTATTGAATGTTTGGAGCAAAAGATAAACATGCTACAGCCACTTAAATGGACATGTGAGGACATGAATGGAAAGACAACAATATATACTACAAGTAACAATCAAGATCCACTCCAAAACTAACATGCTTTGTCCTAGAACATCACACGAACATGGCATCGGAACGTTACAGATTTCAGACTTAGTGAAAAACCACTAAGTCCTAAAACAGCAATATCATCATAGCATCTAAAGGAGCATGTTTAAGTCACCTCGAAACTAAACATGGCAAGAGGTAAGCACCTCATCAAAATACACATGAAGGTGATCCCGAAACACACAAGCATGCATCATTGAGGTGAACACAACGATAGCAACGAGCTCAACAAGATGGCATTTCATAACAAGTGAAATAACATCACAGCCACATGGCACTTTGCAACGATGATAACAAGGCAAGAATAAATCTAACATGCTTCCTAGCACATACAACATGTAGATCATGGCAAGACGAACACGTGGACATGTCATTTGCATCATTGGGACAAACGAGCTAAAAGATATCACATTGCAAAGATGACATGAAAACATCACATAGCAGCAGTTTATATCATGATGCACTCTTGCAACAGCAAAACAAGCACCTAGATGAACTCTAACATGCATGACAATAACAGATAAAACGTAGAGCACGATCCCACAAACGTCTGGACATATTATATGCGCGAATCGGAGCAACAGACAAAAAGTTAAGGCAGTTCAAACATTGCAACACAGAACAAAAATAACAGGGACTTAGAGATGTAGAGGTCAACCTCAGATCCAGATCTGGGAAAAAAACAACAACGGGCCCCGGCGGCTGGGCTGGCTCGGAGCTGCGGGACGGGCCGGTGGGGAAGTGGCGGCCCGCGGAGGCGGCGGCCTGGCTGGCGGTGCTGGCGATCTGGCCTTGGCGGCTGGGAGGCCCAGGCCGCTGGGCCGGGCGACGGGCGATCGGGGCGAGGCGCGGCCTCGACCGGCTGGCGATCTGGCTCGCGAGTGGGAGAGCTGGAGGGCGCCGCGGGAAGCTGGGCCTTCGGGCCCGGTGCGGGAGGCGGCGATGTGGGGACCTGGGCCGGCGCGCGGGGAAGTGGGGACCGGCCCGCGGGGTGATCGGGGAACTGGTCCACGCGCGGGAGGGCGAAGCGGTGGCTGAGGCGATCGAGCCCAGCCGAGGGGCTGCCGACTGGCCCGATCGGAACGACGAGGGCGCCTGGCGCGTTGACTCCTGGCACCGATCGGTCCTCCCAGGCGGATCGAGCGGAGGGCGCCGGCTGGGATCCTTCGTGGGAACGGCAGCTGGTTCCCAGTAGGGGACTTGCCAAGTGGAAGAGGGGGTTGGTGGATCTGAATTTTTAGGGAAGGGAGGAGGAAGGAGATAGAGATGCCAAAATTAGACTAGGGTCTAATATATAGCAGTTTTTAGGGTTAGGGGGGAATTTAGGGGTGTTTGGAGCCCTCCGATCGCGATCCGACGGATCCGATCCCGGGGTTAGTTTAAAAGGGCCTAGGAGAAGACAAAAGACTGCAGTAGGGGTGTTTCTGGGACACAAAGTGAAGGCACTTTGGACCCACACGAACAACGGAAGGGATAGCCAATGGAGTCCAAACGAGACGAGATTTGAGAGGCGGGTTGCACACAACAAAACAACAACACACACAACAACCTCGCGGCACACCGGTAACGTTACACGCCCAAACAACAAATTAGGCCTACGGGACGCCACGAACACGTGAGGGAGCTCCGGAACGCAAAACGGACAACGGGAATAAACGCGTGGAACCGGATGCAACCGACAACACAAATGCAATGCGATGCACATGTCTACATGATATGAATGAATGCCACACACTCACACAACAAAACGACGAAACCCCGAAAGACAAAGAACCCGGAATTGAAATAGATGGAGCCGGAGATATATTATATACCCAAAAGGGAAAGTATTACATCCGGGGCATTACATTGACGCAGCAGAACGTCGTATTGTGGGAGAACACATGCTTGCCGTACTTACGAATAGGCCTGGTGAAGGTGCCTCCAGATTTGGCGTAGCCTGGGAGAACATCATCAAGAACCTTCTTGACATTTGTGTAGTCTACGTTCGACTTACGGTCCGGGTCGAAATACGTGGCCATGGAATATTTGGGGCTTAGGAGGATGAGCGTGCAATGTGTGTCACTGCAGAAAACACGGAATGTTAAAAGAAAAACGATCGAAATCTAAGAATTCATATGTTACGGGGCGCTTGAGGGGAGGACTTACTCGGGAAAGTAAGGAACGAGGAAGTTATCCTTATCTCGGTTTGCCGGAATAACGCCTTCGAGGTAAGAACTCGCGACTTGCCGGTCCCCAGCGCTGCCCAAGATTGTGGGGACCCCGACTCGTAAGTCGTGATCATCGAATGCACGTGTACAGTGATCCCAGAGATCAATGCTCACTGAACACACAGAAGCTGAATAACAAGAGTCTTACATCCTTACATACCGTATTACACAAATAGGACCATAATGGTCAAGTCTTGAGTATAACATTGCAGCGGAAAATCTTCAAAGACAACTGGGACCCATGCCATCTGCCTTAACCCTACAGGCATTCTGACTGGGAAGCGTCCTAACTCGCATGCTCGTCACAAAGAAATCTTCATCATAACCTGTTCTCATGCCTGGCCAATAAAATAACCAGTGGCAAGCCAATGAGTACATTGAATGTACTCGCAAGCAACCCAAGTGTGATAACAGAATAATTATGCAAGACTCTGCTGCTAGGTTGGCAGTTTTGCGGAAAGCTAGTTTTTCATATGCAAGTATGATCAACATGTAACATGGATATGCATGCGTCTGTAACAAGTATCAGGAGGTCACAGACATCAATATCGAGAAAGAGTTGTAATCAACTCATGTTCAAGCTCATTGTAACTTCCTCAGGTATCACATCATCAATATCACTGAACCATGTTGTTTCCTCACACACACACCAGGTTTCGCAACCATTGGACGTAGCCCAAGAGCGGTTACCCAACTGTCCAGTACCGTGCACACGGCTATTCGAATAGTTTTACACTCTGCAGAGGTTACGCACTTTACCCACAAGATCCGGGGAACTTCCGTGTCATCCACGACCCGCGGTACCTCAAGTACCCGGGGTAAGCACCCGGTCATTACCTTTCCCTAGGTGACACTAATATGGAGTCCACTCGATTGGTAATAGCCCCGTGCCAAACATTTCACATCTCAAGGTTTGTGGAGACTCGCTCCGATTTCATCACATATCACAAGCACGGGGTACCAACGGTGTGTCCGGTGCCCTGTGAAAACAGTCATGGCCGCCTATCCAAGCACGACCCCGTCCCAAGAGTGACCTCATGTCACTCCCGTCAGTAGTAATGCGGGCACCATGCTAGTATCGACCTAGGTAATCAATAATGCCCTTTCCCATATAAGGGTAGAGTGGTTGCGCATGTAAGGTTGGAATAACGGTCGCAACTTAAACCAATCCGTTTTCAAAACAACACACACACTTGCCTCGGTACACCACTTCGTCATCAAGTGGTTACTCATCTCACCATCTCCCTCGGGCATAAATGGCACCCGACGGGGTTTTCGAAAAGTCTTTTGAAAGCATCCTGCCTCCGTCACCATGCATATACCCGACCCATTTGCGTAGCCACTAGTAAAGCAACCTAACTACTCCCACCCACATAACCCTCATAGGAAGGTAGGGTCATGTTTGATGCAAGTATCAATAGTAAGCAACAATGGTAGCAACCAAAGTGGTTTCCACCTCAACATGATTCCGATGCATTGAATAATAAGGTGCTATGAGACATGCATAAAAAGGTTTCTTGGACATGGTCAAAGGGCTGCTTGCCTTATCCTTCAGAGTCTTCAAACCTTCTGGTCCATCTCCGAATACTCCGTTTATTACGTCAACTAACGATGCAAACAATCATAATAAGCAACACAATCAAAGCAAAAAATAAAAGTGCTCTAAAAACAGGAGTTGGACTTTTCTAGGATACCTCTGGTCATATTAGAAATAACCAAGGTGGTTTCATAGGTATTGGATCAATGGGTAGTTTGGAACATTTCAATATGATGGAACCAAAGGGTTTATGGATTTGGAAGAAGTATACAGAAATATTTCCTTGAATGATGATCAAAGGTACCCATCATCAAGTCATGGTTTTAGAAGCATTTAGGAGTTGGTTTCACTGGATTTGGAATTCAAATGAATTTCCTAGGATTTTCCAAAGCTGATAAATATAAAGAAATGGCTCAATATTTGGTGGGGTACAGAAACTATTATTAAAAATGTTCCAAAAGTAAGTTTGGACATGACAAGCATCTAGGAATTTGAATCACTGCATTTGGATCAAAAATGAGCTCTCTGTGATTTTCTAAAGTTAATCATAGAAAGTGGAAAATGGGCATTTGATAAATATTTGTGTAGGAAAAGTTTCTGGAATAATGTGCATGTTGCACCATGTGATAGAGCATGATTTATGGAGCCATAGGAAATTTGAATCATGCAATTTGGAGTTCAAATGAATACTTGGGAGAAATTTGAAATTTACTGGAAATAGAAAAATAAAAAGAAAAGGGGGTTATACCCTTGTGCACAGGGCGAGGAGTAGCTGCACCGTGACTGGGCCGGCCCATCAGCTCGGCCGCGTGCACAGGAGCCCGGCCACGTCGAAGACGCCCGCCTGGAAGGGCGCCACCGCACGGGGGAGGCGGGCTGGCCAAAGCCGCCTCCACTTAAACGGGTGGGCCTGGCCCCCGGGGTCGCTGACCTGCGGGCCCCCCGTGGCAGGTTCATCTCCTTCCTCCCGCGCAACGCGGCGGGGAGGAGCAGAGGCGATGCCCGCCGGCGGCTCGCCGGCGCTGCAGGGCTTCTCCGGCGACGCTCCGGCCACCGGAGTGACCAGCGCGGAGTGGCGCTTCCAACCGTGGGTAGCACGCCTGCCGGGGAGGACCAAGGCGAGCCGGCGTCCAACCGCAGCGGAGGAGGTTTCCGGCCACTTTGGGCTTCGAACGCACGGCCACCTTGGGGAGGAAAGACGGAGGTGGGGAAGCTCCCTGAGGTCGTGTGATGGCACCAGGGTGCCCAAGGGGGAGAGAGGGGCTCGGGGTCGCTTGGATTTGAGCGGCGGCCGGCGGCTCTGCTCCGACCAAGGAGGAGGCTGGAGGGCACGGGAGAGAGAGGGAGCGGGTCCAGGAGGATCAGGAGCGGGAGTGGAGGCCATCGGAGCCGCGAGGGGGTTCGGGGGCGGCCTATAAATAGGTGAGCGCCGGTCCACCGAACACGCGTGCGCCGGCGAGGTCGTTGTTGTCGTTGCAGGCCACAGGGGCAGCAGTGGGCGTGTCCAGGGCGTTCCTGGAGCTGGTCCACGCCTGGAGGAAGAGAAAGGAGGAGCGGGGAGGCGTCAGAGCATCGCACGTGCGAGCTTGCTAACTGGAGCGCTCGGGCAGCCATGGCGCGCGTGCGAACAGAGGTGAGAGAGGGGGAGAGAGGAGGGGGCCGACCGCGTGGCAGGTTGCGGACGTCGAGGCCTCCTCGGGGGACACGAGGGGGAGGCCCTAGGTGGTCGGCGCTGGCGATTGGAGGGCGGCTGCAGTGCTCCAGAGCACTATAGCGCGCTCCAGAGCGGGCATTTGGCTGCCAGTGGCTTGGCCTGGCGCCCAGGGCGTGTCCAACGGTGTCAAAGGGGTAGAGGAAGTAGTAAAGAAAGGGGGAGGCAGTCTTGGATGCTCTGGGAGCCACTGGAGTGAGGAGAGAGGTGAAGGAGGAGAAGAAGGTGGCTGTCCACAAGAGTAAAGATGGGGTTTTTACCCTCCAATAATTGAGATGAGGCCATGGGAAGGTTACTGGGGGTAGATGATGATCAGAATATGCTGTGGTAAGAATTTGAGGTAAGGAGAAAAAGTAAAAGAGGTTCAACCACTTGTTTTGGTAATTGGACATAAGGTGTTTGATCAGGGTTTTGTCAAGCAAATGACATCCACTTGACATGGGACTTAACAGGATCAAATGTCACATATAATTAGGCCCCTACACCAAATTTGGGCTCATTTGGGCAAAGTGGCCAATGTAACTTTGGTGAACCCTAGAAATGAACAGAAATGGTTTCACCTTGTTTGAGTCAAGCAATTCATCTCCCCTTGATGCACCACTTGGTGTAGCATCATCATTTGGGGTTATGAACATGCCCACAAAGTTTGAGGCTCCAGATAAAAAGTTGACAATGTAAAGTTGTTCAAATTTGAATTTGAACAGAACTGGTTTTGGGGTGATCTGATCAAGTTGCTCTCTTCCAAATCTTGTGCCATTTGGTCTAGATGCCTTATTAGGCCATTCTAGCATGTGCACCAAATTTGAGAGCATTTGGACAAGTTTGGCAATGTAGAGTTGCTCAAACTTCAAATATGGACAGAATGGTTTTGAAGGGGTTTGAGGATGTTTCCTTGATCTTCAAGGCATGAGGCTTTGCAAGATCATCAAATATGTCATATGTGACATGATAGTATTTCCCTGGAATTTTTGGAGAATATTTCCTTTGTAAATATTTCAAAAGCTTGAAATATCCAGAAAGGGTTTTGGAAGGATTTGTCCAATATTTTGAACATGACCATGTGTTGAAACTCTTATATATGGACAATATATGTCCTATGAGTCTCCCTGAATTTTGGCAAATATTTTTGAAATGATTAAATAATTTTTCCCTATTAAAGACCATTTCTGGCCTTAAGAAAAAGCTTTTAAATAAAATATAAAAATAACTTTTAAAATTATACTTTTGTGGTTTCTGGGAGTCCTATATCTAATAGGATTCAAATAAACTTTTTGAAAGATTTTTCACACCCTAAATAAGGTACTTGCAGTGCAAACCTCAATTCAGGGGTGTTTGGAAAACTAATTTTTGAAAATATCATTTGGCCAAAATATTTTTATAAGAAAATTTTATACTAGTCTATACACATGGCATGATCATTGGAAAAAGGTTTTGGGTCAAGGAGATGAAGTATAAGAGTTGGAGAATTTATTTGATTTTTAGAGCACTAGCAAACAGCAGACAAAAGTCAATCAAGCAAAGTCAAAAACACTCAAAAGATTTTGCAAATCCACATTTTTAACATGAAAATTAGCTTAAGCAATGTGATATGAAAATCAGGGTGTGACAAAGATCTTGGTACGCATGTAGAAGGGGTCGACTATCACGATGTCCGGGGTCTTGTCGCGAATGATCCGCATCTCCATACTCAGCGAAAATAGCCGAACGAAGGTGTAGTGCAGCGGATGAAGGTTCAACATAGCGTGGATGTCATCAAACCGCAGGACGATCGTACCCCCGATGGAGTTATCCACAAAGCCCTTGCCCTCTGGCACCTTGGCCGCGAAAACCGGGTATGCCACATCCTCCTCTGTGAGACGCCGCTTCTCCAAAGAAAGAACACTGTCATGCAGACTCCGCATAGCACCGGTTGCAGCATCGAGCATATTTCTCGGTAACATCGGCCTACCCGCCACATGCACCCTCCTCATTACATCCTCAGGTGAAGGTGGCCCGTCCGGAGCACGGATCGTACTCGGTGCCGGCTGGCTCGCACCCTTGTTAGTCTTTCTTTTGCGTGCCTTCTTCTTCTCATGTAATAGGATCGAGTTCTGCTCACAGACCGCCTTCTTGAGTGTGTTGGGGCTGATAATATTTCGCACCTCGCCTATCTGAGGCTCGGTGGAGTCGGCAGCTGGAGGCGTCTCCTGAGAGCTGAACGGCAGACGACGCCTGTTGCAACTTGGCTTCTCCGCGGTACCAGCTAGATCGCGCACGTCTTTTGTTGGGTTGGGTTCTTGAGAAGGAGGCCCCATGAAGTCGCCACCGTACCCATGATCGGCAAAGTACTGATCGACGTTGCCAAATGTATCGTCGTCGTCGTCGTTCTGATCCTGTGCCATATGCATGTTTGGATCTAGTGGCATAGGGATGTCCGGCACCTTTGCGGCGGTCTTGCCATGGGGCCGACTTGGCGCCGGCACGACTGGCAGTGTTGTCTTTGGGGTGGTGTCCCCCACCCCCAAACGAATCTGGCTCTTCGGCCAAAGCAGGGGCCAGCTCAAGCAGGCGCTGAGGGTCATCACGTCATCATCATCGGCCCCGACGGGTCGAATCGGAGGTAACAACTCGTCGTAGCCTGGCAGCACCCGAACCAGTTGAACCCTAAACAAGTTGGGTGGCATCTGGGTACCGTGGAACAAGGGGTTGCCCGGTTGAACGATTTTGACCTTGGCGACATCGACCAACTCATTGTTCACGAAGTGCAGGAGAGTGCACGGAACGTCGTCGGCGCCCTGCGAAAACATGTAGGGCGTCAGGGATGCCTAGTCAAAGGCAAGGAGATGAAGTCCTCGGCCGAGAGAGGCTTAATTAGTTACCGGGATGATGGCGTCGAGCTCGGCTAATGTCGAGGCACCGCCAACGGCGGGCGTGCAGTTGATGGAGGGGCTGCTTGCTGCAGAGGTGCCGGCCGGCGTACACCCGGGTGCATTAAGCTCCCGTGCCGGCGTCCGAGACACCAATGCCGCCTCCGTCGGAGACACCAATGGCCCCGCCATCGCGTTTTGCGAGTTGCTGGCCGTGAAGCTAGGAATCGGGGGTGGCCCCTGTTGGCGGCCCGCAATCCACGCACTCAATCCCTCGATCAAGGTAGGCACAATGGCGGTGATCGTCGCTCCGAGTTGTTGTTGCACTTGCTCTTGGACAATCTCCGGAATCCGCGCCACCTGTGCCTTGAGTTCTTGAACCTCGCGCGCTTGGCTTTCCGAGCTGGTCTTTTTCTCCTTTCGCCCACCAGCGTTATAGTATGACGACCATTTTGTCGACAATCCTTTGCCGGCCACACGACCAGCTGACGTCGGCTTACTGAGCTTATACTTGTTCTTCATTACATTCAACGCCCTATCTAGAGTGGTGTCCCAAGGGTTGCTCTTAGTCGACCCTGCGCTACTGCTTTCAGTCGTCTGCGGAAGGAATGTGAACCATTTAGAAATTTGGCTTCATTAATTAGAATGCAACCATATGGAGCTAATTATGCGGGGGTGTATTCCTTACCAGAACAAGTTCAAGCGCCCTGGTCTTCGGATCCGTGGTAAGCTCCTTTGTTTTCGGGTCCTTCTTGTACCAAGCCCTGACAAAGTTCCTGGTCTGCTTGTCACTGTATTTATCGAAGAGGGGCGGTAGGCCTTGCTCGGCACGGTCCGCCTCCTCCTTGTCCCATATAGGCTCCGCCACTCTATAACCGCCGGGCCCGAGTGTGTGTTCCCCTAAGTTCAGCTCCCGCATTTCTTTCCCCCACTGACTTGATTCGGAGTTACGGTGCTCGAGCAATTGATCTTGAAGTCGTTGTAGTCATCTTCGGTGATCGAAGGATTTTTCTCCTTGAGCTTCTCATAACTCTCACCTTTCTCGATCATTGTCTTCACATTGCTTTTCCAAGTAGACAGGGCCTTGCTCATCTTCGTGAGGGCATCATTGTTCACTTTATTCCCTTTGAGGCTTGTGTTTTCAAATTCAGCGGGGAACTTGTATCGTTCGTGCTGCTTCGGGAAGAGGAGGTTGCACAAATTCCCTCGGTCAGGATGCCTCAGGTTCTCGGTGTTGATCGAGACGGTGCTCCAGAGAATGCACCCGAGCTGAAGCGAGTACCCCTTGACTATTCGTTCGGGCGCCGTTGGATTCCCGTCGGAGTCCACTTCAGCAACTTCCTCCTTGAGGGTGCGGAGCACGGTCGGGCGCCGGTCCTTCCGTTGCCTCTTCGGTTGGCTGCCATCTGTGCGTGCGCCGCCATCATCAGTGGTGGCATCCTCGACGGCACCATCAGTGGTGGCATTCTCGGCGGCACCATCAGTGGGGTCATCCTCGGCGGTACCATCAGTGGTCTCAGGATCGGTGGGGAAGGCAACGTCCTCATACAAGTGAGGTTGTTCCTCCATCTCCTGGGACAACTCCCAGAATGCCTTGCCACCCGAACCCCCGGCCTCATCGTTGTTGGCCATGTTTCTCTCTAAATAGGAAAAAAGTTTGGTCAAAAAGTTGGTTATTGTCAAGGAACAAGATCATGGTCTCATCATTTAGGGTTTGCCGACACCGAGGCATCCTAAAAGCTAAGCTTTTATCATTGAGGGTTTTTCGACGCCGAGGCACCCTAAAATCCTAAGCTTTCATCATTTCGGTTTTTATCGACACCGAGGCACCCTAAAAGCCAAGGTTTTATAATTTATGGTTTGTCGACACCGAGGCATCCTAAAAGCTAAGATGGGAAGGAGAATTCTAAGTTGGGCCTAATCACTTGGCTCTATTGCCGCCTATGGTTTAATGCAGCTAGAATAAAGGGGCACTTGATCCTACTTAATTAACTACTAAGATACCCCGGCCCATGGATTAGTCACAAGTACCCCATATGTCCTATTTTTAGCAAAGTCATGCTAAAATTCACGGAAAATTTCAGCATGACCTTTGCTGAAAATAGGACATATGGAGTACCCGAATTTGCCGGAATGGAAGTTAATCGACATTCCAGCAAACTTGAGGGCCTCTCGGGGTACCTGCAAAATCATCACGACACGATGGTCGGAGACAAAACCCAGCAGTGCAATGTGGGGAAATCTACCATGTCTAAACATGGATATTTCCAGTAGCTGATTGGACCAATGAAGCTATAAGATGTTACAGTACAAACAAATTAAAGCAGCAGCAATAAGACAAGCACATGTATAGCTTGCAAAAGCATATATTTCCAGTTTGCATAGGATTGAGCACATCATTTCAAATAGCTGTGTATAGCTTGCAAAAACATATATTGTCTGGTACTGAAGCTTCATAAAGACAAGCACCAACATTGTATAAGAGAAAATAAAATTGGTACTAGATTACCACATGCTTCCTACTATTAAAGCTATCTACCAACAGAGAAGAATAGTTGTTGCTTGTTTGAGGTTTGCTCCTAAATGATCTATAGTTTGCTCCTCATCATACACTCGCTTCTTAAAATCCGGTACACAACTTTCAGAATTCAACAGATATCATTTGCTTTCGCAGTTACATCATGAAACAATCCGATATCATTGGACAGAATATCATTAAGACAAAGGAGATGCAGTGTGCATTTAAGTAAAGAAAATGCATGTCGAAGGCTTGCAGTCATTTAAGGACGCCCATTTACATGTATGTTATCTTAGATTTGGATCAAACTTCAGAGACCCAAATGGAAAAATATGCAATCTTTGTATTCAGAATAAAATAACCGCTTTATTTGCAAATTGGCAGAATAGAGTAAAAGCGCACAGATACCTAGTGTATTTTTAATCGTAAAATACAACTAGCTGACAGACATACCATATCTACTTTGCTAGCTCAGCCCAATGGCTCTATCATGGTCATTTTTAGATATTTTATCTACCGATTTTAGTAAGGTTGCTTCTACGAGCATTTGATGAGATTAAATAGCAGGATTTACCTGCGCTTACTCACACGACAAAAACAAGTTTTCTTGTCCTGATTAACACTAGCCACCAGAGCTCTTTGCTTACCTTGACAATGTAGATGCACTTTATTTATACTACTGTGTTGAATAATTATGCTGCTGATTATAATAATCCTCATAAAACTACTCATATCACATTGCAGGGATAGGTAAACAGAAGAAGTGACTCGCGGGGGATGCAATTTCAACTACTCAATGCTATCGGCCATTATACAGATTCGTACGCAAAAAAAGTATGCTCATATATGAGATAGATGAGAACTATTATAGATAATGGTTTTCCTCACATAAATGAGAGATATACTCTGGGTAAAAGTTGTTTTTGCCGGTTCTTGCCTCGTTTTATCTTAAAATAAATCAGAAGTACTTTGATTTGCAGGGTACTGGAGTAGTACTTTGCCTGCTTCTCGCTGATGCCACCCGGTCTGTTCCCCCTATTGTACTGTACTGTACTGAGCTATACTCCTGTGGACTATGCTCATCAGAGCAGTACGTAGGAGGGAGACAGCTTTGCCCAGTGGACTGCTGTCTCTGTGGAGTGTGACACAAAGGAAAAGATTGATCCAATTAATCTCTTTTATTTACTGGTATAGTCCAAATGCATCCATCTTACTAGTGCTACTTTCACAGACCCACACCCTCAGGCCCTTTCAAAATTCAAATAACATGGCACTTTTGTTGCTCAAGTGGAAAAATATCCATCATCCTCCCACTCCATTAGCGTCACCTTCTTTCAACTACTTCCATACATCTAACTGCTGGTTTTATTATTTTCTTCTTCTTTCATGCGTTCTAGAAATTGAAATGTGTATCTAGTCTAGATAATAAGAAGGAGAAACAAATGAACTTCTAACTCGAACTTTTAGACAATAAGAAGAAAAAATGAGCTTCTAACTCCAACTTTCAAAAAGTAGCTACTCATAGCCTTTTCCCAGAAGGAATAATGATTCCTTTCAAAAATAATAATAATAATCAGATTTTAGGCCACATTCCGTTTGGGGTTACATAGGAACAAGGATTCCATAGCAAACATTTCTATAGATGCAGATGTACAGAAAAATTTCTTAGGAATACTACTAATTTCCTGTATTTTCAAAGGAAGCAACACATCCATTCTTTTTATTTTATTTTTTACATAGAAACGAGGCAAGAAAATTCCTTAAAGTAGCATGATGGATGAACTAACTGAGAAGAGAGGCAGAGGGAGACGGCGAGCTTGGGGAGGCGGGGATAGACGGCGGCTCCAAGTCTCCGGCGGCGGCTCCGAGGACGTGGGGCGGCTCCGAGGCTCCGAGGCTCCAAGTCTCCGATGGCTCCGAGGCTCCAACTCTCCTGGTGGATGTGGGGCGGCTCCGAGGCTCCAAGTCTCCGGCGGCTCCGAGGCTCCAAATCTCCGGCGTGTTTCTAGGGTTTCGA
>LR738709.1:182132767-182168756 GCA_902687465.1 Secale cereale | reverse complement strand
CGGCGGCGGCGGTTGAGTAGGGGAGGGTGCGGGGGGTCGGCGGCGGCCGGTGGACCGGGGGGTGCTCGGCGGCGAGGGGGATCGAGATCGAGTGTCCATGAAATTTAAAAATATTCATGATAGTTCAAAAATTGCCCATGAAAATACAATCGAGAAATGAAGGCTACGATTTAAATACAATCGATCTTAGCTAGCTAGCTATCTGTTCACAATCTTCTTGCCCTTCTTTTTCCAAATGGAGTTCTTCTGTGGAACGGACGTCCTTTAGGTAGGGTGGTCCTGCTTCTTCTTGTGGTGTATGCTGCTACTTCATCATCGTCGTCATGTTCGATCCTCGGGTCGCCGTACTTGTCGAAGTCTTGCTCATTGGCTACTCCATCCATTCCGATGATCTTGCCTCTCCTCACGACAACACGACTAGGCTTTGACGGGTCGGTAATGAAGAAGCATTGGTCAACTTGGGAAGCCAGTACCCATGGCTCATTTTTCGCGGTGACGTTTGCGCCCGCGGTCTTGGATTTGGCTTCGGGTATAACCATGGTGGTGAAATACCGGTCTTCTTTTAGGAGGCTCTTGGCCCATCTGACACGGAACATCGGGACCTACTCTCCAGCGTAGCTCAGCTCCTAGATCTCCTCGATCCTTCCGTAGTATCTGTCCTTGTCATTACCGGTGTAGGATTCCATCGTTACCCCGGAGTTCTGATAACCATCGCTCTTCATGTCCTTGGCCTCGGTGTAGAATGTGTAGCCGTTGATATCATACGCCTCATAGGTCATCAGGTTGTGCTCGACGCCCTGTGACAAGGCGAATATGAGTTGTTCTTCCGCGGAAGAATCCTCATGTAAAGGGTACGACAGAAGCTTCTGCTTGAACCAATGCGTGAAACATGAGTTGTGCTCTTTGATTATATCTCCGTCCGTCCTCTGTTGGCCTCGGTCATTGTACGTCTTCTCAATAAAGGTTTTGTGCTCTACCACCCAAGGATCGACTACGTCTATGTGTTGTAGCGCGACTAGGTTTGCTCTTTCAAAGTCGGCGAGTCGACCCTCGAAGTCGACATGCATTTCGCGGCGACCCTCACAGTGAACCCATCCAGCGAGCCTGCCAAGGTGCCTGTTGACGGGCAGACCAACGGGGTTCTCGATGCCTAGATAATTCGTGCAGTAGGAGATGCACTCTTTGGTCAGAAAGCCCCTGGCTATGCTTCCCTCTGGACGTGACATGTTGCGAACGTATCCTTTGATGACACCATTCATCCTTTCGAACGGCATCATGCTGTGCAGGAACGTCGGCCCGAGTTGGATGATATCGTCCATGATATGGACCAGCAGATGCACCATAACGTCGAAAAATGTGGGCGGGAAGTACATCTCAAGCTCGCATAGTATCACCACGATCTCTTCCTGTAGCCTTCTGAGTTGCCTCACGCCAACAGACTTCCGAGAGATGATGTCTAAAAAGTTGCATAGGCCAAATAGGGTTTCACGGACATGCGCGTCCATGATCCCACGGATTGCAACTGGAAGTATCTGCATCATCAGCACGTGACAGTCGTGAGACTTCATCCCGCTGAACTTCAGCTTCGCTAGGTCTAGGTATCTGCTTATCTTCCCCGCGTAACCGTAAGGAAGTTTTACTCCTACGAGGCAGGTGAAAAACTGCTCGATCTCCTCCTGACTTAGAGTGAAGCACGCGGGAGGGTAGTAATTTCCGGTCTTCTTGGCCTTTTCGCCTTTGCGACGACTTTCCGTGTCCTGCTTCGCCTCATCATCATCATCATCATCATCATCATCATCATCATATATAGCGTGAAGCTCCTGCCTGATGCCCATTGATTTCAAGTCTGCCCTTGCTTTCGGCCCATCTTTGGTCCTCTCTGGCATGTTGAGAAGGATACCAAGCAGAATCTCGCACACGTTCTTCGTGATATGCATGACATCAAGGCTGTGAGGCACACGGTGGATCTTCCAGTACGACAAGTCCCAGAAAACAGACCTCGTTTTCCATACCTTCAGTAGCGGCTTTGGCGCCTTTCGCTTCTTTCCCGGCTCTGGCGCCTTTTGCTTCTTTCCCGGCAGTGGGCAATCTTTCCAATTTTTCAACAGCTCGTCTATTTCCTCGCCGCTCCTCGTACGCGGGCGTCCTCGGGGTTCGGTTTCACCATTGAACAGATCCTTGCGTTTTCTCCACAGGTCATCATCGCGAAGCCACCTTCGATGTCCCATGAACACGGTTTTCGAAGACCCGGGATCTCTATCTAGCTGGCGATACGTTGTGTCATCCATGCACCTGACGCATCCAGAAAATCCGTGGACCACCTGCCCCGCGACATATCCGTAAACGAGATAGTCGTGCACCGTCGTGAGCAGCGCGGCTCTCATAGGGAAATATTCTTTCTCTGCGGCGTCCCACGTATTGGCTGGCGTTTTCCACAGCGTGTCAAGCTCCTCTTTCAGCAGCCCTAGATACAGATTTATGTCGTTCCCTGGTTGTTTCGGTCCTTCAATTAGCATACTCATGTGAATGTACTTCCTCTTCATGCACAACCAGGGGGGAAGGTTGTACATCCACACAATCACATGCCAGGTGCTATGTGTGCTTCTCTGGCTGCCAAACGGATTGACTCCATCGGTGCTCGCGCCCAGCACGATGTTCCATGGATCATTCCCAAATTCTAGGTCTTCGAAGTTCAACGCTTGCCACTGGCTCGCATCCTTAGGGTGACTCAGCATCTTGTCTTTTTTATCTATCTCCGGATCATTTGTGTCATCTTCTCGCTTCTTCTCCTCCCTATCCGCGTGCTAACGCAGGAGCTTTGCTACCTTAGGGTCCGCGAAATACCGCTGCAGACGAGGAGTGATCGGAAAGTACCACACCACTTTTTGAGGAGCTTTCTTCCTCTTCTTGTATCGAGTGACGCCGCACACCGGACATATGGTAGACTCCGCGTGCTCGTCCCGATAAATGATGCAATTGTTCATGCACACATGGTATTTCACGTGCGGTAAATCCAGAGGACACACAATTTCCTTCGCCTCCTCCAAACTGGTCGGGCACTTGTTCTCATCGAAGCATGCGTCGGTCATTTTGTGTTTTACCTTCATCTCCCGAGCCATGAGCGTTACTTTCAGGAGGGTATCCTCGGGCCTGCATCCTTCATACAATGGAGTAACCGCGTCTAACTCAAGTTGATCCATCTTGGCTTTCTATCGTGCGGCAGCTCTTGCGTTATCCGTCTGCTTGAGAAGCAGCTCTTGAATATGAGGGTCCTGCACCCAGCCCATCGATGGTCCAGCGTCGTCTGCTCCGCCGACATCATCATCTTCATGATCATGCCCGTCGTCTCCTCCGGCATCTTCCTCATCATCATGTCCTGCATCTTCTACATGATGACTGTGTACAGCATCACCGTCGTGATCATCTCCTGGGGATTCTTCGTCTTCTCGCCCGCCCGAGCCGCGGCGGTTGTCTTGCTTCCCTTCCTCATTTCTTGACCGGCCCTTATGGACGACTTCGTAGTCATCTTCATCACCTTGCCACCGATAGCCATCCATGAAACCACGCAAGAGCAGGTGGTCCCGCACCTGCCCCGAATCCGGGTCCGCAATAAGGCTCTTCAGCTTGCATCTTCGACACGGACATCTTATCTCCGTCTCGTTCTTTTGAAGCATCTCGGCCTTCGCGGACCTCAAAAACCTATTCACGATGCCTTCGGTCATCGTGCGGACCATGGTCGCCTGTGGGGTAGAGCAAAACGATATTTTAGAACCAAGAAAAAATTTGGCATGACTTTCCCTAAAAATAGGACCAAAAAGAATGCTTAATGCCAAAATTCTCGCCGAAACGGAAATGAGTCAACATTCCAGGAAAATATTGGCAACTATCGCATTTCAAATACTGATACACCTGCAAACACAAACACATATGCAACACCATAAACATATGCAACACCACGAACATACATAGATCTAGCTAGGCCATAAAAAGTGCATGTGCACATTGTTGTAGGGAGAACAACATAAATATAGCTTCCCCCCTTACTTACCTATCAAAACAAGGTAATTTAACCACTTAATTTGAATGAATCTATGGTGGAAATGAGGTGAAAAAGAGGAGGCACCCGAGACAAGGAGGAGGTGGAGAGAATGAAGTGGGGAGAAAGTGAGTGTGGGTAGGAGAGGCTGTCCAAAATATCTTGTTGTTGCCCACTTACTAATGGCGCACCATCTCTAAATGCGCCATGAGTAATCCAGGTTACTAATGGCGCACCTTCTGGTGGTGCGCCATTAGTAGTTTTGCAAAAAAAAATACTAATGGCGCACTGTTCCATAGTGCGCCATTACTAGTTTAAACTAGTAATGGCGCACTGTGGAACAGTGCGCCATTAGTAGTTTTGCAAAAAAGGAATAAAAATATAATAAAAAAACAACATTAGTGGCGCACTTTCCGACAGGTGTGCCATTACTAGTTACAACTAGTAATGCCGCACTTTGTCTAGATGCGCCATTAGTATGTTTGGACAGGCGCACTAGTTCAAAAAAAATTGATACTAATGGCGCACCCTGGGCCAGGTGCGCCATTAGTAGTTTCAAGTCTAATGGCATATCAGAAGGTGGTGCGCCATTAGTATATACTAATGACGCACCGCTTGTCTGGTGCGCCATTAGTGTCAATCCCATCTATAGCCCTTTTTTTAGTAGTGAGTGCCAGGCAAGCAAAACCTCTTTGAGCATTCCGGTACAATTACACTATCTCGCTCTTGCTCTCTTTTACTGCATTAGGACAACAACGCTTCAACTGTTACATGCTACGGTAGTTGAACCCCTTTCCTCTGCATGACCTATCATTGCCACAGTAAATAGTTGAAACCCACCAGCATGAGTAGGAGTTATTTGAGCCATGTTGTGCCTACTCATTCATGCTTTCTGGTTATGCTTGCTATTGCTTAGAGTTGTGTCAGGTCTGATTCATCGGGGATGAATTGGAATGTGGTGAACATGTCCTACTGTTGAGAGCTAAGTGTATGAACACGATTTGGTAAAGGTAGCGATGAGAGGCTATGTAGGAGTACATGGTGGGTTGTCTCATTGCAGCCGTCCTCGGGAACTGAGTTCTGTGTTTGTGATCCATGAATCAGCTACTACCATGCATTGGGCTCCGGGCGCTCCAAGCTCTCTCGACTTATTAACTGTCCTTGTACTCTGTCCAGGAGTTGCAACTAGTTTCTGGTGTTTGTAGTATAGTGGAGGTCGTGCACAACGCTGACCCTCGGGGTGGACTGTGATGCGGCAGGTACGTGACCGGGTGTACCAAGCGTCGCCCGTTTGGTGGGCTTGGGAACCCTGTACACATCATTTGGGGCCGTGAGCGACACCCCGGCCGGATCTCCCCACGGATGGAACCCAAATAGGCGATAAACCTGGACTAGGGACTTGTGAGGTTAGTCAGGTCGTGGCCGACACCCTCGTTGGGCTTCCGCTTGAAGGTTGCCGAGTACATGTCGTGTAAACGGCGGTAAGTGGTGAGAACGTGTGTGAAGAAGTACACCCCTGCAGGGTTTTATATGATCTATTAGAATAGCCGTGTCCGCGGTAAAGGACTTCTGGGTTACCTGTACAGTTCATAGACAAGTGAAAGTGGATACTCTAAAACGCTCAAGATAAGCGTGAGTGCTATGTATGGCTTTCTTGTAGGGAGACGGGAGCGGATCCATGGTGGTCTATTGATATGGTGAATATGTGGACTCGTGTGCGCCACCTCAAAAGAGTTACTTCCAATCATAGTTCAGGATAGCCACCGAGTCAAAGATGGCTTGCTGCAGTCAAACTCCACCATCCCCTTTGTTGATAATTATGCATATATAGCTAGTTATGGTGTAAGTCTTGCTGAGTACCTTTGTACTCACATTTGCTTAATTTATGTTTTGCAGAGAGACTTTAGTCTCACTAGTGGTTCCGTGTGGACTTCGACGTTTAGCTTGTTACCTCAGCTACGATCTTGTACCCTTGGGAGGGTCTTGTAGATAGTCAGGATTCTCAGCCTTTTTCATTTGTAGTTGTCTGTACTCAGACATGTTATGCTTCCGTTGCCTGTATGCTCTCTATGTTGGGTCATGTGACCTCTGTTTGTAATAAATGTTATGATGGATCTTCTGGGCCTTCATCAATATGAGTTGTTGAGTTATGCTGTGATGCCATGTTGTACAACACATACTTGCATGTTATGCGTACGTGTAATGTGTATTGCTATGTGTGGGATCCGACACCTAGTTGTTTGCCCTAGGTAGCCTATCTTACAGGGAAATGCCTCCTAGTGCTTCCACTTAGCCTTGGTAGCTTGCTACTGCTCCGGAACACTTAGGTTGGACGACTTGTGTCCTTCTTCGTTCATGTGTCTATCCCTTTGGGGAAATGTCACGCGTTGTTCCTTGAAGTACTTGTAGCTTGCTACGACTTGGGTTCATACGTTGATGACCGACACGTTCGTTACTGGGTCATGTATGCATGTCTCTGTAATTTAGCGCCACTTTTTGGTTTATAACTAGTCATGTCGGCCCGGGTTCTCTGTCATATGGATGCTAGCGACACTATCATATACGTGTGCCAAAATGCGCAAACGGTCCCTGTCGGTGTACTAAGATAGGGGTACCTTAGTACCACAACTTGTGCATGGGCAGTAGTAGCTTCCCGCGGCAGGGCTTACCACGTGCTCGCCAAGTACCTTTCCGGTCCTTATAAAGCCATTCAAGAACAAAGTATACAAGTCAGAAGATCAAGACCCCGGCAAGTGGAGCTTGCCGGGAAGGCCGTACCAGGCTTAAAGTTATCACTTTAACACAAGGCCCTGGCAAGAGGAGCTTGCCAGGAGGCCCAAGGAACACATACCTCAAGAGATGCCTCAGTGCATCATGCGCCCCGGCAGGGCCCGGGAAGCGACAAGCTTCCGGGCCCGGCAAGATCGCTACCCCGGCGAGGTGCTTGCCGGGGAAACCTATGCTGTGTGCCCGCGCTCCAGCTCATCGGCCCACGCGTCGCCCTGGGGCCCTTCCAGGGGCACGTGGCGGATGGCTGTGCAGCCTGGGGTACACGGTGGTAAGCCACGGTGACGAGGCTACCGCCGTGGCGAACGGAGAAGCATGGACGGACACTTTTGGGGTCGACGGCGACGGGCATTTAAAGCCCTTGTCCCCCACTGTCAAAGTTAGGTGAAGACCACTGTTCATCCACTGTTCACGCACTATTCCCGCACTGTTACAACTACCACCAAAATTACACTTTTACCCTCCTCTACGTTGACACCTGTCGGTGACCCCTTGAGCTATAAAAGGAGGCCCATGCACAACGTAGAAAGGGTTCGAAACCTAGACAACTCTCTCACTCGGTGTAGCCTGTACTGTAGCTCTTCAAGCTCCCGAGCTCAAGAACTCAATACAACCTAAGGCAGGAGTAGGGTTTTACGCGTCCTTGCGGCCCAAACCTGGGTAAACTGCCCGCGTGTGCTCCTCGATCTGCTCTCCGTGCTCCCTCCGCTCCCTTACCGCAACGTAGAAGGGGCTCCGGTCCCATAGGTGCTCGTGGGAGGACAGTTTCCCCCGACATCTTTGGCGCGCCAGGTAGGGGGCGTCGAGATTGTGCGAACCTGATCCGACGCTCACGCGGGCGCATTCTTCATCAACCTTTCCAGCTTCGTCAACTTCATCAGCTACAACAGCATGCCTCCGAAGAAGAAGGTTTCGGAGGTCGGAGGCCCGTCTGCGTCGATTCCACCGCCACCAGAACCAACGGTTGGTGGAGGAGACGCCGGCGGAAGGGTGGTCGCCGGCGAGGAAACTCACGGCGCCACCAAGTCCAAGGACAAGACGGACGACCGGGCGAACTCCAAGGCCTCGGTGTCCGTGGACGTGCCACGCCTCTCTCGGGAGGTGCAAGACCCACAGCGGCGTGGTACAGGAGGTACCATACGCTTGCTGGGACGAAGCCAAGCCGGAGGATCGCGGGATGCTCAAGGCCAGCATGCTGGCACGAGCAAGGCGCGGTCGCCGGGGCGGGAACGTGCTCCTTCTAACGCGGTTAGAAGTCCGAGCGCGTCCCGCTCCTCGCACCGCTCGCCGCCGTTCCCCTCTTCTCCAGCAGAAGCTCTAGCAAGAACACAACTGCTCCTCGATTTCCCTCCAGCGGCAGATAAAGCCGAGGACTGGAAGGCGACGATCCAGAGCCTCATCGCCTTCACCAACAACGACACGCCGCAGCAGCCGGCGACATCGCGGCCGCGGCAAGTCGACCAGACGAAGGCCGATGGAGACAAGACCGCCGGGGGTGCAACCACCGTGCACTCCCCGCCGCGGAAGCAGAAGACGCCACCCCGCCGGATTAACGTCGACGATGACTCCACGGCGTCGTTGGATCCACGGGCTCGTCGTGACCAACGCCAGGTCCTCGACGACAGGCGGCAAGAAGACGCTCGGACGCGCATCGAGCGCCGACGAGAAGCTCGAAGACAGTCAGACCACCGCGCTGGGACCGCTGTCGACACGCACGCACCCGGTGAACCAGGCGACTTGCCGTACGCGGCAGGTTGCCCTGCGTTCACCCGTGAGCTGCGGCAAGTCCAGTGGCCCAGGATGAAAAATTTCAAGCCCGACGTAGCCGAGAAGTACGACGACAAGACGCACCCCTCGGAGTTCCTCAGCATCTACACCATCGCGGTGCAAGCTGCCGGGGGACGCGACGAGAAGATACTAGCCAACTACTTCCCGCTAGTGCTTAAGCCAAACGTCCGCTCTTGGCTTATGCACTTGCCGGAGAACTCCATTTCTTCGTGGGCAGATCTGTGCCACCAGTTTGTTGGCGCCTTCACGGGCGGCCACAAACCCCACGGCCAGGAGAGCGATCTCCACATCTTGGCCTAGAAGGAGGGAGAGTCCCTGCGCAAGTACATCCAGAGATTCAGCCGCGTGCAACACAACATTCCCGACGTCCACCCTGCCGCGGTTATCAGCGCGTTCCACCAGAACGTGCGTAACCGCCGCATGAGGGAAGAGATGGCCATGACCAAGATTCGGGATGTCAGCGCGCTCTACGCTCTGGCTGACAAGTGCGCGCACGCCGAAGAGGGGAAGAAACTCCTCGGAGAGGATGCTGGCGCAGGAGGAAGCGATAGCGAGGATGCCGCCCCGGCAAGGAAGAGCCGGCGGCGGAACAACAGAAAGAAGAAGAACAAGGAGGTGCTGGTTGTCGAGCAGTCCGGCAAGGAGGCTCCCGCCAAGACAGCATAGGCTGGCGGTTCTGGCAAGGAGCCTGCCCCTGTAGCGGCAGCCGAGAAGCAGGACGGCTCCGACAAGCAGTACTGCAAGATCCACCGCACCAAGGGCCACGATCTTCAGAACTACAAACGAGTCGAGTACCTCGTGGAACAGCAGAAGGCTGAATACGAGCGTCGCGACAAGGAGAAGGCCCAAGGTGGCGGAGGAGAACCCAGTAAGAAGCGGCCGTTCAATGGCCGGGGAGGACGCCGCGGCAAGGCCAAGCAGCGGCAAGGTGATAGACCTCCCCGGGGCCGCGACAAGGATGAGGAAGAAGAAGACGACGACGACATGGAAGAAAGTGATAACAGCGAGCAGGAGTTCCAGAAGGCTACAGAAGTCCTGTGTATCGATGGAGGCGCTTCTCTGCACACTTCCCACCGCCAGCTCAAGCAGTGGGTGCGCGAAGTGAATGCAGCAGAACCGCCCGTCGAGTCACGCAAGCTGCTGAAGTGGTCCGGCACGCCCATCATCTTTGACCTTGAGGACCACCCTGACCGCACCACGGCGGTCGGGTGCTTGCCGATGTTGGTCTCGCCAACTATCCACAACCTCAAGGTCACCAAGATGTTGGTTGACGGCGGGGCTGGCCTGAACTTGATCTCCTCAGCTGTGATCAAGAAGCTACAAATCCCAGACGGCGAGCTCGAAGAAACCGGGTCGTTCCAAGGGATCAACCCGGGAAGGAGCAAGCTGAAAGGCAAGATTACTCTGCCAGTGACCTTTGGCGGGGAGCTCAACTTCAGGACGGAGAGGATCACATTTGATGTTGCTGATATCCCATTGCCATACAATGGGATACTTGGACGTCCTGCCCTCGCCAAGTTCATGGCAGCTTCCCACCATGCCTACAACGTACTCAAGGTGCCGGGGCCGATAAGCGTCATCTCTATCCATGGCGACAAGAAGGACGCGCTTATGTGCGCCGACAAGATCTACCGGGATGCAGCAGCCGCAGCAGAAAGCAACACACTTGCCGCTGAAGCTCCCGGGGGGAAGACCAAGACCAAGTCCGGCAAGAGTTCTGGGGCCCACTCCGGCAAGCGCACCTCTTCGGAGTGCTGCGCTGCCGTCGAGACGCACCATCGAGCTCCACCGGCAAGTGTAAGAAAGGAATGGCAGCTCCACCGGCAACCAAGAAGGTGTCCGCCAAGGAGGACGGCACTGGTGGTACCTTCACCATCAGTGCTACGCTCGACAACAAATAGGAAAGCGCGCTCGTTGCCTTCCTGCGGGCGAATGTCGATGTGTTTGCTTGGCAACCATCTGACATCCCCGGCGTTCCCAGGAAGGTAATTGAGCACAAGCTTGCTGTTTGTCCTCATGCGCGGCCCGTCAAGCAGAAGGTCAGGAAGCAAGCCGTGGAGCGCCAAGAGTTCATCGCCGAAGAGATAAAGAAGTTGGAAGCAGCAGGCCTAGTTAGAGGCGTGATCCATCCCACGTGGTTAGCAAATCCAGTTGTCGTACGCAAGGCCAATGGGAAGTGGAGACTTTGTATAGACTTCACTGATGTGAATAAAGCATGTCCCAAGGATCCATTTCCCTTGCCGCGTATTGACCAGATTGTTGACTCCACCGCCGGATGTGAGCTGCTTTCCTTCCTTGATGCATACTCAGGTTACCATCAGATATTCATGGCCGAGGAAGATGAAGAGAAGACTGCATTCATTACTCCATGCGGCACATATTGCTTCATACGCATGCCCTTTGGATTGAAGAATGCAGGCTCTACATTTTCAAGGGTAGTGCATACTGCTTTTGAGCCACAGATACACAGAAACGTGGAAGCCTACATAGATGACATAGTGGTCAAGAGCAAGAGCAAAGATACCCTGATTCAAGACTTAGAAGAAACCTTTGCGAACCTGCGCAAGATCCAGCTCAAGTTGAACCACGAGAAGTGCGTCTTCGGAGTTCCCTCCGGCAAGCTTCTCGGGTTCTTTGCGTCCCAGAGGGGGATTGAAGCCAATCCCGACAAGATAAAAGCCATCGAGCAGATTGAAGCCCCGAAGCGCGTCAAGGACGTAAGGAGACTTGCTGGTTGTGTGGCTGCCCTCAGCAGGTTCATTTCAAAGTCTGCAGAACGCGCCCTGCCTTTCTTCAAAATCTTGAAGAAGGCAGGTCCTATGAAATGGACTCCGGAAGCGGAGGCAGCGCTGCAAGACTTGAAAGGATACCTGTCCTCTACTCCAATACTTGTCGCACCTAGGCCACAAGAGAAGTTGCTGCTATACCTAGCAGCAACCAATCAAGTGGTTAGTGCTGCGTTGGTAGCGGAAAGGGAGGCAGAGGAAGAGCCCATGGCCCCGGCAAGCGAACCCGGCGACAAGCAGGGGGCTTCCTCGACAAGGACAAGTCTGCGCAGGAACAAGGAGAAGTGCGAAAGAAGATGGTGCAACGCCCAGTGTATTTTGTAAGTTCCCTCTTGCAGGGGGCTAGATCAAGATACTCTGGGGTGCAAAAGTTGTTGTTCGTCCTCCTCATGGCTTCAAGGAAGCTGCGCCATTACTTCCAAGCACACGAGATAACGGTGGTCACTCGCTTTCCGTTGAAGAGGATATTGCAAAATCCGGAGGCAACAGGCAGGATCGTCGAGTGGGCACTGGAATTGTCAAGATTTGGTCTCAAATTTGAGAGTACTTCAACCATACAGAGCAGAGCTTTGGCAGAATTCATAGCAGAATGGACCCCAACGCCAGATGAGGAAGTTCTAGAGACAAGCATCCCCGTCCAAGAAGTGAGCAACGAATGGATGATGTACTTTGATGGTGCTTTCTCGCTGCAAGGCGCCGGTGCCGGCGTGGTACTCATAGCGCCCACCGGAGAACGCCTCAAGTATGTTGTCCAGATGCACTTTCCCAAGGAACAAGCGACAAACAATACTGCTGAGTATGAAGGTCTGCTAGCCGGCCTCAGAATTGCGGCCGAGCTTGGGATCAAGAAGTTGATTGTGCGGGGAGATTCACAGTTGGTGGTCCGACAAGTAAATAAGAGTTATCAGAGCCCTTTGATGGAAGCTTATGTTGATGAAGTGAGGAAGCTTGAAGAGCACTTTGAAGGTCTGCAAATGGAGCACGTCCCAAGAGCTCAGAATGATATTGCGGATGGCCTTTCAAAGTGTGCTGCGATGAAGTTACCTGTGGAACCAGGGACCTTCCTGCTCAAGTTAACTCAACCATCCGTTACACCATCAGTTGGGCAGAACAAGAAGAGAAAGTTGGTCTCCGGCGACTACTTGCCGGCGGATCTTCCCGAACCCGCCGCCAAGGTCGCCAAGATCAACAACCAAGATGCTGAGGAACAGTTTGCTCCTACAGATCCAAGGAACTGTGCAGTTGAAGCAGGCGTTCCCGACAAGCCCTGCCCCGGCAGGCTTGCCGAGGGACCATCAGCTCCGGCAGAGCCGGAGGTTCTTGCCGTAGAAGCTGGGGTTCCCGCAGCAGCCCTCATGCCTTTAGTCCTTGCTGTTGAGCCTCGGGCTCCAGCATGGGCACAGCAGATCGTCCGTTTTCTGCAAACTGCAGAACTTCCCGATGAGCCAGAAGAGATAGAGAAAATAACCAGGCAGTCAAGTATGTACCAGTTCGTTGACAATGAACTATACAGAAGAAGACTCAATGGTGTCAGGTTGAAGTGCATTTCCAGAGAAGATGGACGGAAGCTGTTGGCAGAGATACATGGAGGCATATGTGGCCACCACATTGGCGCAAGGGCACTTGCCGGGAAGGCGTTCCAGCAAGGGTTCTTCTGGCAAGAAGCCCTCCAAGATGCAACTGCACAAGTAACCAAGTGTGAAGCGTGCCAGTTCCACGCCAAGCAAATTCACCTGCCAGCTCAAGCTCTCTAGACGATCCCTTTGTCCTGGCCCTTCTCGGTCTGGGGGCTCGATATCCTTGGCCCCTTTCCCCGCGCTGCCGGGGGCTTTGAATACTTGTACGTAGCAATCGACAAGTTCACAAAGTGGCCAGAAGTTGAACCAGTGAGAAAGGTGACAGCACAGTCAGCGGTCAGGTTCTTCAGAGCAATCGTTTGCCGTTTCGGAATCCCTAACAGGATCATCACCGACAACGGCACACAGTTTACAAGTCGCACCTTCATGCAGTACGTCCAAGACCTTGGCGCCAAGGTCTGCTTCGCTTCTGTTGCTCACCCGAGGAGCAATGGTCAAGCGGAGAGGGCTAATGCTGAAGTGCTGCGCGGGCTCAAGACAAGAACCTTCGACAGGGTGCGCAAGTGCGGAAGAAACTGGATAGAGGAGTTGCCGGTGGCTCTTTGGTCAATCAGGACGACACCAAATCGAGCCACCGGACAGACACCCTTTGCTCTTGTCTATGGAGCAGAGGCAGTTCTCCCCACGGAACTCGTATACGGATCTCCTCGAGTGCTCGCTTATGATGAGCTCGAGCAAGAGCAACTGTGACAAGACGATGCATTGCTCCTTGAGGAGGAACGTCTCCAGGCTGCTGTACGAGCTGCTCGATACCAGCAAGCCTTGCGTCGCTATCATAGCCGCAAGGTCAGGGCCAGGAGTCTCGAGGAAGGCGACCTTGTTCTTCGGCGTGTTCAGTCCGCCAAGAATTCCAACAAGTTGACGCCGAAGTGGGAAGGCCCTTATCGGGTGAGACAAGGCACAAGGCCCGGCGCTGTCCTCCTTGAGACCGAAGAAGGCTTACCGGTGAGCAACTCCTGGAACATAGAGCATCTTCGCAAGTTTCACCCATAAGGCGCGGTTGCCGTGATCCGCTCCGGCAACCACCTTTCGTACGAGTCTTGCCGCTGTTGCATGTAAACCTTTGTACAAAGCCGGGCGCAGATCCCGTGCATCAGTAAAGCTTTTGTGCTTCCCACTGTTTGCCTTTTCCATTCTTTTCTTTGTTATTTGCATGCATTGTTTGGCACCTTGTGCAACGCACAACCCCGGTAAGCATTAGCAAGCCATATGGCCCAGTACTTGTTTTTCCTCCTCTTTTTCCCTCTTAAGCAGAAGGAGTATTCCTCGTGCACAAGTTTGCCGGGGGGAAGGAGGTGGAGGATGAACCAAGTGCTGTTCAAGAAAGAGAAACCTTGTCGGGGGGCAAGCGATTTACGAAAGCTAAGTTACCAAAGTTTGAGTAATTCAAATTTTTAAATTTTAGTTATCTTCCTTGAACAACCACACTTTGTATGGGAAACCTGTGCGCGGAGGAACCTACCCATGGCTAGCCGCGCCCTTACTCTGTTTCAAGCACGCTCAACGGCTTGAGTGAGCTGCGACAAGTGTCGCGCCCTTACTTCATTTTCGAGTTCGCTCAGCAGTCTAAGTGTGCTGCGACTAGCTGCGGCAAGGTTACTTGCCGACAAGGTCTTTGCCAGCAGGCTGCTAAGAGTCCAGCACTCAGCGCTTGCGGCAAGGGCCCCTTGCCGACAAGTCCCCTAAAAGCGTAGGGTAGAAAGCATACAAAGTAAAGGACCAAAAACAAGGGAGATTACACTGCATCGATTGTTCAAAACAAGATTGTATATTACAAGGATAGCTTGCCGCTGTTCTAATCAACTACTGCCTATGACTTCATTGGCAGTGGCAAAGGAAGAAGAAGCAAAGGAATCTAGTCTACGCGATCGCCTTCACGCCTCGTGATCTTGCTCACCTTAGCGACAATGTGGGCAACCTGTGCCTTCAACGCCTCCTGGTCAGCTTCGGGCGGCAAGGTGCGGAGGACGTTGACGAGGTTGATGTCGGGGTTGCGGTAGACGATCTTCGACAAGACGCGCTCCAGAGTGCCCATGCAGAGCCGACGCGCCTCGTCGGCCAGCTCCGCGGAGATCTTCTCCCGCAGCCGCGCAAGCGCCGGCGCAATTCCCCGGAAGAACAGACTTAGCTTGGCGCTGTGGGGGAGGCTCTCGTCCGGGGAGTACACAAGATGTTCAGCCCTCAGCGCCATCATCTCCGCGTCGATATTGGCGGCGGAGGTGACCAGCTCATCAGTCCACTGCTCCACTGCTCGGCTGAATTGGTTCGCCGAGACGGCGGCGCTCTCCACCAGGCCTCGTTCCTTGCGGAGCTCGTCCTTCAGCTTCGTCTCGCGGTCCCGGGCGGCGTCGAGCGAATCAGTCAGAGTGGAGACCTTCAACTCTAAGTCAGCAATGGAATCGTTGGCGGCAGTGAGCTCGTCGCCTTTCTTGGAGAGACGTACCTGCAAGTCAGAGTTGGTGTGGGCATCTTTCTCCCGCTCCACATTGAGCGCGGTGATTCTGTCCGCGCTCGCCTTCAGGTACCGCTCCAGCTGCTCGACCTTGGCCTCCAGGTCCTTCTTGGCGGTCTCCGCGGCGGCTGTGGCGGCCTTCGCCTCCTTCAGGGCCCCGCCAATGGCCTGCTCCCGGGCGGTGAGGTCGTCCTCGTGGGCATCGAGGTCGACCTTCTGCTGGTTGAGCACTCCTTCTCGCCGGGACAGCTCCTCGGCGGCCAACCGTTGTTGCTCGTCCACCTCGGCCTTCTCCAGGAGGAAGGCTTGCTGCGCTCCGGCAAGCTCGTCGCGCTCCTCAGCCAAGTGGTGGAGGGCTGCTTGGTTGTCGGCGCGAAGCTCCGCGGCGTGCTTCTCCAAGTCAACTCCAGCCTTGGCGGCAAGAGCTTCCCGAGACTCCAGCTTCGCCTGCCTGGCCCGGTACAGAGCCAGGAGCCGGCGAAGGAGTTTCTCCTCTTCGGGCTCGTCGCTTCCACCAGGCGCTTCAACAACCTTCAACCCCGCGGAGGCGAGGAACTCTCCGTCAAAGGTCTCTCCCTCCACGGGGGCTCGAGACGAGGCCCCCCACGGGACTTGTATGAAAACCCCGTTGGGGGCCTCCAGGTAGACGCCCTGCCCAGCCGCGGAGGCGGAAGGGTCGGCGGCCGGTGCAGCGCTTGACGCTCCTGCTGCCTCCGGGCCAGCAGTGTGGTCGCCGGTCCCTTCCCCAGCCGCGGCGTCTGCGGGCGGGGCGGTCTCTTCAGCGGCAGGCTCGTCGGCTCCAGCCCCTCCCTCGGGAGCAGTGGCGTTGCCTCCGTCGCCGTGCACGCCCTCCTCGCCGGTGGCCTCCGTTTCCATCCGCTCCGGTGCAGGAGGATCTAACGGAAGAAAAAAAAAGAAAAAGTCAAGCAAATATCCAAAAAGACAAGTCTAAGAAGAAGAAGCTACAAGATTTACCTTCGCGGACTTCTTCAACGACAGGCTCCCTCGCCGGGGAATCCACCCTTGGCGGCGGAGTAGTGGCCCCTGCTGGCGGAGGGCCGCCTGCGCCCTCCCTTGGCGGGGTGCTCACCCTCGTCGGACTGTTCACCCTTGGCGGGGTGCCCGTCCTTGGCGGAGCGTTCTCCCTCGCCGGGGAGTTCACCCTTGGCAGGGAGGGTGGAGCAAGTAGATCTTCGGGGGCGACCTCCTGGCGCTCCTGCGGCTGCGGCTCCACTTCTGCGCAAGGCAAACAAGACAACGAGATATCAGTACAAGCAACGACCTCAAGCGCGCCCATCAGGCAGAAAGATAAAAACCAGACTTACGCTGGGGGCTGCGCTGGGGGCTGCTCCTCGGAGCAGCAAGTTGATCCGGCAAGCTTGACGTTGGCACGTCTCCGGTCGCCGCGGCGGGCGAGTCGTCCTCAACCTCTACCACAGGGATCTTGGCCCTCTTCGCCATCCGCTGGGTCAGGGTCCTGAAAGCAAAACAAAAACAAGATCAGAATCAACAAGGAAAATCAAGACAAAAATCGAAGAAACTAAAGAAGTACAAGTACTTACTCCTCTTCCTCGTCGTCGGAGCTGAGGGCGGAGAAGTCAAACTCCGCCTGGTTTGTTCCCGCGCGAGGAGCTGGAGGGGAAGGTTCCCTCGGGCGCTTGGTGGGCTCCGGGGCCGTGGGCTGCGAAGACCCGGCCCCCGTCGTCGCCGAGGCCTGAGGAGCAGACGGAACACCCGTTCCACTCCGGGAAGATCCTCCCCCGCTTGGCGCACGGGCACGGGGCGCCTCCTTGACGACCTCGCTCGTCCTGGTGGCGCGCGTCGCCCGGCGCGCCGGCTGCTGTCGAGGCGCCTGCGGCCTCGTCGCCGTAACCGCCTTGCGGAGGCGTTTCCTCGGCTGTTGCGTGGGGCTTGCCGGAGGCGGGGAATTCTCTGAAGACGAGGAGGTGTCGTCATCGAGACCCAGAGATCCACCAGAGTCTTCGTCAGCCCCGGCGTCCTCCTACTCCCCGGCAGGCCCGCTGTACCCAGCATCATGCTCAGCGGCCTCACTCCCTCCGGCGACCTCGCTCCCTCCGGCGACCTCGCTCGTCCCGGCAAACTGCACGGAAGGCACCCCGGCAAACTCCTCGGGCGGAAGCTTGAGCAGCCTGAGGATTTCCGCCTCCTCCGCTTGGCTCACCGTGTCCGCGGCCTGTGCCTCGTCCACAGTGTACCCAAAGTCACCCGCCGCTGCGGCTGCAGCGGCCTCCTCCATCCTGGAGGCGATGTAGGCTATGTTCCGGCCAGTAGTGGCCCGGGTGAGGCCCCTGTTCTCCTCGGTGTTTTTGGGCATCTCGACCAAGTTGTCGAAGAAGCTCAGCACAGTATCCGGCGGAGGCTCGATCCAGGTGGGGACGACGCCATGGGAGTCGCACGCAGGCATCATCGCGCGCAGGGAATCTCGGGCAGTGCTGTTGCACAGCGGCACCACTCCCCGGGGAGGTTTGAACCACTCCGGATGGGCCGGGTCATGCTTGAAAAGTTCTCGGACCATCCCCTTCAACTCCAAGGCAGTGAAATTATAGTTTAATCCAGGGCGCAGCCTCATGATATCCGCCGCATTGCCGAATTCCCAGGCGGCCCTTTTCCTTTCTTGTAAGGGGGCGATGCGGCGGCGGAGGAAATCTGCCCCAACCTCTCCGATAGTCAGATTGGCTACCCGGAGACGAATAATCCTGATAAGGGCAATGCTAAGCTTGTTGTCCTCCGGGGCCAATTCGCTCCAGTCCCTGCCGCGCACTATGGCAGTTGTGCGCCGCGCAGTGAAGGGCTCCGGCTTATCCTCCACCACCCAACACCAATCGGCTCTCCATTCCTCCCACTTGCCGCGGAGTTCTCCCTTCAGGTACAAGTCCTTCTTGTTCAGCCTGAAGATCCAGGAGATGCCGCCGGAGAGGGGAGCGCCAGCCTCTACTCTAGGCATGAAGAAATGGCGAAAAAGGGCTATGTTTGGATAGATCCCAACATAGTTTTCGCACAGATGTACGAAAACGGCCATCGTAAGGATGGCGTTGGGAGTGAAATCTAAGAGGTGGAGGCCATATGTGTTCATGATATCACAAAAGAACTCCGAGTACGGAGGGCACAGTCCACAGTGGAAAAATGCAGCGAAGAAAAAATACCCACCGGGGAATATATCTTTGGCGACGGCGGGGAAGGCTCTGGTGCGGGGATGAGCTTTGGTCTCCCTCGCCCAGAACAGATAATATTTGTTCCGCAGCTCCCTCGCACCAAGCCTCGGCGCAAAGACCACGGACCTCTTCCGCAGGGCGGCCAGCTTCGCCGCCTGCTCGGACTTCTCCTTCTTAGCCTTGTCGTTCTTGGCCTTGTCGCTCTTCGCCTTGTCGCTCTTCGGAGCCATGGCGGAGGCGGCGAAGGAAGAGGCGAGGAGCTCGACGGCGCCGCGGATGCGGAAGACGGAGGAGGAGGGGCGGATGCAAGAAGCAGCGGAGGTTTCTGGAGAAGAAAGGCGCAATGAAGACAAAGGAGAGGAACTGCCCCTGCTTCCTCTGCTTTTAAGGGGGAAGTGGGGGACGTTCCGCATTTCCCATTAAAGAACAAGGCCACGATCTCTCCCACGACGCCGCAATCGACGCGTGCCGTTAGGGAGGGATGTGGCGGATACGGAAGGAGATACGGCGCGATGTGGGCCGCGTGTGCCCGTTCACTGTTTTGGGCCTGGCCCAACAGCGCTCGGCACCGTGTGTGGCCCAGGCCCGGGGGCTCCTGTCGGTGTACTAAGATAGGGGTACCTTAGTACCCCAACTTGTGCACGGGCAGTAGTAGCTTCCCGCGGCAGGGCTTACCACGTGCTCGCCAAGTACCTTTCCGATCCTTATAAAGCCATTCAAGAACAAAGTATACAAGTCAGAAGATCAAGACCCCGGCAAGTGGAGCTTGCCGGGAAGGCCGTACCAGGCTTAAAGTTATCACTTTAACACAAGGCCCTGGCAAGAGGAGCTTGCCAGGAGGCCCAAGGAACACATACCTCAAGAGATGCCTCAGCGCATCATGCGCCTCGGCAGGGCCCGGGAAGCGACAAGCTTCCGGGCCCGGCAAGATCGCTACCCCGGCAAGGTGCTTGCCGGGGAAACCTATGCTGTGTGCCCGCGCTCCAGCTCATCGGCCCACGCGTCGCCCTGGGGCCCTTCCAGGGGCACGTGGCGGATGGCTGTGCAGCCTGGGGTACACGGTGGCAAGGCACGGTGACGAGGCTATCGCCGTGGCGAACGGAGAAGCATGGATGGACACTTTTGGGGTCGACGGCGACGAGCATTTAAAGCCCTTGTCCCCCACTGTCAAAGTTAGGTGAAGACCACTGTTCATCCACTGTTCACGCACTATTCCCGCACTGTTACAACTACCACCAAAATTACACTTTTACCCTCCTCTACGTTGACACCTGTCGGTGACCCCTTGAGCTATAAAAGGAGGCCCATGCACAACGTAGAAAGGGTTCGAAACCTAGACAACTCTCTCGCTCGGTGTAGCCTGTACTGTAGCTCTTCAAGCTCCCGAGCTCAAGAACTCAATACAACCTAAGGCAAGAGTAGGGTTTTACGCGTCCTCGCGGCCCGAACCTGGGTAAACTGCCCGCGTGTGCTCCTCGATCTGCTCTCCGTGCTCCCTCCGCTCCCTTACCGCAACGTAGAAGGGGCTCCGGTCCCATAGGTGCTCGTGGGAGGACAGTTTCCCCCGACAGTCCCGGGCCAGGTAAGGTGGCACCCGTGGGGATACCGTGCGTGAGGCCGCAAAGTGATATGATGTGTTACAGGCTAGACCTCTGTGACTTAGGATCGGGGTCCTAAACAAAGCACCTATGGAGGCGATGGTCGCGAGCGGCAGTCTGCTGTGCCAATTCATCCAAGGCACCGGCCTACGGCCCCACACCGCCCATCGTTTCCAGACGGTGCTGGCGACCGCCGGCGTCGTAGCCCTGGCCGACGCCGGCTTCGCCTCTCGCATGGACGACATGATGGTCAACTCCATCCGCAATTTCATCGCCGTCAAGAAGTGTGTAGCGAAAGCTCCTATCACTCCTGCAAGCCACCACGCTCATGCGCGAGGGAGGCACGCACCTTCATTGACTTACTGCTCCTGCCTTGGCGTCTATGATAGGTGGGCCCGACAGGTTGTGGACCCGCCTGTCATGTAGCCAAAGGCAGGTGCAGTTAAGGCACCAGAGCTCAGTCCATGAGGGAGAGGGCGTTGTAGTAATCAAACCTCTCGGTCTTGTAAGAGTTGACGTGACACATCAAAGCACTGCACTCGATATAAGTCTTTTTACACATTTCAAATGCACTACTACATACAGATGTATGTACACATATTTTGCTTCGTATGTAGTCACTTGTTGCAATCTCTAAAAAGACTTATATTTGGAAACAGAGGGAGTACAACGCATGCATGCATGCCGTGACTTCCCTTTTGATACTTGCATGTGTTGCTTTGATGCACCTTGCCAAATTTTGACTATAAATTTAACTAACCAAAATTTCATGCATGTCACAAAAAATTACGGGGCTGTTTGGATTGTGACTATGTTTGTCTTATGTTGCCACATTATTTTTCCCACACTTGCCTAACTTGAGTTGCACAAATTGTTAGACACACTTTGGCGTGCCTAAGGGACTTGTACCAGACTTGAACGATACAAAGTGCGACCTGGCACACAGTAACACCACTTGGAACAAGCGGGTAGCTATCTCAAAAAACAATCAACAACTAAAAAAACGGCGACCTAGCATGTAGTTCACAATTTTAAATGATTGTTTTGATGGAGTGAAAAAGGAAAACTACCCCACTACGTATATATAGGCCGGAGCCTCCGCGCTTGCTTGCTAGGGTTGCTCTATTCATGCACTCTCATCCTCTCCAGATCTAAACAAGATAGGGGTGGTAAAACTATCTTTCTCCCTTCAAAAAACATTGTCTTTCTATCGTCACCGCTGGTTACAGATCCGGACGTATCCCCCTCCGCCGGTGAAGGGGAGGAGGGGCAGCGTTTAGGTAGTCGTTGACAGTGAGGGAGGAGACCCACTGCTGGCTGCACCATTATCTCTGGATGAGCGCCGATGCGGGAGGTCCTCCGATCCCTTCGTCGTTGCCCTAGTGTGGGCAGGTCGAGCCTCCCGCCGCCCACCTATCCACATCCGGACTACCTTTAGGTATATCTTCCTTCGAAACCACCTTAGCTCTAATTCCCAAGTTCGCTACGTCACTACATGTGCATCATTTTCTACCTCTCAGCCCCTCTCGATCGAATGGTCCAACGTCACCTATTTTTTCTTCTTCTATTGTTAGAGGTAAAGCTACTTCATGGAGTCAAATCTTGTACTTGGTTCAAACAAGAAATAAAGTGGTGGTGGGGGAATTTAGTATGTAGTACATTGGACTTGGTACAAATAGGAAGGAAAGGGGGTGAAAGTAGTACATACTGGTCATCCAACCGGTCTCTTGGTCGAATAGGGAAATATAGGGGTAACGCTGAACATAGTGGTATGACCAGGATTAGATTTGCTATCCACACATAGGAGTAGGTGGCTAGAGTGAACAAAAATGGGACCAACCCATATATGTTTCTTGGATGTTTGTTTCTCGGGGCAACGAACTATGAATCACCACTTTATGCCCATGTTTAGGTACATGGTGCGACAAATTTTCTTGTTTTGACCCTTTTTGGATGGAAATTCAGGATCTGACCCCTATTTAATTTTTTTTGGGATTTGACCTTTTTTCCGCCATCGGCTCGACTGGTAGGGTTAGACAGGCTACCGCCAGGGCCCCTGGCGGTAGGGTGCTTATACATGTCACCACTTGGTCAGACGAGTTCCTACCATCTTGATATATGTATTTCATTTATTTGATCCATATGTTTAGGTCTGCAACAGTGGAGCATCCATCACCCATTCATCTCCAACACGGCCCTTCTGCCTTGCCACTTTCGTGTGTGTACGAGTCCTTCCGAGCTTCTACAGCCGATGGGAGCTTTTTCAGACGAGTTCCTACAGGAGACGAGGGCAGTGCGGTGGCACGAGAGGGCAGAACGGATCGCCGATGATGTGAAGTGTTGGTCGCAGAGTGTGAAGGAGTTCAAGAGAGCGATTGCAGAGATGGAGGGAGATCCAACTATCTCCTGTGAATGCCGGGAAGGGACCATTGAAGTTGCCAAGCAACACTCCAACTGGGAGCTGCACAATTTGGGCCGAAGGTTCTACTTCAAGAGCAATGCGGAGGAGAGAGCTAGGATGCCGCCCCCAAGTGCACCGGCATTCGATATCATCAGCTGGGGAAGGGCGGAGGCAAAAACTCCAGCGGGCAGGGCAAGGTGGGAGTGCTTGAATGGTCGGATGCCGACCAGCGTTCCGCCTCCGCCTGAACTGGTGGATTCGCTGCCGTATCTGTCTCCACGGCCAGCCGTAACATACGAGGGGGGGAGGTTTACCAGCCCTATAAACATGTCTATTGCATATGCATCTATGTTTAGTAGGGGTTGTCAAACTATGTGGACAAGTTTGCTATTTGCTATTTCCTACTTATGAATCTATGTGTAAACTGTTTGATATTTGCTATGTGGAACCTTTATTAATATGTGCTATGATAGACTGCTGGTGCACCCACTGTCCCATGCCCTTATACCAAATATTTAGCTATTCTTAATCTAATGTCCCTGGTAAAAATGAAGCCATGCCACTGTTATAAGCCATGACAAGTTTAGCCAAATGTTTTTGCCTGTAATTGTTTGAGACTCTGACTGTTTCCTATGTAGATTTTTCTGTAAACAGGGATATCCATTTCACCTGGTTGTTGTTGCGACCTTTTGGTGCAGTGCACAAAACTCTTCTTAAAAGAAGTGACTTTTGTGCTGTTTAACTGGAATGTCAGAATGGAACAGTTGGTTCATTTCGGTGGAACTGCACAAAGGGAGATCTGTGTTCCAATCCTCATCATCCATATTGGCACCATAACCTTCCTTTAGGTAAGAATGACATTTAATGCAAGTGTTCATCTCTATTATGCGATTGCCATGAGAAAATAATGCTATTTTTTACTAGTACACTTATACTCGCTCACTGACAAAACCAATTTTGAAATAGAAGGCCAATCATGTACTTGGTTTCACCAACTGGTGAGAAGAATGAGAAACAGAGCATGAAGAGAAAGAAGAAGAAGAATAAAGAGTGCCAAGGCGATCTTGCTGAAGCCAGAGGCCTCAGTCGAGGCCATTCAAGGGCTCCGGCAACGACTACCTTACATGTGAGACGATCCTCCAGGGAGCCCTTCTACTTGTGTTGTCTCACTTAATTAATTAGGAGTATTTAAGTACCTCTAATTTATTGCTGCCTAATTTTCCTGTCGGAGTTCAACAAATATTTAGTAGCACCCTATGTTGAATCATGTACGTGTGTATGTTTTTCTATGGAGGTGAATCATGTGGTGGAGCAGGGAGGGAATATTATTAGTGTCATGACATAATAGTGCTATTGTTTTGCATGTCAATTTATTGCCATTGGTTCAATGAGGCAATGTTTTGCGTATTGTCCATCATGAATTTGATGCTACTGTTAGAGTAATATGCTAATATCTTTCTATCCTTTCTCACTAAGCTAATGAAGGTTTCACCTTGTTCCTACTTGTGCAGACAGGGATCATGTTGTGCCAATCATACATTTTAGTGGAACTACACAAGACAATACAATGAACAGTATCCCAGCCTGCGCTTTAATTCTGCTCGAAGTTCTTGATAATCTTTCGATATAATCTTAGCACTGGTAAACAAGAGTGATTTCAACCATACATTTGAAGTGCACAAAAATATATACTATTGAGTGATTCCAGTGAGTGTTTTATCATCTCTTATGGGACAACATGAATAAGCTTTTTTCCTCAGGTTGGTACGGGCCTAAGGTCTTCATCCATATTAGCTTGATGTCATCTCTATTTGTATCGTGCTACTGTCATGAGAGACTCCTTTATCTTTGCACGTTAAAGTTTTGCAACCTGTGATACATGGCAATGCTTTGAATGTTGAGCTATTTGGCACTGAATAAATAAACTAATGCCTCTCTTTAAGCAAGACTACTATGTTGCTAACTTTACCCATTAAGATAATGAGGGTGCTTCTATTTGTTAATGTATGTTTCATCAACTAGTCCCACTATTATAGTAATCTCACTCTGTCAATATATGTGCCAACAGGGATGCTCGATTTTGGTGGAACTGCACAAAAACTTTGGGTGCTTCATTGCCTCGACAGCTTCTGTCCTTTCCTGTCAGTCGCTAATCTGGGCCTGCTTTCTTCCTTTGCTATCAGACGCTTTGCATATCTCGGCTTCCAGTCAAAGGAAAAAGTAATTGATATGCTACCTCACACAGGTTGGTACAGGTCTTTATCCTGATTATCATGCTTGTCATGTATTGGTAATTTGGTATTGTTCTACTATTTGCCGATTTTATAAAGGAGTAACTTGGTGCCTGAACTCGCAGGCAAATCATTGCATTGGGTGATTTTAGTAGAACTGCACAAAAATATCAGATGGTCAGATACTTATGCTGCTGGTATGTACTCAAAAGTTCAGTCAGAGAAGCATCGATGTTGACAGGAAGTGCCTATATTCATTCGAGTATCAACCGGCATCAACCAGTTGTCAAACTCCAAGTATTAGGAGAGTGAACGCTAAAAATATTGCTTGGCGCATAGCCCAGAAAAACACAGTCCAGTCTTTGGTCCCAACTTGTGCCTTTTGGTTATCGGCAGATATGGTAGCGAAATGTATGGAATGGAGTCTAAAAATTCCAGACAAGTTGGTTGAGTCTTATATTCATCTAGCACTTAATCAGTCTGCACGCCAGGGATGCTCCATTTCAGTTGAACCGCACAAAAAATTTGGGTGGTTCATTTTCTCAACCACCTCCTTTGTCTTCTGCAATGTAGAATTTTGGCGAGCTACAGGACCAAGATGAGCCAGTAAACTAGTTGGATGAAAGTAGTGGCCAAGTTGCTCAAACCTCCCTCGGCACGAGGCCACTATTTGAGGATAAACCTACAAGTAAAGTTCAGATTGTATGTGCTGCCTCTTATGTACCCAAAAGTTTACTCGTACAAGCATTAATTTTAGCAAGAAGTACCTCCGACTGAACACCATTTACCAGTCTGCAATGTAGAATTTTGGCAAGCTAGAGGACCAAGATGAGCGAGTAAACTAGTTGGATGAAAGTAGTGGCCAAGTTGCTCAATCCTCCCTTGGCACGAGGCCACAATTGGAGGATAAACCTACAAGCAAAGTTCAGATTGTCTATGCTGCCTCTTATGAACTCGAAAGGTTACTCTTACAAGCATTAATTTTAGCAAGAAGTACCTCCGACTGAACACCATTTACCAGTCTGTACCCTAGGTAATTAAAGTTCTTCCATGGATCATATTGGTTGTGATCTCAATCATTTGGATGCATAAACATACTGAACATGTGTATATCTGAATCTTTTCGTGAATTATCTATGAATATTGTTGTGTGATCTATCAATCATTTGGATCCATAGACATGCTGAACTTGTGTATATATGAATCTTTTAAGTTGTTGATAGTGAATGTTGGCTATGAATATGAATGTGTCCTGTGAACCTGAGTTTGATACGAATGTTTACCTTTTCTGTTGTGCTTATGTGTGAACTTGTTAGTATGCCTACTGTGGGGTATGTGACGTGTGGGTGTCAACGGCACACCTTCTTCCCGAGAAGAATTGCACCTGCTCTGTTAGGGTAGCAACGACGCATCATCTCGTTTTAATATTTTTTCTCTGTCTTGCCCCCTGCCCCGCTCAACCCCTGCCGTAATGTTTTCGGCCTCAAAATAAACATAGTACTGCATTGTTTTTGGGGCTTGATGAAAAATCGAGTGCTGGTTTTTGTAGGTTGGCCCGCCCAGCAAATGGGCTGCTGGTCCACCATGGACTGGGAGGCTAAAAATACAAGTTGTATGCTATAGAGGCAAGTAAAAATACGCCACCGAGAGCCATCCACTGAAGAAAAAAATCGCTCCTGATGTGCTTCTTCAGTCCTGCCGCCGGCCCCCTCTATAATCCAGTTCGCTCGGGGATCAGGTGTCATTTTTTTTCTAGAGGGCGAACAAGTATCAACTAGGCCTAGGTTTTGTATTTTAACATGCGTAGCCCACGATAGACGGTGATAGTGGTTTCAACATATTTTTTGAGGTCCATACCGGCCTATGGGACGGAGTAGAGCAGATGACATCCCACCCACCCCACCTCGCCGCCAACATCCTCCCGACGGCGAACCTCCCTGCCCTACACCGCGCCCCCCATGCCGAGAGTCGACAGATCCACATGCTCGCCTCCTCGCCCAGGCTTGACAATCTCGTACATGCCTCCCCCCTTCGTGTACCGGGCCTCCCGGAGATGCTGCGCCCGATTGGGTTGGTGCCACCGGAGACGCTGCGGGCGACAAGGATGCGGAGGTGGACGGAGCGAGCCACGCGGATCCGCGACGACACATCCTCCTACCTCCTGTGCGTGAAGGAGTGCAGGGCACTGCAGCAAAAGGCGGAGGCGGAGCCAGATCCGGAGATGAAGGTGTGGGCATCATGGGGAATCGAGACCTATGGTGCCAACGCAGATTACGAGCTCCTCAATCTGGCGCGGCGGATCTATTTCGAGGGCAATTGGGAGGAGAAGAGGAGGATGCCACACCTGACCGCCTCCCCGAAGGATTTCGTCAATTGGGCGCGAGCAGAGGCGAGGAGCACAGATCTGCGGCGGCGGGCGAGATGGGAGTGCATCAAGGGGAAGATGCCGTCGGCACCGCCTTCAGAGTTGAAAGAGATCGACCCTCGGCCGTACCTCTCCCCTGCCCCAGCCATGGATTGAGTATTGGGGCGTCCTGCAACAGTGGCGAAATTGGACCCAAGTGTTACGAGTGGGCGAGGCAATTTTGGCTGGATGCGGCGATCGCAGAATTCCAGGATGTGGATCACGGACTGGAGCTTGCAGAGGGGATGGAAGAAGACACCCAAACTTACTCTGCCTACCACTCTGGTCATGGATGTGCGAGAAGCAACGCAGGAGAGGGCAGCAGAAGAGCTGCTGATTGTGGATGTGCGAGAAGCAACGCCAGATAGGAATACTGAGTATTTCCATGCAGTGGAAAACCAAAGGAGGAGGAAGACAACTATCCACTCTTTGGATGGCCCACTTGGACCAGTCACTGATACTAAGGAAATGCTTGGGATTGCCTGCAACTTCTATAAAGATCTCTTCAAGAAAGAGGAAAGGGGTCGGATCCAGTAAGACCCAACCCTTTTCTCTGATGAAGAGAAAGTTAACTCTGCTGAAAATGAAGCCCTTGAGGCCCCCTTCTTAGAATAGGTAATCAAGAAAGCAGTATTTGAATCATATGCCGATGGTGCCCCAGGCCCGGATGGTATCCCCTTCTTTTTTTACCAGCACTATTGGGAGCTGATCAAAAAAGACCCGATAGCCATGTTTGAAGTTTTTCATCAGGGGGCGCTGGCTTTCCATAGACTTAACTTTTCTATGCTGACTTTAATTCCAAAAGAAGCGGATGCTTCCAGCATGAAAAAGTTTAGGCCCATTATTTGCTAAATTGTAGTTTCAAGATTTTCACCAATGTCCTCACAAATAGACTAGCTAGGATCATGCAAAGGCTTATAGCTAGTAATCAACCAACTTTCCTTAAGGGTAGATATATCTTAGAAAGTGTTGTTACAGCTCATGAGATTCTGCACTCCATACACTCTACTAAAAGGCAAGGCCTAGTGCTTAAGCTAGACTATGAAAAGGCTTTTGATAAAGTAGATTTGGAATTCCTCGAAGAGCTGCTTAGAAAGAGAGGCTTTGGAGATAAATGGGTCCGTTGGATCCTCCAAATAACTAGAGGTGGATCAGTGGGTATTAACATTAACAACACTGAGAGTGATTTTTTCCTTACAGGGAAAGGTTTAAGGCAGGGGGGCCATTTCCCCCCTGCTATTCAACCTAGTAGTTGATGTTTTAACTAGAATGTTAATGAAAGCAGCAAATCATCAGCTGATACAAGGGTTGTGTACTGAGATTTGCCCTGGAGCGATAGTATGTCTCCAATATGCTGATGATACCATTTTATTCTTAGATAGCAATCTAGAACATAGCAAAAACCTTAAAAATGGTTCTCTCCAGTTTTGAGATGATCTCTGGGATGAGAATAAACTATAGTAAAAGTGAGCTCATACCAGTTCACATGGATCCAGCTGAAGTGGGAGAGTTCTATAGATACTAGAGTGCACTAAAGGCTCCTTCCCCATTAAGTACCTTGGGATACCTTTGCAGTATTATAAACTTAAGAGAGAAGATGTCCAACCGCTTAATGGTAAGATTATGAAAAGGATTGCTGGATGGAGAGGGAAGCTTCTTTCTTATAGGGGAAGAATAATCCTCATCCAAGCATGTTTAGCAAGTATTCCTGTGTACCTGCTTTCTTTCTTTAAATTTCCTAAATGGGCAATAGAACTTATTAATGCCCAAATGGCAAATTGTGTATGGAATGATTTTGAGGGACACAGGAAATTGCACTTAGCTAACTGGAAGATGGTCTTTATGAAGAAAGAATTTGGGGGGCTTGGCATCCCAAATCTTCATGAGGTCAACATCTGCATCTTAGAGTCTTGGGTTAAAAGATACTATGAAGGTGAAGGGAAACCCTGGAAGATGATGATAGACCAGAAATATATGAGAGGCAAAACAAATGTTTTTGCCCCTAGCACGTCCACCAGTACTTCTAGGTACTGGAAAGGAGTGAAATCTATCATCCAAACTTTGAAATTTGGGTATAGATGGAAAATAGGGACATGAAACAAGATTAGGTTTTGGGAAGATACTTGGTTTGGCACCTCCCCGCCAGCAGTACAATTCTGGCGCGTCTATATGATTTGCAATGAGCAAAACAAATGTGTCAAAGATGTCTGGGATGGTGAAATTCTATAGTTAACCTTTACGAGGAACTTTGATAGTCTATTGATGGAACAATGGTACCAGCTAGTGGAGATAGCTAAAGAAATCATCTTCGATGGTGACTCTCATGTTCTGATCTAGCAACTTGAGAATAAGGGTGTCTACTCCTCTAGCTCTCTGTACCACATGACTAACTTTAGAGGGGTGCAACCCCTATTTTTGCCAGCTGTTTGGAAGCTGGCAGTGCCTCCGAAGATTCATGTCTTCCTTTGGGTGTTTTCCCAAAACAAGCTGATGACGAGAGACAACCTTAGGAAAAGACATATAATCAAGCTGCTTGATTGTGTCTTCTGTGCTGAGCAAGAGACAAACCATCATTTACTTTTTGACTGTGTTGTAGCCAAAAATAATTGTCGTTTGTCAATCCCTTTTTCCAAAAGAACTTGGGTGCAACATTTGAATCTGTGGCCCGAATTTGGATCTCTAATAAAAAGTATTTAGCCTTGAACGTAGTTAGTTCTACTGTCCTTTGGTGTTTATGGAAATATAGGAAATCTATGATTTTTAATAACACTATTTGGACATCTATTAATGAGGTGTGGAGATTGATACATATGATGATCAAGTTCTGGGTGATTCTGATCCCAGAAACAAGCAAAGCCCATGTGGAGGAGTTCTTGAGTGCGCTGGCAAAGCTACTCCAGCAACCCTTGATGATCTCATGTGGCTGAAGAAGAACCCTGGATTGGATGTTGGGGTATGCTGGGACAACCTCATGATCTCTGAAGACTATGGTTTCTTTTATCCGGCCAAGAAGCGTGACACTGACGACAAGACCATGGTGAATAGCCCCGTGTCTACCCTCGCAATCTGTTGGTCGCCCTGGTGGCTATGGCGCCACCACTCAAGCGGAGGGGAGCGGGTGAGTTGTGTGGGGTGATCACTGTTTGACAGGCGCATGTTTTGCCTTCAGCATGTTTTCGTCTTGTCCTTTGTCTCTTGTCGAGCAGGGCTGTAATTTTCTGTTTTAGTCTGAATTGGTGAACCTTAGTTTCAGTAGTTACTTCGACAAAGAGACGATGTATGGTTTCATTCTATTTAATGGAACCGGGAAGAGGTCTCCTTGTTCTTCTAAAAAAATACCGACCTATGGGCTTTTTCCTAAAGATCGACAGCCCAATGTATTTTTTAACCACATTATATATATTTATATTATTAGTATTATCGTATATTTTATAGACACTTATATATATATTATAAAAACATCCCACGTGTTATTAACTTATAAAAGTAAATGTTTAACAGAAGTTAGCACGGAAAATCCTGGCCGTTTTTGACTCATCGGCAAGGAAATTCCCGGTGATTGCGTACAAAAGCTTGCTAAGATTTTAAGGACCAATCTAATAATAACATGCTCATTTTTTTTGAGCAATAACTCGCTAATTTGTTAATTATGTATATAAAAATGGGCCTCTCCGGTTTATTTTTGATATTAATTGCTCCTTCTAACATAACATTATATATATAACGAGCCCATCTAATTCATGTATTTGAAGGAAGTGCAAATGGGCTGGGATTTCTTAGATAATACAAATGGGCCGCATTGACCCGAAATTATTTGTTCACCCAGCCCAGTAAATGGACTGTACATTCTAGAAAACATGGGCTAAATATATGCCACATTTTTGTAGGCTGACATGTGGGCCAATAGGTAGAAGCCTACGCAGGGCGTTGTCAACTTGGTCGGCATGCTCCTTCAATCTCTCGTCTTCTTCCTCCTGTGTCGCCTGGACCGCCTGGTCCGGCCTCCAGCGGCTAGCAGCTCTGCTTAGCACGCATCGTTGAGACGCGCTACCCCACCGCCGGCCAGGCTATCCCTCCACCCCTCCACACATCCTGTTATTCTCCACCGAATGTAGCCCCACGCCGCACCAGAACCAGTTACAACCCTTCTCCTCCACTCAATCTGCGACTCCACTGCCGCGTATTCCCATCTCCGAGTCGTTCGCGTCCGGGGTCTCGCAGTCGTCCACCGCCTCGCTGCTCTCGGTGCGGCGTGGTCAACAAACAAGAGTCATCGGAAGAGGACTGTACGTGGAGAGCCTGACGGCTGGGACCCACGAGGTCCATGGTCGCAGGCAAGGAAAGTTCCTCCTTATTAAGCTGAAAAAAATGTTTCCTCCACCTGACAGCTGGGACCCACCGGCTATATCTTCGCACGGAAGGAAGTGCCTCCTTGTTATGCGAAAAAACTTATTCCTCCCGTTGACAGCTGGGACTCATCAGATTTGGTGGCTGACTTGTGGGCCTACTAAGAGGATGTGTACGCAGGGCTTTGTCAACTCAATCAACAAATGATTCTAGCAGATGGACAGTTGGATGTTAATCCAACAGCCGTGCTCCTTCTTCAACCTCTGTTGTTGCTCCTGTCTCCCGTGGGCAGCACCGCGGCTGTCCTGCCGCGCACCCGAACCAGTCAAATTTCCCACTCCTTTCCATCTGCGACCCCACTACCCTGTCTTCCCCATCTCCGGGTCGTTCCAGTCTGGGGCCTCGCCGTCGTCCACCGGCCTTTGGTGCGCTCGGCACGGTGTGGTCAACGTGGTCAACAACCGAGAGTCATCGGATGATGACTGTACATGAGAGGCTGACAGTGGGGACGCACCACGCCCATGGACGCATGCATGCAACGGAACGTGGCATGGTCAACGTGGTCAAGGAACGACTTCCATCATAAGTGTACTGTACGTGGAGAGGCTGACAGATGGGTCCACCGCCGCAGCAAGGAAGTGCCTCCTTATTACGCGGAAAATAATGATTCCTCCACCTAACAGAAAGGACCCACCGGATAGACCACCGTATTTTGCGGAAAAATGTTTCCCCCTCACTGCTGGGACCCACTGGACGGGTCACCGTATTTCGCGAAAAAAACGTTCCCCCCGCTGTCAGCTCGGCCCCACCGAAACTACCTCCTTATTATGCAGAAAAAAATGAATACTCCCCCTGCTAGCTGGGACCCACCTTGGTGGGAGGCTGACTTGTGGGCCTACTAAGTTGACGGGGACGGAGGGCTTTGTCAACTTAGTCAATATGAACGATTCTAGCTCTAGTGACCGTACGATGTCCATCCAATGGTCGTAGTGCTTCTTCAACCTCTGGTCTTCTTGCTCCAACCGCCCAAACTAGCGCCGGTCGTGCCGAGTGCTCCTTCCTCCTGTGGCCGTCTGTGATGCCGTGGAGGCCTCACCACCCCCTACTACTCCCACCGTTGGCCAGGCCATCCCTATACTCACCCACACCCCCTGTTATTCTGCGGCGACGGCAGCCTCACCACCGCAGCCGAACCAGTGAACCCTCGTACTCCTCTCCGCATTGGCATCCACTGTCGCATCTTCCCCGGCTCCTTGTCGTCCCCTTCCTAGGCCTCGCCGTCATCCACCACTTTGGTGCTCTCAGCACAGCATGGTCAATGTGGTCAACGACCGACTTCCATCGGAAGAGTATTGTACATGGAGAGGCTGACAGCTGGGTCCATGGCCGCAGCTAGGTCCACGGCCACAACCTAGTTTTTTTGTGATTTGCCAAGTAAATCGCTTTGTCAGGCCTGTTGGGCTGCAAATATTTCAAGACGAGGATACCTTCATTTGGCTGACCGAGAAAATGGCCTATCAGTAATGAGAAATGGGTTGTACATTTTTAAAACACATCAAATCGGCAATTAGTTTCAAATTTCTTTTTTTCATTTCGAGATTTTAAATTGGATTGATTTTTATGCATGGACAATTTGTTGGATTTTATATTGATATACATTTATTTTTAAAATCAGTTTGAATGTGATTCGAAATTTCAGGATTAAAAACAGTTCAGACCGCACCAAAATATGCAAAATTTCGTATAATTTTTTAACCGTGGCCACAATATGGGTTGTAATGCTAACAAAAAGAATATGGGCTCCAAAAAAAACCTTAAGAATTAGCAAATGGGCTATAAATTATTACAAATAATGGCAGATGGGCTGTATGATGTTTTCCACAGATTTGAAGCTTTCCTAAAAAAAGGTTGACGCACAAGCAGTGACTTTTGGATGTCCATCCAACGGCCGTCGTGCTTCTTCAATCTCTCCTCTTCTTGCTCTAGACGCTCAAACGAGCGTCGGCGGGACTGCCTGCTCCCTCCTCCCCGCGGTCGGCTGTGCTGCCGCGCAGGCCTCACCGCCCCACGGTACTTCCATCGCTGTCCTAGCCATCCCTCTACTCACCCACACCTGCTGTTATTCTCCGGCGACGGCAGACGAACCAGTCAAACCTAGTATAGTCGTACTCCCCTTCGCAGGGGAAACAACTGCCGAGTCTTCCCTGCCTCTGTGTCGTTCCCTTCCTAGGCCTCAGAGTCGTCCACCGCCCTTGCTCTCGACTCGGCGTGGTCAACGTGGTCAAGGAACGACTTCCATCGGAAGAGTACTGTATGTGGAGAGGCTAACAGCTGGGTCCACGGCAGCCGCAAGGAAGTGCCTCCTTATTACGCGGAAAATAATTATTCCTCCACCTGATAGCGGGGACCCACCGGACGGGCCACCATATTTGGCGAAAAAACGTCCCCCCTGACTGCTGGGACCCACAAGACGGTCCACCGTATTTCACCAAAAAAACGTTCCCCCCGCTGTCAGCTCGGACCCATCGGAAGTGCCTCCTTATTACGCACAAAAAATTAATACTCCCCCTGCTAGTTGGGTGCCACCGTGGTGGGTGGCTGACTTGTGGGCCGACTAAGTTGACGGGGACAGAGTGCTTTGTCAACTTAGTCAATATGAACGATTCTAGCTCCAATGACCGTACGATGTCCATCCAACGGCCGTAATGCTTCTTCAACCTCTGGTCTTGTTTCTCCAGCCGCTCAAAGCAGCGCCGTTCGTGCCGCATGCCCCTGCCTCCCATGGCCGGCTGTGCTGCCGCAGAGGCCTCACCGCCCCCTACTATTCCCACCGCTGGCCAGGCCATCCGTCTACTCACCCACCCCCCATGTTATTCTGCGGCGAAGGTAGCCTCACACCCTAGCGAACCAATGAACCCTCGTAATCCTCTATGCGTGGGCATCCACTTCCGCGTCTTCCCTGGCTCCGCGTCATCCCGTTCCTAGGCCTCGCCGTCGTCCACCGACCTGGTGCTCTCGGCACGGTGCGGTCAACGTGGTCAAGGAACGGCTTCCATCGGATGTGGACTGTACGTTGAGAGGCTGATAGCTGGGTCCACGGCCGCAGCAAGGAAGTGCTTCCTTATTACGCACAAAATAATTATTCCTCCAGAGGGGACCCACAGGACGGGCCACAGTATTTCGCGAAAAAACGTTCTCCCCTGAATGTTGGGACCCACCAGCTACATCTTCGCACGGAAGGAAGTGCGTCTGGGCAAAAAAAATGATTCGCCCCCTGACTGCTGGGACCCACCAGCTACATCTTCGCACGAAAGGAAGTGCCAGACAGTCGGGACCCACCTGGTCGAAGCGTACGTAGCGTTGTCATTTTGGTCGCGAACGTGTACGTACATACTGGTCGATGTAGAGGCGCGCACATGTCGTAGTAGAGGTGCGCACGTAGCATGTACACGTACGTACAGCGGCATGTGTGCAAGAAAAAAATACGGCCACGTACGTACATACGGGCAGGGTCTCGAACGCCTACTCGCGCATACGGACGGCCAGGGCTCGTGTACCTGGCTAGGTCGGAACGGAGAAACTGCGTCATCGTCGTGTTCATAGGGAGGCAACGGAATACGTCGTGTTCATCGGGAGGCAATGGAATGCATGGGAGCCAACCGGCTTGGACGGAACAGCCAATGGAAATGAGGCCTGGCGTACCGAAGAACGGAGGAAACGGTCTTGTGTTCGACCGGCCACGTTCGAAACGGGATCCTGTTCATCAGGAGGGGTTTGGCGTACCGCAAAACGAAGGAAACGGACCTCCTACATTCGAAACGGGGGTCCTGTTGATCGGGAGGGGTGTGTCGTACCGCAAAACGTTGGAAACGGACTTGTGTTGGAGCGCTACGGTCGAAACGGGGGTCCTGTTCATCAGGAAGGGTCTGGCGTGCCGCAAAATGGAGGAAACAGACTTGTGTTGGAGCGCTATGGTTGAAACGGGGGTCATGTTCATCGGGAGGGGTGTGGCGTACCGCAAAACGGGACTCCACGGGATACTGTTCATCACCACCGTCGCCCCCTCCAGCCTCCACAGGCTACTGTTCATCCACCATTGGCCTCCTCCAGCCTCCACCTGCAACTATTCAGCCTCCACCACGCGCTACTCCACCGGCTACTGTTCAACTAGCCCTCTCCACGGGCTCCTGTTCAACCACCCCTCCACGGGCTACTGTTCATCCAGCCCTCCACCGTCTACTGTTCATGGAGCCCTCCACGGGGTCGTCTTCATGCAGCCCCAACCGGCTCGATCAAACGGGGTCCTGTTCATGCAGAGGCAACACCACGGGGTCCTGTTCAGCCACCCC
>LR738709.1:182098096-182132710 GCA_902687465.1 Secale cereale | reverse complement strand
CCTCAGTAACGGTCACTGTTGATGCAGAGGCAGCATCGATTGGCTTCAGTTAGCATCAGTAGAGAAGGAATCGCTTGATCGGGTTCAGTTAACAGCCATCGATCGATTGCTCGGGTTCAGTAACGCGTAGCCTGGAGTGCAATTGCTCGGGTTCAGTTAGAGCCCAGCGCCTCGTTCGGGTTCAGGTAGAGCCCAACGCCTCGCACCCATGCGCGTGCGTGTACGAGAGAAATGCGCATCGCTCGTCCCCGACCACCCACCGTAACCGGGAACACCCCGATATTTTCCTCGCCCTCGTTTCTACCACGGTTTTTTTCGTCATGGACGGCCCAAAGAATGTCATGCAGCTGCGTCTCTGGCCCGCCCAGGACGAAAATACCCATTTTTGGTCATGGTTTTTTGTCATAGAAGTAGGACCCCACCACATCTATGATGATACCGTCTTTTGTCACAATTATTGTCATAGAAGTGTCATAAGTATGACAGAAAAAAGTTTCATTCGGCCCAAAATGTCACATATGTGTCTTTTTTTGTAGTGTATGCGCAAAACGGAATTATAAGCATGGAGTTATGACATGGCAAATAGGGCAACAAAATGTCAGATTCCAGGGACTTAGTGGAATTTTACCCTCCGAAAAGTCAAACGTGGACGAGGAGATCCGGACGGAGGGATCCGGGATGGACGGAGGCGTTTGGTTCAGTGCATGGGTGGATCTGATCACACCCGATGAGATCTAGCCGGAGTGGGGCCCGGCGGCGGCGGATCTCGCCGGATGAGCGTGGCCGGCGGCGGATGAGGCGGTCGAGGCCGGCCGGCGGCGGATGAGGCGGTCGAGGCCGGCCGGCGGTGGGGCGACAAGGGGCCGGCGCGGCTCGGCGCGGCGGCGGGAGCTCGCGGCGGCAGCTGAGCTTGGCGGCGGTGCCGGCCGGAGAGGCGGAGGCGGCCAGTGCGGGCTCGCCGGGGCGCGGCGGCGGCGGATGTGTGTGCCGACGGCGGGGAGGATCGGTCAAGGCGGCCGAGGTGCGGGGCCGAGGCACGGAGGCGGCAGCGCGACGCGCGGGCCGGGCGGGCCCCACCTACGCCCGGCGGGCCGGCAGCGCCGGTGGAGGTGGATGGCGGCGCGCGCCACATCACACAACGTGGTTGGACGAGGGGGGCGGGGTGGACGCGTCCAGCGCCGGCGGACATGTCCGGCGCGCGGAGGAGTTGTGGGGGCGCAGAAAAAAGGGAAGAACTAGGGTTTCCTCTCAGATTTGGATGGGGGAGGCTATTTTATAGGTAGAGGGAGCTAGGAGAGTCCAAATGAGGTGCGGTTTTCGCCCACACGATCACGATCCAACGACCGAGAGCATGGAGGTGGTTAGGATGGGCTAGTGGGCCCTTGTGGAGGGGTCATGGGCCAAAAGAGATAGCGCTTCTGGTGTTAACGCGGATAACCGTTGGAGTATCAAACGACCTCCAAACGAGATGAAACTTGAATGGCGATCTACCTGCACTATAACAACACCGCATGACAACTTTCACCTCATTCCAAGAATTTTTTTCGGCCACTTACAGCAGGAGGACTCGGGGCCACCACGGGCATGTGTGTGAGTGTCGGAACTCGAAAGGGCAACGAGGAGAGACGAACATGACCGGGTGCAAGTGAAAACACGAATGCAATGCAATGATCATGATGATATATACACACGCTTAACACAAAAACACAAAATACCTGAAATCAAGGATGAGCCCAGAATGGAATTGATTAAGTCAACGAAGAATATATTGCCATATAAGGAAGTTTTACATCTGGGGCGTTACAAACTCTCCTCCACTACGAAATGATCACGTCCCGAGATCTAGGACTGAAAGAAAGTGGGATACTCGGAACGCAGATGATCTTCTCATTCCCATGTAGCTTCTTAGTTGGTATGGTGTGACCACCTGACTTTCAAGAATTTGATGGACTTGTTGCGGTTCTTGTGCTCAGTTTCTTCAAGGATAGCAAAAGGGTGCTCACGATAAGACATGTCTAGCTGAAGATCAGTCTCTTCAAAAGGAATAGTGCGTTCAAGCGTCTTGCAGAACTTGCAGAGTTGAGACACGTGAAACACATCATGCACATTTGCATTGGAGGGAAGCTCGAGTTGGTAGGCTAGATCGCCTCTCTTGACAATTATTTTGAAATGGCCCACATACTTGGAGCAAGCTTGCCCTTGATACCGAACCTCTGAGTGCCTTTCATGGGACAAACACGGAGATATATATGATCTCCAATGTCAAAAGCCAAATCTCGGTGTTTGTCATCATAGTAGCTCTTCTGGCGCGATTGCGCGGCTTTGAGATTCTCACATATGACTTTGCACATCTCTTTGCCCTCTGAGATCAAATCATTGCCAAGGAGTTGACGTTCACCAGTCTCGGACCAGTTGAGAGGGGTACGACATTTCTGCCATAGAGAATTTCAAACTGTGCTTTGCCTGTACTTGCTTGGAAGCTGTTGTTGTAGGAGAATTCGGCAAATGGAAGGCAGTCTTCCCATTTCATACCAAAGGATATTACACATGCCCTGAGCATATCTTCAAGAATTTGGTTCACTCTTTCGACTTGGCCACTAGTCGGAGGGTGAAAAGTTGTGCTGAAGCGAATCTTGGTACCCATAGCTGACTGGAAGGAATCCCAGAATTTGGAAGTGAACAAGCTTCCACGATCTGAGGAGATTACTTGAGGGATACCATGCAAGGAGACAATTCTGGAGGTATACATCTCTGCCAGTTGTGCTGCGTTGATGGATTCCTTGACTAGAAGAAAATGAGCCACTTTTGTGAGCTTATCAATCACCATAAGATATCGTCGTTTCCTTGCTTGGACTTGGGGAAGCCGGTGACGAAATCCATCTGAATGTGATCGAATTTCCACTCGAGAATAGGTAGAGGTTGAAGGAGTCCAGCTGGACGTTGATGCTTTGCTTTCACTCTTCGGCAGACATCACACTCGTTCACGAATTGAGCAATTTCTCTTTTCATGTGAGTCCACCAATAGGATTGCCTAAGGTCATGGTACATCTTGGAGCTTCCTGGATGTATCGAGAGGAGTGAGTCATGTGCTTTGTTCATTACGAGCTTCCTGAGATCACCTTTGGGAACCACAATTCTGTCGTCAAAGAACAAAGTGTCTCTGTCATCAATGCGATAGCACTTGTACTTGGGAGTACCCTTGGCAATACCATGTTTCACCTTCTGCACAATAGCATCACTTAGTTGGACTTGACGGATTTGATCCTCCAAAGTTGTTGTTACTTGAAGGTTGGCAAGAAATCCTTGCGGAACAACTTGAAGGTTGAGCTTCCGGAATGCTTCACAGAGATCCGGTTGGAACGGTTTGAGGATGAGACTGTTGCAATAAGCCTTTCTACTCAAGGCATCTGCAATGCCATTGGCCTTGCCCGGAGTATATTCAATGCTCAGGTTGTATTCTTGAATCATTTCAACCCAACGAGTCTGAAGGATGTTAAGATTTGGCTGGGTGAAGATGTGCTTCAGGCTCTTGTGATCGGTGAAGATGTCCACTTTTCTGCCCAACAGAAGCTGTCTCCACGTGATCAAGGCATGAACAACTGCTGATAGTTCGAGATCATGTGTGGGGTAATTCTTCTCATTTGGTTTAAGCTGACGTGAAGTGTATGCAACGATATTCTTGTCTTGCATGAGAACACCACCGAGACCTTGCAAATAAGCATCACAAAAGACTTCATAAAGCTTGGACTCATCCGGAGGAGTAAGTACCGGCGCAGAAATGAGCTTCTCTTTGAGAGTATTGAATGCCACATCACAATCAGGAGTCCACAAGTACTTGACATTCTTTTGCAATAGGTTGGACATAGGCTTGGCAATATCGGAGAAGTTCTCAATGAACCTTCTGCAATAGCTTGTGAGGCCGAGGAAAATCCGGAGTTGTTTGACATTCTGAGGAGGTTTCCACTTCACAATAGCTTCGACCTTCTCGGGGTTAACATAAATGCCCTTGGTAGAGATAATATGACCAAGATAGAGGACTTCATCAAGCCAGAATTCACATTTGGAGAACTTCACATAAAAGCGGTGCTCACGGAGCCTGTCAAGAACCAAACGGAGGTGCTTGACATGGTCTTCTAAAGTCTTGGAGAATACCAAGATATCATCGAGGTACACGAGGACGAACTCATTGTTGTAGGGGTTGAATATGAAGTGCGTCATCCGCGAGAAGGTGGGTGGAGCATTTGCAAGCCCAAAATACATGACTGTGTGCTCGTAGGAGCCATAACTCGTCCTGAATGCGGTCTTGGGGATATCCTCTTCACGGATGTGAATTTGATGATAGCCCATCCGGAGATCAAGCTTCGAGAAAACCTTGGCTCCTTTGAGTTGCTCGAACAGTTCATTGATACTTGGGAGAGGGTACTTATTCTTAATTGTCTTCTTGTTCAATGATCGGTAATCAATGCACAATCGCCCCGTACCATCCTTCTTCTTGACAAAAAGAACACCGCAGCCCCAAGGAGAAGAACTTGGTCTGATCAGACCCATGCGTTCTTGCTCGTCAAGTTGCTTCTTCAATTCCTTCAACTCTTTAGGAGAAAGCTTGTACGAACGCCGACTGGCTAGCTCCGTACCAGGTTCAAGTTCAATGACGAATTCAATTAGACGGTTTGGAGGCATGCTTGGAAGAACTTCAGGAAATATATCCTCATATTTACAAACCACCGGAATCTGGGATATGGTGTTAATCTCAACCTTGTCATTGAGAGAGAATAGCCTGATTGTGTTATCTCGAGCTGCGAAGATAATCACGTCTTCGGAAGGATGAGTTATATTCACCTCTCTGTTAGCACAATTGAGAAGAGCATCGTGCTTAGAAAGCTAATCCATTCCAAGAATAAGATCAATGTCAGAGTTGCCAAGAACCATAGGCGAAGCTAAAAATTTATAATTGCACATCTTGATGGAGACATCCGGAGCAATCATCTTGGTATGCATTAACAAACCCGGAGAAGAAACTGCTATTTTCCTAGGTATCTGAACAGAATGCAAGTTGTGCATGGATGCAAACGGCTTTGATATGAATGAAATGGATGCACCAGAATCAAATAACACTTTAGCAGGAATATCGTTGACCGGAAGAGTACCCATTATCACATCAGAAGAATCCTCTGCTTGAGCTGCATTCATCATGTTCACTCTTGCTATATTGGGGTTGTGCTTGATAATAGCATTGCTTGGAGGTCTGACCGGAGGAGGAGGCGGAAGGCGCCTTTGGTTGGTGCATCTGTTTGCATAGTGACCCTTCTGACCACGCTTGTGACAAATGACCTTTGAGAGCGGGCGCTGAGGAGGAGCACTAGACTTTGGAGCTTGGTATTGAGACTTGTTCTACTTGCTTGGGTTGGGTGGGTTGGAAAATCCACAACCACCTGAGTGCTTGTTCTGACTCAGAGGACAGAGCACTGGAGGAGGTGGGAGCGATCACTTCTGCTGCTTGGCGACCACTTGAGAGGAAGAGGAGGAGTGAACAACATCTCTTATCCTCTTTTTGGAAGCTTCACATTTGAGCTGAGTTGCCTCTTGCTTGAGAGCCATGTTGTACAATTGATCATATTCATCTGGCTCGAACAGAGTGAGTGCAAGTTGGAGTTCATCTTTCAGACCACCTCGGAACTGGTAGATTTTGCTCTTGGCATCTGGAATGTCTTGCTTCGCATAACGAGGAAGATTCTGGATCTTGACATTGTACTGGTAGACAGACATGGCCTTGCTTCAGATTGCGAAACTGCTCACCCATGCCTTCAATGACACTGGTAGGGATGTGATGAGAACGGAAATCGCGACAAAAGTCAGTTCAAGATATCTCACGGCCCGCTCTGGAGTCTTTGTATTGTTGCCACCAATCTACAGCTTGGTCTTTGAGTTGGAAAGCGGCAAACTTGACATAATCCTCAAGTCTTACATTACTGCATTCGAAGTGCTTCTTGATGTCTGTGATCCAATCTTCAACATTGAGTGGATCAACATAGTAGCTAAAAGACTTGGGTTGATTGGCAAGGAATTGGTTCAGACTAGCAAAGTGAGGTTGATTGAACATATTTCCTTGGCCTTTGTTCCCTTGATTGCCTTGATTCCCTTGATTTGCTTGGAAACTCTGCATCATTTGCATGAGCATCTGCGTATTTGCGTTGGTTGCTTGCATAATCGATCTCTATGCCTCAGCTGGAGGAGGAGGGGAAGGTGGATGCTCTTCTTCACCCTCTGGGTTCTGGCTGGGAACTTTCTTACGTGCCATCCTGAAGATCATGACAACCGTTAGCCATTGAAGCAAAATAATAAATATGCTGAATCAACAGCTAGATATTTGCAACATATAGTCTTCACAGTGAACATCCGGAAAAAAATTGAACAAATGAATTCCATAGCTTAATCGTACATTAACTTGTCGAGAAGCCACTTGGGAGAATAAAATGATAGATTAAAACAACAAGGTAACAGATGGAACAAATACATAATAGTGGTTTCGTCCCACATGTTCGTGTTGATGCCCCATGGCACGTGTTACAAAGGGCCATGTAATCCCCGGATCAGCATAGCCAAGGATCCTTTAAGATGCAACCCCCTAGTGTGACAACGCCCATGATAACCTCTCCACTAGATGTTGAACCCGAACCTCATATCATGCACCCGTTGGAAGATTACCTAAGAGCTACTTGAATCCCACCTATTAATTCTCGAAGCTTTTGGGTTATGCAATCTGGTGTTGGGGATACAGGGGAAGCACCGCATATCACTCAACTAATAAATCCTACATCGAACTGTACCCATCCGTCAACACATAACCAGGCACCTTCGGAAACCGTTTACCTCGGACCTTCGAAATGCATCCGCTATACTTGCTGTAGCAATAATCCCGAACTATCCCCCAAGTACTGGGTGACGTCGGGGTTATCTCACCACCAGACACGCATAGAAGAGTTTTCGATGTTGGCCACCTCCGGTATTCTAGAACCGCAACGATACAATTGTGACGACAACACCTCAGAGCTCAACTCCCCAGGACACTGCCACAACCCCTAAATGACAGGAGGCACCAAGAACAATGTTCTCGTCACAATGATATCGGAACAATCCAAACAATACCCGCGTGATCCTAATTTTTTTTGGGTGAAAATTGAGGATAGTGATGTTAAAACAACGTCAGGAGTCCTCAACAGAGCGACGAAGGGGATGAGGAGTAAAAAGAAATCCTACTCTCTGATATATATATGACTCAAAACATTTTTTGTGTGTGTGTGCCTAAACTCAACATCGGCAGCGGTTCGATCAATCAGGAGGCTCCTAGGTCGGAGAAGGCTCTGAATACCAACTTGTAATGCCCAGGATGCGACTATATATCCTACGTGTGGAGGCACCAGTTAAAGACATAAGCGCATTCTGGAATGATCGCAAGCGTGGTATCTTTGCACAACTCATGTAAAGAAGAGGGATGAAAGGGTAAAATAGTTGGCTTACACTCGCCACGTCACACAATTGATACAATAGCATACATTCATCCAAATAACATAGGGTCCGACTATGGACAAAATCAAACGAGAAAAGATACCACAACCACAAGTCCTGATCGCCCCTAGTAGGAACCACTACTGATCATTGGGATACGTCACATACATACGGCCACGCTCTTCATCGAACTCCCAGTGAAGTTCTTGACGATCTCATCCGTCGCACTCAGATGTAATTGCATCTGATGTGTTGTGTAATCTGTGAGTCACAAGGACTCAGCAATCCCATCCCGGGTATCAAAACTAACAAAGCCTTTAGGTGTGGAGAGGTAATAAAGTGGCTGCACCAAGCAATAAGCAACTAGCTTACGAATTCAGAGCGAGAAGAGGATATGGGCCAACTGTCACCAAGGTTGATCAATAAGTGATCCTAGCTACTCACTTTCATGCATAACCCCACTGTGTTCACTTTCCGAAAACCCCTTCGAAAAGAGACCATCACGGTTACTCACACAGGTAGTGTATTCTTAAGGATATGGTGTCAAGTTATGTACAACCGGATATTTACAAATTCCCCATCTGCCACATAACCACGGGCACGGCTTTCGAAAGTTCATAAACCTACAGGGGTGTCCCAACTTAGCCCATCACAAGCTCACGATCCGCGGAGTCGCAACTCCATGTTGGGAAGACCCTAGTATTCTCGGAAGCCCGTGCTCAAGACATTTCGACAAAGGTTAAACTAATCCAGCAAGTCTGCTCGATGTGCCAACAAATCTAGATAGGAGTCGCACGTATCTCGTTCTCGGGGCACACCGGATAGGCAAGACATCGGGTTGGCTGAGACCCTGGTTGCCCAGGGGGCACCGGACATCGCCCAGTTGGACCAACACTCAGAGGAGCAGTGGCACGGGTTGTTGTTTAAAAGAATCCTCGGGTTAATTACTCCCTATGCATTTTTAGTTATTAGGAAAATGGTAAAACCAAGGTTGGGCCTTGTTGGAAAAGCTTTAAGCAATGCAAATTATCAAGGAGGCCCAGAAACCCCAACCGTGTTAGGAACGCAAAATCAAGGAACAGAACACCGGTTTATCGGGTCCTAAGATGGCATGAGTGGAACAAAACACCAAGCCGAAGGCCAAGCCTTCCACCCATTAACAATATATATGTGCATTAATTTAATTAAGATATATATTTTGTTATCCAATAAACAAGTCCAAACATGGAGAAATCTTCAAACTTCACATGCAACTAACAACGCTATAAGAGGGGCTGGGCAAAAGCGTACTTAGCCAAACAACGGTTTGCTAGGAAGGTGGTTAGAGTGTTTAATGGCAACATAGGAGGCTTACAAGACAAGAATAGGCAAAGCGGCATAGCTATAGAGCGAGACAACTAGCAAGGCAAAGATAGAGATGATACCGAGGAACGGTCGTCTTGCCCGTTAAGTCATCGGTGGGATGGTAAGACGGCTCCTCAAACCTAGTGTGAACAAGATCCTCGATCTCGGTATTGGCTCCCGGCTCAACCCAACACAAGAGCACAACAACGGCATGTGATAGCCTCGCTTAATAGGGATGATAGACTACTCATATCAATAAGGAATTCCTTCTTTTCCGGGAGCCCATTCTGATAGAACTCCAAAGTTAAGCGTGCTCAGCTTGGAGTAGTTTCACGATGGGTGACCGATCGGGAAGTTGCTCCCGGGTGCGCCGAGTAAGGACAAAGTGCGCAGAAAAGACTAGTATTGATCTATGAGGCCAGTCTAGATCCCGCCAAGGGTAACGACCAACGCCGGGTGTGTCCGGGGCGTTACAAGTTGGTATGTGATAGCCTGGCTTAATAGGGATGATAGACTAGTCATATCAATAAGGAATTCCTTCTTTTCCGGGAGCCCATTCTAATAGAACTCCAAAGTTAAGCGTGCTCAACTTGGAGTAGTTTCAGGATGGGTGATCCACCGGGAAGTTGCTCCTGGGTGCGCACGAGTAAGGACAAAGTGCGCAGAAAAGACTAGTATTGATCTGTGAGGCCAGTCTAGATCCCGCCAGGAGTAACGACCACCGGCGAGTGTGTCCGGGGCATGACAAGTTGGTATCAGAGCCAAGATCAATCATGGTGCAATGCACGAACAACATGATGCAAGACATGTCATGGGATGCAAGTCATGATGTGCGTATGCATGAGGATGCTCTCGAGCCTAAAAGAGAAGATGATGGAAATGGCTTCAACTTGGGCAACCAAGCAAACCACAAGATAGAGGGGAAGTTTTTGGTCGAAATCGATATAAGGATCACCGGAAATGGATGCACGGTTTGCAAATGGCAAGCAAAACAAGATGCAATGAAAAACTGAAGTTGATAGCAACATGGCATCTTTGAAGCAAGGTTTAAATATGCTACAGCACCCAAACATGAAGACAAAAGGCATGGATGTGAAAAGACATGATTCTCAACAAGTATGAACTCAGAGCACACCCAAAACTTGCTGGAAAACAATTAAACTAGCATGGAAAAATTCAATAAGTTAACAGATTTCTGAGACTTAGTGAAATTGCTAGGCATGCAATCAGGAACGATTTGTTGCTGTCTTTGGAGGCACACAACAACAAGCATAACAAGTATAACAAGCATGAAATTCACATGAGCATGAAGAAGACATATTATACTTCCAATTCATCCAAAGAATCAAGTCATTCCATGCAAGGGTTGCTTAACACAAGCTTTGCCAACTTAAATGTTATGTTAACAGCCTGACAGTTTTAATTTCAAGCATTCTGAGAGCAACATTATAACAAGCTACGGTAGGGTATATATGCAAACAAAGGCATGGATTGATAGGCAACAACATGGACATCAAGACATGCTCCCTAGTTAATCCAAAGAATTCATGTAAAAGATTGTGGCATCAAGTTTACATGGCAACATGTTATTACAGATTCCAGACTTAGCAGATTTTCACTAAGTATAAAACAACAGCATTGGCATGGCATGTTTACAAGCTTGTTTAAGTCACCACAAAGCATATAATGGAAAACCAAATGCACCACTTCAAAGATGACATGCTTATGCTCCTAAAACATGTTGACATGTGGCACACAACAAAATCACACAAAATGCGATGAAAAAGACAAATCATCAAGTGTTAACAATTTCAGCAACTTAACAGCAACATGTACTTTTGTAGCAGGGTTAAACATGGCATAATGCAACCTAACATGTATGCAAATTCATCCATCATGAAGAGAATCACAAGACAAACATTTTGACATATCATACACTCCATTTGGACCAACGTGCACAAAGTTCCGACCTCACGAACATGCCCACATATTGTTAACAAACAACTAGTGCTGAAACAATAACATCTAATAGCAGTTTGGCAACGAATATTAAGACATCTAGATGAACCCTAACATGCATAAAACCGATGCTATCACGTAGAGCACTTCGAGACGAACATTTTGATATATCATATGCGAGAAACAGAGTTATGACATGGCAAAGAGGGCAACAAAATGTTAGATTCCAACGGACATAGTGGAATTTTACACTCCGAAAAGTCAAACGTGGACGAGGAGATCCAGGACGAAGGGATCCGGGATGGACGGACGCGTTTGGTGGATCTAATCCCACCCGGTCAAGTCTGGCCGGAGCGGGGCCCAGCGGCGGCGGATCTCACCGCAGAGTCGCTGGAGGAGCGGGGCAGGCGGCGGATGAGGCGGTCGAGGCCGGACGGCGGTGGGGCGGCGAGTGGTCGGCGCGGCTCGGAGCGGTGGCGGGTGCTCGCGACGGCGGCGAGTGTGGGCTCGCCGGGGCGCGGCGGCGACGGAGGTGTGCGCCAGCAGCGGTGAGGCTCGGTCGGAGCGGCCGAGGCGTGGGGCCGGGGCACGGAGGCGGCGGAGCGACGCGCGGGCTGGGCGCCCCGCTTGGGCCAGGCGGGCCAGCGGCGCGAGTGGAGGTGGATGGCGGCGCCTGCCATGTGGCGCAACGTGGTTGGACGAGGGGGGCAGGGCGGACGTGTCCGGCGCGTGGAGGAGCTGCGGTGGCGCGGAAAAAAAGGGAAGAACTAGGGTTTCCTCTCAAATTTGGACGGGGGAGGCTATTTTATAGGTAGAGGGAGCTAGGAGTGTCCAAATGAGGTGCGGTTTTCGCCCACACGATCACGATCCAACGACCGAGAGCTTGGAGGTGGTTAGAATGGGCTAGTGGGCTGTTGTGGAGGGGTGCTGGGCCAAAAGAGATAGGGCATCTAGTGTTAACGAGCTTAACCGTTGGAGTATCAAACGACCTCCAAACGAGATGAAACTTGATAGGTGGTCTACCCGCACTATAACAACACCGCACGACAACTTTCACCTCATTCCGAGAACGGTTTTTGGCCACTTACAATAGGAGGACTCGGGGGCACCATGGGCACGTGTGTGAGTGTCGGAACTCGAAAAGGGCAACTGGGAGAGACAAACATGACCGGGTGCAAGTGACAACACGAATGCAATGAAATGCTCATGATGACATGACATGGATGATATAAACACACGCTCAACGCAAAAACACAAAATACCCGATATGAAGGATGATCCTAGAATGGAATTAATTAAGTCAACGAAGAATATATTGCCATATAAGGAAGTTTTACATCTGGGGTGTTACAGCAGCATAGCAGGAGTGAAGTTACCATAGAAGGCCATGTCCACATGAAACCATCATCAAAGACAGTAAGTGAAACTTCAAGACTATTATTGCGCAAGATGTTGTCTGCTGGAATTAATTTAGGTGGTGCAGAGCTAGAAGCTTCCTGTAGCCAGAACCGATCCATAAGAGCTAATGGAACCAAGACATAAGAATCTGAGATAGTGGCACTAGAATCAGTATTGTTGCTCATTGAGATGGAGTCATTCCAAGCAGCTGCTGGGCTGTCATGAGTGTTGTTAGGTGGCACAATGCCATGATCCACCTGCAGACCTTCACCAGCAAGCCATTCCTGAAAGTTGTAGAGCATTGGTGGCTCCTTTGAGGGAGGGGGAGGCCAGACACCCCATTCAGGATGGATGTCAATATCATTATCCTGATCCACAACAACATTGTCATCTTCCATATTAGGATCATCATTAGGGACTGCATTTTGAGCCAGCCCATTTTGCAATTGCTGCTGGTACATCTGCTCATCATTAAGTCCATCACTGTGCAAAGGATGAGGAATGCCATTCTCAGGAAGGGGTCTTCCCCAGCCGGTGGTACTTCCGGCAAGTGAGCATTCCTATCGTTGCAAAGGATGAAGAATGCCGACTGTTGTCGTGGGTTTTTTCCTCTTCCTTCTCGTGATATACCTTTTGATAATGCACGGGAAGGAAGAGAAGAATGACCGTCACCGATGGTCGCAAATGTCAGAGATGAAGAATCCCGACTGTCGAATATATACACACGTGAGCTGAGAGTTTTCAAGAAACTACTCGTCATAACGATAGTCAACCCGTGATGAATGATTATGATCCAATTTCGTTTTTGTAGTACATATATTTAATTTTAGAAGTTTAATATTTGAATTATGAACATAGGAAATGTCGTCCGATAACGATAGTCCCCGGAACGTGAATGGTGCGGCGACGACCGTGGTCTTTGCGACAGGCCTCACCTGGTAGAAGTTCGGCGATTTAGTATTAAGCTCCTGGAGGCCTTTGATGTTGAAACGGTAGCATGACTTCTGCTTCTTCAACATGTAATTTATGTCTTTTACAATTTGACTAGCTTATCCCATGCCATGCATGACGCTATGTCTTGGAGCATATGGATTTCGATGATCATGAAAACATGGAGACAAAGATTAGTTCATCTAAGGATCCATCATGGTTATAATTTTGTTGTAAATCTATACAATTCTGAGAGCGCATCCCATTTTGTTTGCCCGAATTGGGAAGCACTTTGCAAGACGTATGATTTCAATGAGCGTATGCTTGTCACCTTGGATCTTGGTGATCCTAACATCGACAAAGAGAATATGGACATTTGGGTTCTTGTTGATACGCTTCCAATTCTACCACCATGTGAGTTTCTCAAACATATTTATTAAGTAATTTATATTGTTTATTTCAAAATAGTTGACAGGTTATTTCCATGGGCTTTTATCAGTTTTTCCATCCATTAGTTTTGCCACTAAAAAGTTTCACTGCTCAAAAATGCCACTGTTCCGTTAGACACGTGCCCAAAAAAGCCATTTTTGATTGTTACCGTCATGTCAAAGAAGGTTGACCGAAGGTATATGACGAAAATACCCCTACCCCGTTTGTCAACTATCATCTCTTCGTTTGAGCTATGGGCCCATAGATAAGGCGAGCATGAAAAATGGAGACGAAAATTGGAGCCAGGGGGTTTCGAACCCAAGACCACGACCTGGACAGGCGCGCGTGGTGACCATCTGAGCTAAGGGAAAGTTTTGACATTGAAGCAAATATACATCCTATATCCTTTAGGTAAATAATATTCAAACCAAACAGTATATAATATTGTTTCTTGTTGCTCGCTACTCCATTTCAACAACTAGCTAATTCATGCATCACCCACTAATTGAGAGCAACAACAAATATGATAGCAGGAGCACATAATTTTCTAAATTTCTCTGAAAATTTCAGCATGGTGCTTCACCATTTTTCTGAAAACAACACAAACATAGCAAGGTTTACAAACTTTACATGTGCAGCCTATTTTATTTCTAGTATATGTAATTCCATATCCATCCTGACCATAAAAACACGTGTACGAAATTGCACGTGAGTATGAACAAGGCACCAATCAGCTACTACAAATACTACACAATAAATTCCATCTCTACAAGGTACTATGAGCCACACACGCACCACAGTAAGAATTAGCATACTCACCCTGCAGGAATTTCAGAGGCTACAACATGCTGGGGCGTCCGGTGGCCGTCGCATCTCTCTGATTCAGGACCGTTGTCCGTCGCCATTGGCATGGAACAAATCACTTCAAGGCGTCGTAGGAGGTGGTGGAGCTGTACTCAAGAGGAGCTGCGGAGTCAGGCGGGAGAAGCGCTGGAGCTGCCTGCCTCGATTGGCGGTGTTGTGTGGGAGGCAAAGCCGAAGCCGCGTAAGAGGCAGCGCTGGGCGGGCAGCGCGACGGCTGTAGGGAGTGGAGGCGCGCCAGAGCTGGGCTGGTAGCTGTTGAGGATCGGCACGTGGCGGCTAGGGAAAGTAATACAAGAAGGTTAGGTACTCGATAATATTTCATACATTTTTTCCACAAACAAATGATTTCATTGGATGTGGTGGATAGTTTGCCCGCTCACCACACTCAGGTCTCTGGTTCGATCCACCTGGTCGCTCTTTTTCCTTGTAATTTATTTTCCAACTCCTTTAGAAGTTGGGCCCAAACCATGGAGAGATTACTTGCAAATGAGACTAGGGGCATTATAGTCATATAACGTGGTCAATGTCCATTGACCTATTAGTAAACGTGAAAAATGGCTTTTTGAGCATGCTCCTAACAGAACAGTGGCATTTTTTAGAAGTGAAAAAAATTAGTGGCATAACTGACTAGTGTAGTACAACCGATGGCAAAACTAATAAAAACCCTATTTCCGTTAACAACTTATTTTCATTCTTCAGAAAATGTACGGAAGATGGTAGACAGAACCTACTACACTCATGGTGCAGAATTAACTTATCAGGAGAAAGATCATCTTATCTCATTTATTAATGATCTTGGGAATTACAATATCTATTATCAAATTGCTGCACATTATGGTCAATACGTGCCACTCGTGCACGTGTTGAACTACGGTAACATCCATGGAGATTGCATGATAAGATTATTTACTATTTATGACATCCGTGCATCTTTTGCATAAATTCTTCTAAAACTAAACTACATTGCTAACTACAAAGTTATTACTATGTTTTTCAATAGAAAATCACGAAGGATTGTGTGCCTCACTTGATGTTTCCGAAAGGTCGCCTTGATGTTATGAGCTTACGGCCAGGTCATCCAATGCATCACTGCTGTTCATACCGAATTTATATAACCGATGAAGACATGACAATCAAAGATTGGAAAAAATATTTGGTCAGCTGTAGGGAGCTATTTGGAAGCAACATTGTGTGAAGCGCAAGAATTGGAGACAGGATTATCTCCATTCTCCATAATGGAGAGTCAGGGCCTGTATTGTTTTATGCTATTCTACCTTAGAGAGGGTAGTTAGATTCTAGCTAATAATCATGATTAGGTACTGAGAACAATTAAGTAGGGTTGGTTAGATGACAATGATGATGATGAGTATGACTTGTCATCATGATAATGAGTAGAAATTGTACGATGATGATGAGTAGGACTTCTTATTATGATACCAATGATGAGTTATTTAATATTATGATGATGCATGATGCTTCGTTTTAATATGAACATGGTGAGTTATTATATATATAAGTGGGTGAAATAAACGTGGATTAGATTCAAGTTGAGGCAACATGTGGTGCATGCCGAAAGTACTACTAATCCAAACTTGGTCTAGTTTGGATTAGTAGTACATTCGATGTGCACCACATGTTGCGTCCACTTGAATCTAATCCATGTTCATTTCACCCACTATTATAAATAATAACTAATCATGCTCATAAAATCATATGATGAAAGTAATGTATATAAAACCTATACAAATACAGCGACAATAACCAGCATTTTCAAAAATGTAGGAAAATTTTAGTAGTAGCACTTCTCAGAAGAAAATGCTACTGCTACTTACTGTTATCAGCAAAGCTTTTCCTCAACAAGTGCTACTTCTAACTAGGTATAGCAGTAGCACTGGAAAACCAGCGCTACTGCTACCAGTTAGCTGTAATGCCTTAGTAGTAGCGCTGGACCCAGCGCTACTGCTATATGTATTGCAAGCGCTACTAGTAGGCTTTCTCATAGTCGTGACCCACTGGTGGTCGTAACTCCTGGCGGGATCTAGACTGGCCCCACAGATCAATACTAGTGTTTTCTATCACGCCCAAGATGCGACTCTATCCCGATCATGTGATGAATTAATGATTTGGGCGCAACCGAATTTCGAGCGCTTAGCAAGGTGGATATCATTACAACATACCATGTACTGAATATATGAGAACATGAGATAAAGGCTTACACTCGCCACAAATTACAACATGAATTCAACAATACATCAATACATAGCAAACATCATCCAGAAGAGAAAGATCTGACTACAGATGAAATCAAACGAAAAGGAGAATGACATCCACCCTTCTAATCCTAGGCTCCCAACCTGGAACCTATCCCTTGATCGAAGAAGGATAAGCAGAAGAACTCCAAAAGCAAACATGCATCACTCTCATGTCATATCATCGCATTACCTTCACCTGCAACTGTTGTGGTAGTAATCTGTGAACCACCAGGACTCAGTAATCCCATTACCATGGGTATCAAGACTAGCAAAGCTTAATGGGTAGGGAAAGGATAAGTGGTGAGGTTGCAGCAAGCGACTAAGCATTGTATGGTGGCTAACTTACGATTTCAAGAGAAAGATGAGAAGCTATGCATAGCGGTCACAAACTAGTAATGATCAATAAGTGATCCTGAACTACTTACGAATCAAACATAACCCCATCATGTTCTCTTTTCGAACTCACTCGAAAAGAGACGATCATGGTTACGCACACGGTTTGTGTATTTTATTTTGGATATGCTATCTAGTTCTCTAAAACCGGACATTTTAAGTTTCCTATCTGCCACATAACCGTGGGCACGGCATTCGAAAGATTAGATCCTCCAGTGGTGTCCCAACTTAGTCCATCACGAACTTTCACGATCAGCGGAGGAAAATCCTCCATTCCGGAACAACCCCATGAAACTCAGAATCCCAGTTCACAAGACATTTCGACAATGGTAAAACAAGTTTAGCAAGACCTCCCCATGTGCCGACACCCTGATAGTAGCCGCGTTTATCTCGTCTCAGGCCACGATCGGATAGGTCAAGCTACAGGTAAAACCAAATCCTTGGGTTTCCCCGTGGCGGCCACGTAGGCTGCCCAGTTTGGACCAACACTCATGAGGAGCACTGGCCCGGGTTGTTAAATAAGTCCTCAGGGTCCGGAAAGTCCCTATGCAATTGGGTCCCATAAACCTCGACCGTTTTAGGAACACGAAATCAAGGAACATAATATCGGTTTAGCGGAAACTAGGGCGCAAAGAGTGGAACAAAACACCAAGCAAAAGGCCGAGCCTTCCACCCTTTACCAAGTATATATGTGCATTAATTAAATAAGAGATATTGTGATATTCCAAGATATCCATGTTCCAACATGGAACAACCCGCAACTAGCAACGCTATAAGAGGGGCTGAGCAAAGCAGTAAGAGAGCCAAACAACGGTTTGCTGGGATGGTGAAAAAGGATAGAGGTTGTTTCATGGCATATTAGGAGGCTTGATAAACAAGTGGTAGGAAGCGCGACATAGTGATAGCATCGAGACAACTAGCATAGCAAAGATAGTAGTGAAATCCAAAGTGATACTCATCTTGCCTGATATCCTGCTAGGAAGAAGATCGAGTCCATGAAGAAGACGAATGGGCATAGTCGAACGAATCCTCACATTCCACCATGTTAGAGGAACTAAGAAGCAACACTGGAAAGAAGCACACAACATGGTAAACACACAAGCATAAACATGGCATGATGCACAAACAAGTATGATGCATGTATAGTTTAAATAGGGATGGCAAAGCAAAGTGCAACAAACAATACTACAAATTTAGTGGAGCTCAATATGCAACGAGTTGCATATTGAGGTAGCACCACATTCAATTATTTAGTTTGTTCTCATTTATATACAAGACAGGATTTAAATGTTGGGTTAACATAGAAAGAGGTGAAGCATAATTAATCTACCTATCTAGCCAATCTAAATGAGGCCGGAAACAACAAACAATAATTCGAGAAAATCCCCACATGTCATTTAGCAATTTTTAATGCAAAGAACAAATTTAAACATTTTAAATGTTGTTATCATGATGCGGATGACATATACAAGTTATATGCAATTTTATGATGATGTTGGCATGTTATAGGATATATGGAGCATTCTGTCACCATGACAGAAAGAAAGGGGTGCCACGGCAACAACAACGAAAATGGTTCCATGATAACATTTTGGTTATCCGACAACTCATCTATATTGACGGTGCAAAAGAAAGTGTGGATATGCGGAACATGCAAAAGAGGGTGGAGTGATCCCGGTTACCGGGTTCCCACGTTTTCATGACATGGCAAACGAGGAACATGCAGGCAACAATTTGGACACGGTGCAAACATGAGCATCTCAAACACACAATGCATTCGTGCACGGGTCATCGTCTCGACGGTTATACCTTTGAAGCGCGCGTTCGAGATGGTTCGGGTTCGATGTGTTGTAGTTGTTCATGGGTCGTCGTCGAAGTAATCGTACACGGCGATGGTAGTGGAAGTAGTTGAACATGTTTCGAAGATGAACTTGACGAATCCAAGGTCTTCGGGGTTGAAGGTAGTTGTACACGTTTCGGAGAGGAACTTGGCGTATCCATGTACTTGCTGTTCCAGTGTGGTAGTCGTTCACTTGACGGTCTTGAAGGATTCCAAGGGGTACTTGCCGATCCAAAAATGCTCTTGATCGTGGTGGTCAACCGGGACGTTGAGGTTGTCCTCTACGATAGGCCTTGGTGGCGTGACACAAGAAGGTCCAAGCGGTAGTGGCAGAAGTGGAGGAGAGCATGCGATGAGGCGTTGGAGGGCCGATGGCAGCAGGTGGTGGTCAATGAAGCAGGAAAAGGCCAGGGCAGGAGGCGGATGATGGTGGAGGCAGGACCATGGCGCTACTGGTGCAGGGCTCGATGGCACCATGGCGTTGTTCAAGGGAGGATTGGGAAGGCACGATGCACAACATGAGGAAAGGGCAGCGGCTCGAGGCGATGCAGGTGCGGTGACCGAGCGTCGGAGAGAGGAGGCTAGGCACGGACGAGCTCGTGCTCGAGCGCCTGAAGAAGATGGCGCGGCGACGGAGTTGAAGCGCCCGACCATCTCAGGTTCCACGGCCGGAAGTCGGGCTTGTCGTGGCTACCTGTAGCGTAGGACGGCGACACTAAGGACTTGGCGGTGGCAAGCCAGTCCCCAACGGTGGGAGCATGGGGCGACGTGGAGAACAATAGCGAGCGGCGCTTAGAGGTAGCAGGGGAGCGGCAACGGCGAACTTGGCGCGGAGGCGACCTCCGGCGACACATGGATGGTGGGGTCGATGGGACCCACGGGAACGAAGGCAAGGCAGGGGTCGGGGCGCGTCTCGTCCTCTCTATGCGGCGGCGTGAGGACGGAGTGGATCATGGGACTTGGGGATCAAGCGCTGGGTGCGGGCTAGGGTTTTGACCGGAGAGGGTGAGGGTTAAGTGGAGGATTGTTGGAACGTAGGTGTAGATGGGACGGCCTGAGTTCTTGGCTGGGCTCCTCTCTCTCGTTCTCCCTTCTTCAAAACTCTTCCATATAATTAAAAACAAAGAAAGAAAAGGAGAGAATAGAAATGAGTGGACAAAGAATTTGGGCATGGGCATTATTTTCCCACAAAAATGCGCTTGTCCCAAGAAATTAGAAGTGAGCATGGGCGTTAAGATGAATTCAAACTCATTTGAATTTAATTCAAATGGGTTTGAACTAGGACTAGGATTGATAAGTGCCCAAAAATGTCGAGAATTTAGGAAGAGCCTCGATAGATGGGAAAAGAGTTATATGCAAGGTTAAAAAGTCAAGACATGAAGGAGGAAAGGCAAATGGATTTAACATGCACGTGTGTTGTGGTAAATTCCAAATTAATGAAATATTATTTTTTAGTTCCCAAATAATATCCGGAGTGTGACACCCCCGATTTGAACGTACACTAATCATGCAAGCAAATATGTACGAATAATATCAGGGTCTCACGGGAAGATATCACAACACAACTCTAAAAGTAAAATAAGTCATACAAGCATCATAATACAAGCAAGGTGCCTCGAGGGCTCTACTACAAGTAGTCAATCATAGACGAGTTAGCGGAAGGCGTCCTACCTGAGTACAGACATAAAGTTAAACAAGTTGCCATAAGCTGGCTAGCACAAACTAGGATACAGAACAAAAGAGGCACATGCCTCCTGCCTGGGATCCTCCTAAACTACTCCTGATCATTGTGAGCGGAGTGCACGTAGTAGTAGGCACCTCCGGTGTAGTAGGAGTCGTCGTCGGTGGCATCTGGCTCCTAGGCTCCAAAATCTGGTTGCGACCTCCGAGAAGATGGGAAAAGGGAGGGGGAGGGGGAGCAAGGAAACCATGAGTACTCACCCAAAGTACTCGCAAGCAAGGATCTATACTACATATGCAATGGTAACAATGATATGGGTAGTATATGTGGACTGAACTGCAGAATGCCAGAATAAGAGGGGGATAGCTAATCCTATCGAATAATACGCTTCTGGTAGCCTCAATCTTGTAGCAGTAGAAGAGAGTAGATGGCAAGTTCAACAAGTAACCTCGTATAGCATAATCCTACCCGGAGATCCTCCCCTCGTCGCCTTGTGGGAAAACAATCACCGTGTTGTCTCTGGAACTTGTCTGGATGTGTTTTATTAAGTGTCCAATTCTAGTTGTCATTAGGTCAGAGTACAACTCTGGGTCGTACTTTTATCGAGGTACACGGCTATTTGAATAGATAAACTTCATTGTAGGGGTGCACCACATTACCAAACACGCTTGAACCCTTTGGCCAGACACACTTTCTTGGGTCATGCCCAGCCTCGGACGATCAACACGCAACCCTATCTAGGCACAATAGAGAGGTTACAATGCCGGTCTAAACCCTAAGCGTGCAGGGGTCTGGGCCAATCGCCCATTGCACACTGATACGTCTCCAACGTATCTATATTTTTTATTGTTCCATGCTACTCCCTCCGTCCCAAAATAAGTGTCTTGACCTTAGTACAATTTTACACTAGAGTTAGTATAAAGTTGAGACACTTATTTTGGGATGGAGGGGGTATTATATTTTCCTTCTAGGATGTTTTATGGGCTTTTATATACACATTTATGTGATTTTTGGGACTAACCTATTAACCTAGAGCCCAGTGCCAGTTTCTGTTTTTTTCCTTGTTTTTGAGTTTTACAGAAAAGGAATATCAAATGGAGTCCAATTGATGTGCCAAATTTTGATGATTTTTTATGGACCAAAAGAAGCTCCCGGAGTAAAAGAGTTGGGCCAGGAGAGTCACAGGCTGCCCACAAGGGTGGGGGGCGCGCCCACCCCCACTGGTGGCACCCCCCTATCTCGTGGACAGCCCGGAGACCCCCCTGACTTGTGCCCTACGCCAAAAAATCCCATAAATACAGAAACCTTCGGAAAAAAACCTAGATCGGGAGTTACGCCGCTGAAAGCCTCTGTTGCCACCGAAAACCAATCTAGACTGGTTCTGGCACCCTGTCGGAGGGGGGAATCCCTCTTCGGTGGCCATCTTCGTCATCCCGGCGCTCTCCATGACGAGGAGGGAGTAGTTCACCCTCGGGCTTGAGGGTATGTATCAGTAGATATGTGTTTGATCTCTCTCTCTCATGTTATGGAGATGGCACGATCTTGATGTATCGCGAGCTTTGCTATTATAGATGGATCTTATGATGTTTCTCCCCCTCTACTCTCTTGTAATGGATTGAGTTCTCCCTTTGAAGTTATCTTATCGGATTGAGTGGTGACAACGGGGTATTCTATTGAGTCACTTGATGTATGTTTTGGTGATCAACTTGCGGGTTCCGTGACCTTGGGAATCTATGCATAGGGGTTGGCACACCTTTTCGTCTTGACTCTCCGGTAGAAACTTTGGGGCACTCTTTGAAGTACTTTGTGTATGTTGAATAGATGAATCTGATATTGTGTGATGCATATCGTATAATCATACCGACGGATACTTGAGGTGACATTGGAGTATCTAGGTGACATTAGGGTTTTGGTTGATTTGTGTCTTAAGGTGTTATTCTAGTACGAACTCTATGATAGATCGAACGGAAAGAATAGCTTCGTTCTATTTTACTACGTACTCTTGAATAGATCGATCAGAAAGGATAACTTTGAGGTGGTTTCGTACCCTACCATAATCTCTTCATTTGTTCTCCGCTATTAGTGACTTTGGAGTGACTCTTTGCTGCATGTTGAGGGATAGTTATGTTATTATTGTTGAGACAACTTGCACTAGTGAAAGTATGAACCCTAGGCCTTGTTTCCAATCATTGCAACACCATTTATGCTCACTTTTACCATTATTTACCTTGCCGTTTTTATATTTTCAGATTACAAAAACCTATATCTACTATCCATATTGCAGTTGTATCACCATATCTTCGTCGAACTAGTGCACCTATACAATTTACCGTTGTATTGGGTGTGTTGGGGACACAAGAGACTCTTTGTTATTTGGTTGCAGGGTTGCTTGAGAGAGACCATCTTCATCCTACGCCTCCCACTGATTGATAAACTTTAGGTCATCCACTTGAGGGAAATTTTCTACTATCCTACAAACCTCTGCACTTGGAGGCCCAACAATGTCTACAAGCAGAAGGTTGCAGAGTAGACATCAAGCTCTTTTCTGGCACCGTTGCCGGGGAGGTGAGTGCTTGAAGGTATATCTTTAGATCTTACAATCGAATCTTTTAGTTTCTTGTTTTATCACTAGTTTGGTCTATAAAAGAAACCTAAAAAAATTGAATTAAGGTTACCTCATATGCTTCAATTTTTTAGTATCTTTCGTGAAAATGATGGGAAGGAAAATTGTGCTCAAGTACTAGAAGAAGAATTACATAGAATGCTTGGCATAATATATGTGCATGATGAGAATGATTGCAATGTTGTTAGTATGAATTCTTTGAATACCCATGATGCTAATGACATGCAAAGCCACAAGCTTGGGGATGCAATGTTTGATGAAGATGATATTTTTTGTCCCCCAAGTTTTGATGAGCAAATTTATTATGATGAAAGCATTCCTCCTATTTATGATGATTATATTGATGAAAGTGAATTTGGAGAGGTCGTGACTTTATTTAGTGATGAATCCACTATTTCGGAAGAGGTTCCAATTGATTATGAAAAGAAAGTTGCAATCTATTATGATTATTGTGATGACTTGTATGCTATTTAGAATAATGATAACCATGAAACTTGTTATCATGATTTTAGTTTTCAACTTGATTATGCTTCACATGATAGTTATTTTGTTGAGTTTGCTCCTACTACTATTCATGAGAAGAAATTTGCTTATGTGGAGAGGAGTAAAATTTCTATGCAAGTAGATCATGGAAAGAATGCTTTATGTGCTGGCTATATTGTTGAATTCATTCATGATGCTACTGAATTTGTTTTATGAGAGAGTATCCTATGCTTGTAGGAATTGAAATAGTATCAAGTTTCCTCTCTATATGCTTAGAATCTTGAAGCTATGCTTGTTTTGCTTTCATATGCTAGTTGATTATTGTTCCCATAAGTTGTTTGCTCACAAAATCCCTATGCATAGGAAGTGGGTTAGACTTAAATGTTCTAGTCATATTCTTCATGATGCTCCCTTTATCTTTCAATTCTTATCTTTTATACGATCATCATTGAAATCATCGTCCCTAGCTAGGTGCGTTAAACGATAGCGCTTGTTGGGAGGCAACCCAACTTTATTTTTGTTCTTTGCTTTTTTCTTATGTTTAGGAATAAATATTGCATCTAGATTCTGGTTAGATGTGGTTTTGTGTGTTTAATTGGTGTTTGTGCCAAGTAGAACCTTTGGGAAGACTTGTGTGAAGTTTATGCGATCATGCTGTAAAAAACAGAAACTTTAGCGCTCATGAGATTAGCTACCATTTTTTACTAGAGAGTTATTTTTAATTGATTCTTTTTGAAGATGATTAATAGACAAATTCCTCACGTTCACCAATTTATTTGAGAATTTGTTGAGTTACAGAAGTATTCGAAAGTTACAGATTGCTACAGACAGTTCTGTTTTTAACAGATTCCATTTTTCATGTGTTGTTTGCTTATTTTGACAAATCTATGAGTAGTATCGGAGGGTATGAACCATAGAGAATTGGAATACCGTAGATATTACACCAATATTAATTTAGAATGAGTTCATCACAGTACCTAAGTGGTGGTTTTATTTTCTTATACTAACGGAGCTTACGAGTTTTCTATTGAGTTTTGTGTTGTGAAGTTTTCAAGTTTTGCGTAAAGATTCGATGGACTATGGAATAAGGAGTTGCAAGAGCCTAAGCTTGGGGATGCCCAAGGCACCCCAAGGTAATATTCAAGGACAACCAAGAGCCTAAGCTTGGGGATGCCCCGGGAAGGCATCCCCTCTTTTGTCTTCGTCTATCGGTAACTTTACTTGATGCTATATTTTTATTCACCACATGATATGTGTTTTTCTTGGAGTGTCATTTTGTTTTATTTTGTTTTGCTTGTTGTTTGAATAATATCCTAAGATCTAAAATTATTAAATGTTAGAGAGTCTTCACATAGTTACATAATTATTCAACTACTCATTGATCTTCACTTATATCTTTTGGAGTAGTTTGTCATTTGCTCTAGTGCTTCACTTATATCTTTTTAGAGCACAGTGGTGGTTTACTTTTTAAGAAATAGATGAACTCTCATGCTTCACTTATAATATTTTGAGAGTCTTTTAGAACATAATGGTAATTGGCTTGGGTTATGAATTTAGTCCTAACACGATAGGCATTGAATACTAGGAGAAGTTTGATGCTTGATGATTGTTTTGAGATATGAGGATGGTGATATTAGAGTCATGCTAGTAGAGTAGTTGTGAATTTGAGAAATACGTGTGTTGAGGTTTGCAAGTAATGTAGCATGCAAGTATGGTAACCGTTGTGTGACAAATTTGAAGCATGATGTATTTCATTGAGTGTCATCCTTTGGGTGGAGGTCGGGATCACGCGATGGTTAACTCCTACCAACCTTTCCCCTAGGTGCATCCGTGTAGCACTTTGTTTTGATGACTTGTAGATTTTTGCAATAAGTATGTCAGTTCTTTATGACTAATGTTGAGTCCATGGATTATACGCACTCTCACCCTTCCACCATTGCTAGCCTCTCTTGTACCGCACAACTTTCCCCGGTACCATACACCCACCATATATCTTCCTCAAAGCAGCCACCATACCTACCTATCATGGCATTTCCATAGCCATTCCGAGATATATTGCCTTGCAACTTTCCACCATTCTGTTCATGTGACACGCTTCATCATTTTCATATTGCCATGCATGATCATATAGTTGACATCGTATTTGTGGCTAGGCCACCATGCCTAATTTTTCATCCACGTCACTCTTGATTCAATGCACATCCCGGTACACCGCCGGAGTCATTCATATAGAGTCATACTTTGTTCTAGTATCAAGTTGTAATATCAATTTGTAAATCAATATAAGTGTGATGATCATCATTATTAGAGCATTGTCCCAAGAAGAAAAAAGAAAAAAAGAAGAAAAAAAAGAAGGAAAGGCCAAAGACAAAAGAAAGGCCCCAAAAAAAGAAAAAAGGAAAAAAGAAAGAAAAAAGAAAAAAAGAAAGAAAAGAAAAAGGGACAATGCTACTATCTTTTTCCACACTTGTGCTTCAAAGTCGCACCATGATCTTCATGATAGAGAGTCTCTTGTTTACTCACTTTCATATACTAGTGGGAATTTTCATTATAGAACTTGGCTTGTATATTCAAATGATGGGCTTCCTCAAATGCCCTAGGTCTTCGTGAGCAAGCAAGTTGGATGCACACCCACTTAGTTTCTTTTGTTGAGCTTTCATACATTTATAGCTCTAGTGCATCCGTTGCATGGAAATCCCTACTCACTCACATTGATATCTATTGATGGGCATCTCCATAGCCCATTGATACGCCTAGTTGATGTGAGACCATCTTCCTCTTTTGTCTTCTCCACAACCACCACTCTATTCCACCTATAGTGCTATGTCCATGGCTCACACTCATGTATTGCGTGAAAGTTGAAAAAGTTTGAAAAAATTAAAGTATGAAACAAGTGCTTGGCTGAAACCAGGGTTGTGCATGATTTGAGTATTTTGTGTGACGAAGATGGAGCATAGCCAAACTATACGATTTTGTAGGGATGAACTTTCTTTGGCCATGTTATTTTGAGAAGACATAATTGGTTTGTTAGTATGCTTGAAGTATTATTATTCTTATGTCAATATAGACTTTTGTCTTGAATATTTCACATCTGAACATTCATGCCACAATAAAGAGAATTACATTGAGAATTATGTTAAGTAGCATTCCACATCAAAAATTCTATTTTTATCATTTATGTACTCGAGGACGAGCATGAATTAGGCTTGGGGATGCTTGATACGTCTCCAACGTATCTATAATTTTTTATTGTTCCATGCTATCATATTTTCCTTCAAGGATGTTTTATGGGCTTTTATATACACTTTTTTGTGATTTTTGGGGCTAACCTATTAACCCAGAGCCCAGTGCCAGTTTCTGTTTTTCCTTGTTTTTGAGTTTTACAGAAAAGGAATATCAAACGGAGTCCAATTGACATGGCATTTTTCGATGATTTTTTATGGACCAAAAGAAGCCCCCGGAGTAAAAGAGTTATGCCAGGAGAGTCGCGAGCTGCCCACGAGGGTGGGGGCGCGCCCACCCCCACTGGTGGCGCCCCCCTATCTCATGGACAGCCCGGAGACCCCCCCTGACTTGTGCCCTACGCCAAAAATCCCATAAATACAAAAACCTCCGGAAAATAACCTATATCGGGAGTTCCGCCGCCGAAAGCCTCTGTTGCCACCGAAAACCAATCTAGACCCATTCTAGCACCCCGCTAGAGGTGGGGATCCCTCTCCGGTTGGAATCTTCAACATCCAGGCGCTCTCCATGACGAGGAGGGAGTAGTCCACCCTCGGGGCCGAGGGTATGTATCAGTAGCTATGTGTTTGATCTCTCTCTCTCGTGTTCTTGAGATGGCATGATCTTGATGTATCGTGAGATTTGCTATTATAGTTGCATCTTATGATGTTTCTCCCCCTCTACTCTCTTGTAATCGATTGAGTTTCCCTTTGAAGTTATCTTATCAGATTGAGTCTTTAAGGATTTGAGAGCACTTGATGTATGACTTGTGTGGGATACCCGTGGTGATAACGGGGTATTCTATTGATTCACTTGATGTATGTTTTGGTGATCAACTTGCGGGTTCCGTGACCTAGGGGATCTATGCATAGGGGTTGGCACATGTTTTCGTCTTGACTCTCCGGTAGAAACTTTGGGGCACTCTTTGAAGTTCTTGGTGTTGGTTGAATAGATGAATCTGAGATTGTGTGATGCATATCGTATAATCATACCCACGGATTCTTGAGGTGACATTGGAGTATCTAGGTGACATTAGGGTTTTGGTTGATTTGTGTCTTAAGGTGTTATTCTAGTACGACCTCTATGATAGATCAAAAAGGAAAGAATAGCTTCGTGCCATTTTACTACGGACTCTTGAATAGATCGATCAGAAAGGATAACTTTGAGGTGGTTTCGTACCCTACCATAATCTCTTCATTTGTTCTCTGCTATTAGTGACTTTGGAGTGACTCTTTGTTGCATGTTGAGGGATAGTTATGTGATCCGGTTATGTTATTATTGTTGAGAGAACTTGTACTAGAAAGTATGAACCCTAGGCCTTGTTTCCTATCATTGCAACACCGTTTATGCTCACTTTTACCTTTAGTTACCTTGCTGTTTTTATATTTTCATATTACAAAAACCTATATCTACTATCCATATTGCACTTGTATCACCATCTCTTCGCCGAACTAGTGCACCTATACAATTTACCTTTGTACTGGGTGTGTTGGGGACACAAGAGACTCTTTGTTATTTGGTTGCAGTGTTGCTTGAGATAGACCATCTTCATCCTACGCCTCCCATGGATTTATAAACCTTAGGTTGTCCACTTGAGGGAAATTTGCTACTGTCCTACAAACCTCTGCACTTGGAGGCCAACAATGTCTACAAGAAGAAGGTTGCATAGTAGACATCACACACCTGCTTGTTGCGAGGGTGGCCGGTGAGCAGACACAGCAACCTCCATTACAAAGTAAGTTGCGTTACACGGTGCAACTCTACACGCGCTGCTCATTCGCTGATGTCAAGAAGGCTTCGGCTGATGCCACGATGTCGAGTGCCCATAACTGTTCCCACGTAGTTGGTTAGTGCGTATAGGCCAGTGGCCAGCTCAGTTCAAATATCCAAATTCATTAAGCGTGTTATTAAGTAATAAACGCGGACAACGACCAGGGAGCAGGCCACCTCTCAACTGGGTGTCTCAACCCGCCCTGTAGCTCCTTCATAAAGAAACACTCGGGAGGGCGTCGGGAACCCAGGCCCACCACTACTTGGATGGAACCACCTGTCCTTTTAGCCCCCACATCGGAATCACTTACGGGTACTCTACGAGCTGGCCCGACTTTAGTCACATCATGTATCATGTAAAGTATGTATTTAGTATATACCCGTGATCACCACCCGAAGTGATCATGACACGATAGATAGAATGACAGACGGACAGGAACGTAGGGCCACTGATTGAATACTATCATCCTATACTAAGCATTTAGGATGGCAGGTAAAGGTATTAACAGTTGTAGCAACAATGACAGGTTATGCAACAGAATAGGAATTATCGAATCATCAACATTAGCAAACCTAGTGCAAGAATAAGAGAGAAGAGAATGGGCGATATCTGGTGATCAAGGGGGCTGCTTGCCTGGAAGCTCTGTTTCACAAGAAGAAGGGTCGTCGGTGATGTAGACGTACTCAGTGGCATCAGCGACGGTCTCGGGGTCTACCGGAGAAGATATAACACTCCAAAAAATTTGAATTTAGTTTTTTATCAAATTCTTTATTTACTTGGAAGAAGGTTTTTAAAATTTTTCTTAAAACCTCACCTTCTCAAATCTTTTATGACAAATATTTTATGTGTTCTTCTCAACCTTGATTTTTGGTCTTGAGGGTTTTTCATATCGTGTTGGCTCAACACAAATGATTTTTGGAAAGTTTTAAAATTCTTTCAATTAAAAACAATTCCTATGGATTATGGATTCATTCTTTCCTATTCAAAAATCACTCTCTTGCCATGACCTATGTTGAAAACATCTTACAAAACCCACCTTCCCACCATGGGTCAAGTGAAACATCATGACCAGCAAAGTTCGACTCCCCTAGATTTTGTTTCTATTTATTTTGTCCTCAAATCTTTTTCTGTCATTTAATTTGGACCTTAGTGATTTACAAAGGAACTACTAGATTCCCATTGAGTTTTGATTCCAAATAAATTTCCCTTGCTTGTCCTTAGTACCCTCAACCTAGATCCATCAAGATCTGCTGGTCCACAGTTCAAAATTTTCAAAATTTGCTTGCTGCAAGTTTGGACCAGATTTGCCATTTTTGGTGAATTCATCATTTTTCTCTTCCGAAAAATCTATGAAAATTCAGGCAGCCTCTAGATGCATCAAGAGATCACTCCACCAAGTCCCAGCTCCAGAACTTTTTTCCAAGTGCCAATATCATTTCGTCGAACAGCTGGTGTGCACCGTTCTTGTCAAATTCAGAGTTTCAGTGTTTGGTTTGTGCCGTCAGTGTCGTTTCCGTCAGACAGCAGCATCAATCTCGCCAGTGCCGCGTTGGTGCCTTTCTCACTGCTCCCCCTCCTTATCCCATGCGCCGCATGGTTGCTTGGCTGGTTGTGAGCATCGGTGGCGACGTGTCGCATCAACTCCGGCGTCTCTCACAGCGGCAGTACTGCCCGTGGCGGCCAGCAGGAGCCAGCCCTGTAGTACGGCGCTGTCCAACACCGTCCATGCCACCAGAGGCCTCCGCGTGGACGTCCGCTCCTCTGTACACACTACAGTACAGTCGCCGTGGCCTGAGAGGCGTAGAGCGCGCTCTCTGCCGCCGACGAGCCCGTGAGCTCCGTTCCGTCGAAACCGCGGGAGCAGGCCAGATCCAATCAAGTTTAGCTGTTGAATGGAGCCAGTGGACCAGTTCGATGATGCCCAGTCACCTAAACCTTCAGCCCGACCACTGCCTCGCCGTAATCACTCGCCGGAGGAACCCCGTTCTCGGCAACCGCCTCGGGTCGGCTATAAATAGAGGCCCCGAGCTCGCCTTCGACCCAACACCACCCCTCCACCTCACCAAAACCACGCCCAGCCACTAGAAGGACCTCGAAGAGGCCTTCTTCCCCAGCTTCGGCCGCCCCGGTCCGCTTCGGGCTTTGGCAAGTTTCTCGCTGGTCAGAGCACCCCCGCCTCCCAACTCATGCCAGTAGCCTCCTAATGCACCCAATCACCTAACCCGCACTTCAATTTGAAGTTGGCAGCCCTCCCCGGCGAGATCCATCACCGCCCAAGCCGCCGTCGACGTGGTGCTTGCCGACGACCAAGTCCACCACCCACTGACGCAGAATCGTGCCATGAGTGCAACAGTACCCTTGCCCTCCTCTGGATCGCCATCGATCGTCGCCGGCGATCGCCGTTTGCTTCGGTCGACGGTGAGATTTCAAACCTGACATGCGGGACCCCCTCGTTAGCTTCTTCTTTTTATTCGAACCCTTTTTTGAAAGCGCCTTCGGGTAAAGTGCGTGTTCCCTTTGGGTTGGCGTATTTCCGACCGAAGCGTTTTCTGTTTTTGTAAAGTAGCCGCTCGAAGGTTTCTGTTTCATCGCAGATTAGTCCCTGGACTAAAACCTTAATATCTTTTAAACCAAAGATGATTTTGAGTTGATTCTTTTTCTGTCATCTGTGTTCTTCTGTCTAGTTTTTTATCATATTTATTTGAAAAATATTTGGAACAACTTTTATGCACACACGGTATTTACGTTAGTATTCGATTTATTTTATACGTAGATGCCGAAGGAGGTGACGGAGCCGCAAACTTCGCCGAGCTAGACTCCGACTACTCCGAACCATGCAAACATGTTTGAACCTTTGATATGATGAGTGCTTTGCATGTTTGCGTGAGTAGTTTTTTTCTCATGGCATGTTTATATGAGCATTTGTGAATGTTATATTACATGCAAGACAAGCGACCAGTGAGCTTCGATAGTTGATGTGTTCATAAGATGGTGAGAAAACCTGATCAAGTGGTGGTATGATAGGTGGTACGCTGGTATTGTTGAAGCATGCCAGTTTTTTTGTCAACGTCTAACTCCAGTGTTAACGTGGATCAAGTCATGTTCCCGTTCGTCTTCTTTTTGTGCTGCCACATGTCTTCTGGAAAGAATACGGTCTAGTCAGTTGCAAACCTCCTTCCTTGTACACACCAAATAGAGGGGCCGGGATGAGGGTTCCATGGCCCTGGATTAAAGCCCGTCATCCGGTCAGGGGGCATGGGTGTTTCCGGTTGGGACCGAGAGGGGGGCACCCCTTAGAGCGCGCGATAATTTTGATCCCATGCTACTTGAGGTTGTGGCCTCCCCGTCTTAAAGTTTTTCTTGAACGTTGCCTAGGGTGATTACTGGAAACGGAATGTGGAATGGGTGTGTACTGGTTGCTTGTGTTTCTGCTAAAATAGCATAAACGGAACTAGTCCTTGTGACTACTGGAATCCGTTGGTTGTGGTTAAAGAGTACAAACTCTGCAGAGTCAAAACCATTCGAGTAACCAAGTCCATGGTCAAAGACTTTGATCGTTGTATCAATGTCAGTATCACCGTCAGTCTTAGCATCCGTCAGTCTCTATGTCAGTCTCAGTGACAGTCTCTCGTGTATGAACATATAACTAAGAGTGATAAACCCGGCCGAATGTTATTCATGTGGATGGACTAACCAGTTTATTATGTACCGAGTATCTCCTTGAGATGATTTACCCTCATGAGCTACTTGGATTCGAATTATAAATATAAGCCCTTTATGTGATGTCGCTCAGACGTCCGACTATGGCATTCTTGTTATTTACTATTGATATAAGCCCTTTATGTGATGTCGCTCAGACGTCCGACTGTGGCATTATTGTTATTTACTTTTGACATAAGCCCTTTATGTGATGTCGCTCAGACGTCCGACTGTGGCACTATTGTTATTTACTTTTGATATAAGCCCTTTATGTGATGTCACTCAGACGTCCGACTGTGGCATTACTGTTATTTACTTTTGATATAAGCCCTTTATGTGATGTCGCTCAGACGTCCAACTGTGGCATTCTTGTTATTTACTTTTTGATATAAGCCCTTTATGTGATGTCGCTCAGACGTCCGACTGCGGCACGTACTGTCTTTTTACCTTTCAATATATGCCCTATATGTGGTGTCACCCAGACGCCCGACTGTGGCATGTTTGTTTATCGAGCCTCACTCTGGTGCTCGATGAGCTGTAAGATTTTGGAGTCATGTCACCCACTTCACTGTGACATATCCACCACCACTTTTATTACAAGTCAGTAGTTATGTCACCCCACCCTTTGTGTCATATCTGCCTTTATGTATAATATCGGCGTGCTTGTAATAAATTGTTGAGCAGCCTCAGCTCAACCATGTATAATATTTAGTACTTCTGGAATTCGGTATAAAGGATTTGTCTACCAGTAAGGAGGATTCTTCTATACTGGTCATATAAAAAGGTCAGTTTCTCAATAAATGTTTTATTGGAAAAACGGTCCTGACAGAAGAAGAGGGGGGAAGGAACAGTAAATATGGAGCAAACAAAGCATCACAAAATATAACAAGGCAACATGCGGTGCCAGGGGTGAGCTAACACAGGGATAGGTGATAACGACGAAGGGGGAAAACATCCGAGAAAGTATTCCCGATGTTACACATTTTCGGACAGACGGACCAGAGGTGTATTGTTACATGTTCGCTATGCTAGGGACGTGTGGCGGACAAACTGACTGCGTATTCGAATGCGTCTCATCGTTCTGAGCAACTATCATGTACAAAGTATTTTCATCCGAGTTACATATTATTTTATATTAATTTTCAAACTTTTATTTCATTTTCTTGAATTAATAAATTATTTTAATTCAAAAATACAATTATGACTTCAGCATGATGTCAACACGATGTGATCAGTGAACTAGACAGTTGACTGAGTCAAACTGACGCGTTGGTCCCACTATCATTGACTAAGACTAACTAAATAGGTTTAACTAGTTTAACTTGTGATTAGGTTAATCTAAACAGAATTAACTAAGTTAACTAATTCTTTAATTAATTAAATAATTAATATATTTTTTAAATTCTTCTTTTATAATTCCCTTTTTTATAAAGTTCCAGGGGCGTGGGCGCATCGTGTCATTGGCCCATGGCCTTAGCGGGCGAGCGGGCGCTGGGCGTCGGGCGCGGTTCGGGCGTGGCCACCGGGGCTCCATCGATGGGCGGCCGCGCCGGCGCGGGGCGGTGAGCGGGAAGGGGGGCGCCTACAGTGGGCGAGGACAGGCGGGCAGCGAAAGGAAGACATCAGCAGGAGGGGCGCGGCCAGCAGGTAGCCACGGCAAGTACAGCCGCCAAGGCGGTCCGGGCAGTGCGGGGCGGGCAGAGGGAGTGGCGGGCGTCGGTGGCAGGGAGGCGTCCAGGGCCGGCGTGGTGCAGCTGGCAGAGGGAGCGGCGGGCGCCGGCAATAGAGAGGCGGCCAGGGGCGAGTAGCGGCACATGGCTGGGGCGGCCGAGGAAGGCGGGGCATAGTCGAAGACGGAAGGCGAGCAGCGGGAGCAGTGTGGTCGGGAGCATGCGCGAGCGGGCATTGGCTCACGCACGTGCGGGCACAGGCGAGCAGCACGGGCTGCGGCGGCAAGGCCAGGTGCGGTGGGGCTCGACGCGCACGAGGCATGGGAAAAAAGGAGCTCGCGAGCGTGCCCGTGCGGCGGACGGGGGAGGGAGGAGGAGAAGGAGGCCGTGGGCCTCACCGGCGTTGCGAGGGATCGGGGCGGCGAGGCTCGATGGAGACTTTGCGGAGGAGATGAGGATAGCGGCTCCGGCGTGGAGGTGATGAGGAAGCGAGGTGATAGCGTCGAGGTGGCGACGTTGTAGTCAAGGCGGAGGCGCTCCGGGCAGCGGC
>LR738709.1:182086688-182097882 GCA_902687465.1 Secale cereale | reverse complement strand
GGGTGGGTTGTTTCAACCTTTTTTTGTTTCGACTATTTCTTTTGTATTCTTGTTTTCTTTTCTTTTATTTATATTATTTCTTTTCTGTTTCTTTTAATTTCTAAATTTAACTTTTTTTTATTCAAATAAATTTTGTAACATAAGAAACTTGCCTCATAAGCACTTTGTAATATAGAGAAACTATCCACAAGGTTTTAGGTTCATTTTGAAAGGCTTTAATTTTAGTTTGAATTTAAATGGGCCACTATGTATTATTTTCTCAAATCAAAAATAGAAAAGGGTAATTTTGGAGTTTCAAAAGATAATGGTTCCAACATGAGAAATGATCAGGGGAATTTATAATAATGTCCGAACATTTTATTTTAAATATTTGAAAACTTTTATTATTTGCATTGGTTTTGAATTTGGATTTGAATCGGTTTTGGTTCAACGCGAGTATCAATAGTAACAGAGGTATCGTGGCATCATTAATAGAGGTTCAGTGTAGCTTAACTATCCGGGCTTCACAATTCTCCTCCACTACAAGAAATCTCGTCCCAAAATTTTAAGGGGTGGAGTAAGGGGTACAGACTAGGTTTAGAAATTCCAACGATTCTTCCCGGTCTTGGTTGCCGATCCATTAGGTTGATGTCTTCCTTTCCCTGCTTCAGGTCATCATGATGAAGTCGGCATCCCTTCTTTGGGAACTCCATCGTACTTACGAAAGGATAATGGGTGGGTATTCCGGAGAACGGACCTCTACTAGGTTGACTATCTGGTTGATAACATCAGGGAAGGGGGCGGAAATTAACTCTCGAATTGAAACTTAAGAAAATATCGAGAGCAAAGTAAGGAGGTATCACGGGAAGTTTCGAGCGGGCAGGAAATCGTTCGATGCTTGAACATGGCGTGTAAGGGGTCCCATGTAACGGGAATAAGTATTGTGTCTAATACCAGAACTGATGATCTCTCAAAAGGTGTCTCGTGAATTACGTACGAGGCCATGCGCGAGGAACAACCTTGGGAACAAGGGGTGTATAGGAGAGTCAGGTTTCGATCCTATGAAATTGTGGGTCATGGGACCACCATGTGGATAGAAGTAGGGAGGGCGATGACTCTTGCACGGTCATGATAGCAAGGTATGTCAGAAGGTAGTCTGTCAGTTATGTCGTCAACACGTTGGTACCATGGGAGAGGGATGAATAGAACCATTTTCCTGCTCGTTGAACGAGGCGGACTAATAGGAAAATTTCTCGTCCATATGGGGTTACCAGAATGTTATCAACAATAGTAACAGGGTCTTACTGACATAGTGGTACAACGAGGTGCTTACCTAAGCATGGAAAATCACTGCTTAGGTCATATAGACCGCAAGAAAGGTTAAAACAACAATGGAAAGGAAAATGTGATTATCAGATTAAACAAAACAATGGAAAGGAAAATCGGTTTAAACACACATTTCAGGGGTATATTCTTCCCAAGGTCAAGCAGAGCATGATATCCATGACATGATAAAAAGTAGAAAACCATATAGGTAATGGGAGAGGAATTTCATGACATTACCTATACCATGGTGTTTGGATAATTATATAAAAAAAATAACATTATCCTTCCAATGTTCTTGTTGAAGTTTGAGTACCACAGTCATGCTTCGGGATATCATTGACATGGTAATCAGGTAAAGGTCGAACTTTGGATACACAAAGGATCCATCGGAAAAAAAACTTATAAAATAAGTCATACAACTTTAGCAAGGAAGAGATGAGGACGTGGCCGACGGGCTCGGCAACAATTCGTCGAGATTTCCATAAACATAGATTTTCATAATTGTGTGAACAATTAGATAACATTTGTCAGATCAAATGATATAATGATGTATGCTCGAGAAAAACATACACAATTAAACATTGACCGAAATGTGCACGTGGAAGGATGGACTAAGTAGCACGATCGATGTTAGAATGGTTATTCAGTAACCAATAGGCTAAGAATGAAACTATCGACCATTAACTTCAAGCAATAAGGTTGCCAGAAGTTTTTAATTTACACACCATGGTCCATTTGTCGGTATTCCGGTTAGAAACAACACGAGGACCAAGAAAGAATGGTGATGGTGATAGGTATCACTTCTATCAAGAATTCTCAAGAGTTTGTGAAATTCCCATGACATTTGACATAAAAAAGGGTAATACTCCAAGTAGAGCATAACATAAGTCGGATAGTAAGGAACTCAAGGTACAACACAAAACACGATCAAAATTGTGTTGGAAAGAAGGCAAGGAAGTAGTCGGTGTCAACACAAATTATCGGGGAACAAGGATGGCAATCTCTATCAGAAATTCGATTGATATCCTGGAAGAGCTCACATTGTTTATGATGATCATGACACAATTGTCGAGAGATTTCATGAAGATGTAATCGATCGGCGACGACATCAAGTCAAAGGAATGATGTATCAAAAGATTATTGGAACCACGAACACGACACCAACTCCGAATCAAGCTTGTTGTTCGAGGTGAAACGATAAGAACATGAAGATTGACGTAAGCTTAGCTCATCATCGAAAGTTGTGATCCGGGAATAATGGCCAGGTAGTAGAGTTAGAATTAGCATGAAATTGATATAGCCGACCAGGCTAGAAATGACATGATTGAGTATAAACTTATAAGTAAAGAAGATTACTAAGAGTTGATTAATCGCGATGCGGACTCGATTCAGTTATCGGTGTCCTTGAGTGTCAAACAACTCATAACACGAGAAAAATTGGAATCAGTGAGAATGTATTACTTGATGAAGAATTCATAAGAAATTATGTAGTTCCGTGACATTCTTGAGATACCAGGGGGTAGTTCTCAACGGCAAATCAAAGTAAAGTTTTGACTGGGTATTGCTTAGAATAAGACAAGTGCTATAACTTGTCCGGGAAAAGGGATCAAAGAAGATCAGTATAGCCAGAACCACGATTGCATAAGACATGATCCTAGATATAAGATGAACTTATACCAGGGGAATAATTTGTTTAAGGGAAGCTTTAACAATAAAGTCTACACCATGTCGATGGGCATGAAAACAAAGTTCAAGGTCGACTCTCACTTATCCAATGCATGACCATTCATTTACTGCTCTATTAAAAATGAATTAAGTGCAAAAACCTACCTGGTAAATTGCCACAGGAGTATGACCCACGGAAACATTCAGTTTCACACTGATTTAGGAAGGTATAGGTCCAATCCATCGGGGTATCTTAGGAACATATACCACAAACTTCAGCCGTAAATAACACAAGCTCGAAAACAGAGCATGGTTGACAAGGCAAAGGACACAATTTACCGAAGGCATTATGTATCAGGGAAAGAACTTCTCAAGGTTTTTTATACGAAGGACTCTGTCGGATGATAATTCAACAAAGGATCTGTCGGCCCATAACGGAGCTGATGCGAGCATCGACACGCAGCCAGAGGAAGAAACAACGCAAAGGCATTGGATTGTAGAAGAAACTGACTAATTCAAAGCTCAAGTGCAAATGAATTATGATTTCCAAATCAAGAGATCAGAAGCAAACAATCTGGTTAAGGATGGGTAAGCTGAATCGACTTAGGGGGTAAAATCGATGGCACTTTGATTGGTCAAGATCAAGCTCATGATTAATATGACATTTGAGTTGAAGGATGAATTCTAGGATCTGATTGAGGTTCGCGATTATTCGCAACATATTGAATCAAGGGACTCGAAATGATAATGTCAAATGATACTAATGAATATTGCTAGTCATATGGAATGCAACCATAATGTAAGAAGTCAAGTATTTGTACAGCAATAGTGGGCAGAGGATTACTGAAACATCGGATAGTATTTCAATGTATCTTGTGAATCATATGAACAACGGGGGAAGAACAGATCCTCTGTAAGTGCGAGGAATAATTCGCAGGGGGGTATCCATGTGGCAAGAACTGCAAGGCAGTAAGCATCAAAGGATTCTCATAACAATATAGAGCAACTCAGGGCATCTTGTAATAACAAGATCAATGGGATTAAAAGTAAGAGCGACATGTGTAAGTATTTATCCATAAGGATATTTTGGTTCTAGGGAATTGCATGCACAAAGTCTCGAGAGAACATCGGAGAGGATCTTCGGAATCCTTCGGTGCACCAAGCAATGATCTAGAGTTAGTGGCTCTCCAGGAGGAAGTCATAACAAGAACCTAGAGTTATAATTAGTAAAATCATTTAACACGAATAGAAGAGAGATCAGAATCCTAGAGTATATATGAGGAATAAAAGATCCTAATACCACCCAATGGTGATGTGGGCCCGTAAGCCACACAACAATGTTAGTAAAAGTTTTTCAAAGACTACACTCAACTTCGTCAAAGGAGTTGGAAAGGGGGGGGGGGTCCTACAGGCAATCGGCTCTCATACCAACTTGGGACGCCCCTGATTTAACCGTACACTAATCATGCACGCAAATGTGTACGACCAAGATCAGGGACTCATGGGAAGATATCACAACACAACTCTGAAAGTAAAATAAGCCATACAAGCGTCATAATACAAGCCAAGGGGCTCGAGGGCTGGAATACAAGTGCTCGATCATAGACGAGTCAGCAAAAGAAACAATATCTGAGTACATTCATAAAAATGAACAAGTTTCCATAAGATGGCTAGCACAAACTGGGATACAGATCGAAACAGGTGCATGCCTCCTACCTGGGATCGTCCTAAACTACTCATGATCGTTGTTGGCGGACTACACGTAGTAGTAGCCACCTCCGGTGTAGTAGGAGTCGTCGTCGGTGGTATCTGGCTCCTGGGCACCAACATCTGGTTGCAAACGTCCGAGAAGAAGGGAAAAGGGTGGAAATGGGGGAGCAAAGCAACCGTGAGTACTCATTCAATGTACTCGCGAACAAGGACCTATACTACATATGCACTGTTAACAAAGATATGGGTAGTATCTGTGGACTAAACTGCATAATGCCAGAATAAGAGGAGAATAGCTAATCCTATCGAAGACTATGCTTCTGGCAGCTTCCATCTTGCAGCAGTAGAAGAGAGTTGATGGTAAGTTCACCAAGTAACATCGTATAGCATAACCCTACCCGGTGATCCTTCCCCTCATCACCCTGTGGGAAAGCGATCACCGGGTTGTCTCTGGAACTTGTCTGGGTGTGTTTTATTAAGTATCCGATTTTAGTTGTCATGAGGTCGGAGTACAACTCCGGGTCATCCTTTTATTGAGGGACACGGCTATTCGAATAGATAAACTTCCCTGCAGGGGTGCACCACATTACCCAACATGCTCGATCCCTCTGCCGGACACACTTTCTTGGGTCATGCCCGGCCACGGAAGATCAACATGCCATAGTCCAGCAGCACTAGAGGACAGGAATCACCTTTTCTTTCAATGCAACTTTAGTGTGACAGTTTGGAACTACTTGCAGATTGAATGGACTGACAGTTCAAATATGTATCAAATTGCTAAGCAATCTAGAAAGGTTTCGGTCAGCCTTTCTTCGCAGAGGTAGTCTTCTTGGCATGGTGGAATATCTGGAAAGTCAGGAATGATAAAGCTTTCAGACACATTCCCCCAACCTTCAGACAATAGAGATCTGGCTTCATCCATAACATCACCTTGATTTCTCATAGGATCAAAGCCATATTCAGGGATGTACTCCAAAAATGGATAGACTTCCTTCCCCCTTGAGCTCTATTTCTGTCTTTAGATATGTAAGTAGTAGGTTTGTTTCTCTTTTCCTAGTTTAGCCCCTACACCCCCCCTCTCCTTGTAAATTGTATTTATTTGCTCCTTTTCGTTTCAATAAAATGTTGTGAGGTGTAAGCCTTGCAGTCTTCATGGTCAAAAAAAACATGTCATAGTCCTACCTAGGCACATGAGAGAGGTCAGCATGCCGGTCTAAATCCTAAGCGCGCAGGGGTCTGGTCCCATCGCCCATTGCACACCCGCACATTACGAGGGCGGCCGGTGAGTAGACCTAGCAACCTCCATTAAAAAGGAAGTTGCGTTACGTGGTCAAACCTAACGCGCGCCGCACACTCGCTCGCGTTAAGAAGGCTTTGGCTGATACCACGACGTCGAGTGCCCATAACTGTTCCCGCGTGGTTGGTTAGTGCGTATGGGCCTGTGGCCAGACTCAGATCAAATATCCAAACTCGTTAAGCGTGTTATTATCTAATAACCGCGGATAACGACTAGGGACCAGGCCACCTCTCAATTGGGTGTCTCAACCCGCCCTGTCGCTCCGCCGTAAAGAATCACTCAGGGGTCCGTCTGAAACCCAGCCGACCACTACCTGGATAGAATCACCTGTCCTTTCAGCCCCCACATCGGACTCACTTGCGAGTACTCTACGAGTCGACCCGACTTTAGTAACATAATGTATCCTGTAAAGTATGTATTTATTATATACCTGTGATCACGAGCCGAAGTGATCACGGCCCGATAGTATAGCATTGCAGACGGAAGAATGTGGGGCCAATGATGGAATACTAGCATCCTATACAAAGCATTTAGGATAGCAGGTAAATGTATTAACAATTGTAGCAACAATGACAGGCTATGCAATAGAATAGGAACTATCGAGTCATCAACAGTAGCAAACCTAATGTAAGAATACGAGAGAAGAGAATGGGCGATATCTGGTGATCAAGGGGGTTGGCGTTCCTGGAAGCTCTGTTTCACAAGAGGAAGGGTCGCCGGTGATGTAGTCGTACTTAGTGGCATCAGCGCGGGTCTCGGGGTCTACCGGAGAAGAAGAGGGGGAAGGAATAGTAAATAAAGAAAAAACAAAGCATCACAAAATATAACATGCCAATATGCGGTGCCAGGGGTGAGGTTAGAAAGGGATAGGTGATATCAGCGAAGAGGGAAAGCACCCGAGAAAGTGTTCCCGGTGTTTCGCGTTTTCGTACATACGGACCGGGTGTGGATTGTTGCATGTACGCTATGCTAGGGACGCGAGGCAGACGAACGGACTGCGTATTCAGATGTGTCTCGTCGTTCTAATCAACTTTCTTGTACAAAGTATTTTCATCCGAGTTACAGATTATTTTATATTAATGTTTAATGTTTTATTTCATTTTCTATAATTAATATATTATTTTAATTCAAAATGCAATGATGACATCATCATGATGTCATCATCATGATGTCATCATAATGTCATCAGTCAACTAGACAGTTGACTGAGTCAAACTAACGCGTTGGTCCCACTGTCATTGACTAAGACTAACTAAACATGTTTAATTAGTTTAACTAGGGATTAGGTTAATCTAAATAGAATTAATTAAGTTAATTAATACTTTTATTATTTACTCCCTCCGTTCGGATTTACTTGTCGCATAAATGGACGTATCTAGATGTATTTTATTTCTAGATACATCCATTTTCGAGACAAGTAATTTCGAACGGAGGGAGTATTTATTTATTTTTAAATTATTTTTGTAATTCCCTTTTTTATATTGTTCTAGGGGCGTGGGCCCCTCGTATAATTGGGCCATGGCCTTAGCGGGCATGGGCATAGGTGGGTGCGGGCGAGCGGGTGACGGGCACTGGGCGTCGTGCAAGGTTCGGGCGTGGCCACCGGGGCGCCACTGGAGGGCGGCCGCGTTGGCGCGGGGCAGTGACCGGGAAGGGGGCATCTAGAGCGGGCGAGGACAGGCGGGCGGTGAACGACGGACATCGGTGGGAGGGGCGCGGCCAGTAGGCAGCCGCGGCGAGCATGGCGGCCAAGGCGAGTCGGGCGGCGTGGGACGATGGTGGCGGGAAGAGGGAGCGGCCGTTGGCGATGGTAGGGAGGCGGCCATGGGCGGCGCGATGCAGCTGGCAGAGGAAGAGGCGGGCACCGGCAGCAGAGAGGGGCCAAGGGCGAGCAGTGGCACATGGCCGGGGCAGCCGAGGGAGGCGGGGCACGGTCCTAGGCCGAAGGCGAGCAATGGGAGCGGTCTGGCCGGGAGCATGTGCGAGCGGGCACTAGCTCGCACACATGAAGACACAGTCGAGCAGCACGGGCTGCGGCGGCGAGGCTAGGTGTGGTGGGGCTCGAAGCGCCCGAGGTGCGGTGGCTGCGGGTGAGGCGCGGCGATCGTGAGTGAGCTTGCGGGCGCAAGGGGGGAGGTTGAACTAGGCGCAGGCGAGGAGGAGCTCGCGAGCGTGTGCATGCGGCAAACGTGGGAGGGAGGAGGAGAGGGAGCCCGTGGGCCTCACCGGTGTTGCGGGCAATCAGGGCGGTGAGGCTCGATGGAGCATTTGGGTAGGAGATGAGGACGATGGCTCCGTCGATGAGGTGATGAGGAAGCGAGGTGACGGCGTTGAGGTGGTGATGGTGTAGTCCAGGTAGAGGAGGGGCGAGGGGTGCGTGGGGAGAGTGGGGGAAGGGTTTTGTTAGGTCATGAGGGGTGAGGGGCCATATAGGCCAAGGGCTAGGCTGGTGGGCCGGCCGACACAGTGGGCCGGCCGACACAGTGGCCAGTTGGGCCTGGCCCAGTTATTTTTTAACCATTTGTTTGTTTTGTCTATTTCTTCTTTATTCTAGTTTTGTTTTCTTTTATTTACTTTATTTCTTTTCTGTTTCTTTTAATTTCTAATTTCTAATTTGTTTTTTATCCAAATAAATTTTGTTACATAAGAAACTTGCCTTATAAGCACTTTGTAATATAGTGGAACTATCCACAGGGTTTTAGGTTAATTTTGAAAGGCATTAATTTTTGTTTGAATTTAAATGGGCCTCTATGTGTTGTTTGCTCAAATCAAAAATAGACAAGGGAAATTTTTTAGTTTCAAAAGATGATGGTTCCAACATGAGAATCAATCAGGGGAATTTATACAAAAGTCCGAACATTTTAGTTTTATTATTTGAAAACTTTTATTGTTTGCCTTGATTTTGAATTTGAATTAGAATCGGTTTCGATTCAATGTGATTTTATCAACAGTCACTGGTACGCGTCGGTGCTATACAAACGGTTTTTAACCCTTTCCGCGACGGCATTTCGAACCATCGCCAAGTGAGTGTGGGCGATAGGGGGGGTCCTTCCCACACGACCCAAAAACTGTCGGGGATAGGCCCAGGCTGGGGGAAAATGAGCTCGTGTGCGACCAGGCGAAGCATTGAGGCCCAATCATTTCCGTTCACATGTTCATCCCACACGGTGAATCCCTGAAAAATATTTCCGTTCGTATGTATATCACACACATTCAATCCAAGGAATACATTTCCGTTCTTATGTACATCCCACACAGTCAATCCAGGGAAAATGTTTCCGTTTGTATGTATATCACATACAGTCAATCCATGGAAAACGTTTCTGTTCGTATGTACATCCCACATAGGTTTTATGTGTAGGATGGTGTGTGAAAGTTGTAGCTATCGCACACGCTCTGCCTTGGTTAACTGTTTGCTTTTATCAACTACATCACAAACGATTTGATGAAGGAAACTGTGTGGCATTGGGCTATACATCACAAGCATTTTTACAGCTAGAACCATCTGCAAAGTTCCATGACACATTTAGCGGGTTTATTAGTTTACAATTAATAATTCTAGTATTACGCAAATTCACATTTCATATCGAACAGTTGTTTGCCAATTTCATATCAGGCACATAAATATATTATAACATCACAGTACGATAGCTACATGAGAACAACACAGTACAACATATAACTAGTTCAACTTCATAAGAACAATATATTCTTTCCCTAATCAAGATCATCCAGGCTCATCTATCCACCTCTGCTTTGAGTTCTGTAAGAACCTATTTTGCACAGGCCAACTGAGAAAGTGCCTCCTCCTTCGCCAACACCATCTTAACAAAGTCATATTTAAAAATCTGAGCTCATTCTCCATCTTCGTCTTTTTATCCCGCATCTTCAAATATTCTTCAGCGTTGACAACACTTTCTCTAAGCCTACATTTGTTCTCTTCCTCATACATGCTCCAGAGATTTGCTAAGCACATCTTCAAAGACTGTGGCCATTCTTGATCAACCCACTCAAAGTAAGAACACTTCCGTCCATCCTATAATATTTTAAACTAGATCAGTAACAATTGTAGGGGAAATGAGTTTATAACAACATAGAAAATCATCAATGCTTATTTTGAAAAAACTGAAGAAACATGTTAATTATGACATATCTTCTCAAAAAGATCAATGTGCAAATAAATTAATTGCTACTGAGACAACAACCAAATTCTGAAACATCACAAGCTATAATTAACTACAACAATGCTACAAGTTCTTACTCATATACAATAAATAACAAATTGAACATTTTATGAGGAAGGTAATTATAACTGCAACAGCATAGCGACAGTGTTTGGATGACAACAAATTGATACTAACAGGTGTGTACATGCACAAATTTAGTAACATAGAACTAATAGCACTAAGGCAACTGTTGCTACATCTCGCACCGGTGTCCTGCGCTGGCGAGCCGATGCAGTGGAAAAAAATCGGGGACCCAGACTCCGGAGCACCTAGTTGCTCCGATGCCTAGTTCATTCGTGCCATAAAGCTATGGTATTTTACTTATTGGCTGCTCGGATGTGTGGACCAAAGTTGGCTACACAAACTGTTGAAGGGGTGCCAAATAATTTTCTAATTGCACCGCTGATGAGATGGCAACAATTTTAGATACTAGGTACAAACTGTGACACTATCTTAGGATGCGTTTGGTTGAAGGTGTGATATGAATGGGTTGGGACCATGACAATGTCTAAATCACATCTAACAAATGATTTTTAACAATGAAAGAAGGTCTAACCTTCTCTGCACATGCCAGAAACTTCCTCCCACTGTCCACAGATTTAAACGTAACTAGCTTCACACATGGAGATTCATGGTGACAACGAGTAGATGACATCAACCACACTAACTTGAGGCACCAGATGTCGATGAGGCCGCCAAGATAGAGCATAGGGACGACGTAGCAGAGGAGATCGAGGCAGGGCAAAGCATCACCGGAGGGGGAGTAGATGACATCAACCACACTAACTTGAGGCGCTATACTTCACTTAACTTGGTGTGGAAGTCGAGGATGAATAGGCGGATTCCCTGGACAAGGCTACGGGTCGTGGGGTTCCCGTTGGCCGCCTGCAGGACGAGAAGCACCGGGGCGGGCAACCATGATTCCCGCGGATCACGTCTTTGTCACGTGGCAGAGAGAAAAGAGGGCGGGGGGGGGGGGGGGGGGGGGGGG
>LR738709.1:182067773-182086583 GCA_902687465.1 Secale cereale | reverse complement strand
TCGAGGAGGTCATAAGGGGCTGGAGCCGTGCAGAACCTCACCCCATCGAGGCTGCTGGTAGTTGCATGCGCCCCGGTCAGAGTTGAGAGAGAGAGACAGGGAATAATTTTTGTGGTGGGTCCTACATGTAAGGATTACGAGAGAGCGAGAAATATAGATTTCATTTTGGTCTAATATGTAGGTGAGACAGGCAGAGAGAGAGGAGAGAGAGCCTTTTATTTTTATTTTTAATTGAGTGGGTCCCACACGTAAGTGACACATGGAGGGAGGTATACAAATGTCCAGAAAACGTCCCGTTCATGGTCAAAGGCCTTTGACCGGACGGTAATGGCATAGGGTATTTCTATAAGTGCACATAACGGCGGAGGGGCATTTTTGAGCAGGCTTTCGAATTTGGGGCAAATCTGAGTAGTGGGTTCGAGTTAGGGAGACACATGTAAAAGACCCCATAATTTATCATCGCTTGCTAATTTGGGCACACAAAAGAGCGTACATCAGACAGACCACACTTACTGAATCCAGCAATTTTAGTAATTAAACAGAGCTAGTTGACCTAAACATTGCTCTAACGAAAGACCAACATTAAAAAAACCTAAGTACGCATAATTTTAAAAAATCTACCGCCGTGCCGGCGTATGCATTGCCGGTGTGAGATGAGACATCGATGACTTGTCCGAGGGACATGCCACTGTTGGTGGACTCGACGCCCCCACTGCTGAAGTCGACCGCGTTCTCGTCCTCGTCCTCGTCCTCGGCGCCGCCCTCAAGGTTGTAGTACTCATAGTAGTGGTTGCGCTAGAGCTCGCGTTGTTACTCCATCGCTGATTCCTCGACGGATAAACTCTTCTGTACCTCGACCTCGGCCACGCGCAAGTCCTCCTCCCGGCGCTCCTCGATCTCTGCCGCCTCCTACACCTCCAGCTCCCACTCGGCGACCTCATGAGGAAGCAAGAGCTTCATGGCCTTTTCGAACGTGGGTTGCAGGCCTGGAATATCTTGTCGTGGATGGCCTAGCCCCGGGACAGGGTGACATCGGCGGCACAAACGGCAGCTCGAGCGCTCTCGGCGTTTGCAGCCGCCGTCGCAGCAACAGCTGCAGCCGTCTAGGTAGCTGGAGCTGCCCCATCGGCTGCCGCACACGCCCTCTCGGCGGAAGCGGCCATGCTCAATGTGGATGCGGCAGTACTCTCAGCATAGGCGGCCGCGCTCTCGGCGAAGGTGGCAACGCTGGGGGGATGCGACAATCGTACGGGTCTTCACGAAGCGTTTCCACGGCATCATCTTTGCAAGAAGGGGGTGCATGAATGGGGATCGGGGTTCGTGGATTCGGGGTTTGCCAGCACTAGAGCAGACGATCCAGCGAAGCTTAAGGATGAACACTTAAATAGACCAGAAATTTTCATTGCAAACGGTTCCAACAAAACAACTGTGTGATGTTGTAGATATTTTTTATTAGCTGTGAAATACGAATTTGGAGTAAAGTGGCAATGGATGGTGTTTTATACGTACGAGAAAATTTGTAGTACCAATAAAAATGTCATGACAAATTTAGGAAAATTTAAGGGGTCATTTGACCATTTAGGAAATTTAAGTGATTTTTCTAGCAATTTAATGATCGTAATTAAAATTTGAACTTCATGTACATGCAACAGCTAACCATAACGTTTTGAGAAGTCATATTTTGTGTACTTGTGTGCGATTTAATTCCATTAGTAGTAAATTGGAAGGAATTTTCAAACATATTGGTCTAACGGCTATGACACAATTAAGCAAGGTGTGCCATGGCATTTAAATTCCAAAAAATTAAAAATATATCAGAAACACATGAAACCTTGATTGATGTAATGTCATGCCACCAAGATGATGTGGTAAAAATTTGTCATGTTTGACGAAAGTTTGGACAAACACCCCTCACACACTAGAGCAACTCACTAGAAGGCTCGTGGTTCCGAGAGGGAACAATGCACGTTTGATGACGAACGGGAGATAGCTTCCCCTTACGGCCTTCAAATTTTTTTCTACATGTAACGTAAACTCATACAATAGTCATGTCAAATTTTGGAAAATTTGAGGGGTCATTTTACCTTTTGAAGACATTTAATTGATTTACTAGCCATTTATTGACCGTAATTAAAATTAGAACTAGATGTAAATGTAACATCTAACCATAACGGTTTGAAAAATCATATTTGTGTACTTGTGTGCGATTTAATTCCATGTGTAGTAAATTAGAAGGAATTTTCAAACATATGGGTCTAACAGCTATGACACAATTAAGCATGGAGTGCCATGGCATTTAAATTTCACAAAATTTAAAAAATATCAGAAACAGATGAAACCTTGGTTGATGTAATATCATGCCACCAAGATGGTGGGATAATTTTTTTGGAATGTTTGACGAAAGTTTAGGCACACACCCCTTACAAACTAGAGCAACTCACTAGAAGGCCCGTGGTTCCGAGAGGGAACAATGCATGTTTGTTGACGAACGGGAGATAACTTCCTCTTACGGCCTTCATATTTTTTCTACGTGCCACGTGCACTAATACAACTGTCATGTCAAATTTTGGAAAATTTCAGGGGTCATTTGACCTTTTGAAGACATTTAAGTGATTTTCTAGCCATTTAATGATAGTAATTCAAATTGGAACTACATCTACATGCAATGGCTAACTATAACGGTTTGAAAAATCATATTTGTGTACTTGTGATTGATTTAATTCCAAGTGCGCTAAATTGGAATGAATTTTCAAACATATTGGTCTAACGGCTATGACACAATTACGCATGGTGTGCCATGGCATTTAAATTCCAAAAAATTAAAAATATATCAGAAACACATGAAACCTTGGTTGATGTAATGTCATGCAACCAAGATGAGGTGGTAAAAATTTGGCATGTTTGACGAAAGTTTGGACAAACACCCATCACACACTGGAGCAACTCACTAGAAGGCTCGTGGTTCCGAGAGGGAACAATGCACGTTTGATGACGAACGGGAGATAGCTTCCCCTTACGGCCTTCAATTTTTTTCTACAGGTAACATAAACTAATACAATAGTCGTGTCAAATTTTGGAAATTTTGAGGGGTCATTTGACCTTGTCAATACATTTAAGTGATTTACTAGCCATTTAATGACCGTAATTCAAATTAGAACTAGATGTAAATGCAACATCTAAGCATAACGGTTTGAAAAATCATATTTGTGTACTTGTGTGCGATTTAATTCCATGTGTACTAAATTAGAAGGAATTTTCAAAGATATGGGTCTAACAGCTATGACATAATTAAGCATGGAGTGCCATGGCATTTAAATTTCGTAAAATTTAAAAAAAATTATCATAAACAGATGAGACCTTGGTTGATGTAATATCATGCCACCAAGATGATGGGATAAATTTTTTAGAATGTTTGACGAAAGTTTAGGCACACACCCCTCACAAACTGGAGCAACTCACTAGAAGGTCCGTGGTTCCGAGAGGGAACAATGCATGTTTGATGACGAACGGGAGATAGCTTCCTCTTACGGACTTCATATTTTTTCTACGTGCCACGTGCACTAATACAACTGTTATGTCAATTTTTGGAAAATTTCAGGCGTCATTTGACCTTTTTAAGACATTTAAGTAATTTTCTAGCCATTTAATGATAGTAATTCAAATTAGAACTACATCTACATGCAATGGCTAACCATAACGGTTTGAAAAATCATATTTGTGTACTTGTGTGCGATTTAATTCCAAGTGTGGTAAATTGGAATGAATTTTCAAACATATTGGTCTAACGGCTATGACACAATTACGCATGGAGTGCCATGGCATTTAATATCCAATTTTTTTAATAAATCTCAGAAACACATGAAACCTTTGTTAATGTAATGTCATGTCACCAAGATGATGTGCTAAAAAATTGACCTGTTTGGACACACATCCCTCACAAACTGGAGCAACTCACTAGAATGCTCGTGGTTCCGAGAGGGAACAATTCGCGTTTGATGACGAATGGGAGTTTGCTCCTCTTGCGGCCTTAAAAATTTCTACGTGTAACGTGCACCAATACAACTGTCATGTGAAAATTTGGAAAATTCTAGGGGTCATTTGACCTTTTGAATACATTTAAGTGATTTCCTAGCCATTTAATGACCGTAATTGAAATTTGAACTACATCTACATGCCACGGCTAACCAAAACTGTTTGAGAAATCGTATTTGTGTACATGTTTGCGAGTTAATTCCATGTTCAGTAAATTAGAAGGAATTTTCAAACATATTGGTCTCACGGCATGGACACACATGCATGGAGTGCCATGGCATTTTAATTCGACAAAAATTCAAAAATGATCGAAAAAACATGAAACCTTTCTTGATGTAATGTTATGCCACCAAGATGATGTGGTGAAAAAATTGGCTTGTTTGATGAAAGTTTGGACACACACCCCTCACAAACCGAAGCAACCCACTAGAAGGCTCGTGGTTCCGAGAGGGAACAATGCATGTTTGATGTCGAACAGGAGATAGCTTCCTCTTAAGGCCTTCAATTCTTTTTGTACATTTAACATGCACTAATACAATTGTCATGTGAAAATTTGGAATAAATCAGGGGTCATTTTCCCTTTTAAAGACATTTAAGTGATTTTCTAGCCATTTAATGATCGTAATTCAAATTTGAACTACATCGACATGCAACGACTAACCGTAATGGTTTAAAAATCATATTTTTGTGTACTTGTGTGCGAGTTAATTCCATGTGTGTAAATTAGAAGGAATTTCCAAACATATTGGTCTCACGACATGGACACATGTATATGTATCATGTGACATGGCATTTAAATTCCATATAATTAAAAAATTATCGGAAAAACATGAAACCTTGCTCGATGTAATGTCATGCCACCAAGATGATGTGGTAAAAAAGTTGGCCTGTTTGACGAAAGTTTGGACACACACCCCTCACAAACCGGAGCAACTCACTAGAATGCTTGTGGTTCCGAGAGGGAACAGTGCATGTTTGATGACGAACGGGAGATAGCTTCCCCTTATGGCCTTCAAAAAAATTCTAAGGGTAACATGCACTAATACAACTGTGAGGTGAAAATTTGGAAAATTTCAGGGGTCATTTGACCTTTTTAAGACCTTTACATGATTTTCTAGCCATTTAACGACCGTAATTCAAATTTGAACTACATTTACATGTAATGGCTGACCATAATAGTTTGAAAAATCGTATTTGTGTACATGTGTGCGAGTTAATTCCATGTGCAGTATGTTAGAAGGAATTTTCAAACAAATTGGTCTAACGACATGTACACATGCATATGCATGCATGGAGTGCCATGGCATTTTAATTCAAAAAATATTAAAAAATGATTAGAAAAACATGAAACCTTGGTGGATGTAATCTCATGCCATCAAGATGATGTGGTAAAAAAATTGGCATGTTTGTCGTAAGTTTGGACAAACACCCCTCGCAAACCAGATCAACTCACTAGAAGACTCGTGGTTGCGAGATGGAACATTGCATGTTTGATGACTAACAGGAGATAGATTCCTCTTACGACCTTTAATTTGTTTTTCTACGTTTAACGTGCACTACAACAACTGCCAATTGAAAATTTGGAAAATTCTAGGGGTCATTTGATCTTTTAAAGACATTTAAGTGACTTTCTAGCCATTTAATGACCATAATTCAAAGTTGAACTATATATACTTGCAACGGCTAACCATAACGGTTAGAAAAATCCTATTAGTGTACTTGTTTGCGAGTTAATTCCATGTGCAGTAAATTAGAAGGAATTTTCAAACATATTGGTCTCACGGCATGGAAACATGCATGTAGTGCCATGGCATTTAAATTACAAAAAATTAAAAAATGATCTAAAAAACATGAAACCTTGCTTGATGTAATGTCGTGCCATTAAGATGATGTGGTAAAAAATTGGTCAGTTTAACCAAAGTTTGGACCCACACCCCTCACAAACTGGAGCAACTCACTAGAATGCTCGTGGTTCCGAGAGGGAACAATGCATGTTTGGTGACGAACGGGAAATAACTTCCTCTTAAGGCCTTCAATTTTTTTTCTACATTTAACGTGCACTAATACAACTTTCATGTGAAAATTTGGAAAATTTCAGGGGTCATTTGACATTTTAAATACATTTAAGTGATTTTCTATCCATTTAATGACCGTAATTCAAATTTGAACTACATCTACATGCAAGGGCTAACCATATCAGTTTGTAAAATCATATTTGTGTACTTGTGTGTGCGAGTTAATTCCATGTGCAGTTAATTAGAAGGAATTTTCAAACATATTTTTGTCATGACATTGACACATGCTTATGTATGCATAGAGTGCCATGGCATTTTAATTCCAATTTTATAAAAAATGATAAGAAAAATATGAAACCTTGATTGATGTATTGTCATGCCACCAAGATGATGTGGTAAAAAAAATTGGCCTGTTGGACGGAAGTTTGGACACACAACCCTCACAAACCGGAGCAACTCACTAGAAGGCACGTGGTTCCGAGAGGGAACAATGCATGTTTGATGACGAATGGGAGATAGCTTCCTCTTATGGCCTTCAAAAAAATTCTATGTTTACCGTGCACCAATACAACTGTCATGTGAAAATTTGGAAAATTCTAGGGGTCATTTGATCTTTTAAAGAAGTTTAAGTGATTTTCTAGCCATTTAATGACCTTTATTCAAATTTGAACTACATCTACATGCAACGGCTAACCATAACGGTTTGAAAAATATTATTTTCGCACTTGTTTGCGAGTTAATTCCATGTGTAGTAAATTTGAAAGAATTTTGAACCATATTGCTCTCACAGCATGGACACACATGCATGGAGTGCAATGGCATTTTAATTCCAAAAAAAATTAAAAATGATCAGAAAAACATGAAACCTTACTTGATGTAATGTCATGCCACCAAGATGATGTGGTAAAAAAATTGGCCTGTTTGACGAAAGTTTGGACACACACCCCTTAGAAAACTGGAGCAACTTAGTAGAAGGCTAGTGGTTCTGAGAGGGAACAATGCATGTTTGATGACGAATGGGAGATAGCTTCCTCTTAAGGCCTTCAATTTTTTTTTTCTACATTTAACGTGCACTAATATAACTGTCATGTGAAAATTTGGAAAAATTCCGGGGTCATTTTCCCTTTTAAATATATTTAAGTAATTTCCTAGCCATTTAATGACCGTAATTTAAATTTGAACTACATCTACATGCAACGGCTAACCATAATGGTTCGAAAAATCATATTTTTGTGGACTTGTGTGCGACTTAATTCCATGTGTGTAAATTGGAAGGAATTTTCAAACATATTGGTCTCATGGCATGGAAACATGTAAATGTACGGAGTGACATGGCATTTAGATTCCAATTTTTTTAGAAATTATCGGAAAAACATTAAACCTTGATTGATGTAATATGATGCCAGCAAGATGATGTGGTAAAAAAGTTGGCATGTTTGACGAAAGTTTGGACACACACCCCTCACAAACTGGAGCAACTCACTAGAAGGCCAATGGTTCCGAGAGGGAACAATGCATGTTTGATGACGAACGGGAGATAGCTTCCCCTTATGGCCTTCAAATTTTTCTAGGTGTAACATGCACAAATACTACTTTCATGTGAAATCTTGGAAAATTTCAGGGGTCATTTGACCTTTTGAAAACATTTAAGTGATATTCTATCAATCTAATTAACGTAATTCAAATTTGAACTACATCTACATGCAAGGACTAACCATAACAGTTTGAAAAATCGTATTTGTGTACTTGTGTGCAAGTTAATTCCATGTGTAGTAAATTAGAAGGAATTTTCAAACATATTGGTCTCACGACATGGACACATGCATATGTATGCATGGAGTGCCATGGCATTTTAATTCCAAAATATTAAAAAAATGATCAGAAAAACATGAAACCTTGCTTGATGTAATCACATGCCATTAAGTTGTTGTGGTAAAAACATTGGCATGTTTGTCGTAAGTTTTGACATCCAACGCTCACAAACCGGAGGAACTCACTAGAAGACTCGCGGTTCCAAGAGGGAACAATGCATGTTTGATGACTAACAAGTGATAGATTCCTCTTACGACCATCAATTTTTTTCTACGTTTAACATGCACTACGACAACTGTTATGTGAAAATTTGGAAAATTCTAGGGGTCATTTGAACTTTTATAGACATTTAACAGATTTTCTAGCCATTTAATGACCGTAATTCAAAGTGGAACTACATCTACATGCAACGGCTAACCATAACGGTTAGAAAAATCCTATTAGTGTACTTTTTTGTGAGTTAATTCCATGTGCAGTGGCATGGTCTCACGGCATGGTCTCATGCATGGAGTGCCATGGCATTTAAATTCCAAAAAATTAAAAAATGATCAGAAAAACATGAAACCTTGCTTGATGTAATGTCATGCCATCAAGATGATGTGATAAAAAAATTGGCCTGGGTGACGAAAGTTTGAACGCACACACCTCACAAACCGGAGCAACTCACTAGAATGCTATTGGTTCCTAGAGGGAACAACGCATGTTTGATGGCGAACGGGAGATAGATTCCTCTTACTACCGTCGATTTTTTTCTACATTTAACGTGCACTAATACAACTGTCATTTTAAAAATTTGGAAAATTTCAGGCGTCATTTGACCTTTTAAATACGTTTAAGTGATTTTATATCAATTTAATGACTGTAATTCAAATTTGAACTACATCTACATGCAAGGGCTGACCATAACGGTTTGAAAAATCATATTTGTGTACTTGCGTGTGCGAGTTAATTTCATGTGCAGTTAATTAGAAGGAATTTTCAAACATATTGGTCTCACGACATGGACACATGCTTATGTATGCATAGAGTCCCATGACATTTTAATTCCAAAAAATTAACAAAATGATCAGAAAAACATGAAACCTTGCTTGATGTATTGTCATGCCACCAAGATGATGTGGTAAAAAAATTGGTCTGTTTGACGAAAGTTTAGACACACAACGCTCACAAACCGGAGCAACTAACTAGAAGGCTCGTGGTTCCGAGAGGGAACAATGCATGTTTGATGACGAATGGGAGATAGCTTCCACTTACGGCCTTCAATTTTTTTGTACGTTTGTCGTGCACAAATACAACTATCATGTGAAAAATTGGAAAATTCTAGGAGTCATTTGATCTTTTAAAGACATTTAAGTGATTTTGTAGCCATTTAATGATCGTAATTCAAATTTGAACTACATCTACATGCAACGGCTATCCATAACGATTTGCAAAATCTTATTTTTGTACTTGTTTGCAAGTTAATTCCATGTGCAGTAAAATAGAAGGAATTTTCAAACATATTGATCTCACGGCATGGACACACATGTGAGGAGTGCCATGGCATTTTAATTCCAGAAAATTCAAAAATTATCAGAAAAACATGAAACCTTGCTTGATGTAATGTCATGCCACCAAGATGATGTGGTAAAAAATTGGCCTATTTGACAAAAGTTTGGACACACCCCCCTCAGAAACCGGGGCAACGCACTAGAAGGCTCGTGGTTCCGAGAGGGAACAATGCATGTTTGATGACGAACGGGAGTTAGCTTCCTGTTACGGCCTTCAATTTTTTTCTACATTTAACGTGCACTAATACAATTGTCATGTGAAAATTTGGAAAATTTCAGGGGTCAATTGACCTTTTAAAGGCATTTAAGTTATTTTCTAGCCATTTAATGACCGTAATTCAAATTTGAACTACATTTACATGCAACGGCTAACCATAATTGTTTGAAAAATCATATTTTTGTGTACTTGTGTGCGAGTTAATTCCATGTGTGTAAATTAGATAGAATTTTCAAAAATATTGGTCTCACGGCATGCACACATGTACATGTATCGAGTGACATGGCATTTAAATTCCAAGAAGATAAAAAATTATCGGAAAACCATCAAACCTTGCTTGATGTAATGTCATGCCACCAAGATGATGTCATAAAAAAGTGGTCTGTTTGGCGAAAGTTTGGACACACACCCTCACAAACCGGAGCAACTCACTAGAAGGCTAGTGGTTCTGAGAGGGAACAATGCATGTTTGATGACGAACGGGAGATAGCTTCCCCTTACGGCCTTCAATTTTTTTCTACGTTTAACATGCACTAATACAATTGTCATATGAAAATTTGGAAACTTTTAGGGGTCATTTGACATTTTAAAGACATTTAACTTATTTTCTAGCCATTTAATGACCTTAATTCAAATTTGAACTACATCTACATGCAACGGCTAACCATAATGGTTAGAAAAATCTTATTATTGTGTACTTGCACTACAAAAACACACTTCTGTGATAATACGTGTTTTTCATAGTAGGTCACGTTTTCTTCATCCATGTACATCCATGACGATTTTATGAAAGAATCAAGATAGTCATACCTGTGATGTCGTAGAAGTGTTCCATGACAGTACCAAAATTATCATCATGGAAGTGTCCACTTCCATGATGATAAATAGTGCGTCATGGAAGTGCTTTCGTCAAGGGTAATCGACACGTGGCATCCACCATAACGGGTCGCTGTTAACCTATCATCATCTGGTTTGGATCCGATAACCCGTTAACCACCGGACCAATGGGGATTTTCCACGTGTAAAATTCTAATTCACCCTAGTATCCACGTGACGGCTCCGGGTTAGGACATGTGTTATCAAGCGAGTGGACGGGACGAGCCAATTGTACGTCGACACGTGGCTCGGCCCAACAATGGCCATTTTAGGTTAAAACGCCGGGCCTGTCAAAATAAGCTGGCCGGCCAATTAGTGGCCTACTCGAGTCAGGCCCATACACAAGCATGGCCCATACAAGTTACACACAATCAGCCCATCATAGGCCCATTCTAGATTTGACAATTTCCAGCCCATCATCGGTTCCAGCCCATTTACAGCCCGCTACATCTTTGGGCCCAATTATGGCCCTACCTTCTCTCAGCCTGTTAGCAGCCCATCGTCAGTTCTAGCCCGTGAATGGCCCGGTACATCTTTTGGCCTTTGATCGGCCCATTCCACAGTTGGGCCAACTTCTAGCGCATTGTGACTTTCAGCGTTACCTCGGCCCATCAGGTAAATGGGCCAATTTCTAGGTCGTTTTGTCCTTCGGACTGTTAAAGGACCGCACTACAATTGGGCCTATGACGTGCTACCTGATTTTGGGTCCACTAGCGGCCCTTGTTCAGCAGGTCATTAATTCGGCCCGACGTGATATTCGGCCTTTAGAAGCCTAGTTTGCAAATTGGGCCTCTTCTGGCCCAAAACACTTTTGGCCTCTCAAAAGCTCGACAAGTAAAGGGGCCAAAACAAAATTGACATTTATTTCGGCCTGCTAGGGCCCGCGGGCCACTTCAAATTTATAAGGTGATGACTTTCTTTCGGCCTATTAACGGCCTACTAGGGCCCGTGTGGCATTTCCATTTATAAGGCCCTATCGGGTTTTCAGCCTGTTAACGGACTGCTCGGGCTCGCGGTCCACTTCCGTTTATACATCCCAATCAAGATTTCGGCATGTTATCAGCCTGTTAAGAGCCTTTGTTATGGTGGGCGCCATCATTTGGGATCCACTAAATATTAAGTGGACCAACCCAATTAAAGGCCCGATTTGACTTGTATGTATGTTCGTCCGGATGTAGTCCAGGTAACGTTTGGGCGTGTTGGCCCCTGTTACAACGATATATCATATACAAAGAATTATCCTACTCTAAACTAGTGCCTCTAAAATAACCTGCAGTTATACAATAAAGAGACTAAGGCATAGAAACGAAGAATAATCCTACACTATAAACTAAAGAAATTACAGTAGATTATACCAACTAGGGATTATAGTTTTGCGTTCGGAACCAGTGATAATAAAGCGTACACAAACAACAAATTACATACACTGGGCAAATAAAGCTCATACATCATGGACACGCATCAACAGAACTTACCATTTGAACTATAATCTCTTCAGAAAGTAGGATTGGCCGGATTCAGATAGCACAAATTTCAGTCTGCAAATTCTCCAATTCCTTTGTGGTTACCTTAGTGTCTTGTTTCATTTTTTTGACTCCTGCATCTAATAGTTGCATGTCTAGTGTTAACTTGTTGATTGCATGTTGAGAATCATGTACATGTTGTCTTGCCACCTCTAGTTGAGGCTCGAGAACATCAAAACATTCCAATACCATTCCATAATCATTTGGTCACGGCCATGCCGCACCGCTCTCAGATCTTTGTGTTGATGTCACTTCATCCTGCAATGTTTCTGTAAGTACAAATGACTATGGCAAAAATATAGTTACAACAGTAAAATGAGCAAGACAGACTATTTTGTAAATGGCAAAACAGGACAAATAATAATGTTACATGTCATGAAGCATAAGGAGGTGATATTTCAGAAATTATAAAAATGGTAGTCTGTGCAGCCCGCATAAAGAAATCTCTTAGCTCACCAGAGGAGCATGATGTTGGGGCCAAATCCAAAACACAGACAGGTTACAAATTTAGACCACAAGCAGCTACTGAACATTATATATATACTAGCAAGATGCTCGTGTGTTACATGGAACATCAAGACGTATTTGTATGAGTAGTTTATCTTCTTAGAGAGTATCTTTTTGCAAAAATGTCACAGTTTCCTTTCTATCCGTCAGATATAAATCGGAAGGCCTATATTGTAGGATGGCAGGCACACCATCATCACCAACTCGTTTTTTGCAAGAGTAGAGATATAGATATAGAGATAGAGATATAGTAGAGAGTAGAGATAGAGATAGAGATATAGATATATATATCTTCCATATAAGTAAGTAAGCATTTGGCCATTTTGTAGCTCAATTAAATTCTTAGGAAGCATAATGAACAACATTCATACAAACCTACTACAGCAAGCAAAACTATGCAATCATTATCCTCGTATAAACTAGATTGTGAGCCTCATGGAGTAATAGTTGGTTAATAGACTTCAAAGCTTCAGGCACACTTCGCCAGAGTAATTAAATGGTAAGGCCTTTAATTATGTAAACTACTAGCAAGATGCCCGTGCGTTGCTAGAAACATCAAGATGCATTTATATGAGTAGTTTATCTTGTGGTAGATAAGGATGAATGAGAGAAAGCCTTATCTAGGAATTTAGGTAGGACTGCGGGTATATTTTTGCGAAATTGTCGTAGTTTCCTTCCTATCCATTAGATATAGATAGGACGACCTATATTGTAGGATGGTGAGCACAGCATCATCACCAACTCTATTTTCTATAAGAGTAGAGATAATAGTTATACAAGTACCCTACATCAGGCTTCATTGTTTCGTCATCTCATTAACCGAGGACAAATAAAGCAATTGAAAAGAGCAATTTAACTATGCCTGAAACAAAAAAGCAATTGAACTGTTGAATTGGCAGTATGCATACAGGCACGCCTCAATAACATCCATGGCCTAGCTACATTTCTCTACTCTCTATATACTCTTATCTCTCCTCTTATAAAAAATAAAGTTGGTGATGATGGTGTGCCTGCCATCCTGCAATATAGGCCGTCCGATCTATATCTGGCGGATAGGAAGGAATCTATGACAGTTCAGCAAAAAGATACCCGCACTTCTCTCCACATTTGCAGATAAGGCCTTCCCTCGTTCATCCTTATTTCCCACAAGATATATAAACTACTCATATAATGCATCTTGATGTTCCGTGCAACGCACGGGCATCTTGCTAGTATTCTTACAAAAAAAATAGTTGGTGATGATGGTGTGCTTGCCAACCTGCAATATAGGCCGCCCGATCTATATATGATAGATAGGAAGGAAACTATGATAATTTTGCAAAAAGATACCAGCACTCCTCTCCACATTTGACGATAAAGCCTTCCCTCATTCATCCTTATCTCCCACGGGATAAACTACTCATATAAATGCATCTTGATGTTCCGTGCAATGCACGGGCATCTTGATAGTACTATATAAAGGAACAAGTAATGTAATATTGTTTCCCCCCTATGAAGTATCTCGAATAGTATGTAATCAATATCCTAGTAATGATAAGGAGGCTAATGATGTGAATATGCGTTTCGTTATGACATTTATGACATCGATAACTCTAACATAGCAGGAAGCAATTTCCCAGTGTTCACTACTATAAGATGTTTTAGGTATTTAAAAGTAGAGTACATCCGTAATGAGTGAATAGACACATTAAAATGTGCTTAGATACATATGATGTACAAGAAAGTTAGAACATCACATAGTAGTGAGCTGAGGGGGTTTTAATCAATGGCCAAATGAATGGGTTACAGGTGAAGAACCCTGCCCAAGCACAATGTCAGACAAATAGGATGTCCTGGTAATTGTAATACAGTGACTTGCCATAACTGGTTGAACACGCTCAACGCTTCTCCTCCTCTTGCAAGGCTCCTTCCTAACATCCTGTACTTGGAAATCCTCAATCTTATCTTCTTTGCACCCCCTCTGCAAGGTGACACAAACTAGTTACTGGTCTCCTTGGAAGATAAATATGCATACTTTCCAGTCTGTGAACAACACACAAGATGAGTTTATAACAAAACAACACGACATAATGAAACATGCCACATCAATTGCACACACTGAAATGACCATTTACTATGTGTGCACTGTGTAAAAACTAGGCATACCTTCAAACTGTATCTCCAGGTATTGTTGGAGAACCTACTTTAGTGTAGAGCAAACCTTTATGTCACCTACGAGTTATACAAGCCCCCGCTACAGCAGGCCTTAGTGTTTGAATCGTTGACAACCTCTGTTAGGTCAAGAACAACATGTAATCAAAGCAAACAGTCCTAGTATGGCTGGCTGATACAAAGAAGCAATTGAACAGATGTGTGTGCAAATCTTGCACAACAATGAATTACTTATCTCTATCTACTCTTATAAAAAACAGAGTTGGTGACGATGGTGTGCCTGCCATCCTGCAATATAGGCCGTCCGATCTATACCTGACAGATAGGAAGGAAACTATGACAATTTTGCAAAAAGATACCCGCACTTCTCTCCACATTTGCAGATAAGGCCTTCCCTCGTTCATCCTTATCTCCCACAAGATATATAAACTACTCATATAATGCATCTTGATGTTCCGTGCAATGCATGGGCATCCTAATGTTGCGTGCAATTCACAGGCATCTTGCTAGTCAAGAAAAGAAGCATAGAAGGAGGCTTAAAGACCATCAACTGACTGACCAGATTTAAGGGGCATTTAAACATAACGTGCAACGTATGAACTAAGATAAAAATTGCATATTTCAGATTCTATAACGAAATGCACATGTATTAGGGTTCCTGCTGCTGCTATACGACGAATTGCTATGAGCTGCTGCTATATGATGAATTGCTATGATTTGCTGCTGCTGCTGCTATATGATGAGTTGGTAAAAGGTGCTCCTGCTCCTACTATATGATGAATTGCTATGAGCTGCCATAGCACACTTTCAAAGGTGCTTACTTTCTTAGTATAACTAAGAAATAATTGTCCCTAAGAAATTTGGCCAACAACATTAACCTACAAATAACATGTCACGATGATTGCAATGGGAGTGACCTACCATAGCACAATGTATAGGCTCACCGGTGCCTCTCCCTTTTTTGCGATGTTCCATGAAATTGCCACATACATCTTGTACTAAGAAATCTTGTACTTTTTCATTGCATAACCCAATCTGCAAGTTGACACGGCTAATTTCAGATATCTCTACATGATAATACATTGCATATCCCTTGTGCATATTTAAACCACCAATTAACGATTGTGTACGTAGCATAAACTAGCCATGACTCTGTGTACTGGACTAGCAGGCACTCTAAGGGAGCCTAATGTAGGGAACTGGAATTCCTACATGCCACCTATGATTTAGTGTAATGTACTACCTTTGTTCCTAAATACATTTCTTTGTAGAGATTCTAGTATGGACCCCATACAGATGAATATAGATGCATTTTCGAGTGTAGATTCACTCATTTTGATCTCTATGTAGTTTAGAGTGGAATCTCTAGAAAGACTTGTATTTAGGAAGGGAGGGAGTATCATGTATGACACCTACGTTTCTAATTTAGCAGCCAGTAGTGGAAATCATTGTCTGCACAAAGGGATTACTAGTCGAAAATCCTAGCAAAGCACACTGGTAGGCACACAACAATACAAGATAGAGAGATGCACTTACAATATCATAGCAATGCCTCAGTCCAGGATCTTGGTTGGCCAAGCTGTTAGATCCAGAAGAAACATCATGCTTGTAGTTTTTGCCAGCTGCATAACATGTAACAGCAACATGTTAGTATATTTGAAGTACATCGGGCAGGTGATGCTGGACGGGTTTAAAGGTGACAAGTACCTAGGCCGCGACGGGTACTTGGCATCTTGCCAGCCGGTGGGAATCAGGTTAGAAACGTCAAGGGTGATGATGCTGCACTAGCTATTGGGTCTGATAAGGAGATCTAGAACCATGGAGTATGGTGTTTGTAGAGCGGCTGCGGTAGGGTGGACTACAGTGTGGGTGAAGCGGATCTGAGGTCGTGGACGAGGGCGTCGGTGAAGCTGCTCCGATGGTTGGGTTAAGGATGGTGTCAACGAAGTGGATCTGCGGCCGTGGACGGGGCGTCAAAAGCTGCTCTGGCAGGTTGAACGAGGGTGCGGTGAAGCGGGTCTGAGGCCCTGTACTTGGGCATTGGCAGTTCGGCCCCGGTATGGTTGAGAATGGTATAGGCGAAGCTACTCCGGTAGGGTTTAGGATGGTGTCGGCGAAGCGGCTCCGGTAGGGTTGAGGATGGTGTCGGCAAAGCGGCTCCGGTAGGGTTGAGGATGATGTCGGCGAATCAACTCTGGTAGGGTTGAGGAACGTGTCGGTGAAGAGGATCAGAGGCCCTCAAAGGGGGCGTCGGTGGGGCGGCTCCGGGGGTGTCGACGAAGCGTCTTTGGTGGGGAGTACGAAGGATTCGCTGCAGATGCGCTGCGGTTGACGAGAGTACCGGTGAGGCAGATCCGGCGTCGTGGACAAGGCGGGCACTGAATGGGCCATGGTACATTGGTGGACGAGAAGTCTACTTGTTTCTAGGGGAGGTGGGAGTGATAGATGCGGCCGCGGAAGTAGATCCGGTGAGGTGGATGCCGCTGGTAGTGAATGGGTGCTGGTATGTCGGTGTTTGAGCAGTCTAGGGTTTCTAGGGAGGGGTAGAGAGGCCGATGAAGAACGGACGGCGTGATGTGAGATGCTCTGGTGCTCTGGAGTAGTTGTTTTTGTTGGAGGGGGAGAGGAAATGGGGGTGGCGTGTGGTGGGAGGAACCGGAGGTTGCCAAAGTAGACCCGACCTATTATGCAAATGAGGGCCATTTTGCAATTATTGTTCTCCGTGCACCAAGGACAGAAGGGGAATTTCGCATGCTAAAGACTAGGAGGCGGAAATTTTAGACGAAGGCGGGAGATTTTGCTGCCCAAGGATTGTTCATATCCAGTTTCAACTAATTTTGGACACTGCTAGCGGGAAGATCATGCAAGACTGTGTACACGGGGCACACATTGGCACTTAATAACCGGTATGATGTCCACCCCAGATAAAAATAAAATAACTCGGGATGTTGCACCGATAACTTGGAAGTTTACATGGGTGTGGCCAATCGTATGGGTGTAGAGGCACGTTCACAAAGAAACGGATCAAACACCCAACCAATGTATTTCTCGTGTAAATATACTCCCTCCGTCCGGAAATACTTGTCATCAAAATGAATAAAAGGGGATGTATGTAGATTTATTTTAGTTCTAGATACATCCCTTTTTGTCCATTTTGATGACAAGTATTTTGGGACGGAGGGAGTATAATTTAGTGCCATTGGTTATTTATTTTAAGCATAATCCTTTTTTGCGAGGATAAACATAATGCATGAATGGTGCATGTACCTGATAACTACAGTGGTTGTTTGAAGAAACATCACTCTAACTTTGGCATGCACAATCGAACATGACTATTTGGTAAGAAAAAATTTGATATGTGAGTTTACAATCTTTATAACGTTGAATCAATATTGTATCTTTGGCCACGATACGAAGTATATATTGATTTATGTTCAAATGATGCATGTCCACGGTCACTAAATAGTGATATTTGAATGAATTGTGCAATCTCTCTCACACGCATACATATACCATTTCTCTGTGGGCATCCGAATCAAACACGCGCACTTCATGCATTTCTCTCCCACCGTCAGGGTTAGAATTCATCTTTCTACCCCGTCCTACAAGTCTCTCACACAAAAACACACACGCTCTCTCTGTCGAACATGCCCACCCCTTTAATTCCGCCCACCCACCGCCACTAATGTCTCAAAGTATAACTATGTCTCGCACACATATGCGTAAGGTTAACTCGAGTATCGAAACCACATGAAAACATACAATGGGATTCCGGAAGAGCACCTTTTGTTTTGAGATTTCTCTCTCTCTCTCTCTCTCTCTCTCTCTCTCTCTCTCTCTAACACACACACACACACACACGCGTGCGCACGCGCAGAGGGATTGTTTCTCTCCCTTTTTCCAGCACTTGCATGGACACCGCTTGTTTATCTCCGTGATGCTTTAAGTATGCCTCGCACACATGCTATCTACCTATCCCTTGATATAGATATGTATCACACAAACTCCTTGTCCCTGTATCTAAGTCTCACTCACACCACCCCCACACACGCACACACTTCCCAACACCGAAGGACTAGGGTGGCACCTCGATCTTGATTATAATATATCTACTGGCTTCTCTCTCA
>LR738709.1:181942289-182057015 GCA_902687465.1 Secale cereale | reverse complement strand
CCCCCCCCCACACACACTTTCATTTTCCGGGCCGGAGAGGCATATCTCACCAAGATGGATCATAAAACAGACCAAGAATAATCCACCTTGGTTGTACAACCTCTCTCTTGTTGTTGGTTAAAGTGATGGCCGTCCATGCGACCCCGGAGATGGGCTAGCTCGCTAAAATCATGCAAGTAGCTAGGCCCCGAAAACAACCACTACATGCGTGTAGCCCAAACATATGTATGGAGAGGTGTGTTTTTAGTAACAATGGAACAACTTTGATGTGGCACCGTGATTTCGAACTAGAAATTCCCACACTGAGTGAGGGTTAGGTTGACGATGCATATGTATGTTACACCACACTTCAAGCCAACGATGGGGATTCATGCATGCATGCGTGCATAGTATAGGCGCTCAAACTTAAGGTCTGAATCTCACCATGACCTATACTACGATAACACGAACCAAATGAAGAATTCGTCATGGTAACCTATCTTGTTGTTGGTCAAGGTGATCATGGATGTCCATGCAGGCCCATGAATATATAGGCTTGTCGCCGATAACCACGCGAGGGAATGTACCGTTCGAAGGCAACCACTACATGCATATGTATGGAGGTGATCCGTGCATGCATGTTTGAATACCATTTCACAACATTGATGTGGCGCGTGAGTCAAAAATTGTACACTAGCTTCCCACATAGAGAGAGATCAGTTCATGACGTGTTGTTGTACTAGCCACTTCCACTCGATGGGAGGGATTCACCCGTACACATGTATGTGTGTGTGCTCAAACTGTATCATGCATGCATGCCATCCCAGAGCATGACATATATATACCATATTACAAGCAAAAATAATAATCCCCTCCTAAATCAAATTAACCTCTCTTGTTGTCAGGAAAAAAGTTGTGATGGACCAAGCGGACCCACAGATGGATAGCACCGACATCGCTAATAACTGCTTAAGTGGGTGCAAGAGGACAACCACCACCGCTTTTAATGTGGGCCAAACATATATATGTAGAATACCCAAAATGCATAACTTTGATCTGCCACATGCCTCAAAAACCATAAACCATGCTCCCACACAAAGCGAGGTTCATGAAGCGTACTACATATGATAGTCCCCTCCCCCCCCTCTTCACCGCATACTATATGCTCCTGCCGTAATATGTACAACCCAAAAGAATGCTCATCGATAGTGAAATTAATTATCCCCTCCCGATGTAGGTCAAAGTGATGCATGCATGCATCGACGATGGCCTCGTGGGCGCACATATTGAAGCTTCACACACGAGTGTCCTAGCTAGGATAACCACCGCGTGCATGCATGTGGCCCAAAGATGTGTTGTGTGATGTTTGAATAGCCAATTTCACAATTTTGATGTGGCACGTGCCTCGGAAACCAAAAAGTCCCGACACTGAGTGAGGTGTAATTGTTCAAAATCGCGTACATATAGTATATATGCTAGTCCCCTCCCACCTCTTCGCACGTACTATATACCACCATAACACAAACAAAAAAGATTCTACCTTGATGGTCAAATTAACCTCACTACCGGCTGTTCATCAAGGTGATGGACGACGACCTCGCGGGCCGACAGAAAGCGTCACACGCGGGTATAGAGTGTCGTGTAGGACAACCATCGACTGCATGTGGCCAAAACATGTATGTATGAAAGGGTCGTGTAATGTTTTAAATAACGATTTCATGACTCTGATGTGGCACCGGCCCGCCTAACAAAAGGGCCAACCCACACGGTAGCTCACAACTCGTAGTGTACTGCGAGCCACCTGCCACCCCTAGACAGACACACCAACACACACACCGCGAATCCACCGCAAGTACGATGCATGTTAAATTAATTATCCCGCGGTGAAAATATGTTACCAAAGGAGGGACATTTTAATTTCGAAAAAAATCATAGAGATCATTAAGACGTTTTAGTACATTAATTGATTGATTTTCTATGGGTATAATTTGCAAAAAAACAAATTTGAGCTACATGCACACGTGACAGTGCACCGAAATGGATTGCAAAAACACATGTGTATCATTTGGTGCATGTTTACTCCCCGTGCAACAAATTTCAAACATTGAGAATCTTGATTTTTAAATTCTAGTACATCCAAAACATATTTGAAGTTCATGAAACTTATTGTGTTGTCAATGGAAACCAATACAAAGTGGCATTGTACTTTTTCGGCATATTTGAGACCAGTTTTGATGTAATCTTTATCTAATTACAAACGAGAGATTATTAATAATTGGGAACCAATATCCCAAATGGATTATTTATTCAAACCATGAGCATTAGACCAACAATGGAAATGTGCCATGCTTCGGTTAAGCAATAAAGCGGCAACATTAATCATCCATTAGAAAAAACAATATACGTGATGTCGCGCGACCTGTGTGCCGTGTGAGTAGGCGTGAGTTGACGGGACGCATTCAAGCACTCCGCCATGCAGGCAGACTGGGAGGTGTGCTTGCTGCATAGTGTCATCGGGAGGCGTGCGAGTAGATATGTGAAACTTTGGTACGCATGCCAGCAGTCCGGTGCGCTGGCTCACCGGGAGGCGAGCCGTCGGTTTGACCGTTGCCCGCCTCTCTCCCACAACTCCCACTACTCCATATTAATGGTCCGTCCGAGTGGCTGCACCCCCATGCTCGCCACACACACACAATCCTCTCTCTCCGCTTGCAACATCAACGCTGCTCTCAGTCCTGAAAGCCGTCAGTGTATGAGGATGCCGTCGAAGCGCCCATCAGAGGGAGTGGCGACGCCGGGGCTGCTAAAGCACCGGAGCATGGCATGGAGATGGAGACAGAGGTTGCCGTCACCGCCAGCGAGTTATCGCTGCACCCTGACGTCATCGAGAGCGTCGAGCTTCCACAGCCAGAGGCGGAGTTCCACACCGACTCTGGTGACCACGCCGGCGACGACTCCAACGACCGCTCCGGTGACGACTCCGACGACGACGGACAACTGGTTAGTCATCTATACTCATTTATGTGTCAAATAGATCATAGGGTTTCTCTGGTTACTCCTGCCTCTCCCTTTTTTGAATAGAAATCATATGGTTATGTTCTCCCAATTCATGAAATCTGAGCAAGTTTCGTTAGATCTGTGTAGTGTATTGATTGTTTGAATGGTACAAGTGATAAGTGATTAGTTCTTTCCTCTGTGAAAATGATTTTTGCTAGTAATCTGACTAGGGTTAGTGTTCGTGCTAATAATTCCTAGCGAGGACTTGACAATTGCTTTTGAATTAGCTACATATGTTTGTGCCATTATTTTCTTCAAGATTGGTCTGTACATAGACGATTGTGCTTAAAAGTCAAACCATAATCTCTGCATATGTATACATAAATAGCCATAAATTCCTAATCCTAGTACACGGCATGTAATAATTGATTTGATTTCAAATTTCTTTTACTATTTGTATAGGTGCTGTCTGACGATGTGGACATCGAGGATGAAGATGGCCAGAGGAGGTACAAGAGGCAAATCGTGAGGGAGATTTATGCGGGAATGCATAACAGGCGTATTACGACCTGGAACGGCGGCTATCGATGCCCATTTTGCTACCACAAGCTTCATGACGCGTATCAAAGTGTTCTGGCGCATGCGAGAGAATGGTCTGTTGGCTCCTTCAAGCAGAAGTGTTCCCGAAGGGTGGAGTACGACATGTACGCCGAGTACCTGGACAAGCTTCAGGATCATGCCGGCATGTGATATGAGATGTGGGATCGAACTATGTACGCTTGAGCAATGTTTAATGATGGTTGAACTATGTACTTATGGTTTAACTATGCTTGTCTACGTGTACGCTTATTATCTATGTCTGAGTATGTTTAATCTATGTTTACTTATGTCTAACCGTGGGATATGGATGCAACTAGTTCGGTTGATGGAATCTACCTCCGTCTTGGTTTATTGTTCCCTTTGTAATTTTTGTTAAATTTTGACCAAAGGTTTAACTGACAAAATGTTAGTGCAGGTCAGCAAAAATTATATCATTGGATGGGTATTTGAGCATAGTGTTCAATGATATAATTTTTGTTAACATGCATAAACTTTTATTAGTTAAATATTTGGTAAAAATTTGGTAAAAATTACAAAGGGGGGGGGGCAATAAACCAAGACAGATGTAGTATGTCAAACACACGCGGTTCCTAAAATTGGAACCGTGTGCAATGACTAACATTTTGCCTATTGCGTCAATCACACAGGGTTCGCTCAAGCAAACCGTCGCCTCCAACTCTTTGTGGGACAGAAAACCCTCACCACTCAATTCAGAAAATAATAAATAAAACCCTCACCATCCCCACATCACAAAAACCCTCACCCCGCCCGCCACCCCTTCTGGTCCCCATTCACACGTGCACAAGCTCCTCCACGTCTATGCCATGGCACCGCCTATCGCGGCGTTAATCTCTTATCTCGACGCCTGTCGCCACCGCCAGGCTGCTAGGAAAGCCCACCGCATTTCGCCACTTCCGCTTGCCGCCGCCTATCACCATCGACTTTCTCGACGCTCCTCACGGTCGACCCAGCTCTGCTCGGTTTGGGAATCTGCCGTACTAAGGGTTCTTTCTCATGGACGATATGGTAACTAATTTAGTGATATATTATCTCATCTCTTATCCCAATTCATCTACCTCCTTTAATCACTCGGCGGAAATCACCGTGAATTCATTTTTATTTGAGCTGATTTGAGGGTTTTCTTTCATTCATAGAATGTACAATGCGCCGACACATCAGGACTTTGCGACCTCCGCCAGAGATTCCTTCTCACCCTACCAGATGAGTTGATGATGCACGTTGTATGTTCAGTCTCACCCTAAATGGGTTGGCATGGCCTACTTTCCTGAACATATTCTAAATATTGCTACATTTGGATAAAAGGTGCCACATGCACCATATACGTCAAAGGAGAGTTTCCCCCTCTTCTTTGTATATTTGGAAAATTAATGATGTATTGTTCTTTCGATTACTCTCATATTTCCATGACATCATGTTTACCCTATCTATCTAATTATAGATTTGTGTCCTTTGATTTCTACGGTTGTACAGTTCTTTCAATTTGGGCCCATATTTGCATGTTACCTTATTTTCTTTAACAATCCTACCATTTTCTGCAGCGCAACCCTTGCTATGCAATAGATTTTGTAGTGCACAATCTTTCCCTTTACATATATCAACACTGCACGGATGTCATATTGCACACAAACCATGGATTTACAATCGTTGCTACTGTAGGACCTGATGAACGTGGTGACTCCTATTTTGGCACTGGCTTTTGGAAAGAAATTTCTAAGTTTTATGTATTGAAAGCTGGCACTAAAATTACACTTCACATAAAAGGGCCTAGTCATGAGATATATGCTAACTTCCCCGACAAAATCATCCGTCCAGATTTGTTCGAAGTAAGTTTTCTTTTCAACTATCTACATGTTGACTTACCCAGCAATATCAAATGAATTGTGTAGTATTTAAGCAACCAATTGTTATTCCCTTTTCTTACTAAATTCCTACCTAATAACTTCTAGTTACCAATACCCTTTTCTATTGCCCTGTTTTAACTAAATATTCCATGTGCTCCCATTTCTATCAGAAAGCGCTGCTGACAAGGAAACTCCGGAAGGCCTAGACTTCATCAGCAGCCTCCCCGATGACATGTTGACAGTCATCATCTCCCTCCTCCCAATCAAATATGGGGCGCGGACAACCGTCCTTTCCCGGCGGTGGTGCCCCCTATGGAACTCCAGCCCTCTTGACCTCATCGACACCCACGAGCTCTACCATGTCTATCGCAAAAGCTTGGATGCATTCTCCAAGATCCTCGGCAGTCACCTTTGCCCAACCAGAGGCCTTAGAATGGGCAAGTTCTGTTCCAACGGCAAGGACCGAGCCAAGCTTGATGACTGGTTCTGATCCCCCGCCCTAGATCAGCTCGAGGAGCTCACTTTTGATGACGGGCATATATGGTCGCTGCCAACGTCCACACTCCACCTCGCGCCCACGCTGCACGTCGCCAAGTTCAGGAACTGCTATCCCCCTTTAATGTTGCGGCCGCACTTATTCTACCGCGACTAAAGCACCTCGACCTCGTCCCCGTCTGCCTCTCAAATGGTGGGATCAAGCGCTTACTTCGTGGCTGTACTACACTTGAGTACCTTCGTCTCCAAGCGATCAATGAGTCAAGTACCTTCCACATCACCTCCATGACTCTCCGGACTATTTATGTGTGTTGCTGGAGTGGCAGGAAGACATCACAATATGTGCACCATGGTATGGTCATTGAGGACACACCTGCACTTGAGAGATTACTTGTAGTTGATCAAGAAGGTCCAACAAGAATCAATGTCATTTTTGTGCTGAAATTGATAGTGCTGGGCTACTCGTCTGACAAATACTCCGAACTTGTTATTGGACCACACCCGTTCAGGTACAACAACCGCCTTCTACCTCTCCTTCTACAAATTAACATTATTTGTAATTTTGAAGATGTTTGTTCGTCTATCATTCCGAAAATGGTTCCGACAAGCTTGAGTCGAAAACTGCGCATAGTGAAGGTCTTGGCACTAGAATCTATTGGCCCCAACCTAGAACAGGTTGTCAGTTACTTGAGATGCTTTCCGTGCGTGGAGAAGCTATATATCGAGGTGATGTTCCTTTCCTGTTAAATGTTAACCATAACGTAGTTCAATTTGTGACAGCTTTTTCCAAGTTTACAATGACAATGTACCACGATTTCTGAAGGATTCTTTTGGAGGATTTTAGTACATACATGTTGCACCCCCGCACATATTGGTTGCTTGATCCATATGGTTACAATCAATAAGAATTTCTCCTTTGGATTCATCTATACTAGTTTTCTTAGGGAACTTTTCATCCACTCCAACCTCTTTTGAAGAAGGCTACATTTTTCTAGAATGTAATCAAATGCCCATGTTATTCATGTCAGATCAAAGATGGCATGTTAGTGCATTTTACAAATCCTACACACCAAATAGGCATGTAGTAATGTTCAAAACTGCATGTAGGCACTAACATGTTTTCTTCTTTTGCAGATAAGATTAGGCCTAGTGGTGGATCATGTGATACAATATAACAATCACGTCGAATGCCTAGATCTTCATCTCTCAAAAATTACTCTGAACTCCTATAGAGGGACCTTACCGGAGATTATATTCACCAGGTTCTTTGTTCTTAGAGCTAGGGTGCTGAAGGAAATGAGGTTTGCTCTCCATGCATTTCGCAAAAATGAATGGTTTACTGATCAGCGCCGGCGGCTGCGGCAGAATGGAATAGGCTCCAAAAATGCTGAATTTCATTTTGGAACATCAGATGACAGAGTAATCGGAAGTCATCGTGTCAACCCCATACATGACTTCTCAGTGGCTGACCCCTTAGCAAAAAGTTTGAGCTTTCGAAACCAGACTTAGAAGTGGTAATGTTAGTTTGAACCTCTCTGATATCCATGTTCAGAGGATCAGCGCAAGCGTTTGTAGCTGATGAGCAAAATTTCATTTCTAATATTATTTTGAATCTTGTAATCTTTGAATTTGAGCCATATAAACCTGGAATTTGAAACTTGTAATATTTCAAGCTTTTGTGGTACAATCGTTGAAATGGCATCGTATGAGACTCGTATATTGGTAGCACTATTTTGACCTTAATATGCAATGGTCTTAGATTGTATTAACCATTCTCGGATCTGTTTACCTTATCGATCTCATAGCACACGATCTGTATAGCTAGCTCAACTGCGATATTCGACATTATTGCACACATTTGGGTTCTTCCATCGTGTGCCCTGTAGAGCGCATAATTAAATATCGCACTTGAGTGTCAATCATCACCCTTCTGTGTAACTTTGACCTTATCACCCACTGGTAAACTTATGACCGATGTCATTCCACCCACTTTGTTTTTACAAAGCTTTTTGCCTATAAACGCCCACGATTTGTCCCTCTTCTAGCCGACGCGTGGCCAAACTAGCCGGGCGGGAACCTTGCGTGGTAAACTACACAGTAGCGCGGGAACAGGCTCACCGATGATACAATTGGTGCCTCTTCGAGCTCAAGCATGCGGTGCGGTGTTGTCAAGTGTGCACTGGAATCCTCCGCTATGAACACCGTGACAATACGTGACGATTACAGGCCGGCCAACCTTTTGATCGCGCCCCACCATTGTCAAAATGTCAACTATCTCCAATCAATATCCTCCGATGAAGTCAAAACCTTATACTTCCAAGAATTTCATCTTGCGATCATAATTGTCTACAAAATCCAATTTACTCCAGGGTGATGAAAGTTACGCTACTCTATTAATCATGATGCCACCAACATGAAAACCTCACAATCCATCAAGGCCTCAGATAATTCTCGCAGTCACCGATATAAAGTCACCAAAACATCTGTCCTATATCCTCAAATTGGTCTACCTATGGCATCGTCAGTTCTTGTGCTATACTAGGATGAAAATGTGCTCACTCACTGTGTCCACTAGTTCCATTACGAACCCAGTGTTGTGCAAGGTTATAGAGGCTTAACTGGTTCTCTTGTAATTCTATGGGTTAAGCACATGGTTAAGGATTCGTTCTGGGGTATCTGTTATGTCTCGAAGGTTCTGGGGATGGGTTTCTAATCTTGAGGGGAAACCATAACTTTACGGGGTTGCACTTGTTCGTGGAGGTTGTAGCAGAAGTCCTCATTGTTAGTTGGTTGCTGAGTTGGAATCCTTGGTACTTCTTGTCTTGCTGGTCTTCAGTTGAGGAGATAGAAGAGAGGGAAAAAGTAGCATAGAGGAGGGGAATGCCTAAAGGGGGTTCTATAGTGCAAGTGCAAACAAACAGGTGCAAAAAGACCGAAACAAAAGAAACAAGGTAAGGAAGGTGATCTAGCCGTGTACTTGTTGCCTAGGGAAGAAGTGCGACTTATATCAAAACACAAACAATAAAAGCAAGCAACACACAGTCATGGTTCTATTCGAACCATCATACGGACTCGACTGCGCATAGGGGGTACACGACTCATCCTACCCTAGGGGTTCTCGAACTCAGCAGTCGTGCCTTGTGCCTCGTGCAGTCTTCTGAATCTTCCTCAGGTGTTGCTATGTCCCTTGTAGTTGTTTGATGAATGATCCGGGTTGAGCCTGAAGAATCTTCAACAACTTCTCGCCAGATGTGGTGAAGGTGTCTCCTCATAGCTAGCATTGACTCGGTCTTCTGTTGTCTTCTTATGCATGACGATCTCTTTTGTCTTCTAAGGCGTCGACGGTACTGGGTAGGTAATCCTTATGTAATGACAATAACAAGGCATAATAGAGGTCCAACATGTCGGTTATGTTGATGAAAACATCGACACCAAGAGCGGGGGACGAAGAGAACCGTTTTCCTGCTCACTATAGTGAGGCGGACCAAATGGCGAGGTTCTCATCCACCGGTGGTTGCCGATACAACAACGGTAGTGACAAGGTTACTCTATTAGCAATGTATATCATGATCTTGCATAACTCATGCCATGTTCATAGTAGGCCAAGGTCGCACCATCTTCTTGGTCTTCATGTCCTCATTCCTCGAGGATGTATCTTATGTTGGCATTGTCTTGTTGCGGTGTCGCCAATCTTGTGTTCAGAAGAGGTGGTCAAGGTATCATCCTTCTAGATTATCCACGAGGATTACAGGAAATCCAGTGGTCAGGGGCATAAGGGTTCTGGCGACCAACAGTTTTGAAGGGGAAGAGATCACTAAGGAAGGTATACCTTAGTTTTCGAAAAACTGAGAAGGGAAGAGAAGTATAGATAGTTTTGAAAACTAGTAATAGTTTTGGAAATAGTTTTACCCTAACTAACGACCATGCTAACTAAGGCTTCCTACAGTCAGCCTGGCTCTGATACCAGCTCTGTGGGGACCCCGACTCATAAGTCGTGATCACCGAATACACGTGTACAGTGATCCCAGAGATCAATGCTCACTGAACACACAGAAGCTGAATAACAAGAGTCTTACATCCATACATAATGTATTACACAATATTTAACCATTATGGTCAAGTCTTGAATATATCATTACAGCGGAAATCTTCAATAGCAACTTGGACCCATGCCATCTGCCTTAACCCTACATGCATTCTGATTGGGAACCGTCCTAGCTCGCATGTTCGTCACCAAGAAATCTTCATCATATGTTGTTCTTTCATGCCTGGCCAATAAAATAACCAATGGCAAGCCAATGAGTACTTTGAATGTACTCGCAAGCAACCCAAGAGTGATGAAAGAATAATTATGCAAGGCTCGACTATTACTAGCATGTATGATCAACATATAACAAAGACATGCATGTGTCTGCAACAAGTATCAGGAGATTACAGACATCAACATCGAGAAAGAGTTGTAATCAGCTCATGCTCAAGCTCATTGTGACTTCCTCAAGAATCACATCATCAATATCACTGAACCGTGTTGTTTTCCTCACACACACACACACACACACACACACACACACACACACACACACACACACCAGGTTTCGCAAACATTGGACGTAGCCCAAGAGCGGTTACCCAACTGTCCTTGACCGTGGACACGGCTATTCGAATAGTTTTACACTCTGCAGAGGATGCACACTTTACCCAGAAGATCCGGGGAACTTCCGTGTCACCCACGACCCGCGGTACTCCAAGTACCCTGGGTAAGCACCCGATCACTATCTTTCCCTAGATGACACTAACATAGAGTCCCCTCGATTGGTAGTAATCCCCGTGCCCAACATTTCATATCTTAAAAATTGTGGAGCCTCGCTCCCATATTCATCACATACCACTGGCACGGGGAACCAACGGTGTGTTCGGTGCCCTGTGAAAACAGTCATGGCCGCCTATCCAAGCACGACGCCGTCCCGAGAGTGACCTCATGTCACCCCCGTCACTATTAATGCGGGCACCATGCTAGTATCGACCTAGGTAATCAATAATGCCCTTTCCCATATAAGGGTAGAGTGGTTGCACATGTAAGGTTAGAATAACGGTCGCAACTTAAACCAATCCATTTTCAAAACAACACACACACTTGCCTCGGTATACAACTTCGTCATCAAGTGGTTACCCAACTCATCATCTCCCTTGGGCATAAATGGCACCCGACGGGGTTTTCGAAAAGTCTTTGGAAAGTACTCCGCCTACGTCACCATGCATATTCCCGTACCATTTGTGTAGCCACTATTATAGCAACCGATCTACTCCCACCCACATAACCCTCATAGGAAGGTAGGGTCATGCTTGATGCAAGTTTAAATAGTAAAGTAACAAAGGTACCAACCAAAGTGGTCACCACCTCAACATGATTCCGATGCATTGATAATAAGGTGCTATGAGACATGCATAAAAAGGTTTCTCGAACTTGGTCAAAGGGCTACTTGCCTTGTCCTTCCGAGTCTTAAAACCTTCTGGTCCATCTCCGAGTACTCCGTTTATTTCATCAACTAACGACGGAAACAATCATAATAAGCAACACAACAAGGCAAAAATAAAAGTGCTCTAAAAATAGGAGTTGGACTTTTCTAGGATACCTCTGGTTATATGAAAAATGACCAAGGTGGTTTCATAGGCATTGGATGAATGGATAGTTTGGAACATTTCAATATGATGGAGTCAAGGGGTTTAATGGATCTGTGAGAAGTGTACAGAAGAATTATTTTGAAAATTGAACAGAGGCATCCATTTAACAAGGAATGATTTTAGAAGCATCTAGGAGTTGGTTTCACTTGATTTGGAGTTCAAAAGAATTGCCTATGATTTTGCAAAGTTGACAAATATGATGAAATGGCTCATTATTTTGTGGGTTACAGAAAGTATTAATAAAAATGTTGATAAACTAAGTTATGAACATAGAAGCATCTAGGAATTTGAATCATGGCATTTGGATCAATTTTGAGCTCTCTGTGATTTTCTAAAGTTCATCACAGAAATAGGAAAAATAGGATTTGATAAATATTTGTGAAGATAAAGTCTCTGGAAAAAATGTGCATGCTGCATCAACAGGTAGATCATGATTTTAGAAACTACTAGAAATTTGATTCATCAAATGTGGAGTTCATTTGAATATTTGGGAGATTTTACAATTTATTTGGAAAAGGAAAAGGAAAAGGGAAAGGGGGCTATACCTATGATGCGTATTGGGGGCAGTATAGCGCCCCAGCGCCCTGGGTCGGCCCAGCTGCACGGCGAAGCGCGCTGGAGGCCACGCCGATGGCGCAGTCCACGGAATACGCCTCCGTAGCAGGGAGGCGTGGCAGCTGAAGCCGCCTCCACTTAAATGACGTGGCGGCTAGCAGGGTCACTAACCCGTCGGGCCGCCTGCCTTTTGTCTCATCGCCCCTGGTCGTCTTCTTCGGCCCGATGCTGGGCAAGGGAGGGCTCGGCCGCCGGCGGAGTCGTCGCCTGGCGACGCGGGAGGGCCTGCCGACGAGCCCAGGAGCTCCGGCTCTCCTCTCCGCACCTGAGAGTGGCTGCGGGCTCGCCCAAGCAAGCCTACAGCGCCGCCACCACATGGAGGCCGTGGAGGCCATGGAGCTTCGGCGGCGTCACGCCGGGGAGGCTTCCCAGCCCAAGAGGAGGACAGGTTCGATCTTGGGACTCCCTGAGGAGGGCACGGACATGGAATAAAGGAAGGGGGAGAGCCACGGCGCTCGGATTTGAGAGGAGGCCGACGGCGACATGTCGGTCATGGAGGTGGACAGAGGGCACTAGGGGGAGAAGGAATGTGTCTAGGAGGTGCACGGGATAGAGGTAAGGTGGGAAGAGGCAACAAGAGAGCTCGGGAGGGCCTCTAAGTAGAGGGGCTGCGGTGCACCGTCAGCAATGTCCATGGACGCGCTCGGGCGAGCTCACGGAGGGATAAGGAGGGCAAGGGAGGAGGGGCCCGACAGCGAGGCATGTCCCAGATGTCGAGGCCACCTCGGGAGACACCATCCCGACGCCCTAGGTGGTCGGAGGCCTCGGGCAGGACGCAGCTACAGTGCGGAGCACGCTGTCGCGCGCTCCAGAGTGCCCATTTGGCATGCCACTGCATGCCCACGCGCTCGGGTCGTGTCCCTCCTTGTCTACTGGCTGTGGGGTGGTACGGGGATGCTCTGGGTTGCTTAGGAGGTAAAGTAGGAGGGAGGGATAAGAAGTAGGAGGGTAGAAAGGTGCTGCCATGGTGAAAGCAGAGAGGTAATTGGGGGTTTTACCCCCTCCAATGATTGAGCTGAGACATGGGTGAGTTACTGGAGGTAGAAGGTGATCAGGTTTATCTGTGGTAAGAATTAGAGGTAAAGGGGAATAGTGAAAGGGGTCAAAACAATGGTTTTGGAAAAATGGTAGAAGGTGTTTGATGTGGTTTTGGGCAAGCAAATTATTCCCAATTGACATGAGACTTAACAGGATCAAATGTCATATAGAAATAGGGTGTTCCACCAAGTTTGAGCTAATTTGAAGAAACTTGCCAATGTAACTTTGGTGAACCCTAGAAATCTACAGAAATGGATTTTCAAGATTAGGGTAAGAAAATCATCCCTCCTTGATGCACCACTTGGTGTAGTGTCATAATTTGGGGTTCTGATCATGTCCATAAAATTTGAGGTCACAAGTAAAAAGTTGGCAATGTAGAGTTGTTCAAATCTGGATCTGGTCAGAACGGGTTTTGGGGCACTTAGGTCAAGTTAAGCTTCTCCAATACTTGTGCTATTTGGTCTAGATGCATAATTAGACTATTTTAGCATGCGCACCAAGTTTGAGAGCATTTGGACAAGTTTGGTAATGTAAAGTTGATCAAACTTCAAAATGGACAGAAATGGTTTTGAGGGTATTTGATGATGTTTTCTTAATCTTCAAGGCACGAGGCTTTGCAAGATCATCAAACATGTCATATTTGACATGATAGAATTTCCCTGGAATTTTAAGAGAATATTTCCTTTGTAAATATATCAAAAGCTTGAAATATCCAGAAAGGGTTTTGGAATGATTTGCCCAATAATCTGAACATGACCATGTGTTCAAACTCTTATATATGGACAATATATGTCCTTGGAGTCTCTCTGAATTTCGGCAAATATTTTTGAAATAGTTAAATATTTTTTACCTATTAAAGACCATTTCTCGCCTAAAGAAAAAGCCCTTAAATAAAATAGGAAAATAACTTTTAAAATTATAATTTTGTGGTTTATGGGAGTCCTATACCTAATAGGATTCAAATATACTTTTTGAAAGATTTTTCACGCCCTAAATAAGGTACTTGCAGTACAAACCTCAATTCAGGGGTTTTTGGAAAACTAATTTTAGAAAATACTATTTGGCCAAATTATTTTTATAATAAAATACTATATTGTTCTATACACATGGCATGATCATTGGGAAAAGGTTCTGGATCAGGGAGATGAAGTATAAGAGTTGGATGATTTATTTGATTTTTAGAGCACTTGTATACAGCAACGGAAAATCAATCAAGCAAAGTCAAAAAACACTCAAAAGTTTCTGTCAAACCACATTTTTAGCATGATTATTAGCTTAAGTGTTGTGGCATGAAAATTAGGGTGTGACAGACCTACCCCCTTACAAGAATCTCGTCCCCGAGATTCCTAGACTAGGCATGGAAAGGAATACAGAGACTTTGATACGGGGTAGTCTTCACTTCTTCTTGATGGTTCTGCTTCCGAGTGGTGCTCCATGGAACCTTGAAGTACTTGGTGGTGTGGCTTCTCGCGTGTTGCCCTTTTCGATGTAGGTTGCTGAGGGGTCTCTCGCATAGGTTAGGTTGGGCTAGACGTCAAGGGCTCGGTGATCGGTGTCCTCCCAGGGACCGGGCTAGTTAGGAAGTAAAGAATATTTCCAAAGTTGTGACTCATGGAAAATTTGGTGCACGGTGGGTACCTATGGTAGCCGTCTACTATTTGTCTGGTAGTGGTCTTAAAGAAGGTTGATAAATCTTGGTGTGAGGATCCCTTCGACATGGAAATGCTTGGTTCCTTCGAGAGGAGTGGTTTGCAGATATGCCTGGTCTTCGACGTGGAAGTTTACTTCTTGATGACGGTGGTTGGTGTAGTTCTTCCTTCTTGACATGGCCGTCTTCAAATGTCTTCTATCCAGCTGACCGTCTCTTCTTTTGTCTTCGGGCAGACAAGTAGGTCATGAAATAATGATGTTACCTTACTTGTCCAAGTACTCCATGAAGTCCACGGGGTACGCGAGGTAGGCTCGGGTATTGGTGGTGGTCTCCGTTGAATATTGGCAATGGTCTTCTTGACTTAGAGTCAAGGCACGTGGTCAGGATCTGACCATGTTGTGGCTTGGTGGGGCTTAAGGGTTTCAAGGATTCTAGTGTGTGAGTGAACGTTTATTATCTTATCCGTAAGCACGGTTTCTGAGATGCCAATAGTTCTTCCTAGTCCTAAAATCCTTATACCACCAAAAGCATCATCTCGCATAGGTCAACTCCAATCACCACTCATGCCATACATATCCTCATGACTCCCAAAAGGAGGTCTAACAAAATTATACATGTCTACGATCCGCGAAAATCATATGTATGGCTACCCCTAAGAATCCATGGGTAAGGCATACAAGCTGCTAAGCTTGAATTAAACACCACAATCCAAGGGCTCAACCTATTCTTGCAAGGTTCAAGATAATGCATCTCTATTCTAAGGAAACACGTCATATTCCACTCCAAGATCTTGTTTCCTTCCTATAGATCATCTCCAACAGCCTGGTAACTTTCATCAATCACCACATAAACCAACAAATCCGATGTCTACGGTGTTCCACAAGATCTCAAGTCCCTAATAATACCCAAATACTTGGAAGTCTATCCATTACTATAGTGAGTCCACCAAATTCCCACCATCATGGTCAAGTAAACTCCAAGGTCATGCTTATATAGATCCCTAAATCAACTCCGAAAAATAATCCAATCTCCTAGTTTGCCATTCACCGAGAAACATGGTATCATGATCAAGATCAACAATTTAAATCCAATTTACTCTGAATCATGTAGACATACTCAACATCTATACTCGACTAGAATCACCTACTGAAATCAAAATCCCATGTCCAACGAGAAATCCTACATTTCCCCCAAGTCATTCTTAAAATGTCAACTATCTCCAATCAATATCCTCCGATGAAGTCAAAACCTTATACTTCCAAGAATTTCATCTTGCGATCATAATTGTCCTACAAAATCCAATTTACTCCAGGGTGATGAAAGTTATGCTACTCTATTAATCATGATCCCACCAACATGAAAACCTCACAATCAATCAAGGCCTCAGATAATTATCGCAGTCACCGATATAAAGTCACCAAATCATCTGTCCTATATCCTCAAATTGGTCTACCTATGGCATCGTCAGTTCGTGTGCTATACTAGGATGAAAATGTGCTCACTCACTATGTCCACTAGTTCCATTACGAACCCAGTGTTGTGCAACGTTATAGAGGCTTAACCGGTTCTCTTGTAATTCTATGGGTTAAGCACATGGTTAAGGATTCGTTCTGGGGTATCTGTGAAGTCTCGAAGGGTCTGGGGATGGGTTTCTAATCTTGAGGGGAAACCATAACTTTACGGGGTTGCACTTGGTCGTGGAGGTTGTAGGAGAAGTCCTCATTGTTAGTTGGTTGCCGAGTTGGAATCCTTGGTACTTCTTGTCTTGCTGGTCTTCAGTTGAGGAGATAGAAGAGAGGGAAAAAGTAGCATAGAGAAGGGGAATGCCTAAAGGGGGTTCTATAGTGCAAGTGCAAACAAACAGGTGCAAAAAGGCCGAAATGAAAGAAACAAGGTAAGGAAGGTGATATAGCCGTGTACTTGTTGCCTAGGGCAAAAGTGCGACTTATATCAAAACACAAACAATAAAAGCAAGCAAGACACAGTCATGGTTCTATTCGAACCATCATACGGACTCGACTGCGCATAGGGGGTACACGACTCATCCTACCCTAGGGGTTCTTGGACTCAGCAGTCATGCCTTGTGCCTCGTGCAGTCTTCTGAATCTTCCTCAGGTGTTGCTATGTCCCTTGTAGTTGTTTGATGAATGATCCGGGTTGAGCCTGAAGAATCTTCAACCACTTCTCGCCTGATGTGGTGAAGGTGTCTCCTCATAGCTAGCATTGACTCAGTCTTCTGTTGTCTTCTTATTCATGATGATCTCTATTGTCTTCTAAGGCGTCGACGGTACTGGGTAGGTAATCCTCAATAACAAGGCATAATAGAGGTCCAACATGTCGGTTACGTTGATGACAACATCGACACCAAGAGCGGGGGACGAAGAGAACCGTTTTCCTGCTCACTATAGTGAGGCGGATCAAATGGCGAGGTTCTCATCCATCGGTGGTTGCCGATACAACAACGGTAGTGACAAGGTTACTCTATTAGCGATGTATATCATGATCTTGCATAACTCATGCCATGTTCATCGTAGGCCAAGGTTGCACCATCTTATGGGTCTTCATGTCCTCATTCCTCGAGGATGTATCTTCTGTTGGCATCGTCTTGTTGCGGTGTCGCCAATCTTGTGTTCAGAAGAGGTGGTCAAGGTATCATCCTTCTAGATTATCCACGAGGATTACAGGAATTCCAGTGGTCAGGGGCATAAGGGTTCTAGCGACCAACAATTTTGAAGGGGAAGAGATCACTAAGGAAGGTATACCTTAGTTTTCGAAAAACTGAGAAGGGAAGAGAAGTATAGATAGTTTTGAAAACTAGTAATAGTTTTGGAAATAGTTTTACCCTAACTAACGACCATGCTAACTAAGGCTTCCTACAGTCAGCCTGGCTCTGATACCATCTCTGTGGGGACCCCGACTCATAAGTCGTGATCACCGAATGCACGTGTACAGTGATCCCAGAGATCAAAGCTCACTGAACACACAGAAACTGAATAACAAGAGTCTTACATCCATACATACCGTATTACACAATTTGTGACCATTATGGTCAAGTCTTGAATATATCATTGCAGCGGAAATCTTCAATAACAACTTGGACCCATGCCATCTGCCTTAACCCTACATGCATGCTGATTGGGAAGTGTCCTAGCTCGCATGTTCGTCACCAAGAAATCTTCATCATATCCTGTTCTTTCATGCCTAGCCAATAAAATAACCAGTGGCAAGCCAATGATTACTTTGAATGTACTCGCAAGCAACCCAAGAGTGACGAAAGAATAATTATGCAAGGCTCTACTACTAAATTGGCAGTTTTGCGGAAAGCTTGTTTTTCATATTCAAGTATGATCAACATATAACAAAGACATGCATGTGTCTGCAACAAGTATCAGGAGATTACAGACATCAACATCAAGAAAGAGTTGTAATCAACTCATGCTCAAGCTCATTGTGACTTCCTCAAGAATCACATCATCAATATCACTGAACCGTGTTGTTTTCCTCAGACACACACACACACCAGGTTTCGCAAACATTGGATGTAGCCCAAGAGCGGTTACCGAACTGTCCTTGACCATGGACACGGCTATTCGAATAGTTTTACACTCTACAAAGGTTGCACACTTTACCCACAAGATCCGGGGAACTTCCGTGTCATCCACGACCCGCGGTACTCCAAGTACCCTGGGTAAGCACCCGATCACTATCTCTCCCTAGACGACACTAACATAGAGTCCACTTGATTGGTAGTAACCCCCGTGCCCAACATTTCATATCTTAAAAATTGTGGAGCCTCGCTCCCATATTCATCACATACCACTGACATGGGGTACCAACGGTGTGTTCGGTGCCCTGTGAAAATAGTCATGGCCGCCTATCCAAGCACGACACCGTCCCGAGAGTGACCTCATGTCACCCCCATCACTAGTAATGCGGGCACCATGCTAGTATCGACCTAGGTAATCACTAATGCCCTTTCCCATATAAGGGTAGAGTGGTTGCGCATGTAAGGTTGGAATAACGGTCGCAACTTAAACCAATCCGTTTTCAAAACAACACACACACTTGCCTCTGTACACCCCTTCGTCATCAAGTGGTTACCCAACTCATCATCTCCCTTGGGCATAAATGGCACCCGACGAGGTTTTCTAAAAGTCTTTGGAAAGTACTCTGCCTCTGTCACCATGCATATTCCCGTCCCATTTGCGTAGCCACTATTATAGCAACCTATCTACTCCCACCCGCATAACCCTGATAGGAAGGTAGGGTCATGCTTGATGCAAGTTTCAATAGTAAAGTAACAAAGGTACCAACCAAAGTGGTCACCACCTCAACATGATTCCGATGCATTGATAATAAGGTGCTATGACGAACATGGTCAAAGGGCTGCTTGCCTTGTCCTTCCGAGTCTTCAAACCTTCTGGTCCATTTCCAAGTACTCCATTTATTTCGTCAACTAACGACGGAAACAATCATAATAAGCAACACAACAAGGCAAAAATAATAGTGCTCTAAAAATAGGAGTTGGACTTTTCTAGGATACCTCTGGTCATATGAAAAATGACCAAGGTGGTTTCATAGGCATTGGATGAATGGATAGTTTGGAACATGTCAATATGATGGAGTCAAGGGGTTTAATGGATCTGTGAGAAGTGTACAGAAGAATTATTTTGAAAAATGAGCAGAGGCATCCATTTAACAAGGAATGATTTTAGAAGCATCTAGGAGTTGGTTTCACTTGATTTGGAGTTCAAAAGAATTTCCTATGATTTTGCAAAGTTGACAAATATGATGAAATGGCTCATTATTTTGTGGGGTACAGAAAGTATTAATAAAAATGTTCATAAACTAAGTTATGAACTTAGAAGCATCTAGGAATTTGAATCATGGCATTTGGATCAATTTTGAGCTCTATGTGATTTTCTAAAGTTCATCACAGAAATAGGAAAAATAGGATTTGATAAATATGTGTGAAGAAAAAGTCTCTGGAAAAATGTGCATGCTGCACCAACAGGTAGATCATGATTTTAGAAACTACTAGAAATTTGATTCATCAAATTTGGAGTTCATTTGAATATTTGGGAGATTTTACAATTTATTTGGAAAAGGAAAAAGAAAAGGGAAAGGGGGCTATACCTATACTGCGTATTGGGGGCAGTATAGCGCCCCAGCGCCCTGGGCCGGCCTAGCTGCATGGCGACGCGCGCTGGAGGCCACGCCGATGGCGCAGTCCACGGAATATGGCTCCGTAGCAGGGAGGCGTGGCAGCTGAAGCCGCCTCCACTTAAACGACGTGGCTGCTGGCAGGGTCACTAACCCGTCGGGCCCGCCTGCCTTTCGTCTCGTCGCCCCTGGTCGTCTTCTTCGGCCCGACGCTAGGCAAGGGAGGGCTCGGCCGCTGGCGGAGTCGTCGCCTAGCGACGCGGGAGGGCCTGCCTACGAGCCCAGGAGCTCCGGCTCTCCTCTCCGCACCTGAGAGTGGCTGAGGGCTCGCCCAAGCAAGCCTACAGCGCCGCCACCACATGGAGGCCGCGGCGGCCGTGGAGCTTCGGTGGCATCACGCCGGGGAGGCTTCCCAGCCCAAGAGGAGGACGGGTTCCATCTTGGGACTCCTTGAGGAGGGCGCGAACATGGAATAAAGGAAGGGGGAGAGCCATGGCGCTCGGATTTTAGAGGAGGCCGACGGTGACTCGTCGGTCATGGAGGTGGACAGAGGGCACTAGGGGGAGAAGGAATGTGTCTAGGAGGTGCACGGGATAGAGGTAAGGCAGGAAGAGGCAACAAGAGAGCTCGGGAGGGCCTCTAAGTAGAGGGCCTGCGGTGCACCGTGAGCAACGTCCATGGACGCGCTTGGGCGAGCTCACGGAGGGATAAGAAGGGCAAGGAAGGAGGGCCCCGATAGCGAGGCGTGTCCCGGACGTCGAGGCCACCTCGGGAGACACCATCTGTTAGGCTCAAGATGCGATTCTATCCCGATCACGTGACACTTACGTGATTGGGGCACAACCGCATTTCGGGCGCTTAGGAAGATGGATATCATTACATCGAACCATTACATACATACATGGGGGATACAACAATACAGACAAGTTACATGAATACAACATCATCAATACAAGGCATCCGACTACGGATGCAAACATGAAAAGCACAACGATATCCATCTGCTATCCCAGGCTGCCGACCCGGAACCTAACCCAAGACTGACGAAGCAGAAGAAGAAAGAACTCCAACAAAAGAACATCGCTCTCGCGTCAAGTCATCGGAAACCTGCATCTGCTACTGTTGTTGTAGTATCTGTGAGCCACGAGGACTCAGCAATCCCATAACTTTGGGTAACAAGACTAGCAAAACTTAATGGGTAAGGAGGAGGTAAAGTGGTGAGGTTGCAGCAGCGTCTAAGCAATATGTGGTGCCTAACTTATGAGTACAAGAATAAGATGAGCATCTACGCAAGCGGTCGCAAACTAGTAATGATTGCTAAAGATCCTGAACTACCTACGAGTCAAACATAACCCCACCATGTTCTCTTCTCAATGTGAAAAGAGACAGTCACGGTTACTCACACCATTGTGTGTTTTATCTTGGATCCTCTGTCAAGTTTTCTACCACCGGACATTAACAAATTCCAATCCGCCACATAACCGCGGGCACGGCTTTAGAAAGATCATAACCCTACAGGGGTGTCCCAACTTAGCCCATCACAAGCTCCCACGATCAGCAGAAGTAATAATAATATTACCCCTTATCTTAGGGAAGGCCCGATCAGACTCGGAATCCCGGTGCACAAGACGTTTCGACAATGGTAAAACAACTCCAGCAAGACCTCCCGGTGTGTCGACACCCTGATAGTAGCCGCGCGTATCTCGTCTCAGGCCACGACCGGATGGGCGATTCTACAGGTTATACCAGATACCTCGAGTTTCCCCGTGGCGGCCCTGCAGAAACCCCGTTTGGGACCAACACCATCAGCACTGGCCCCCTGCTGTGTATAAAGAATCCTCGGGTAGCGCTAACTCCCTATGCAATTAATTAATTAATTAAGTTGTTATTATGAGCAAATTAAAACCAATGTTGGGCCTTGCTGGAGGAGTTATATTCAAAAGAGAGACTTCGTTGCTAGGAAGCACGGTAGGGAAAGAGAACCATGGGTTCAGAAACCCATGCCTTTTCCTCCGAAACCATCCAAGAAAAAGGATGATGAGGATTTTGAGTGCTTCGATGAAATGATTAGACCTATCTTTTTGCGTATGCGTTTGACTGATGTGCTTAAAAAAAATCCTTATGCTAAATATATGAAAGACATTATTACCAACAAAAGAAAGATACCTGAAGTACAAATCTCCACCATGCTTGCCAATTACACTTTTGAGGGTGGAATGCCTAAGAAATTAGGAGATCCAGGAGTACCTACTATACCTTGCTCCATTAAGAGAAACTATGTTAAAACTGCTTTGTGTGATCTTGGAGCCGGTGTTAGTGTTATGCCTCTCTCTTTATATCATAGACTTGACTTGAGGAAGTTGACACCTACTGAAATATCTTTACAAATGGTCGATAAATCAACTGCTATACATGTCGGTATTTGTGAGGATGTGCCTGTTGTAGTTGCAAATGTTACTATTCTAACGGACTTTGTCATACTTGATATTCCCGAGGACAATAGTATGTCTATTATTCTTGGAAGACCTTTTATGAATACTGTAGGGGCTGTTATTGATTGCAACAAAGGCAATGTCACTTTTCATGTCAATTTTAATGAGCATACGGTACACTTTCCGAGGAAACAACCTCAGGTTTATAGTATCAATTATATTGGAAAAACTTCGACTATTACTATTCGAGGTTTCGAGTATCCTATTCCTACTATCAAGAAGGCTTATGACATACTTATTATTGGGTACATACATATCCCCATTGAGGAAACATAGTGTTATTCGAAAATTCTCCGGTTTCATGTTACTCGGAAAGAGTTTATTAACAACACCTGATCAACCTTGTTAATGGATTCCTTTTGATGAACATGGGATAGGTGAATCTAGATAGCACAAACCTTCTGTACCCTCCTTTTACTTTCTGTTAATTAGATTAAACAAAACTAAAATAGCATTATCTGTCTGTTTCCAGACTTATCCGTGCAATAAAAAAATATCCCGAAAATAAAAGTTCTCCAAATGCCATGAAAATGAAATATGATTTTTTCTTGAATATTTCAGAAAATATGGCACTGAACACACAGCGAGGGGAGCCAGCACCTGGCCTCGAGGGCACAAGGCGCGCCCCCTGCCTCAAGGGCCCCACGTGGCCCCCTCCACTTATCCTTTCACCCATGCTCTTCTTCTTCCTCGCAAAAAAATCCCCAACCAGCTCAAACCCGAATTCGAGCTCATTTTGTTGCCATTTTCGATCTCCTTGCTCAAAGCACCATTCACCAAACTGTTTGGGGAGATTGTTCCTTGGTATGTGACTCCTCCATTGGTCCAATTAGTTTTTGTTCTAGTGCTTTATTTGTTGCAAATTTGTGCTGCTGTGGTGACCTTGTTCTTGAGCTTGCATGTCTAATTTTCTTGGTCCTAAGTAGTTCTAATGCATGATATAGTCTCTAGGCACTTATAGGAGTTGTTGCTATCATTCTTGTTGAGTTTGGTTAACTTTTATTTGTGAGTTACTAAAAACCAATGCCTACGAGCTTTATCTATATTGCTAGTCGCTTATTTACTTTTCTATTGCTATTATCACAAAAACTACAAAAACACTATCTTTACTTTTATTGTTGCTACTGTCACTATCATATTAATGTGCTACTAAACTGTCTTGCTGCAGATACTAAGTTTCCAGGTGTGGCTGAATTGACAACTCAGTTGCTAATACTTAAGAGTATTCTTTGGCTCCCCTTGTGTCGAATCAACAAATTTGGGTTTAATACTTTACCCTCGGAAACTGTTGCGATCCCCTACACTTGTGGGTTATCACTGCCTCACAGGAAATATTTAACTTTGTGCAAATTAAAGAAGAGAGTCTCCCACAAGCTTGGGGGAGGCTTTGCCAGTTACTTAATGCTTTGCCTGGTCATTCTCTTAAGAAAAATGAAATACTCGTTATCTTTTATAATGGACTAACCGATGCTGAAGGAAATATGCCTAGAGGCAATAATAAAGTTATTATTTATTTCCTTATATCATGATAAATGTTTATTATTCATGCTAGAATTGTATTAACCGGAAACTTAGTACATGTGTGAATACATAGACAAAACAGTATGTCCCTAGTATGCCTCTACTAGACTAGCTCATTGATCAAAGATGGTTATGTTTCCTAGCCATAGACATTAGTTGTCATTTGATCAACGGGATCACATCATTAGGAGAATGATGTGATGGACAAGACCCATCCGTTAGCTTAGCACTATGATCGTTTAGTTTTACTGCTATTGCTTTCTTCATGACTTATACATGTTCCTATGACTATGAGATTATGCAACTCCCGTTTACCGGAGGAACACTTTGTGTGCTACCAAACGTCACAACGTAACTGGGTGATTATAAAGGTGCTCTACAGGTGTCTCCGAAGGTACTTGTTGGGTTGACGTATTTCGAGATTAGGATTTGTCACTCCGATTGTCGGAGAGGTATCTCTAGGCCCTCTTGGTAATGCACATCACTTAAGCCTTCCAAGCATTGCAACTAATGAGTTAGTTGCGGCATGATGTATTACGGAACGAGTAAAGGGACTTGCCGGTAACGAGATTGAACCAGGTATTGAGATACCGATGATCGAATACCGGGCAAGTAACATACCGATGACAAAGGAAACAATGTATGTTGTTATGCGGTTTGACCGATAAAGATCTTCGTACAATATGTGGGAGCCAATATGAGCATCCAGGTTCCGCTATTGGTTATTGACCGCAGACGTGTCTCGGTCATGTCTACGTTGTTCTCGAACCCGTAGGGTCCGCACGCTTAAGGATTCGATGACAGTTATATTATGAGTTTATGAGTTTTGATGTACCGAAGGAGTTTGGAGTCCCGGATGAGATCGGGGACATGACGAGGAGTCTCGAAATGGTCGAGACGTAAAGATCGATATATTGGACGACTATATTCGGACATCGGAAAGGTTCCGAGTGATCCGGGTATTTTTCGGAGTATCGGAGAGTTACGGGAATTCGTCGGGGAGTATATGGGCCTTATTGGGCCATACGGGAATAGAGGAGAGATGCCAAAAGGAAGGAGGCGTGCGCCCCCCCTCTAGTCCGAATTGGACAAGGGGTGCATCCCCCTTTTCCTTCTCCCTCTCCACCTCTTTCCTTCTCTCCTACTCCGGAAAGGAAAGGGGAATCCTACTAGGACTTGGGAGTCCTAGTAGGACTCCCCACACTTGGTGCGCCCCCCTCTAGGGCCGGCCTCTCCCTTGCTCCTTTATATACGGAGGAAGGGGCACCCCATAGACACACAAGTTGAATTGTTTTAGCCGTGTGCGGTGGCCCCCTCCACAGAAACACACCTCGGTCATACTGTCGCATTGCTTAGGCGAAGCCCTGCGCCGGTAACTTCATCATATCCGTCACCACGCCGTCGTGCTGATGAAAATATCCCGTGAAGCTCAACTAGATCAAGAGCTCGTGGGATGTCATCAAGCTGAACGTGTGCTGAACACGGAGGTGCCGTGCGTTCGGTGCTTGATCGGTTGGATCACGAAGAAGTTCGACTACATCAACCACGTCACTTGACGCTTCCGCTCCCGGTCTACAAGGGTACGTAGACCCACTCTCCCCCTCGTTGCTATGCATCTAGTAGATAGATCTTGCGTGATCGTAGGAAAATTTTGAAAATACTACGTTCCCCAACAGATGCTTCTAGGGACTTCCGAGATAGTTGTGCTGGTTGTGTTTTCAGGGAACAAACTATTGGACAAGCTAAAGAACTACTGAATAACATACTGAAAAATTGTGATGATTGGACGCTTCCTGAATCACCACATAAGCCTACTCCGAAGAAGAGGGGTATATTATATCCCAGTCCTGAAGATATGCAAGAGGCAAAGAAATCCATGAAGGAAAAAGGTATTAAAGCTAAGGATGTTAAAAATTTACCTCCTATTTAAGAAATACATGGGCTCAATGCACCACCACTGCCTAAGGTGGTAGAGGTAAATTCTCTAATGAAATTCAATGACAATGATAATCCTCACAATATGCACCCGAGTCAATGCCTTCATGAGTTTGAAAACTACATTAGGAAACAAGATCACTTCAATGCAAATGTTATGAAATAATTGAAATACAATTCTGATATGATTGCTCGCTTGAGTGATTTGTTAATTAGAGTTTCAAATAAGGTTAGAGGTGTAGGGAAACATGATTCGATGGTACAAACCCAACTAGAACAAGTTGCTAAATCACAAAGAGAATTACATGATGAAATGAATAGCAACATACATGACCTTGTTGTTAGCACTGCAACTAGAGGAGGGAAAATGACTCAGGAACCACTTTATCCTGAGGGACACCCAAAAAGAATTGAACAGGATTCACAAAGAAACAACACCACTGCACCTAGTCCCCCTAAAAAGAAAAATAAAAGGAAAACTCATAAGACTTTGCATGCTACTAGTGAACCTGAAATAGAAAAACCTCCTAACAATGATAATGATGTTTCTATCTCTGATGTTGAAACTCAATCTGGTAATGAACATCCATCGAGTGATAATGAAAAGGACAATGTTGATGTTCATGAAGATATTCAATTAAATAATGAAAGACAACCAGATAATGATGTTGAGATAGAACCACTAGTTGATCTTGATAACCCACAACCTAAGAATAAAGATATGATAAACGAGATTTTCTTGCTAGGAAACACGGTAAAGAAAGAGAATCGTGGGTTCAAAAACCTATGACTTTTCCACCCAAGTCAACTAAAAAGAAAGATGATGAAGAATTTGAACGCTTTGCTGAAATGCTGAGGCCAGTCTTTTCGCGTACTCGCTTGACTGATATCTTGAAATTACCTCCTTATGCAAAGTACATGAAAGACATCATCACCAATAAGATAAAAATACCAGAAGCATGGGGTATTTCGACCATGCTTGCTAATTATACTTTTAAGCATGGGGTACCTAAAAAACTTGGAGACCCGGGAATACCAACTATACCTTGCTCCATCAAAAGGAATTATGTGAAAACTGCTTTATGTGATTTAGGAGCTGGTGTTAGTGTTATGCCTTTCTCCTTATATAAAAGACTTGATTTAAATAAACTCACACCTACTGAAATATCTTTGCAAATGGCTGATAAATCAACTGCCATCCCTATCGGTATTTGTGAGGATGTGCCCATTATTGTTGCTAATGTTACTATTTTGACTGACTTTGTTATACTTGAGATGCCCGAGGACGACAACATGTCGAATATCCTTGGTAGACCCTTCTTGAATACTGCAGGGCCTGTTATTGATTGCAATAAAAGCAAGGTCACTTTTCATATCAATGGTAATGATCATATCATGCACTTTCCGAACAAACAATTCCAAGTGAATGGTATTCATGTTATTGAAAAATCTCCTACAATCACTATTGGAAGTTTTCAAATACCTCTACCTACTATTAAAAAGGAGTATGAAATGCCTATTGTTGGGGACTTTCATATCCCCGTTGAGGTAACTTAGTGATTTACGGAAGTTCTTCGGCTTCATGCTAATCATAAGTGGTTGTTAATAAGACTTGATCAACCTTATTAATGATTCATTTTTGAGAAGTATGAAGTTGATGAATTTAGTAAGCACTACCTTCTATCCCTATCCTTAGTTTTCTGTTTTTATTAGCTAAAATAAATAAAATGCCATGTTTTGTCTATTTTCTGAATTTCCCGTGCAATAAAAATGGCCCAAAAATAAAAATTCTCGGAATGCCCTAAAAATTTAACACGGTTTTTTTGAACATTTAAGAATTTCTTGTGCAAATAATACCATAGGGGGTGCACCAGGTGGGCACAACCAACCTGAGCGCGCCAGGATCCCCAACCGCGCCCTGGTGGGTTGGGGTCCCAACTTCGGCCCTCTCCCTTATCTTTTTATACCACCTCATCACCTACCTCCGGAAAAAAATATCAATTGCTCTCTCTCTCTCTCTCTATATATATATATATATCTATCTATCTCTATCTCTATCTCTGTCTCTCGTGTTCTTGCTCTCAAACCCGCGGATTTCGATCTCTTTGTTCGAAGCTCCGTTTCCGAAACTGTTTCGGGGGATTGTTGCTTGCTATGTAACTCCTCCGTTTGTTCAATTAGTTTTTATTTTAGTGGTTTATATTTTGAATAAATAGCTACTTTTGGTGCTGTTGTGGATGAGCCTGCATGTTGAATTCTTAGAGTTCTAAGTATTTTGAATGCTTGCTGTAGCTTCTATGTATCCCTATGAGTAGTTGCTATCAGTTTTGTAGAGTTTTATTGATAATTTTTTTGTCGCACAAAAATCTTCAGAAAATTGTATGCGAACGTGATGAGTCTCTTTGGAAGGCGTTCTTCGAGGAGGAGATCCTCAGGAGCATCTTCTAGTGACAGCTCCGCTCGTCGTGCCTACGTTGAACCAAGTGAAAGTTCCATACGAGATGCCGCTACCAAAACATGCTATTGGCCTTGTGATGATTATATGGTTCGCATGGGTATTAAGGAGGAATTTGAAAAATTGGTTCACAATGCGGGTCTCGGCCCTACATTTCAGATAAGTGCGATCAACACGTCATTCCACTACAAAAAAAAGACACATCCGTGCATTTTGGGCCGAACGGAACTTTTTCCTGTCAGACTTATGACACTTCTATGACAATAATTGTGACAAAACACGATATCATCATAGATGTGGTGGGGTCCTACTTCTATGACAAAAAATCATGACAGAAAATGGGCTTTTCATCTTGGCCGGGCCGGAGACGCAGCTGCATGACATTCTTTGGGCCATCCATGACGGAAAAAACCGTGGTAGAAGCGAGGGCGAGGAAAATATCGGGGTGTTCCCGGTTACGGTGGGTGGTCCGAGCCGAGCGATGCACGTTTCTCTCGTACACGCATGCGCGCGGGTGCGAGGCGTTGGGCTCTAACTGAACCCGAGCGAGGCGTTAGGCTCTAACTGAACCCGAACGATTGCACAGCAGGCTACGCGTTACAGAACCCGAGCGATCGATCGACGGCTGTTAAGTAAACCCGATCGAGGTGTTCCTTCGCTCCTGCTGCTAACGGAAGCCGGTCGATGCTGCCTCTGCATAAACAGTGAGCGTTGTTGGGGGTGGATGAACAGTTCCCAGTGGGGGTGGCTGAACAGGACCACGCGGTGTTGCCTCTGCATGAACAGGACCCCGTTCGATCGAGCCGGTTGGGGCAGCATGAACAGGACCCCGTGGAGAGCTACATTAATAGGACCACCCCGTGGAGGGCTGCATGAACAGTAGACGGTGGAGGGCTGGATGAAGAGTAGCCCGTGGAGGGGTGGTTGAACAGGAGGCCGTGGAAAGGGCTGATTGAATAGTAGACGTCGGAGTAGCGCGCGGTGGAGGCTAAACAGTCGCAGGTGGAGGCTGGAGGAGGTCGATGGTGGATGAACAGTAGCCCATGGAGGCTGGAGGGGGTCGACGGTGGTGATGAACAGTATCCCGCGGAGTCCTGTTTTGCGGTACGCCACACCCCTCCCGATGAACAGGACCCCCGTTCATCGGTAGCGCTCCAACACAAGTCCGTTTCCTCCGTTTTGCAGTACGCCACACCCCTCCTGATGAACAGGACCCCCGTTTCAACCGTAGGAGGTCCGTTTCCTCCGTTTTGCGGTATGCCAGACCCCTCCCGATGAACAGGATCCCGTTTCGACAATGGTCGGTCGAACACAAGGCCGTTTCCTCCGTTCTGCGGTACACCAGGCCTCGTTTCCATCGGCTGTTCCGTCCAAGCCCTCCCGATGAACACGACGACGCATTCCATTCCGACCCAGCCGGTTGGCTCCCCGTGAACATGGCGACGACGATGTTTCTCTGTTCCGACCCAACCATGTACACGAGCCCTGGCCGTACATCTGCGCGAGTAGGTGTTCGAGACCCTACCCGTATGTACGTACGTGGTCGTATTTTCTTTCTTTCACACTGGCCACTGTACGTACATGTACATGCTACGTGCGCGCCTCTGCTACGACACGTGTGCGCCTCTACATCGACTAGTATGTACATACACGTTCGCGACCAGAATTACAACACTGAGTACGCTTCGACCAGGTGGGTCCCGACTGTCACGCACTTCCTTGCGTGCGAAGATGTAGCTGGTGGGTCCCAGCAGTCAGGGGGGTGAATCGTTTTTTTTTGCCCGGACACACTTCCTTGCGTGCGAAGATGTAGCTGGTAGGTCCAGGCAGTCAGGGGGAAATGTTTTTTTCGCGAAATACGGTGGCCCGTCCGGTGAGTCCCCGATGTCAGGTGGAGGAATAATTATTTTGCGCGTAATAAGGAGGCACTTCCTTGCTGCGGTCGTGGACCCAGCTCTTAGCCTCTCCACGTACAATACTATTCCGATGGAAGTCGTTCCTTGACCACGTTGACCACGCCGCGCCGAGAGCACCAGGGCGGTGGACGAAGGCGAGGCCTAGGAAGGGGATGATGCGGAGCCGGGGAAGACGCACCAGTGGAAGCCCGCGCGGAGAGGAGTACGAGGGTTCACTGGTTCGGCTGCGGTGTGAGGCTGCCTTCGCCACAGGGCCTGGACAGCAGTGGGAATAGTAGGGGCGGTGAGGCCTCCGCGACAGCACAGCCAGCCACGGGAGGCAGGAGCATGCGGCACGACAGGCGCTGCTTTGGGCGGCTGGAGCAAGAAGGCCAGAGGTTGAAGAAGCACTATGGCCGTTGGATGGACATCATACGGTCACTCGAGCTAGAATCATTCATATTGACTAAGTTGAAGAAGCACTCCGTCCCCGTCAACTTAGTAGGCCCACAAGTCAGCCACCCACCAAGGTGGGTCCCAACTAGCAAGGGGAGTATTCATTTTTGTGTGCGTAATAAGGCGGCACTTCCGATGGGTCCAAGCTGACAGCGGGGGGAACGTTTTTTCGCGAAATACGGTGGCCCGTCCGGTGGGTCCCAACTGTCAGGGGGGAAACGTTTTTTCGCCAAATACGGTGGCCCGTCCGGTGGTTCCCTACTGTCAAGTGGAGGAATAATTATTTTCCCCGTACTAAGGAGGCACTTCCTTGCGGCTGCCGTGGACCCAGCTGCAGCTTCTTCACGTACAGTACTCTTCCGATGGAAGTTGTTCCTTGACCACGTTGACCACGCCGCGCCGAGAGCACCAGGGCGATGGACGACGGCGAGGCCTAGGAAGGGGACGACGCGGAGCTGGGGAAGACGCGGCAGTGGATGCCCACGCGTAGAGGAGTATGAGGATTCACTGGTTTGCTGTGGTGTGAGGCTGCCGTCGCCGTACAATAATAGGGGTGTGGGTGAGTAGAGGGATGGCCTGGCCAGTGGTGGGAGTAGTAGTGGGCGGCGATGCCCCCGCCGCATCGCAGCCGGCCACGAGAGGCAGGAGCACGAGGCACGACCGTCGCTAGTTTGGGCGGCTGGAGCAAGAAGACCAGAGGTTGAAGAAGCACTACGACCGTTGGATGGACATCGTACGGTCACTCGAGCTAGAATCGTGCATATTGACTAAGTTGACAAAGCCCTCCATCCCCGTCAACTTAGTACGCCCACAAGTCAACCTGCCACTATACTGGGTCCCAGCTAGCAGGGGGAGTATTCATTTTTTTGTGCAGAATAAGGAGGCACTTTCTTGCGTGCGAAGATATAGCTGGTGGGTCCAAGCTGTCAGCGGCGGTAAAGTTTTTTTCGCGAAATACAGTGGCCCTTTTGGTGGGTCCCAGATGTCAGGTGGAAGAATCATTATTTTGCACGTAATATGGAGGCACTTCCTTGCGTGCGGCCGTGGACCCAGCTGTCAGCCTCTCCACGTACAGTACACATCAGATGCATGTTGGTCGTTGACCACGTTGACCAGGCCGCACCGAGAGCACCAGGGCGGTGGACGACGGCGAGGCCTAGGAAGGGAACGACACGGAGGCAGAGAAGACTCGACAGTTGTTTCCCAGGCGGAGGGGAGTACGACTGTACGAGGGTTCACTGGTTCGTCTGCCGTTGCCGGAGAATAACAGTGGGTGTGGGTGTGTAGAGGGATGGCTAGACCAGTGATGGGAGTACGGCGGGGCGGTAAGGCCTGGGCGGCAGCACAGCCGGACGCGGGGAGGAGGGAGCAGGAAGTCCCGCCGGCGCTTGTTTGAGCGGCTGGAGCAGGAAGAGCAGAGATTGAAGAAGCACGCTCGCCGTTGGATGGACATCCAACAGTCACTGCTTGTGCGTCAACCTTTTTTTAGGAAAGCCTCAAATATGTGGAAAACATCATACAGCCCATCTGCCATTATTTCTAATAATTTACATCCCATTTGCTAATTCTTAAGGTTTTTTTGGAACCCATATTCTTTTTGTTAGCATTACAGCCCATATTGTGGCCACGGTTAAAAAATTACATGAAATTTTGCATATTTCGGTGCGGTCCGAACTGTTTTTAATCCCGAAATTTCGAGTCACATTCAAACTGATTTTAAAAATAAATGTATATCAATATAAAATCCAACAAACTGTCCACGCATAAAAATCAATGCATTTTAAAATCTCGAAATGAAAAAAAGAAATTTGAAACTAATTGCCGGTTTGATGTGTTTTAAAAATGTACAACCCATTTCTCATTACTGATAGGCCATTTTCTCGGCCAGCCGAATGAAGCTCTCCTCGTCTTGAAAGATTTGCAGCCCAACAGGCCTGACAAAGCAACTTACTTGGCAAATCACAAAAAAACTGGGCTGTGGCCGTGGACCCAGCTGGCAGCCTCTCCACGTACAGTACTCTCCCGATGGAAGTCGGTCGTTGACCACATTGACCATGCCGCGTCGAGAGCACCAAGGCGGTGGACGATGGTGAGGCCTAGGAAGGGGACGACGCGGAGCCGGGGAAGACGCGGCAGTGAATGCCCACGCGGAGAGGAGTACGAGGGTTCACTGGTTCGGCTGTGGTGTGAGACTGCCATCGCCACAGAATAACAGGGGGTGGGGGTGAGTGGAGGGATGGCCTGGCCAGCGGTGGGAGTAGTATGGGGGTGGTGAGGCCTCCGCGGCAGCATAGCCGGCCACGGGAGGTACGAGCAAGCGGCACAACCGGCGCTGCTTTGGGCGGCTGGAGCAAGAAGACCAGAGGTTGAAGAAGCACTAAGGTTGTTGGATGGACATCGTACGGTCACTGGAGCTAGAATCGTTCATATTCAGTAAGTTGAAAAAGCCCTCCATCCCCATCAACTTAGTAGGCCCACAAGTTAGCCTCCCACTGTGGTGGGTCCCAGCTGGCAGGGGGTATTCATTTTTTTGTGCGCAACATGGAGGCATTTCCTTGCGTGCGAAGATATAGTTGGTGGGTCCGACCTGTCAGCGAAGGGAACATTTTCTCGCGAAATACAGAGGCCCTTCCGGCGGGTCCTAGATGTCAGGTGGAGGAATCATTATTTTGCGGATAATAAGGAGGCATTTCCTTGTGTGCGGCCGTGGACCCAGTTGTCAACCTCTCCACGTACAGTCCACTTCCGATGGATGTCGTTGGTTGACCACGATGACCGCGCCGCGCCGAGAGAACTGGGACGGTGGACGACGGCGAGGCCTATGAAGGGAACGACACGGAGCCGGGGAAGACACGGTAGTGGGTGCCCACGCGGTGGAGAGTACGAGGGTTGACTGGTTCGGCTACCGTCGTCGGAAAATAGCAGGAGGTGTGGGTGAGTAGAGGGATAGACAGGCCAGGGATGCGAGTATATGATGGGGCCGTGAGGCCTGCCCGGCAGCATAGCCGGCCACGAGAGGCGGGAGCAGGCGGTTCCGATGGCGCTGGTTTGGGTGGCTGGGGCAGGAAGATCAGAGACTGAAGAAGCACGATTGTCGTTAGATTGACATCTAACGATCTGACGTTGGTAGAGTCGATTGTTGACTAAGTTTCTTTTTTGATAAACCTTGTGTACGCATGAACTTAGTAGTCCCACAAGTCAGCCTCCAAATCTGTGGCAGACAACATAGAGCCCATTTGCTATTTTTTAATAATTTGTAGCCCATTTGCTAATTCTTAAGTAATTTATTACAACCCATTTTCTGCCCAGGACCACGGTCAACAAGTTCAACATTATTTTGCATATTTCGGTGGAGTCAGAACTTTTGTAATCCTGAAATGATAAACTATTTGCCAGAAAAATTCATTTTGTTTTTGTAATCAAATAAGACGTGGGACAATTGAGTTGGTTTAAGGGAAAACCAGTGGTAAAAAAGTCAGTGCTGGGAGGGAAAACAACAACAAAAATAAGGATGTTAATATGAAAAGTGAATTTTATGTATTTTCAATATAATGATACGTGTATATGAACTAGTAAAACTATAGGTAGAGATTAGAAAACGGATGTAGGACATGCGTTTCAAGAGGAAAAGAGAAGTGGGATGTGTGTTTGATTCAGTAAAAAAAGTGCATGCGGATGTTGTAAGACAAAATATACTTAACGATGGCGGGCCAGAGGCCAGTAGATACCTGTCGGATCTTTGTGCCCCGTAGTCGTCATGGGCTAGGCCTGTTAAAAACAAAACCAGGCCTGGGCAGTCTACAGCCCAGTTGAAACTTGCTTGACCTGAAAAAACAATATACCTGCTCAATAAACGAGAGAATTCTGCAAGTATAGACTGATAACTGGGATGCAGCAGGGATATTGCTTTTCATCGTGATAATAAGAGCATGCACTTGTTTCAAAAAATTTGGAGAACTGGGAATTCGAACGGCAGGTGCTTATGCTAACCATCAAATAAAAATCAGATGCCTGAAAATTCGTTTCGAAACAAATGATTCAGCTTTATATCCACGTCGACCCTCGGCATGATGGTTGGAAGCAAATGCCAAGTTCATACCAAAAGATCGTTAACAACAATACCAACTTGCGAACAACAAGGTAGTACAAGTACCAATACCAAACTAACTTATAATCTTTTTACTCCTGGCCCTAGTGTTCGTCTGGTAGAGAATCTTGCAGAGGACCAGCTCCCGCTCCTTCTCTTGCTCCACGTCCCCGAAGTGGTACTGGTGCATCACCAAGTTGGTCCTCTGTTGGTTGAAGTTCTTGTTGGTGTGCAGCACCAGAACCTTTTTGCTGCCCATCTACCGGCCGTTGACCATCACCGGCAAGGTATTCCCGGTGTTGTGCCACATCGCGTGCATGCCGCACTCCGACTGTATCTTGCCACGCGTCCACGTGCCCCTTTTGAATGCCCTAGAATTGCGCTGGAAGAAATGCTTGCTTAGGCCACTTACTGTGATACCTGCAGTATTGTCGAATACAGGTTTTAGTGTACGTAGTTGGCATTTTCATAACATCTTTGGCATGTTGCAGTCACTTGTTTCACTTTTTATTAACTGTCAAATTGTAATTGCTTCACCAAGTCTGCGTCTAAAAAGAAAAATAGAGCTATAAACAAAGGAATATGTTTGTGCAAGTAGACGGCCGATCGGTGTCTTACCTGGAAGTTTCTCAGGATGGGTGTAGCATATGCCGTGCTTGGTGTGGATGGTTGGTATGAACAAATCGATGAGAGGGTGAGATCTCGCGCTGTCAGCACTCACTTTGGCCTCAAGGTGCTCGATCAGCTCCTGATCCATGGGATCGAACTTGACGCCAGCCGGCAGCACCGGCCAATCCTTCTTCGATTTGCATGGATTAATTCCAGTTATATGGTACTCAATGTATGATCAATTGACTGTTTTAAGTGAATGATGAAAGATTTCGACAGATAAGTGGTACTCCAAATCTGAAGTCCAGAATACCCGAACACGCCGCTGGGATTCTTGTGTCACCTCACGCGCAGCGTGTTGTCACGTCAATTCAATGTGTGTACATGCTGAATAATTTGACCGACGTATACTACTACTGCTACTGTACTACTTACTAGTCGTATTTAGTGTCACATTTTAACCATAGATTTAACTAACAAGTACGTATATATATATATATATATATATATATATATATATATATATATATATATATATATATATATATATATATATATATATATATATATATATATATATATTGCACAGCTTCAAACTAACAACAGTACATAATATCCAACAAAAGAGGGTCATGCTACTGTTGGAATTTTGCTAGTAGGCATTTGGCCTCATATTTCCAACAGCTACAGCAGCAGAATACATGGTTTAGTCTACATATCAGTATGAATCAAATTGTGCATATTTGCCGTTGGAATGAACCACATCGCCGCATGTCGAGTTTGCAAAAGCCATCCATCGCATGGAAGCTTGATGACTTTCACACACTGAAGATTATCTGGCAACAAGCTGTGTCGACGAATCTTTGGATATGGTGATTCATGAAACCCATGGTATGATGTGTAAACACAGCCCCCCTGGCGAATGGAAGTTGAATAGCACGGTAATCATCGCCGGTGATATGATTGATGATTGGTTGGATGATCGGATAATTGAGCCCGAGGAACATGGAGTGGTTGTGGAGGTTGTCAACCCACTTCTAGTTGAATACGCTTGGGCCAACGGAGCTAGAATCTTTCTCGAACACGAAGCAGCAATAGCCATCAATGTCACGAACGCCCCAGGCATTGTACTGCATGTGGTTTGATGAAATGGTTTGGTTAATTTGGTACATGCAAATGAGCATCAAATGACCACCGTCAGCTGAACGAGCGATAAACCACCACCCATCGGCTGGTATGATTCCAGGTCCTGGAATCATGAAGGCCAGCGCATTTGCGTCTGCTACAACAATTCAAATTGGAGACCAAAAGGACAAAAATAAACAATCATGTTCAGAGTATGTGTGGAATTAAGATTATTATAATAGTGACACATATCATAGACAGTGAATTGCAATGCCGTGGTCATAATCATACCCCAAGTTTTAAAAAATAAGCCAATGGCTTTCATATTCTAGCAATATATCATGGTTCAAACATCATGTGACAATAAGAGGAAAACAGATATGACAGGGCCTACTCATATTCTACCATAGCACTTACTACAGTTATCATATCAACTCTAAGCAATAACATGTGTTGTTATTAAAATCCTGGAAATGAGAGTAACATATAGCAATCATGAGGTTATACTCATAATATCTATTCTAACAATCATTAGATACCAATTGTTCTCATATCAACTCTAACAATAACATGTGTGGTCATAAAAATCTAGGAAATGAGAGGAACATATAGCAATGATGTGGTTATAGACATACTATATTTTCTAAATTTATAACAATGAACAGGCAGTCGTATTCTTAAGGTAAAGATGAGATGAGATAGAACAATTACACGATGATAGATTCCACCAGTATAGGCAGCCAATCTATGCGTCAACCGCATAAACGATGTCACTGTGCACTATAGCATTAGAGAGAAGTGTTAGGTAAAGAGGATTGACAATGAGCCTGTGGGGACCCCGACTCGTAAGTCGTGATCACCGAATGCACGTGTACAGTGATCCCAGAGATCAATGCTCACTGAACACACAGAAGCTGAATAACAAGAGTCTTACATCCTTACATACCGTGTTACACAAATAGGACCATAATGGTCAAGCCTTGAGTATATCATCGCAGCGGAAAATCTTCAAGGAAAACTGGGACCCATGCCATCTGCCTTAACCCTACAGGCATTCTGACTGGGAAGCGTCCAAGCTCGCATGCTCGTCACCGAGAAATCTTCATCATAACCTGTTCTCTCATGCCTGGCCAATAAAATAACCAGTGGCAAGCCAATGAGTACATTGAATGTACTCGCAAGCAACCCAAGTGTGATAACAAAATATTTTATGCAAGGCTCTACTGCTACATTGGTAGTTTTACGGAAAGCTAGTTTTTCATATGCAAGTATGATCAACATATAACAAGGATATGCATGTGTCTGTAACAAGTATCAGGAGGTCACAGACATCATTATCGAGAAAGAGTTGTAATCAACTCATGTTCAAGCTCATGTAACTTCCTCAGGTATCACATCATCAATCTCACTGGACCATGTTGACTTCATCAATATCACTGAACCATGTTGTTTCCTCACACACACACACCAGGTTTCGCAAACATTGGACGTAGCCCAAGAGCGGTTACCCAACTATCCATGACCGTGGACACGGCTATTCGAATAGTTTTACACTCTGCAGAGGTTGCACACTTTACCCACAAGATCCGGGGAACTTCTGTGTCATCCACGACCCGCGGTACCTCAAGTACCCGGGGTAAGCACCCGATCACTATCTTTCCCTAGGCGACACTTATATGGAGTCCACTCGATTGGTAACAGCCCCTGTGCCAAACATTTCACATCTCAAGGTTTGTGGAGACTCGCTCCGAATTCATCATATATCACAAGCACGGGGTACCAACGGTGTGTCCGGTGCCCTGTGAAAACAGTCATGGCCGCCTATCCAAGCACGACCCCGTCCCGAGAGTGACCTCATGTCACCCCCGTCACTAGTAATGCGGGCACCATGCTAGTATCGACCTAGGTAATCAATAATGCCCTTTCCCATATAAGGGTAGAGTGGTTGCGCATGTTTGGTTGGAATAACGGTCGCAACTTAAACCAATCCGTTTTCAAAACAACACACACACTTGCCTCGGTACACCACTTCGTCATCAAGTGGTTACCCATCTCACCATCTCCCTCGGGCATAAATGGCACCCGACGGGGTTTTCGAAAAGTCTTTTGAAAGTATCCTGCCTCTGTCACCATGCATATACCCGTCCCATTTGCGTAGCCACTATTAAAGCAACCTAACTACTCCCACCCACATAACCCTCATAGGAAGGTAGGGTCATGTCTGATGCAAGTTTCAACAGTAAAGTAACAAAGGTAGCAACCAAAGTGGTTTCCACCTTAACATGATTCCGATGCATTGAATAATAAGGTGCTATGAGACATGCATAAAAAGGTTCTTGAACATGGTCAAAGGGCTGCTTGCCTTATACTTCAGAGTCTTCAAATCTTCTGGTCCATCTCCGAATACTCCGCTTATTACGTCAACTAACGATGGAAACAATCATAATAAGCAACACAATCAAAGCAACAATAAAAGTGCTCTAAAAAAATAGGAGTTGGACTTTTCTATGATACCTCTGGTCATATTAGAAATGACCAAGGTGGTTTCATAGGTGTTGGATCAATAGGTAGTTGGGAACATTTCAATATGATGGAACCAAGGGGTTTATCGATTTGGAAGAAGTATACAGAAACATTTTCTTGAATGATGAGCAAAGGTACCCACCATCAAGTCATGATTTTAGAAGCATTTAGGAGTTGGTTTCACTGGATTTGGAATTGAAATGAATTTCCTAGGATTTTTCAAAGCTGATAAATAGGAAGAAATGGCTCATTATTTGGTGGGGTACAGAAACTATTATTAAAAATGTTCCAAAACTAAGTTTGGACATGACAAGCATCTAGGAACTTGAATCACTGCATTTGGATCCAAAATGAGCCCTCTGTGATTTTCTAAAGTTAATCACAGAAAGTGGAAAATGGGCATTGGTTAAATATTTGTATAGGAAAAGTTTCTGGAATAATGTGCATGTTGCACCATGTGATAGGGCATGATTTTAGAAGCTACCAGAAATTTGAATCATGCAATTTGTAGTTCATATGAATATTTGGGGCATTTTTGAAGTTGACTGGAAAAAGAAAAAGAAGAAAAAGGATAAGGGTTTACCCTCCACTGCGCTCAGGGCGGAGGATAGCTTGCGGGCTGGCCCATTGGCACCAGCCGCGCGGGCGGGGGTGGTGACGCCGAAGGCGTCTTCTCCGGAGGGCGCTTTCGCCTGGGGGAGGCGGGCTGCGCCTGAAGCCGCCTCCACTTAAAACGGCTGGGCCCGTCGGCCGGGTCGCCGCCAGGTGGGCCCTGCCCGCAGGGTCGTCCTCCTCCTCCCGCTCCCGCAACAGAGGGGAGGGAAGGCTCGGTCGCTCGACGCCGGCGCCCGTCCCCGGCGGCACAGGCCATCCCCGGCCAGGGCGCGGCCACCGGAGGGGCCCCCAGGTTGTGGCGCGTCGCGGAGGCCCCCTTGGGCGGCAGGGGAGGGGCCGGAGCTCCTCCCGCATCGGACCATGGCGGCGGCCTCGGCGGTTGACGGCGGAGCGGGCACCTCGGGGCTTGGGAAGAAGCGGCGAGGGGATGGGGAGCTTCGCCGGGCTGCTGCAGTTCTCCTGGTGGCCAAGGAAGAGGAGGAGGAGCCCTGGTTCACCGGTGCCGGGAAGGGTCCGACGGCGATCATGGCGGCCATGGCGGGGCAAGGAGGCCACGGGAGGAGGAGTGGGGATGTCTGGGAGGTGCACGGAGAAGAGGAGGATCCAGCAGAAGCAACGGGCGCTCGGGGGGAAGGCTCTATATAGGGCAGACGCGGTGCATCGTGAGCATGGTCCAGGGCGCGCACGGGCGAGCTCGAGGAGAGAGAGGAGGAGGGCCGGAGAGGATAGGGCCGACAGTCCTGCAGGTCGTGGACGTCGAGGGCATCTCGGGGGACACGCTCCCTCTGCCCAAGGTTGTCGGAGGCAGCCGATTGGGGGCGGCTACAGTGCGGGAGCGCACTGTAGCACGCTCCAGAGCACGTCTTTGGCCGGCATGGTTGTGTCTATGCTTTCCAGGCCGTGTCCTCTAGTGTCTAGCCGTGTCCAGGGGGTAGAGGGGGTAGTAAAGAAAGGGGGAGGCAGTCTTGGATGCTCTAGGAGCCACTGAAGTGGGGAGGGAGGTGAAGGAGGAGAAGAAGGTGGCTGTCCACAAGAGTAAAAATGGGGTTTTTACCCTCCAATAATTGAGATGAGGCCATGGGAGTGTTACTGAGGGTAGATGATGATCAGAATGGGCTGTGGTAAGAATCTGAGGTAAGGAGAAAAAGTAAAAGAGGTTCAACCACTTGTTTTGGTAAATGAACAGAAGGTGTTTGATCAGTGTTTGGTCAAGCAAATGACATCCATTTGACATGGGACTTAACAGGATCAAATGTCACATATAATTAGGCCCCTACACCAAATTTGAGCTCATTTGGGCAAAGTGGCCAATGTAACTTTGGTGAACCCTAGAAATGAACAGAAATGGTTTCACCATGTTTGAGTCAAGCAAATCATCTCCCCTTGATGCACCACTTGGTGTAGCATCATCATTTGGGGATATGAACATGGCCACAAAGTTTGAGGCTCCAGATAAAAAGTTGACAATGTAAAGTTGTTCAAATTTAAGTTTGAACAGAAGTGGTTTTCGGGTGATCTGATCAAGTTTCCCTTTTCCAAATCTTGTGCCATTTGGTCTAGATGCCTTATTAGGCCATTCTAGCATGTTCACCAAGTTTGAGAGCATTTGGACAAGTTTGGCAATGTAGAGTTACTCAAACTTCAAATATGGACAGAATGGTTTTGAAGGGGTTTGAGGATGTTTCCTTGATCTTCAAGGCATGAGGCTTTGCAAGATCATCAAATATGTCATATGTGACATGATAGAATTTCCCTGGAATTTTTGGAGAATATCTCCTTTGTAAATATTTCAAAAGCTTGAAATATCCAGAAAGGGTTTTGGAAGGATTTGTCCAATATTTTGAACATGACCATGTGTTGAAACTCTTATATATGGACAATATATGTCCTATGAGTCTCCCTGAATTTTGGCAAATATTTTTGAAATTATTAAATAACTTTTCCCTATTAAAGACCATTTCTGGCCTTAAGAAAAAGCTTTTAAATAAAATATAAAAATAACTTTTAAAATTATACTTTTGTGGTTTCTGGGAGTCCTATATCTAATAGGATTCAAATATACTTTTTCAAAGATTTTTCACACCCTAAATAAGGTACTTGCAGTGCAAACCTCAATTCAGGGGTTTTTGGAAAACTAATTTTAGAAAATACCATTTGGCCAAAATATTTTTATAAGAAAATTCTATACTGGTCTATACACATGGCATGATCATTGGGAAAAGGTTTTGGGTCAAGGAGATGAAGTATAAGAGTTGGAGAATTTATTTGATTTTTTTAGAGCACTAGCAACAGCAGACAAAAGTCAAATCAAGCAAAGTCAAAAACACTCAAAAGTTTTTGCAAATCCACATTTTTGACATGAAAATTAGCTTAAGCAATGTGATATGAAAATCAGGGTGTGACAGGCCTACCCCCCTTACAAGAATCTCGTCCCCGAGATTCCCAGACTAGGCGTGGAAAGAAAGGCGGAGTCTTGGATACGGGGTAGTCTTCACTTCTTCTTGTGGGTTCTGCTTCCGAGCGGTGCTCCTTGGAAATCTTGAAGTGCTTGATGGTATGGCTTCTTGCTCGATGCCTTCCTTGATGGAGGTTGCTGAGGGGTCTCTTGCATAGGTTAGGTTGGGTTAGCTGTCAAAGGCTCGGTGATCGATGTCCTGGCGGCCATCGGGCTAGCTAGGAGATAAGGAGTACTCCCAGAGTGGGGGCTCATGGAAGATTTGGTGCACGGAGAGTATCTCAGGTGGTAGATCTAGCTGGGGAGCCATCTACCACATGACTTGCAGTGATCACAAAGGGTCCAATGAACCTTAGTGCGAGCTTCCCCTTGACGTGGAAATGCTTGGTTCCCTTCAGAGGGGTTACCCGCAGGTACATGTGGTCCCTGATATGGAAACTCATGTTCCGACGATGAGTGTCAGCATAGCTCTCTTGCCTTGACTTGGCTGCCTTCAAACGTTCTCTGACTAGTTGGACTTGCTCTTCCGCTGCGCGGAGAATACCCGGTCCAAGGACTAGTCCTACTCCAGCCTCTGACCAGTTGAGGGGTGTGCGACATCTGCGTCCGCACAACACCTCAAATGGTGCCATCTGAAGGCTCGACTGGTAACTGTTGTTATAGGAGAACTCGGCAAAAAGGGGGACAATCCTCCCACTTGGCTTCATATGCCAAGACACAGGCTCGGAGTCATGACTTCGAGAATCTGATTGACTCGCTCAGTCTGACCTCCGGTCTGGGGGTGGAAAGCCGTGCTGAAAGATAACTTGGTTCCCAAGGCTTCTCGGAACTTCTTCCAGAACCTTAAGGTGAACTGGGTTCCTCGATCTGGCACAATCTCCTTGGGAAATGCCGTGAAGACTTACGATTCGGTCGATGTAGAGAGCTGCCAGCCGGTTGCCATCATAAGTGGTCTTGACAGGAATGAAATAGACCACCTTGGTCAGATGATCAACTATGACCCAGATAGAGCCATGTCCTCTTATCCGACCTTGGTAATCCAGTGACGAAGTTCATTCCGTCTTTATCCCACTTCCACTCAGAAGCCTTGAGTGGTTGAAGCAATCCAGCGGGTCGCTGATTTTCAGCTTGACCCTTCGGCACACATCACACTTTGCAACATGGGTTGCAAATCTCTCTTTCCATCTCGTGCCACCAGAATCGTGCCTTCAAGTCTTGATGCAACTGGGTGTGAGCGTTCCTTCCTGACAGGGCAGTCTTCAAAGGTCTTCCATCCAGCTGTCCGTCTCTTCTTGTCTTCGGGCAGACAAGTAGGCCATCAAATGATGATGTTACCCAACTTGTCCAATAGCTTCATGAGGTCTAAGGGGTACGCAAGGTAAGCTGGGGTATTGGTGGTGGTCTCGGAGGAGTATTGCAGAGGCCTTCCTGACTCTGAGTCAAGGCCCATGGTCAGAATCTGACCAGGTGGTGGCTTGGTGGGGCTTAAGGGTTTCAAGGATTCTAGTGAGTGAATGAACTTATATCATCTTATCCTTAAGCACAGTTTCTGAGATGCCAATAGCTCTATCTAGTACTCCGAACGGAAAAGCGGCCTCTCGCATAGACCAACTTCAATCACCACTCATGCCATACATATCCTCATGACTCTCAAGAGACGGTCTCACAAAATTATACTTGTCTAAGATCCCCAAATCCATCTGTACGTCTACCTCTAAAATCCAAAGGTAGATCATACATGCTGCTGAGCTTATATTAAACTCCATAATCCAAGCACTCAACCTAGTCTTGCAAGGCTCACGATAATGCATCTCTAATCTAAGGAAACACGTCATATGCCACTCCAAGATTTGTTTCCTTCCTATAGATCAACTCCAATAGCCCGGTAATTACCGTCAATCACCACATAATCCAACAATCCTACAAATCCGATGTCTACGGTGATCCACAAGATCTCAAGTCTCTATAATACCCAAATACATCATCCGGGTCAAGTAAACTTCAAGATCATGATTATATAGATCCCTAAATCAACTCCGACAAATAATCCAATCTCCTAGGTTATCGTCCACCGAGAAGCATGATATCATAATCAGGATTATAGGCCTAAATCCAATCTTACTCCGAATCATGCAGACATAACCAGCATCTATACCAACCAGAATCACCTACATAAATCCAAATCTCATGCCCAACAGCACTCCTACATATTTCCCCAAAGTCATGATTCCACCAACATGAAAACCTCACAATCCATCAAGGTCTCAGATAATTCCTCGAAGTCACTGATATAAATCACCAAGTCATCTGCCCAACATCCTCGAACTGGTCTATCTATGGCATCGTCAGACCTCGTGCTATATCAGGATGAGAATGTTCTCACTCATTGTGTCCACTAGCTCCTTTAGGAACCCAGTGTTGTGCAAGGTTACAAAGGCTTAACAGGTTCTCACGCCTTACCATGAGTTAGGCACATGGTTAAGGATTCCTGCTGGAGTGTCTCGGGAAGTCTCAAAGGGTCTCGGAAGAGGGTTACTGGTCTGGAGGGTTAAACATAACTTTACGGGGTTGCAATAGATCATGGAGGTTGTAGCAGAAGTCTTCGGTGCCAGTTGGCTGTCGAGGTAGAATCCTTGGTGCATCTTGTCTTGCGGGTCTTCAGTTGGGGAGAGAGAATAGAGGGAAGAAGCAGCGTAAAGGAGGGAAATGCCTAAAGGGGGTTCTATAGTGCAGGTGCAACAAACAGGTGCAAAAAGGCCGAAACAAAAGAAACAAGGCAAGGAAGGTGATATAGCCATGCACTTGTTGCCTGGGGCAAAAGTGCGACTTATATCAAAACACAAGCAAATAAAAGCAAACAACACACAATCATGGTTCTATTCGAACCATCATATGGACTCGACTGCGCATAGGGGGTACACGACTCATCCTACCCTAGGGGTTCTCGGACTCTGTGTCGCGACTTGTGCCTCGTGCAGTCTTCTGAGCTTCCTCAGGTGTTGCTATGTCCCTTGTAGTTGCTTGATGAATGATCCGGGTTGATCCTGAAGAATCTTCAACATCTTCTCGCCTGATGAGGGGATAGGGTGAAGGTGCCTCCTTGTAGCTGGCGTTGACTTGGTCTTCTCTTGTCTCTTTAATCATGACGATCCCTTGTGCCTTCTGGGGCGTCGAGGGTACCAGGTAGGCAATCCATATGTGATGATAATAACAAGGCATAATAGAGGTCCAACATGTTGGTTCCGTTGATGAAAACATCGACACCAAGAGCGGGGGGACGAAGAGAACCGTTTTCCTGCTCACTATAGTGAGGCGGACCAAATGGCATGGTTCTCGTCCACCGGTGGTTGTCGACACAACGACGATAGTGACATGATTACTCTATTAGCGGTGTATATCATGATTTTGCATAACCTATACCCTGGTCATCATAGGCCAACGTTGCATCTTCTTGGGACACTGTCAAGGGTACCACCAGCTTCTGGGTTTTCATGTCCTCATCCATCGAGGATGTAACTTCTGTTGGTATCGTCTTGTCGTGGTGTCTCCAATCTTGCGTGCAAGAGTGGTGGGTGTGTGTTTGGCAAGGTGCACTCCACGAGGATTACAGAAAATCCAGTGGTCAGGGGCATAAAGGTTCTAGCGACCAAGGTTTTGAAGAGGAAGAGATCAAGTATAGCCTAGTTTTTGAAAAACTGAGAAGGGAAGAGAAGTATAGATAGTTTTGAAAACTAGTAGTAGTTTTGAAAATAGCTTTACCCTAACTAACGACCATGCTAACTAAGGCTTCCTACAGTCAGGATGGCTCTGATACCAGCTCTGTGGGGACCCCGACTCGTAAGTCGTGATCACCGAATGCACGTGTACAGTGATCCCAGAGATCAATGCTCACTGAACACACAGAAGCTGAATAACAAGAGTCTTACATCCTTACATACCGTGTTACACAAATAGGACCATAATGGTCAAGCCTTGAGTATATCATCACAGCGGAAAATCTTCAAGGACAACTGGGACCCATGCCATCTGCCTTAACCCTACAGGCATTCTGACTAGGAAGCGTCCTAGCTCGCATGCTCGTCACCGAGAAATATTCATCATAACCTGTTCTCTCATGCCTGGCCAATAAAATAACCAGTGGCAAGCCAATGAGTACATTGAATGTACTCGCAAGCAACCCAAGTGTGATAACAAAATCTTTTATGCAAGGCTCTACTGCTACATTGGTAGTTTTGCGGAAAGCTAGTTTTTCATATGCAAGTATGATCAACATATAACAAGGATATGCATGTGTCTGTAACAAGTATCAGGAGGTCACAGACATCATTATCGAGAAAGAGTTGTAATCAACTCATGTTCAAGCTCATGTAACTTCCTCAGGTATCACATCATCAATCTCACTGGACCATGTTGACTTCATCAATATCACTGAACCATGTTGTTTCCTCACACACACACACCAGGTTTCGCAAACATTGGACGTAGCCCAAGAGCGGTTACCCAACTGTCCATGACCGTGGACACGGCTATTCGAATAGTTTTACACTCTGCAGAGGTTGCACACTTTACCCACAAGATCCGGGGAACTTCTGTGTCATCCACGACCCGCGGTACCTCAAGTACCCGGGGTAAGCACCCGATCACTATCTTTCCCTAGGCGACACTAATATGGAGTCCACTCGATTGGTAACAGCCCCTGTGCCAAACATTTCACATCTCAAGGTTTGTGGAGACTCGCTCCGAATTCATCATATATCACAAGCACGGGGTACCAACGGTGTGTCCGGTGCCCTGTGAAAACAGTCATGGCCGCCTATCCAAGCACGACCCCGTCCCGAGAGTGACCTCATGTCACCCCCGTCACTAGTAATGCGGGCACCATGCTAGTATCGACCTAGGTAATCAATAATGCCCTTTCCCATATAAGGGTAGAGTGGTTGCGCATGTTTGGTTGGAATAACGGTCGCAACTTAAACCAATCCGTTTTCAAAACAACACACACACTTGCCTCGGTACACCACTTCGTCATCAAGTGGTTACCCATCTCACCATCTCCCTCGGGCATAAATGGCACCCGACGGGGTTTTCGAAAAGTCTTTTGAAAGTATCCTGCCTCTGTCACCATGCATATACCCGTCCCATTTGCGTAGCCACTATTAAAGCAACCTAACTACTCCCACCCACATAACCCTCATAGGAAGGTAGGGTCATGTCTGATGCAAGTTTCAACAGTAAAGTAACAAAGGTAGCAACCAAAGTGGTTTCCACCTTAACGTGATTCCGATGCATTGAATAATAAGGTGCTATGAGACATGCATAAAAAGGTTCTTGAACATGGTCAAAGGGCTGCTTGCCTTATACTTCAGAGTCTTCAAATCTTCTGGTCCATCTCCGAATACTCCGCTTATTACGTCAACTAACGATGGAAACAATCATAATAAGCAACACAATCAAAGCAACAATAAAAGTGCTCTAAAAAAATAGGAGTTGGACTTTTCTAGGGTACCTCTGGTCATATTAGAAATGACCAAGGTGGTTTCATAGGTGTTGGATCAATAGGTAGTTGGGAACATTTCAATATGATGGAACCAAAGGGTTTATGGATTTGGAAGAAGTATACAGAAACATTTTCTTGAATGATGAGCAAAGGTACCCACCATCAAGTCATGATTTTAGAAGCATTTAGGAGTTGGTTTCACTGGATTCGGAATTGAAATGAATTTCCTAGGATTTTTCAAAGCTGATAAATAGGAAGAAATGGCTCATTATTTGGTGGGGTACAGAAACTATTATTAAAAATGTTCCAAAACTAAGTTTGGACATGACAAGCATCTAGGAACTTGAATCACTGCATTTGGATCCAAAATGAGCCCTCTGTGATTTTCTAAAGTTAATCACAGAAAGTGGAAAATGGGCATTGGTTAAATATTTGTATAGGAAAAGTTTCTGGAATAATGTGCATGTTGCACCATGTGATAGGGCATGATTTTAGAAGCTACCAGAAATTTGAATCATGCAATTTGGAGTTCATATGAATATTTGGGGCATTTTTGAAGTTGACTGGAAAAAGAAAAAGAAGAAAAAGGATAAGGGTTTACCCTCCACTGCGCTCAGGGCGGAGGATAGCTTGCGGGCCGGCCCATTGGCACCAGCCGCGCGGGCGGGGGTGGTGACGCCGAAGGCGTCTTCTCCGGAGGGCGCTTTCTCCTGGGGGAGGCGGGCTGCGCCTGAAGCCGCCTCCACTTAAAACGGCTGGGCCCGTCGGCCGGGTCGCCGCCAGGTGGGCCCTGCCCGCAGGGTCGTCCTCCTCCTCCCGCTCCCGCAACAGAGAGGAGGGGAGGCTCGGTCGCTCAACGCCGGCGCCCGTCCCCGGCGGCACAGGCCATCCCCGGCCAAGGCGCGGCCACCGGAGGGGCCCCCAGGGTGTGGCGCGTCGCGGAGGCCCCCTTGGGCGGCAGGGGAGGGGCCGGAGCTCCTCCCGCATCGGACCATGGCGGCGGCCTCGGCGGTTGACGGCGGAGCGGGCACCTCGGGGCTTGGGAAGAAGCGGCGAGGGGATGGGGAGCTTCGCCGGGCTGCTGCAGTTCTCCTGGTGGCCAAGGAAGAGGAGGAGGAGCCCTGGTTCACCGGTGCCGGGCAGGGTCCGATGGCGATCATGGCGGCCATGGCGGGGCAAGGAGGCCACGGGAGGAGGAGTGGGGATGTCTGGGAGGTGCACGGAGAAGAGGAGGATCCAGCAGAAGCAACGGGCGCTCGGGGGGAAGGCTCTATATAGGGCAGCCGCGGTGCATCGTGAGCATGGTCCAGGGCGCGCATGGGCGAGCTCGAGGAGAGAGAGGAGGAGGGCCAGAGAGGATAGGGCCGACCGTCCTGCAGGTCGTGGACGTCGAGGGCATCTCGGGGGACACGCTCCCTCTGCCCAAGGTTGTCGGAGGCAGCCGATTGGGGGCGGCTACAGTGCGGGAGCGCACTGTAGCACGCTCCAGAGCACGTCTTTGGCCGGCATGGTTGTGTCTATGCTTTCCAGGCCGTGTCCTCTAGTGTCTAGCCGTGTCCAGGGGGTAGAGGGGGTAGTAAAGAAAGGGGGAGGCAGTCTTGGATGCTCTAGGAGCCACTGAAGTGGGGAGGGAGGTGAAGGAGGAGAAGAAGGTGGCTGTCCACAAGAGTAAAAATGGGGTTTTTACCCTCCAATAATTGAGATGAGGCCATGGGAGTGTTACTGGGGGTAGATGATGATCAGAATGGGCTGTGGTAAGAATCTGAGGTAAGGAGAAAAAGTAAAAGAGGTTCAACCACTTGTTTTGGTAAATGAACAGAAGGTGTTTGATCAGTGTTTGGTCAAGCAAATGACATCCATTTGACATGGGACTTAACAAGATCAAATGTCACATATAATTAGGCCCCTACACCAAATTTGAGCTCAGTTGGGCAAAGTGGCCAATGTAACTTTGGTGAACCCTAGAAATGAACAGAAATGGTTTCACCATGTTTGAGTCAAGCAAATCATCTCCCCTTGATGCACCACTTGGTGTAGCATCATCATTTGGGGATATGAACATGCCCACAAAGTTTGAGGCTCCAGATAAAAAGTTGACAATGTAAAGTTGTTCAAATTTAAGTTTGAACAGAAGTGGTTTTGGGGTGATCTGATCAAGTTTCCCTTTTCCAAATCTTGTGCCATTTGGTCTAGATGCCTTATTAGGCCATTCTAGCATGTGCACCAAGTTTGAGAGCATTTGGACAAGTTTGGCAATGTAGAGTTACTCAAACTTCAAATATGGACAGAATGGTTTTGAAGGGGTTTGAGGATGTTTCCTTGATCTTCAAGGCATGAGGCTTTGCAAGATCATCAAATATGTCATATGTGACATGATAGAATTTCCCTGGAATTTTTGGAGAATATCTCCTTTGTAAATATTTCAAAAGCTTGAAATATCCAGAAAGGGTTTTGGAAGGATTTGTCCAATATTTTGAACATGACCATGTGTTGAAACTCTTATATATGGACAATATATGTCCTATGAGTCTCCCTGAATTTTGGCAAATATTTTTGAAATGATTAAATAACTTTTCCCTATTAAAGACCATTTCTGGCCTTAAGAAAAAGCTTTTAAATAAAATATAAAAATAACTTTTAAAATTTTACTTTTGTGGTTTCTGGGAGTCCTATATCTAATAGGATTCAAATATACTTTTTGAAAGATTTTTCACACCCTAAATAAGGTACTTGCAGTGCAAACCTCAATTCAGGGGTTTTTGGAAAACTAATTTTAGAAAATACCATTTGGCCAAAATATTTTTATAAGAAAATTCTATACTGGTCTATACACATGGCATGATCATTGGGAAAAGGTTTTGGGTCAAGGAGATGAAGTATAAGAGTTGGGGAATTTATTTGATTTTTTTAGAGCACTAGCAACAGCAGACAAAAGTCAAATCAAGCAAAGTCAAAAACACTCAAAAGTTTTTGCAAATTCACATTTTTGACATGAAAATTAGCTTAAGCAATGTGATATGAAAATCAGGGTGTGACAGAGCCATAACCATGTATGGCGACCGGATTCCAGATAGACTAATCCCATGTTGAACACGGCAATGAGCTTGTAATCCATGTAGTCTTCTGATGGTGTGGGCACTTCGTAGATTACAACCTTCAGCAAACAGAGGTCGAGCCAAAAGCTCGACGCATCTCGTGCGTAGTAGGCAGGAGTGTCCGGCGGGCCGTGAGGCTCGATGGCGGCGGTATCCAAAGATGGAAGGGTGATCTCTCGCTGGGTGTAGATATCCACGAGACACCACGGACTACCGGATTGGTGGATGAGGACGATCCAGTTGGCCTTCATGCCCGCCCAGTAGTGGCCGCGCATGAAGGACAGGTGGACGGGTAGTGGTAGCATGTCGAGGGGCACCACGGCAACCTCCGTAGGATCATCAAGTCGGTGTCTGGGCCACCTACGTGGATCGGGCATCAGCAAGCAGGGTGTTTTGAAAAGAGCCGGCCGGTTGCAGACGAGTAGACGGTACAAAGACCCCGAGCATGCGGCCAGACGGACGGTGCTGAGTAGGTCCATACGATTACAGATCTGCTCCAAGAGAACATCGGGGAGGAAATTCCAATCGCGGCTCTGCGTGTCAGTCGGTTCTGCCATTGGGGTTTTCGGTGCCTGCGAGCCAACGGGGAAGTGGATTCGGGCGGGCGAGCGAAGAAGCTTCTCCTCGTGTGGCCGAGCAGTTAGCGGGGGGATATGGTATGCGCGAGCTACCAAGGAAGATAGAGCGGGCGGGCGAGCAGAGAGCGGGGGAAAATGGTGTGCGGCCGACGATGGTGAAGAGAGGAGGAAGAAGAAGAGAGGAGGAAGAAGAGTGGAAGACGGCGATGAAAGTGCATTACATCTCAATTCTACTACTACTATGAGGATATACCGTCCTTCGGAGTGTAAATAGTTACACCAATGACATATGTGTCTACCACAAGAGGGCCCATATGTCAGTTAATGGAGGACAAAAGCGTGCTCTACTGGCAAACATGATGGCAGTACTGGGTAAGGCTGATTTAGTAACACCAACATGCTGGTTCGGCTTATTAATTAAGTGTCCCATCTGCTGCAGTGTGTATTGTCACTTCACTGCGAAGACTAGTTGAATAGTTCTCTCTGACCGAGATGGGGAATAATGGATCGCGAAGACTTCCTTTCTACATTATCCCTATGCCTCTACGCTCACTTCACTCGTTTTGCTCCGTACGTAGTTACTTGTTGAAATCTCTAGAAAGACAAATACTCCGTATTTGGGAATAGAGGGAGGATTTTACTCTGTATTTGGGAACAGAGGGAGGATTTTACTCCGTATTTGGGAACAGAGGGAGTATCACCATATGGAGGGAACAGAGGAAGTTTGTAATATGAACATGTCAATGGCAGGGAGTAAGCCCCATGCATGCATGCATGCATGCAACATGCAACACTCACACGTACACATGGACGCACGCAACACTCACGCACCCATGCGGCACACAGCACACGACACAACACACATGCTCACGCTCAAGTGCTCAACCTACTCCGTACGTCCGTGAAAGACTGTACATTTAGATATTTACACATTGAACAGGGCATAATTAACGCCCAAAAGTAGCAGACTTATGTGTGCATGCGACCATTGAGAGAAGAAGATTAAATGAAGGTCGTTGCATGCTGTAATTAAGGATAGACATGTAGCCTATACCTAGAGCACAAGTTGGTGCATTAGTCAATCAATATCGATTTAGATTAAGCGGAAAGGACGTAGTATGGACTAGTACTAGTACTTCTTTGATGTGTCCCGTCAACTCACCAACGAGGAGAAGATTGCTTACTACGCCTCTCCCTCGCCCACGCGCGCGGTGGTTCGTAGGACGAGGAGAGTGTTTTGACTACAGCGCCCTCTCCCACTCCCTCTCCCTCGCCCTCGCCCTCGCGGTGGACGTGCAGCAGTTCAATCGGTGTCAGATAGCCAGAAGCATAATGTGTAATATAGTATCACCATTGTTAGACCTTCCCAAGAGGCGAAGAGGCAAGTGCAAGGTTCACACGAGTACGAACTGTTGAACCTCTCAAAGAGGCAAAGAGCCAAGCGCAAGGTTTTATAGGAGTTGTCATCCTAGTAGGAGCGTACTACACGGAGTACAACTATAGCGAACGATGCTATTGTATGATGCCGCCACGTCACGTATATCCAAAATTGTGCCACCTTTGTTTTCTCAAAGAGCGTGTTGGAGCCCGTGCAACAACCACACAAGTTGCACGTACACATAACACATTTACTAGTAATAAATTCTAAAGGACAAATGCCAGTATGCCACACAAGTTCATCTCCAATTCATGTGATAAATTTGTGCATGACTAGTCTACATATATTCACAGCGCTACCGTTCACAATTTACCGTACTCCACTTACACGTTATAGATGGGCTGTGTAATGCCCCAGATGTAAAACTTTCCTTTTCTGGCAATATATGAAACTTCGACTTCAACAATTCCATTCTGGGCTCTTCTTTCATTTCGGGTTTCTTCGTTTTGTCGTGTGCGTGTGTGCATTTCATCCATGTCATGTTATCATGTGCATTGCATTGCATTGGTGTTGTCACTTGCACCGGGTTCCACTCGCCTATTCCCGTTGTCCGTTTCGAGTTCCGACACTCACACACGTGCTCGTGGCACCCCCGAGTCCTTCTTTCGTGTGTGGCCGTGTAACGTTCCCGGAATGAGGTGAGACTTGTCGCGAGATGTGGTTTTGGTACGTGTAGGCCGCCTGTCAAGTTTCATGGCGTTTGGAGTTCGTTTGGTACTCCAATGGTTAACCTAGTGGGCTAAAAGTACGCCTTCCTTTTGGCCCAAGACCCCCCTCCAGGACAGTCCACTAACCCAGCACAACCACTCTTATCATCTCGGTCGTCAGATCACGAACGTGTGCCCGAAAACCGCACTCCATTTGGTGTCTCCTAGCTCCCTATGCCTATAAAAACGTCCTCCCCCTCCATTTTTCGGGTAAAAACCCTAGTCCAAGCTCCTCTACTGCCGTCGGACACGACCGGATCGCGCCGGACGCGTCCAGCCACCACCCCACGCCCAGTCCACTTCCGCCACGTGGCGTGTCGCTGTCCTCCCGCCGGTTCCGCCGCACCGGGCCCGCCCGGACCGGATCAGGCCCCCGTGGCCCGTCCCGCCGACGCGTCCTCCCGCGGCCGCCTAGGTGCCCGCGCCTCCGCCTCCCGCGCCGGCGCGCTCCGCCGCCGCCGCGCTGAACTCCCTCGCCGGCGAGCTCGCCGCCCTCCGTCGCCGCATCGGCCCCCGCCGCCGGTCTCGCCTCCACGCCGGCGCCCGCGGGCCGCCGCCGTCCGCCGCTTCGGCCGGAGGTCGCCGCCATCCAGCTCGCCACCGACCCCGCTGCTCACTGCCGCCTCGTCTTCGTCTCCGGTCGCCGGAGCCGCCGTCGTCCCGATCTGATTGGTTGGATCAGATCCACCAGTGCAACGATCCAAACACCCCCGTCCCCGCCGGATCTCTCCGTCCCGGGTTGACTTTTTGTGAGGTATAAAAACCACCAAGTCCCAGGTCTGCTATATTTTGTTGCCTCCTTTGCATGGCTGTCACTTTGTGCTCGTAGATCCATTTTGGGCGCGTAATATAACGAAATGATCGTGGTGATGTGCTCTTCTTTTTGTTCCATTGTGGCATGCTTGTTTGAGTTCATCTTGATAACCTAATCTTCGTGGCAAGAGTGCTATATGATAAAAATTGTTGTTACTTGTTATATTGTTGCTATGTTTGAGATGTGATAACTTGGTGCATGTTTATCCAAATGGAGCATATGATATGTCAAAAATGTTCATTGTGAAGGGCTCTACATGATGGTTGTTGTAGCATTCATGTTAGGTGTCATATTGCCATGTTAATCTCTGTTGCAAAATTGTATGTGGCTGTTAAGTGCTGAAACTTGTTATGAGAGGCTGATTTGACATGCTCATTGCTATTGATGTGTTTGTCTTCATGCCACATGTAAATATGTTTTTAAAGCACCATCTAATGGTCTTTGCTGTGGTGCAATTCACTTTCCATGATATGCCTTGAGGTGACATAAACAAGCTTGTAAACATGCCATGCCAATGTTACTATTTCATACTTAATGAAAAAAACTACTAAATCTGGAATATGTTTTAACCTGATGCTATGTTTGCTTGATGCCCCACTCAAATCCATGCTTATTTTGGAGTGGCCAATGATCATTCCTTGTTGTCCATGGTTTTTTCTATCCATCCATGACCTCACTTGCACATATGGCTTGTCGTAGCTTATTTATTTCTTGCTCTCAAGTTGCTATAAATTATACCTGTCAGGTTTTTATCAGCATGATCAATTTGGTGTAGCTTGTTGCTATTGATCCATGCCTCCTATGGAGTTGCTCCAATGGAGTTGTTTGCTGTAGGATATGTCTACTATATGTCCATGATATTTATATACTTAGTGGAGTTGATATGCATGTTTTTTTGTGCCTCCGAAGGCAGCATTGTGATGATGTTTTTGCCTTCCCAGATTTTGACTAAGTTTGGATAATTTTATTGCAACTTGCCATGCTTGGTTAATTGTGTTCCAGTAGGTATTTGAGGGTGTTCTAAGTTCATGCTTGTTAAGTATCATGTCTAGTTGACATCCATGCTTCTTATCATCTTGTTTGGGTGCTGTAGCATATATATATCTTGCTCCAAAGTTGCTATGTGGCTGTTAACTTCAGCTTTGCGTTGTATCTTGTTTCGTGTGTATGTGTTGAACCGTTGCTCCGTTTTGTGTGTGCCCTATATGAAACTTGTGTGATTTTGCATGTAGAATCATAATATCATGTTGTTTACATGTTTGGAGTGTGTTTACTTGATGTTTGGATGCATCTTGCACCATTGCCTTGCTTGTCTTGTTTTGCTCATATCTTCTAGACCATAGCTCCGAATTAAACAAACTTTATATGAAACTTGACTAGAATTTCGTGTAGATCATCATGGTGCATGTTAACTTGCTGTTTAACAACTTTAACTTAAGGTTTGTTCAGATCTGGTCCAATTTCAAAATATGCATATGAGGACTTACCGGATTTGCTATATGTTGATTCCGGCCTCATTTAAACTTGTTGTTTCGTGTTGTTCCTGTGTGCTTCATCCCTTGCCATGAAATGCATCATATAGAATTGTCTTGCATCATGTTGATTGTGCATTGCACCGTGTTTGATGTTGTGCCACGTTGTGTTCTTGTGTTGAGTAGAGCCGGGAGCCGAGACCGAGAACGAGCTTCCTACCGAGGTTGAGTACGAGGAGCCGTCTTAGATCCCATCGACGACTCGACAGGCAAGATGACCTGACCCAGATATCATTACTATCTTTGCCTATTGCTAGATGTCTTGCTCTTTAGCTTATTGCCTCGATGCCCATGTTTGTTTGTCAACCTCCTATTGTAGCCATGAATCTCTCTAACCACCCAACCTAGCAAAGCTTTGTATGGCTACGTAAGCTTCGCTCAGCCCCTCTTATAGCATTGCTAGTTGCAGGAGAAGATTTGAAGATTCTTGCTTCATGTTGAAGTTGTTGTTGGGATATCACACTATATAATCTGTCAAACTAAATCATCTATATACTTGGCAATGGGTGGAAGGCTAAGCCTCTTGCTTGGTGTTTTGTTCCACTCATGCCACCCTAGGAACCGTATAAACCGGTGTTATGTTCCTTGATTATGCGTTCCTAACACGGTTGGGGTTATGTGACCCCCTCGATAACCCGCTTAGCGCTAAAGCTTTTCCAGCGAGGCCCAACTTTGGTTTTACATTTGCCTAACAACTAAAACTTGCCGAGGGAGTAATTAACCCGAGGATTTATTAATCAACACCCTGGGCCAGTGCTCGTTATGAGTGTTGGTCCAAACTAGAGCCACTTGCGGTGCCACCAAGTTCGCTGGGATCTTCGGTTGCTGTACGTACTGCTCATCCGGTCGTGGCCTGAGACTAGATACGCGTGGCTACTATCAGGGTGTCGGCACGCCGGGAGGTCTTGCAGATGGGAAATTGTTAATATCCGGTTGTAGAAAACTTGACACCATGTTCAGAATACACTACCAGCGTGAGTAACCGTGACTGTCATTTTCCGAAGGGGTTCGGAAAGTGAACACGGTGGGGTTATGATTGACGTGCTTAGATAGGATCACTTCGTGATCACTTTGACGCTCGTTGGCACTTCTATTCTCGCACTAAACACGTAAGCTAGTGCTAGTGCAGCTGCAACCTTTGTTCTTCAGCCTTGTTCCACACCCAAGGCTTAGATAGTTTTGCTACCCGGGAATGGGATTGCTGAGTCTTCCGTGGCTCACAGATTGTACACAACACCAGATGCAGGTACTATGGTGAACTACACAGGTGATGGCACATAGTTGTACTGGGAGTTCGACGAAGAACGTGGGCGATGCTACGTGTCTTACCCAGAGGATCAATAGTGGCTTCTACTAGGGGCGATCGGACCTTGTGGTTTTATTTATTTGGTATCTTTCATTTGGATCTTCGTCCGTAGTCAGACTGTGATGTTATTTGGATGATGATTGCTTATGTAATGTATTTTGTGACGTGGCGAGTGTAATCCAACTACTCTTTTGCAATTTCATCCCTCTTTTACATGAGTCGTGCAAAGATACCATACTTGAGATCATTCTAGTATGAGCTTATACCTTTAAGTCGTGCCTCGACACGTAGGAGGTATAATCTCATACTGGGCATTACAAGTTGGTATTCAGAGCCGTCTCTGATCTAGAACCCCCACTGATTTATCGAATCGTTGACGGTTGAGTCTAGGCACACACTTGAAAATGTTTTGAGTCCTATATATATATCGGAGAGTAGGATTTCTTTTGCTCCTCATCCCTTTTCACTCTGGTGAGGACTCCTAACGATTGCTTATCTCTTCTACTCTCAAAATTTCACTAAAAAAATTTAGGATCACGCGAGTATTGTTTGGATTGTTCCGATGTCTTTGTGACGAGAACATTGTTATCGATGCCTCCTATCATTTAGGGGTTGTGGCAGTGTCCCGGGGAGTTGATCTCCGAGGTGTTGTCATCAAAAATCTATCGCAACAGTTCTGGAATACTTAAGACGGCCGACATCGAAAACTCTCCTATGCGGTTAGTGGCAAGATAACCCCGACATCACCCAGTACTGGGGAGGTAGTTCGGGAGTATTGCCATAGCTTGTATAGCAGATGCGTTTCGAAGGTCCGAGGTAGATGGTTTCCGGAAATAACTGGTTATGTGTTGAAGGATGGATACAGCTGGATGTAGGATTAGAGTTTAGTGTGCGATGCTTCCCCTGTATCCCCAACACCTGATTGCATAACTGGAAACTTTCGGAAATTAATAGGTGGGTTCATCTAGTAGCTCGTAGGCATTATTCCAATGAATGCATGATATGGAGTTCGGGGTTCTACATTGAGTGAAGTAGTTTTATGGGCGTTTGTTCCGATCGGGAGTTGCATCTTAAAGGGTCCTTGGCTATGCTGATCCGGGGATTGCAAAACCCTTTTGTAACAGATTCCATAAGCTTTCAGCATGAATATGTCGAACGAAACTTCTATCTTGTATTTGTTCTATCTGCTCCTTGTTGTTTTTTATTTACCTTTTGTTCTCCCAAGTGGCTTCTCGAGAAGATTGTTGTACCATTAAACTATGGATTACACTCGTTCATTTTGTTCGAATGTTCATGTGAAGACTTATGTTGCAATTTCTAGTCGTTGATTCAGCTTATATATTTTCAATCAATGGCTAATAGTTGTCATCTCATTCAGGATGGCTCCTAAAAAGGTTCCCAACGCTAACCCAGAGGGTGAAGAAGTTCCTGATCGTCCTCCTTCCCCTCCTCCTCAGTCTGAGGCCTGGTGAGCAATTATGCAAGCGACGAACCAGAACACCCAGATGCTTTTGCAAATGATGCAGAACATTCAAGCAAATCAAGGTGGTCATGGGAACCAAGGCCAAGGAAATTTGTTCAACCAACCTCACTTTGCTACACTCAACCAGTTCCTGGCAAACCAACCGAAGGCGTTCAGTTACTGTGTGGATCCGCTAGATGCTGAAGACTGGATAACAGACATCAAGAAGCACTTTGAATGCAGTAACGTGAGACCTAAGGATTATGTCAAGTTTGCCACCTTCCAACTCAAGGACCAAGCCGCTGATTGGTGGCAACAGTACAAAGATCCCAGAGAGGGACGTGAAATCTCGTGGACTGACTTCTGCAAGGATTTCCGCTCTCACCACATTCCAACTAGTGCCATCGAAGGAATGCGTGAGCAATTCCGCAACCTGAAGCAAGGCACCATGTCCGTCTATCAATACAATGTCATGTTCCAGAACCTTGCCCGCTATGCTAAGCAAGATATCCCAGATTCCAAGAGCAAGATTTATCAGTTTCGTGGTGGTCTGAAGGATGAACTCCAACTAGCTCTCACCTTGTTCGAGCCGGATGAATTTGATCAATTCTATAACATGGCACTTAAGCAAGAGGCAGCCCATCTCAAGTGTGAAGCTTCCAAAAATAGAAACATAGATGTTGTCAACTCCTCCTCTTCTTCCCAAGTGGTTGCAAAGCGGCAGAAGTTTTGGTTTCCACCTCCTCAAGTGATCCAACCTTCCAACAACAACAACAACAAGTATTCTGGTGGCCGTAGTTTCTCCCACCCACCCAATGCAAGCAATCAGTCCAAGAATCACTTTCAAGCTTCGAAGTCAAGTGCTCCTTATCACCGTCCTCTCTCAGAAGTGGTTTGCAAAAAGTGTGGCCAGAAGGGTCGCTATGCTAACAAGTGCCCCAACCCAAGGCGCCTTCCGCCTCCTCCACCTGTCAGCACTGCTATTGTCAAGCACAATCCCAAGGTTGCAAGAGTGAATCTGATGAATGCAGCTCAACAAGAGAATTCTTCAGATGTGATACATGGTAATCTTCCAGTTAACTCTATTCCTGCAAAAGTATTGTTTGATTCGGGTGCAACGCTTTCTTTCATTTCAAGACCATTTGTTGCCAAGCATGAATTCGTCACTCAAGTGTTGCCAAAGCCTTTGAACATTATTTCTCCTGGATTGCAAATGTCCTCTCGGGTGCATGTTCTGGATGTATCTATTTGTATGGGTGATTACCGCTTTCTGGCTTCTCCGGTTGTTTTCGGCAACTCCGACATTGATCTTATTCTTGGTATGGATTGGCTTTCCAAGCATGAAGCTCACATTGATTGTGCAAATAAGGAAGTCAAGCTTACTCATCCTAACGAAGACGTGATTATCTTCGCCTCTCGAGATAACACAATCAGGCTATTCTCTCTCAATGACAAGGGCGAGATTAATGCCATTTCTCAAATTCCGGTGGTCAATAAATATGAAGATGTTTTCCCTGAAGAGCTTCCAGGCATGCCTCCGCATCGTCAAGTTGAATTTGTCATTGAACTCGAGCCCGGTACCGAGCCAGCATGCCGGCATCCGTACAAGCTTTCCCCTGATTAGTTGAAGGAGCTGAAGAAACAACTTGACGAGCAAGAGTGTATGGGGTCTTATCAGGCCTAGCACTTCTCCTTGGGGTTGTGGTGTTCTATTTGTCAAGAAGAAGGATGGCACGGAGCGCCTTTGCGTTGATTAACGGCCATTGAACAAGAAGACAATAAAGAACAAGTATCCGCTCCCCAATATCAATGAATTGTTCGAGCAGCTCAAAGGAGCAAAGGTGTTCTCAAAGCTCGATCTCCGGATGGGTTACCACCAGATCCGTATCCGTGAAGAAGATATTCAGAAGACCGCATTCAAAACAAGCTACGGTTCATATGAATACACGGTCATGTCTTTTGGCCTCGCAAATGCTCCACCCACTCTCTCGAGGATGATGCACTTCATATTCAACCCCTGCACAAATGAATTTGTTCTTGTCTATCTGGATGACATCTTGGTATTCTCCAAGAATGAAGAAGATCATGCCAAGCACCTCCGTTTGGTCCTGGACAGACTCCGTGAACACAAGTTCTATGCGAAGTTCTCCAAGTGTGAATTCTGGCTGGATAAGGTCTTATATCTTGGCCATAAAATCTCTGCTGAGGGTATTTCCGTCAACCCCGAGAAAGTTGAAGCTATTGTCAACTGGAAACCCCCGCAGAACGTCAAGCTACTCCGAAGCTTCCTTTGTCTCGCTAGCTATTGCTGAAGGTTCGTTGAGAACTTCTCCAAGATTACCAAGCCTCTCTCAAACTTGCTGCAGAAGAATGTCAAGTACAACCGGACTCCTGATGGTGATGTGGCATTCAAAACACTCAAAGAGAAGCTCATTTCTGCTCTGGTTCTTACTCCTCCGGATGAGTCCAATCCCTATGAAGTATTCTGTGATGCTTCTCTACAAGGACTTGGTGGTGTTCTCATGCAAGACAAGAAGATTGTGGCATACACTTCTCGTCAATTGAAACCAAATGAGAAGAACTACCCCACACATGATCTCGAGCTAGCAGCAGTGGTACATGCCTTGATCATGTGGAGACTGATGGCTTCTCGCCCCTCGTTGGTTACCCCAAGTGGAAGGTTGAGATGTAGCGTAGCGGCAAATTTCCCTTGGCAAAGATACCAAGGATCGAATCCCGTGAGACTCCGAGGGTCGACAAGTAGGTGTCAACGGCGCCAGAAACTTAGCGGTTGATGGGACCTGCACACAGATACAGATAACTTTGCTCCCAACGAGTACAGAGAGGTTGCCAATCCCTCCGACCTTGTTGTTTACAAAGGATCAAACACAAGAGATAATAATGATAGCTATGACTGCAACTAGGAAATAAAAACAGGAAGTAAATAGAAGGTGTGATCAGCGATTGTAATATGGACCGGGGTCCCATGATGTTCACTAGTGATGTCTCTCTCCCAAAAGACGATAAAACAGCAAAGCGAGGTAAACAAATTACAGCTGGGCAATTGACAGGATTATGTGCGCAAACCAATTCTAACTATGCTGCAAAGAAAGGTAGAGGCTCAAAAGCATGGGCGGTACGCCAAGGCAAGTAGACCGAAATCCATCTGCATCTACTACTAATCATCCACCTTGAGATATCTATCCATAACATCTCGCTGGTATTAAGTTGCGAATCCCACCCAAAGTGTAAACTCAAAGCAACAGACAACTTCATTAAAAGAACTTTGCATAAAGTAAACAATCCTTGCACCCGCAAGTACAAGCACCGTTGTGTTCTCCCTTGTGGCAACAGAACATCCCCTAGACTCATGTTTCTGTCACTCAAGCTAGTCATCAGGGGGCATGAACCCACAATCAAGCATAACGCTCCCTCTTGGAGTTACTACCTACTACTTGGCCAAAGCAATAAACAGCAACGGAGAACATGCAAGAATTACTCAAGAACAAAGATATAAAAGAGGTGAATCAAATATATTACTCAAACACAATCTGAACATAGTCTCATAATCCATCAGATCCCAGCAAACTCAGCAAAGCAACAGCAGAAAGATTACATGTGTGCCTCGATCATGTAGGGCAGCTCACGAGGTCTTAACCATGAAGAGCAAAGAGGGGAGGAGAACATCACATAGCTACTGATCATGGACCCATGGTCCAAGGTGGACTACTCATGACTCATCCGGGAAGCGTCCATGGTGGTGGAGAAGCTCCCGGTGGTGGTTCTCCCCTCCGGCAGGGTGCCGGGAAGAGTTCTCCTGATGCTCCCGATCTTGGAAGCGCTGCGGCGGCGGAACAGAGGCGAGATCGCGAAAAAGGGTTCTGTCCTCGAGGGTTTCAGGACGAGAGGGATATATAGGCGAAGGGGGGCAGCCAGAGGCGGAGCAGGGGCCCCAGGCGCCCCCTGGCGCCGCCATGGGTGGGGCCGCGCCAGGTGGCCGCCTGGGCCTCCCCTTGCTCCCCTCTGGCCCATCTTTGGTTCTTCACGAAGCTTCCTGTACGCTGATTTTTCCTATATTTTTCCTGGAATTTTTGGAGCACTTTTAATATGGGGAAACCTGAAATAGAAAAACAGCAGAAAACAGGAACTGGCACTGTGGTGCATTGAGTTAATAGGTTAGTCCAAATATGATCAAAAGTGTATGGAAGTGCATCAATATCATAGCAATATCACACAAAAGAAGCATGGAGCAAGCAGAAATTATAGATTTGTTTTGGACGTATCAGAGACACCTTCTGTTGGGCAGAAAAGTGGATATCTTCACCGATCACAAGAGCTTGAAGTACATCTTCACACAGCCGAACCTGAACCTTCGTCTGACTCGTTGGGTTGAGATGATCCAAGAGTATGATCCAAGCATTGAATACACACCTGGCAAGGCCAATGTCATTGCAGATGCCTTGAGCAGAAAAGCATATTGCAACAGTCTCCTTCTCAAGCCGTTCCATCCTGAGCTTTGTGAATCGTTCAGGAAGCTCAACCTCCAAGTTGTTCCGCAATGCTTCCTTGCAAATCTTCAAGTTGCTCCTACCTTGGAAGATCAGATCCGTGAGGCCCAGCTCAGTGATGCTATGGTGCGGAAAGTGAAACATGGTATTGCTAAGGGTACTCCCAAGTACAAGTGCTATCGTGTTGATGAGAAAGACACCTTGTTCTTTGAGGACAGAATTGTGGTCCCAAGGGTGATCTCAGGAAGCTCATAATGAACAAAGCACATGACTCCCTCCTCTCGATTCATCCCGGAAGTTCCAAGATGTACCAAGACCTCAAACAATCTTACTAGTGGACTCGCGTGAAAAGGGAGATTGCCCAATTCGTGAATGAATGTGATGTCTACAGACCATATAAGAACTTTTTAAGTAAAGCAATCAAGGCATGTAATTCAATTCAAGTCATAACAAGCAAGAGTCTATATTAGCATTGTAACAAGCAACATTAGAACATAAAGGTGCAAGAGCTCTCGCTGTCCGTGACTCGAATGTCTCCAAATGGTGTTTGCGTGCAAGAAAGGGGATAGGGATATACGAGAGAGTAAAACATAGTTTTTGTATTGTTGAGAACTTAATCTACTAAAGTTTCACACTTGGTCTTCTTTGGAATCTTATCTTGACTCATACCCAGACCACTAGCCAGGTACAAGTCAAAATAATCCACTCCCTTTTGATATTTTGAGCACTCATGCAATTGATGAGCGTAAGCAAGAAATTCGACACTTAGGATGGCAAAGAGAGAAAAATGATGAAGGGGGAAGACAAAAAAGGTGTGAAAGGCTCACATCAATGAGGACAATCATAGGCGAGAGAAAGCCAAATGATAGATATGATGTGAGGAGTAGGGATTGCCATGCAACGGATGCACATATGAGCTAAGGTAAGCTCTCCAATGGAACTAGTGGGGGTGCATCCAACTTGCTCGCTCAAGAAGACCTAGAGCTCTTTTGAGGAGGCTCATCATTGGAATATACAAGCCAAGTTCTATAGTGTGAAGCTCCCCACATAGCTGTATGCATGAATGATAATCTCTATGGAGTACAAGGTATAACATGGAGTACGAGTGTGGATCTCTCAAAAGGAATAGTAGTGTGCCCCCTTCTCTCTTTTTATTTCTTTTTCTCTTTTTTCTATTTTTTTGTGGCCTCAATGGCTCTTTTTTAACTCTCATTTGTCCTCTTTGGGATCTTTTGATTTTGTCCTCTTTGGGATCTTTTCCTCACTTTAGGGGCAACACTCTACAAATTACAAGAAGTATAGAAGATCTTTCACACTTTACAAGAGTACTCAACATAAAGAAGATGAAACTATCATGATGTATGCAAATGTATGCCTCTGCCGGTGTAGCAGGATATGCAATGATACTAGCGCGTCATGTAGCAATGATTAGGGCAAGGCCCAACTAGCAGCGGCTCATCGATCAAGCAAAAAGCATGTATGACATGAAGATCAAGTCATGAGAAGATGGATGTTGCATGGCAATGTATCTCGGAAAGGCTATGGAAATGCCTTGATAGGTAGGTATGGTGGCTGTTTTGAGGAAGGATATAATGAGGCTTATGATGACAGAGCGTATCGTGCCAAGGATTTGGATGCACCGGCGAAGTATGCGCCAACTCTCGAGGTGAGAAAGGGCAATGCACGGTACCGAAGAGGCTAGAAAAATATGGCTAGGTGGAAGTGTCAACTTTCGAATACTCACATTAGTCCGAAGAACTCATGCACTTATTATCGGTAACTCTCAATCTAATTAGGAGGTTCACAAAGAGACAAGTACCCCGAGGAGGAGTGTATGGGGGTTTGGTTATCCTTGCGCATCCTCGACTCATGGTACGTGAGTGTACTCTAATATTCGATCCCTCCAAAGATTAGTGATCCATCTAGTAGCTAAAGTTCTCAACTATTTTTTAGGTTTTCGAAAATAAACACGGATTGCCCAAAATACGACATCTATCACTAATAGGCTAAAGCTCTTGACACCAAAAGTTCAGACATTACTCATGGCAATACCTCAAAACTATTGCAAGTTACTACTAAAATTAAATAGCAACCTCAGTTACCTACTTTAAGTTAAGACACACAACTCAGTGCAACAGGCAAACTCTCTTAACAAGATAAACATGAAAACTCAAGAGAGTTCAGCAACCAACTAAACAAAAGCTCTTTAAAAAGAAAAGCATGAAAACTAAGAGCTAAACATGACAGCAGCTATGGAAAGACAAAGAACACACACAGCAAAGATAAGCATGAAAATCCTATGTTGTGTTCTAGGTTGAAGTGGAGCGTGTTTCTCTCTCACACAAAAAAAGCTGGGTTCTAACTTGTTATGAACAGCAAGCAAAGCTAAAGAAAACTAAAAAAAGGAAACTAAGAGCAAGACGCTCCAAGCATAGCACATAACGCATGAAGTGATCAAAATATAGTGGAACGAAAGACGAACTGATAATTGTTGATGGAGAAGGGGATGCATGGGGGCATCCCCAAGCTTAGACGCTTGAGTCTTCTTGAATATTTCTTGGGGGTGCACGGGGGCATCCCCAAGCTTGAGCGTTTGACCCACCTGAATCTTCTTTTATCATCTTCCCTCGCACACTTGGAAACTCCCTTCATACATAACTCATCATAATCTGATTAGTGAGGTTAGTACCCACAATAAAATAATTTTTCCCTACTGGAAATAAAAATAATCTTGAAGAGCTACTGTTTCTCAAGATTGCCAAAAGGTTTTTGCAAAGAAAAAGCAAGCTCAAGGTTTGCAAAACGATGAAAAGGAAAAACAGGACTGAATCTGTGAAAAACAGACCAGCAGGTAGTAAATAATTTTTTCGGGGCACTTCTGCAACTCAAATCAAAAAACTCAGAACAGACGCTCGAAAGCCAATTGTATAGAGCACGCTATCAAAACAATTCAGATCAAAAAGATGATCTGGTGATTTTATTCGAATTTTTCTGTCCAAGGACAGAATCTGTTTTCTGGACAGCACGTCACAACTTTTGAACTTTCTTGCAATCGGCGGCAAAACTTGGCACAAAGCTGAAAAGAAAAGATACAGTGATGATGCTACTGTAGTAACAAACATCAAGACACAACAAAAGCAAAATAAAACCTAATTCATTGTGGGCTGCCTCCCAAAAGCGCTTTCTTTTATGCCTTTAAGCTAGGCATGATGCAAAAAGATCAAGTTGTATCAATTGAACCATCATCAAGATCATCAAAAAGCTCTTCAATAGTACAACTAGTCTTAAGAGGACTTTCAAATAAAGGCCTAATAAAGATACTTCTAGGGAGAAAACCAAAAGGTGGAAAGTCAATGGGAGATTCATTTATAAATTTATCAAAGAGAGGTATTTCTTCCAAAGTCTTCACAGCTTCAACCCCTTTGGCAAGAGATGGATTACTTTTGGAACGATGAGCCTTTGGAACGTAAACGAACTTAGGTTCCTTCTTTGCCGGAGTTTCTACCTTTTTGGCTTTGATTGAGGAGAAAGTAGTTCCTAAAGTGTCAAAGATTTCCTCAATCTTGTCTATCCTATAAGAATCCAAGTCATGGGATTTGATGGTCTCCAAAGTTTTGAGAATTTTATGCATGGAGCTATCAAGCCTATTCAAATTCCCTTGGATCTTATGGTCCGACTCATTTATCTTATTAATGCTTGGCATCTCTAGCTCTATCTTTTCAAGTTTTTTCATAATGTGAGCTAGGGTAATGTCCTCTTGAATGCTAACAACAGGGGGATTTCCAACAAGATTTTCCATAATACTAAGAGATTCCCAAACTGGGGCTTCTAGGAAATTTCCATTGATAGCAGAATCTAGAATAAACCTATTCCAAGAAGTAATTCCAACATAAAAATTTCTAAGCAGGATAGTAGTAGATTGCTTCTTGGTGTCTCTTTTTTGAGAATCATTAATTCTATAGCAAGCATCTTTTAGACTTTCACCACCTCTTTGTTTAAAGGTGAGCACTTCTGCCTCACTAAAGGCAAAAGGACCAGACATAATGCCAACTAAAAGCAATATAACTATTTTTGTGATTTTTGGTAAGGGACACTAAAGCAAAAACTAAAAGGTAAACTAACAAGACTAAAAAGCAAAGATAAAAGATAGCGTGCAACTCCCCTATCTTGAAGAGTGGAGTCCCCGGCAACGGCGCCAGAAACTTGCTTGATGGCTTCTCGCCCCTCGTTGGTTACCCCAAGTGGAAGTTTGAGATGTAGCGTAGCGGCAAATTTCCCTTGGCAAAGATACCAAGGATCGAATCCCGTGAGACTCCGAGGGTCGACAAGTAGGTGTCAACGGCGCCAGAAACTTAGCGGTTGACGGGACTTGCACACAGATACAGATAACTTTGCTCCCAACAAGTACAGAGAGGTTGTCAATCCCTCCGGCCTTGTTGTTTACAAAGGATCAAACACAAGAGATAATAATGATAGCTATGACTGCAACTAGGAAATAAAAACAGGAAGTAAATAGAAGGTGTGATCAGCGGTGGTAATATGGACCGGGGTCCCATGATGTTCACTAGTGATGTCTCCCTCCCAAAAGACGATAAAACAGCAAAGCGAGGTTAACAAATTACAGCTGGGCAATTGACAGGATTATGTGCGCAAACCAATGCTAACTATGCTGCAAAGAAAGGTAGAGGCTCAAAATCATGGGCGGTACGCCAAGGCAAGTAGACCGAAATCCATCTGCATCTACTACTAATCATCCACCTTGAGATATCTATCCAGAACATCTCGCTGGTATTAAGTTGCGAATCCCACCCAAAGTGTAAACTCAAAGCAACAGACAACTGCATTAAAAGAACTTTGCGTAAAGTAAACAATCCTTGCACCCGCAAGTACAAGCACCGTTGTTTTCTCCCTTGTGGCAACAGCACATCCCCTAGACTCATGTTTCTGTCACTCAAGCTAGTCATCAGGGGGCATGAACCCACAATCAAGCATAACGCTCCCTCTTGGAGTTACTACCTACTACTTGGCCAAAGCAATAAACAGCAACAGAGAACATGCAAGAATTACTCAAGAACAAAGATATAAAAGAGGTGAATCAAATCTATTACTCAAACACAATCTGAACATAGTCTCATAATCCATCAGATGCCAGCAAACTCAGCAAAGCAACAGCAGAAAGATTACATATGTGCCTCGATCATGTAGGGCAGCTCACGAGGTCTAAACCATGAAGAGCAAAGAGGGGAGGAGAACATCACATAGCTACTGATCATGGACCCATGGTCCAAGGTGGACTACTCACGACTCATCCAGGAAGCGTCCATGGTGGTGGAGAAGCTCCCGGTGGTGGTTCTCCCCTCCGGCAGGGTACCGGGAAGAGTTCTCCTGATGCTCCCGATCTTAGAAGCGCTGCGGCGGCGGAACAGAGGCGAGATCGCGAAAAAGGGTTTTGTCCTCGAGGGTTCGGGACGAGAGGGATATATAGGCGAAGGGGGGCAGCCAGAGGCGGAGCAGGGGCCCTAGGCGCCCCCCTGGCGCGGCCAGGGGTGGGGCCGCGCCAGGTGGCCGCCTGGGCCTCCCCTGGCTCCCCTCTGGCCCATCTTTGGTTCTTCGTGAAGCTTCCTGTACGCTGATTTTTCCTATATTTTTCCTGGAATTTTTGGAGCACTTTTAATATGGGGGAAACCTGAAATAGAAAAACAGCAGAAAACAGGAACTAGCACTGTGGTGCACTGAGTTAATAGGTTAGTCCAAATATGATCAAAAGTGTATGGAAGCGCATCAATATCATAGCAATATCACACAAAAGAAGCATGGAGCAAGCAAAAATTATAGATACGTTTTGGACGTATCAGAGACACCTTCTGTTGGGCAGAAAAGTGGATATCTTCACCGATCACAAGAGCTTGAAGTACATCTTCACACAGCCGAACCTGAACCTTCGCCTGACTCGTTGGGTTGAGATGATCCAAGAGTATGATCCAAGCATTGAATACACACCTGGCAAGGCCAATGTCATTGCAGATGCCTTGAGCAGAAAAGCATATTGCAACAGTCTCCTTCTCAAGCCGTTCCAGCCTGAGCTTTGTGAATCGTTTAGGAAGCTTAACCTCCAAGTTGTTCCGCGAGGCTTCCTTGCAAATCGTCAAGTTGCTCCTTCCTTGGAAGATCAGATCCGTGAGGCTCAGCTCAGTGATGCTATGGTGCAGAAAGTGAAACATGGTATTGCTAAGGGTACTCCCAAGTACAAGTGCTATCGTGTCGATGAGAAAGACACCTTGTTCTTTGAGGACAGAATTGTGGTCCCAAGGGTGATCTTAGGAAGCTCATAATGAACGAAGCACATGACTCCCTCCTCTCGATTCAGCCCGGAAGTTCCAAGATGTACCAAGACCTCAAGCAATCTTACTAGTGGACTCGCGTGAAAAGGGAGATTGCCCAATTCGTGAATGAATGTGATGTCTACAGAAGAGTGAAGGCAGAGCATCAACGTCCAGCCGGTCTCCTCGAACCTCTTCCTATTCCCGAGTGGAAATTTGACCACATTGAAATGGATTTCTTCACTGGGTTTCCCAAGTCCAAGAAGGGGAATGATGCTATCTTTGTTGTGATTGACAAGCTAACCAAAGTAGCTCACTTCCTTCCAGTCAAAGAATCCATCAATGAAGCTCAGTTGGCAGAGTTGTACACTTCCAGAATTGTGTCGTTGCATGGCATTCCTCAAGTTATCTCCTCAGACCGTGGAAGTTTGTCCACATCCAAGTTCTGGGACTCCTTTCAGTCAGCCATGGGCACTAAGATTCGTTTCAGCACTGCGTTTCACCCTCAGACTAGTGGCCAAGTCGAAAGAGTGAACCAGATCCTCGAAGACATGCTCAGAGATTGTGTCATCTCTTTTGGCATGAAGTGGGAAGATTGTCTCCCGTTTGCCGAGTTCTCTTACAACAACAGTTTCCAAGCAAGTGCCGGCAAAGCTCCTTTTGAAATCCTCTATGGAAGAAAGTGATGTACCCATCTCAACTGGCCCGAGACTGGTGAACGACAACTTCTTGGCAATGACTTGATCTCAGAAGCTGAAGAAATGTGCAAAGTCATACGTGAGAATCTCAAAGCCGCTTAGTCGCGTCAAAAGAGTTACTATGACGGCAAGCATCGTGATTTGGCTTTCAACATTGGGGATCATGTCTATCTTCGTGTTTCTCCTATGAAAGGAACCCAAAGATTCGTTATCAAAGGAAAGCTTGCTCCTAGATATGTGGTCCCTTTCAAGATTCTTGGCAAAAGAGGCGACCTAGCCTATAACTTGAGCTCCCCTCCAACTTTTCTAATGTTCATGATGTGTTTCACGTGTCTCAACTCCACAAGTGCTTCAAGACACCTGAACGCACCATTCCGTTCGAGGAGATTGATCTTCATCAAGACTTATCTTATCGTGAGCACCCTGTTGCTATTCTTAAGGAAACCGAGCGCAAAACCCGCAACAAGTCGATTAAGTTCTTGAAACTTAAGTGGTCACACCATACCGACCGAGAAGCTACGTGGGAACGAGAAGATCACCTTCGTTCCGAGTATCCTTCCTTCTTCCAGTCCTAGATCTCGGGACGAGATCTTTTCGTAGTAGAGGAGAGTTTGTAATGCCCCAGATGTAACACTTTACATTTATGGCAATACATGAAACTTCGACTTCAACAATTCCATTCTGGGTTCTTCTTTCATTTCGGGTTTCTTCGTTTTGTCGCGTGCGTGTGTGCATTTCATCCATGTCATGTTATCATGTGCATTGCATTGCATTCGTGTTGTCACTTGCACCAGGTTCCACTCGCCTCTTCCCGTTGTCCATTTCGAGTTCCAACACTCACACACGTGCCCGTGGCACTCCCGAGTCCTTCTTTCGTATGTGGCCATGTAACATTCCCGTAATGAGGTGAGACTTGTCGCGCGATGTTGTTTTGGTACGTGTAGGCCGCCTGTCAAGTTTCATCACGTTTGGAGTTCCTTTGGTACTCCAACGGTTAACCTAGTGGGCTAAAAGTACCCCTTCCTTTTGGCCTAAGACCCCCCCTCCACAACAGCCCACTAACCCAGCACAACCACTCCCATCATCTCGATCGTCGGATCACGAACGTGTGGCCGAAAACCGCACCCCATTTGGAGTCTCCTAGCTCCCTATGCCTATAAAAACGTCCTCCCCCCTCCATTTTTCGGGTAAAAATCCTAGTCCGAGCTCCTCCTCCGCCGCCGGACACGTCCGGATCGCGCCGGACGCGTCCAACCACCGCCCCACACACAGTCCGCTTCCGCCATGTGGCACGCCGCTGTCCTCCCGCCAGTTCCGCCGCACCGGGCCCGCCCGTCCCGCCGACGCGTCCTCCCGCGCCCGCCCAGGCGCCAGTGACTCCGCCTCCCGCGCCGGCGCGCTCCGCCTCCGCCGCGCAGGACTCCCTCACCGGCGAGCTCGCCGCCCTTCGCCGCCGCATGGGCCCCCGCCGCCGCGCCTTCCCTCCAAGCCGTCGGCCGCCGCCGGTCTCGCCTCCACGCCGACGCCCGTCGGCCGCCGTCGGTCTCGCCTCCACGCCGGCACCCGCAGGCCGCCGCCATCCGCCGCTCCGGCCGGAGGTCGCCGCCGGCCAGCTCACCACCGACGCCGCTGCTCACCGCCGCCTCGTCTTCGTCTCCGGTTGCCGGAGCCGCCGCCATCCCGATCTGATTGGTTGGATCAGATCCACCAGTGCAATGACCCAAACACCCCCGTCCCCGCCGGATCTCTCCGTCCCGAGACATCCCCGTCCCGGCTTGACATTTTGTGAGGTATAAAAACCACGAAGTCCCAGATCAGCTATATTTTGTTGCCTCCTTTGCATGGCTGTAACTTTGTGCTCGTAGATCCGTTTTGGGCGTGTAATATATCAAAATGATCGTGGTGATGTGCTCTTCTTTTTGTTCCATTGTGGCATGCTTGTTTGAGTTCATCTTGATAACCTAATCTTCGTGGCAAGAGTGTTGTGGTGCAATTCACTTTCCATGATATGCCTTGAGGTGACTTAAACAAGCTTGTAAACATGCCATGCCAATGTTACTGTTTTATACTTAGTGAAAAAACTGCTAAGTCTGGAATCTGTTTTATCCTTTTGCTATGTTTGCTTGAGGCCCCACTCAAATCCATGCTTGTTTTGGAGTGGCCAATGATCATTCCTTGTTGTCCATGTTTTTGTCTATCCATCCATGCCCTCACTTGCACATATGGCGTGCTGTAGATTATTTATTTCTTGCTCTCAAGTTGCTATAAATTTTACCTGTCAGGTTTTTATCAGCATGATCAATTTGGTGTAGCTTGTTGCTATTGATTCATGCCTCCTATGGAGTTGCTCCAGTGGAATTGTTTGCTGTAGGATATGTCTACTACATGTCCATGATCTTTATATACTTAGTGGAGGTGATATGCATGTTGTTTTGCGCCTCCGAAGGCGGCATCGTGATGATGTTTTTTCCTTCCCAGATTTTGACTAAGTCTGGATAATTTTATTGCTAGTTTCCATGCTTGGTTCATTGTGCTCCAGTAGGTTTTTAAGGGTGTTCGAAGTTCATTCTTGTTAAGTATCATGTCGAGTTAACATCCATGCTTCTTGTCATCATGTTTGGGTGCTGTAGCATACATATATCTTGCTCCAAAGTTGCTATGTGGCTGTTAACTTCAGCTTTGCATTGTATCTTGTTTCATGTGTATGTGTTGAACCGTTGCTCCGTTTTGAGTGTGCCCTATATGAAACTTGTGTGATTTTTCATGTAGAATCATAATATCATGTTGTTTACATGTTTGGAGTGTGTTTGCTTGATGTTTGGATGCATCTTGCACCGTTGCCTTGCTTGTCTTGTTTTGCTCATATCTTCTAGACCGTAGCTCTGAATTAAACAAACTTTATATGAAACTTGACTAGAATTTTGTGTAGATCATCATGGTGCATGTTAACTTTCTGTTTAAAAACTTTAACTTAAGGTTTATTCAGGTCTGGAACAATTTCAAAATATGCATATGAGGACTTATTGGATTTGCTATATGTTGATTCCGGCCTCATTTAAACTTGTTGTTTCGTGTTGTTCCTGTGTGCTTTAGCCCTTGCCATGAAATGCATCATATAGACTTGTCTTGCATCATGTTGATTGTGCATTGCACCGTGTTTGATGTTGTGCCACGTTGTGTTCTTGTGTTGAGTAGAGCCGGGAGCCGAGACCGAGAACGAGGTTCCTACCGAGGTTGAGTACGAGGAGCCGTCTTACGATCCCATCGACGACTCGACAGGCAAGATGACCTGACCCAGATATCATTACTATCTTTGCCTATTGCTAGATGTCTCGCTCTTTAGCTTATTGCCTCGATGCCCATGTTTGTTTGTCAGCCTCCTATTGTAGCCATGAATCACTCTAACCACCCAACCTAGCAAACCTTTGTTTGGCTACGTAAGCTTCGCTCAGCCCCTCTTATAGCATTGCTAGTTGCAGGAGAAGATTTGAAGATTCTTGCTTCATGTTGAAGTTGTTGTTGGGATATCACACTATATAATCTGTTAAATTAAATCATCTATATACTTGGCAATGGGTGGAAGGCTAAGCCTCTTGCTTGGTGTTTTGATCCACTCATGCCACCCTAGGAACCGTATAAACCGGTGTTATGTTCCTTGATTATGCGTTCCTAACACGGTTGGGGTTATGGGACCCCCTCGATAACCCGCTTAGCGCTAAAGCTTTTCCAGCGAGGCCCGACTTTGGTTTTACATTTGCCTAACAACTAAAACTTGCCGAGGGAGTAATTAACCCGAGGATTTATTAATCAACCCCCTGGGCCAGTGCTCATTATGAGTTTTCGTCCAAACTAGAGCCACTTGCGGTGCCACCCAGTTCGCTGGGATCTTCAGTTGATGTACGTACTGCTCATCCGGTCGTGGCCTGAGACTAGATACGCATGGCTACTATCAGGGTGTCGGCACGCCGGGAGGTCTTGCTGGATTAGTTTTACCTTAGTCGGAATATCTTGAGCACGGGATTCCGAGAATACTCGGGTCTTCCCACCTTGGAGTTGCGACTCCGCAGATCGTGAGCTTGTGATGGGCTAAGTTGGGACACCCCTACAGGGTTTTGAACTTTCGAAAGCCGTGCCCGCGGTTATGTGGTAGATGGGAAATTGTTAATATCCGGTTGTAGAAAACTTGACACCATGTTCAGAATACACTACCAGCGTGAGTAACCGTGACGGTCATTTTCCGAAGGGGTTCGGAAAGTGAACACGGTGGGGTTATGATTGACGTGCTTAGATAGGGTCACTTCATGATCACTTTGACGCTCGTTGGCACTTCTCTTCTCGCACTAAACACGTAAGCTAGTGCTAGTGCAGCTGCAACCTTTGTTCTTCAGCCTTGTTCCACACCCAAGGCTTAGATAGTTTTGCTACCCGGGAACGGGATTGCTGAGTCCTCCGTGGCTCACAGATTCTACACAACACCAGATGCAGGTACTATGGTGAACTACACAGGTGATGGCATAGAGTTGTACTGGGAGTTCGACGAAGAACGTGGGCGATACTACGTGTCTTACCCAGAGGATCAGTAGTGGCTTCTACTAGGGGTGATTGGACCTTGTGGCTTTATTTATTTGGTATCTTTCATTTGGATCTTCGTCCGTAGTCATACTGTGATGTTATTTGGATGATGATTGCTTATGTAATGTATTTTGTGACGTGGCGAGTGTAAGCCAACTACTCTTTTGCAATTTCATCCCTCTTCTACATGAGTCGTGCAAAGATACCATACTTGAGATCATTCTAGTATGAGCTTATACCTCTAAGTCATGCCTCGACACGTAGGAGGTATAATCTCATACTGGGCATTACAGGCTGCATGTCCTCCTCCGGGTTCCAGTCCCAGGTGTTCTTCATGGATGGCACGATCCATAGCGGTGGGCAACGGGAATCATTGTCGCGGCTTTCTAGTCTGGTTCCACACGACGGAGACTCATCAAGCTGAAGCGGCATAAATCAGGGATAGCGTGTCCCAGCATGTGGTGCATCCGGCGGTGCGTACTGAAGACACAACCATGCTTCATGAATAGCAGGCCTTCTGTTCGTGCACGGAAGGTGGCATTCACTTCACAATGGGGTAGCTGTCCCCAATGAAAATCGAGTACTCTCCAAGAGTGTTCCTCGGCACGCACGTAGCATCACGGGGGTCGAACTCAGCGCCGTTCATCTGGTACACATGGCATCTCAGATCTGGACACATGGTGACGTACATAGTCAAGGTCCATGCATAATAATGTTGTCCTCAAATATGGCGGTAGTAATACTATGCACCAAATAGTAGTACTACGGTATAGAGGAAGTAAAATAACTGGCTTATTATATATAGCCAATCTTGGCTACATGTATGAGATTGTAAGGCATGGAAAAACAAAAATGGTGGCTGCTAGTGGGTTCAAGTCTTCAAGGCCCTAGCTAACTATACGCGTCCTCCAAGGTAAAAAGTACTCCTAATAGTACGTAAGTAGAGTACTAGTACAACAATGAAAGAGAAGGCGAGAGGGTTAAAAATGGAATACCTGGGTAGAAGGTGACGGTTCGATCGTGGTAGATTGTGTGACCATGTTGCGCTTCAGTGGTACCATGGGTAACGACTGCTAAGATAGTTGAACCCAATATGCCATAGTCAGCTACAAGGTTCCAGGTTAGACCGAATCACGGATGCAAATGCACATCTAGGATCGGCGATCTTATTTTCATCGCGGGATGACTGGTCCCTGCAAAATAATGGAGTACCGTTAGGGATGCAAATGATGGTTTGTGCATTCCGTTTGTAATCTCCCGTACCGTAGGATGGCAACCAGATGAAACAAGTCCCCTGGCTTGTCACCGCGAAGATGCGGCCTAGATGGCGCACGGCAGCTTCGAACGTGTAGGGGTACAAATCTGCCGCCGCCAACATGCGCCAGCCTCTGTCATTAGTGCCTCTTGCATTGATGGCAATCCTTATGTTGAACACTGTGATGAGATAGTAATCGTCGTAGCCGCGTCGCTTTGTCGGCGGGTTCGCAATTGCTATCTTCTTCAATCTCATGTAGGCATCATCATATGTATTCAAGTCCAGCCAGTCCGGAGGGCCGATCCCAATGGTGGAGAAGGGGTCTACCGGAACGGCCGCACTGTTGTTGATGTTGTGCAAAATGATGGTGGTATCCGACCGGAGGTAAGCAAGCCAATCTTCGTTGGCATGGACCCAGACTTATATATAAGACGATGGGCAGCGGAGAAATTACGGAATGGAAATGGAATAACTAAGTACTACATGATCAAACTCCATTACTGCCCTGCTCATCGGACAAACTCCGACTACCTCTCAACATCGGCAACTCTAGCGGAGTCAACGTGCAACCATGGCCAGGGAGCGGTGGACTGTTCGAAGGATTGTCCCATAGAAGAACCTTCTCCTCGAGGACGCATGGAAGACGAACAAGCATGGCCTTTTTCCAAGCCATTTTAAGCATCGTCTTGAAAAAGTAGGTGCAGGAAGCACCGAGTCTTGCGACGGTGAGGACGTCAGAGCGGCGTGCGATTTCTCCCAGAGGATCGTCGTCCAAGGTCTCCCAGCCCCAACGAGGAGGAGAACCGCCTGGCGAATCCATGGGAGCAACGACGAACTGCCTTCTCTTCGGGGAAATGGGAACTGGCGAGGAGGAGATAAGAGTGTAGTAACCGCAGGGCCTCGTCCCTTCCAACTGTAGCGAAGGGGTGAGGCTATTATTTACTACTAGTACTAGCATTATGGGATTGCATTATACTGTAAATAATAGCACTAGTAAGAAATTTTTGGCACTAGCTAGTAGTTTTTGACGTAGATTAAGAAATTTTGGGTATGTTTTTGCTATTTTTTGTACATGCCAACTAGTGTCAAAAAACGTCTTACATGTGACGGAGGAGTACGTACTCGTACTGTAGCAGTACTAGTACTACTTTCTCAACTAGTAGTGCAAGGGTAGTACTAGTGCTATGTACTGTACAGTATAGTGCACCAGTTTTGAACTCTTGAATCTCAAGGCCAAGGAGCTACACTTGGAAGTGGAGGGTACTACTGTTCTCTAGAACCATCGTAGTACTATCAATGCAGGGAAAGTACACATGCGTAGTGGCCTAGTGGGTACTCTCGGTGCTCTATTCAGCCGCTCCTCTCACGTAGCTGGCCTACTCAGGCCCTCCACTATGTAGGCCAAAACCGGTGCCAAATTCACGTTTTGAACATTTGCACCGGTGCCCTACATTGCTCAGCCGATGCCATATAAAAATTTCAGGGCATCGATGTTTCTACTTGCTCCAATGCCATATTTCGTTGAGGCAATAAACAAAGCAGCCACTGTACTTTTGCATGTGAAGAACCACCAGCACCACTAGCGAGACACTGATTTGAGTTGATATATTACTAGTTTATAGCTAGGTGGGACAGAGGTGGATGGATGCCAAATCCTTCACATTGTGGTGCTGGTGCTAAATATTTTTCATTTGGCATCGAAGTGTATGTGGCAAACTTTTTAGATTTCTGGCACCGAACACATAGTGGAGGGCCTCAGCCGCTCCTTTCACGCACACACTAGGAGCCTGTTTATCAGCGACAGTTACAGCGGAGGCAGAACATTTGAGTTATTTGATATAGCGAGACTAGGCTTTTCGCTTCCATTTGTGGAGGTGTAATGGATCTCGTCGAACTTTGTTAGTAGTTCCTTCTTTATGAATGAGATGAAGCAAAGCTTTTGCCTCCGTTTCAAAAAAAACATCAAGAGGAATTTATTTATAGTAGAGCCGATAATGGAGTGAAGTCCATGCGTGCAACGCCACAAGCTACAAAGTAGTAGTAGAGCACTTTACGTACAGAGCCATATTGCACAGTTCCCAATGCCCTGCCAGGCTTTTCTGGTTCCTTTGGCTTAATTGGGAGGTGCTAGTTAAAATATGCTACTAGCTGATGAGGAAGCTGCAAGTAAGGTGCGGCTAGGGCGAGCACGTGAGCCACGGGGTGCTGGGAAGGAAAACCCATTCACGTGGCTAGGCTATCCAGTGCACCCAGATTGTGGTGCCGCACGTCCGTTTGACTTCAAAACTCAAACTACCTGTGTAAAATATTGGCTCGTAGCGAAGTTACTATTTAAAAAAAAAAGGCCGCCGTGCGTTCGGCCGGGACCGAACCCACAAAACGAGGTATAGACTCCCGCGACCACTAGTAGTACTCGTTGGAGTACAACGCAACCTAGAATCGCCTTTTGTCGCTAGTAGTACATTGTTCCTTACAAGAAATTCCTAATAATGCAAGAAACCACTAATAATGCCAAGAAACTACTACCACTTGCATACGTGGCAGGCTTAAGATAAGACTACCTTATCAACCATTGTACATGCTCTTACCAACCAGCCCTACCAAGAAACGACTACTCTACAAAGTGCCATTATAGGCACGTTTCAACCCATGGCCCTTTTTGGATACATTTGTTGTCAATCTAACCCTACCATCCAAACACCACTTTGGTTAGAGTTAGTTCAGGGTTAGAATCTAACCTCTGACTTAGAGTATCCAAACAGGGCCCACGTCGCGCATTAAGTCAACGCCTTCTATTCGACCGGGCGTTATGACTTGTGGGACCTACATGTCAGTCTCCACAAAAATCCCCGAGTGATCTCCTACCTCCGACCCGTCCACCTAGTCATCCTCGGCCATGGGACGCAGCTACCGCCGCCGGCAGAAGGCGAGGTCAAAACCGCCGGTAGTGCAGAGCCCATCTTGCGATAGCCTGGATGCCAGCTCCGTCCGGCGCTCGCGGTCGCAAGCTAGCCAAGATAGCTCCGTCCAGCTGCTTGTCCGCAAGGTTTGCTAGCTAGATTGGCACGGCGGCGCGGCGGCTTGATCGCGCATGCCGCGCTAAGGCCAGTTGTCTGGCTCGAGCGAAGGCCAGTGCGGCGGCTTGCTCGCTCGTGAGTCACGCTCGAGCCAGCCTGCCAACCCGTGCGGAGGCCAGCGCGGCGTCCGGCCCGTCCGGCGGAGCGGTGGCCAACTCGCTCATCATCGGCGCCACCGACGAACACGCATCACTACTGTTTGAAGTAATGCTCAGGAAAAATAATGATTTGAGGGGGAATAACAGGATAGAAGGTCAGATGTGGGTCCCTCATGTCAACAGTCAAACAAAATGTGTTGGTTTAAGCTGCCTCGTCAGCACGGACGTGTGGGCCAACCTTGTCATAAATGGGTTTAAACTAACCTAATCGGTAGGTAGTAGTTTTTGGCGTGGATTAAGAAATTTTGGGTATGTTTTTGCTATTTTTTGTACAATAGATTCTTCCTACGGCTGGTTGAAAGTGGTAGTTTTTTGTTAAATACTCTACATATCGTAAGTAGGAGTGAAAGTTAAGCTTTGGAACCCTATAAGCAAGGTTAGTTACATAGTGCATATGTGTACATGATTGAAAGTAAATATCAACCATGAGTGACTAATATCTTGATGGAAAACTCAAAACTATGGAATACTAGGGAAAAAATTGCATGGTTGGAAATACTAGCAATGTTCATGTGCGTTGCAACGAATCATAATTAGAATAATACTTATTCACAAACTTGATACAAAACACTATAATTTTGATATACATATATCACTAGAGATATATGATGTTTCAATTAGAATATATTCCTTGGGCTGTTTTGGTGAGGTCGGGGAGGGATGTGGTTGGTTTTAAGATACTAATTATGGGATTTTCTGCAAATTGGTAGACAAGTGGGATGTTTGTGAGAAAAGGCAACAACTTACATCACAGTCGTTAGATGTAGATCTAATGGTCACAAACGACGGATGGCAGACACACCATCATCACCAACTTAGTCTTATGTAGGAGTACTAGCAAGATATGTGCATTGCACGGAACATCAAGATGCATTTTTTTATAAAAACACTCGTTGTGATTGACCCATGCGGGAGTAATCCCATGTGTAAAAACTAATGATATCTCGAGAACTAGGAGATAAGGTGAAGAGAGTGGGGCATGGTGGTGATTGGTGGTCTGACTGAGCGGAGGCATGGGGATTGATGACGCCGGCAGCGGCCACCAGGCCAGTTTGTTCCAGAGGCTTCCGTTCTTAATTGCTCAACAATGAGGTTGTTGGAGACAAGGATGAATGAGGGAAGGCCTTGTCTGCAAATGTGGAGAGGGGTGCGGGTATCTTTTAGTTTAATTTCCATCAGTCAGATATAGATCGGACGGTCTATATTGCAAGATGGCACGCATACCATCAACTCCAACTCGGGTTTTTTTATAAGAGCAGAAATATAAGTATGGAGATACAAATGTATTATCGATACTTGTTTCCGTAAACTAGCATCTACATTCTATTCAACGCATCAACATGTGAGGCCTTAGCACAATGACTTCTCGACTGTGTAAAACAAAGATTTTCCCGTCCCCGATAAGGAGGGGGTGACAGCGGCGCGCTTTTTGGCTTGCTCTAGTCCTAGTAGTCATACTAGGTGGTCTAAGCACGTGTAGAATTATTCTTTTTCACATCTCGTGTTCGCTGAACAGCCACGACTGTTGATGAATAGACGGCAAGTTATTCATGGGAAACCCTTGTTGAGCGTGTTTGTGAGAGAGAGAGAGAGACATTGTGTGTGTGTGATATGTCTAGAGACTGAGGCAATGATAATAGATTCTTTGTGTCTATGTGTGTGGAGGATAGAGAGAGACATGTACATGGGGCTTTGTGTTGTGTAACATGGAGACACATATACATAATTAGAGAGTGAGTGTGCGAGATACAGATGCGGACATGGGGAGAGATGAGGATCCAGATTAATGGGTGTTTGTGCATGTCTGTGTGTGTTTGTGCACACGTTTGTGTGTGAGAGGGAGTGTGTGTATGTGGAGTAGAGAGACCACTAATGATGTAAACCTAGTATAAGGGAAGGGGAATGGTGTGACATGTGTAGTAGCCAGATAGCATGGGTGCGGGCGGGGGGAGCAGGCTATTTCGAAGAGACATCGATTGTGTGTGGGAGAGGGGTGTGAGAGCGAGCGAGCGAGCGAGAGAGAGAGAGAGAGAGAGAGAGAGAGAGAGAGAGAGGGCCTTTGTGTCCATAAATGTCATATAGATAGGGAGAAAATGTTGATGTTGTTTGAAATTATCCTATGTACGGAGACGCAAGGGAAGCGAGTCATCGTGTGTGTGATAGGGACTTCATGAGAGATCTAGAATAGATGGTGTAGAGAACTATCGGATTACAGGCTCCGCAAACCCAAAAAAGTTCGAACACAGGGGCGTGAACGAAGATCTCTCCCGCTCACATCTACCTAGCGCCATGCCCTCGCCCGGTGGTGAGATTCAAGCAAGCAACAAGTAAAAGCACACATGAGTTTACCCAGGTTCAGGCCACCTTGCGGTGTAAAACCCTACGTCCTGCTTGAGTGGATTAGCCCCAGAAGGGCTTGAGTATGAACAAGTACACTGGTTCTTGAGCTCAGGAGGAGAGCTCAAGAGGGTCAGGAGGCAAGTGTTCTTGCTCCTTGAGGCGAAGCTGGGGTGTTGAGATGAGGTCCCTCTCGGTCTATCCGATCTTCTGTCCACAGTGGAGACCCAAGCTATTTATATAGGCGGTCAGGGTCCTCTTCCCCCGAAATGTTTAGGAGGGAAGGGATCCCACAACAGCCATTTTGAGCGGGAACACAAGGACATTCCTATCCTAACAAAAGTGGTCTCCGCCTACAAAGAGATCAGACGGTGACGCGGTGGTGGGGTCGGTGGTGACATCCTCCCTGTCGTCCTTGCGATCTTCGGTCTTGTTGCACCAAAGGGGAAACCTTTGTCTTGCCCCTCGGGAACCTGCGCCTCCTATGTCTCCTTTGCACCAAAATGGCAACTGCACCGCTGGCACCCGCTGGCGCGGTGCATCACTGATCGCGTCACTGCCCCCTCTTGAGGCAGGCTTGGCCTTGAGTTCTCCGCCCCTCCGGAGCAGCCTAGCCGAGGCCGCTCCTGAGAGGGTCTTGGTGTCATTCTCCTCGCGAGGCCTAGCCCCCTCGCGAGGGTCTTGAGCAGCTGGTCGATCGGTGATACGTCCATTTTGCATCATGCTTATATGTTGATATTTATCGCATTATGGGCTGTTATTATATGTTTAGTCACAATACTTATGCCTTTTATCTCCTATTTTACAACGTTTACATGAAGAGGGAGAATTCTCTCGCGGCCTCGGCAGCAGCGGGTCGCGAGGCCCTCGCTGCATTCAAGCTCAAGACCCGCACGGCGCTGCAAATTGCCTACGAGGAAGGGTTTGAGAAGCCGCTAGCCACCCCAGAGGATGGCTCCTCCGCGCTCCTTGCCGCGCTCGTGAAGGTCCTGCATGAGGTTATGGCCGCAATCGGCCAGTTAGCAGACGTCGAGATTCGCACGCTCCTTACCTTGGCCCTGAGGCGGGTGTGTGGCCACCTCTATCTCCGCGACCCCACCCTTGACCTGGCCTTGTTGTCCGAGCCCGTGACCGCAAGCATAGAGGGCACGGCTGCCGAGGCCCTGGAGGAGAAGGTCAAGGGACTGGTGGAGGCATTCCTCCGGGTCACTGCTGCCGCGGCCGAGGAGGCGGAGGCTGGTGATGGCGCGCTCAACGATGCTTGGCCTGTCCCTGTCGGGATGAGAGAAATGCAAGTGCCTCGGGGAGGCGTAATGACTCGCTTGAATTTGGAGAACTTGATGTTATTGTAATAACTAGGCTTGAACTTGGTGATTTCCGTGCTTGCTTCCTTTCATGTTTGCTTAAGTGCTCTGCGTTGGCAGGGCCCAACCCCGCGCATACCTCGATCACCATTGAGCCCTCCGGGTCACCGGGATTACTGTAATAACTAGGCTCAAGGAATGAGGGGCTACGTGGCTAGTGAGGCCCCTGGGCCGCGATGCCCATGGGTCCCCCTTAACGCTCAAGCGATCCCGTTTGCATTCTACGTCGGCAGGGCCCAGCCCCGCGCATACCTCGACCGCCGTTGAGCCTCGGGTCTCAAGGAGTGAGGGGCTACATGACTAGTGAGGCCCCTGGGTCGTGATGCCCAGGGGACCCCTTGACGTGTGAACGGCTCTCGTGAGGGAGAACGAGCACCATACCTTGCTCACGAGCCTTTGCCTAGGATGGGGGCGCGAGAAAGCCAGGTGTCTGGGCACCTGGTAGGGTGGCGTCTGCCAAGCATGACCTGAGCATAGCCCCCGTGCCTAGCCCCCCTCACGACACCCATCCAAGGAGAAGCTGTGAGCGTCGTGAGATGAAAAGCTCCCTGAGGTTGGTGCGACCGCTGGGGGCCGCCCTCAGTTGTTTATAACTAGCGCGGAGCATAGAGCTACCACACTTGCACAGAGTGTGGGCATAACCATGCATCGGTCGTAGCGGCCAACGCGGAGCTTGGTGCTTCCACTGGTTCGTGGGCAAAACCGCTCCTTGGTTGGTTCTGCTAGCGCGGAGCATGGTACTTCCACTGGACCGTGGGAGGGAGCCTCCCACCGGGAGAGACTCCGGGGCGTGTACATCCCCGTCCTGACACGTGGCTTGCACGGCAGGACAGCCAAGGTGTATATGGGCCCTCCTCAGGACGAGTTGAACGACTCTGAGGAAGTTCTCATGAGCTTACGCATCACCCACGAGACCCTATCCTGAGGCGGGTTGCGCCTGAGTCTTCTTCTACAAAATGTGAAAAGAGATGTGTTGTGTTGACCTGCGCCGAGTGCATCTCTAGAGGGCATCGCATGTGAAGGCCGCAGCACCAACGACCCCAGGAGGTGACATTAGCGGGACCGGCCCGTAAGACAGAGCTCAGCCGCTAGATTTATCGACGCTGCAGGGACGGACCCGAGCACTGACGACGTGCCCAGTCTTCTCATGCAACAGTCCAAAAGAAAGACAACCGGCGCGCGGTTCCCACATGAGCGAAGCACCTGCCACGGGCCCCCACTTACCCATCCACGATTAGCCCACGCGAGAATGAGGCACCAAGGACCACGGGAGGTAACATCACGGGAATGGCTCGCGAGGCAGAGCTCAACCCTTGGATTTAGCGACGCTGCAGGGACGGACCCGAGCACAGACGCCGTGCCAGTCCTTAATCATGGGGCGGTCGCACGCGGGATCGCAAGGGCTCATGACCTTAGTGACGGTGAGAACGCCAAGCATATAGATAATGCAAGTAAGAAGAAACAACTAGCCTTGATTTATGCGCAAAAGAGACAGCTGTGGGGGTGAGACCCCAGCAGCTCGAGGATGATGCAGCCCGGGGGGCGCCCTCGATTGAATACCTGAGATATCACCTGATACTTGTCGTTGAATAAGAGTTGGGGTAGCTGAAGACGCGAGTCATGCGGGTCACTCCTGAGGATCGCCGGGCTCCTGAGGCCCAGGGGCTCCGGAGGCCCTCAGTGGTCACGGGGGTCCGGCTCCTGCTCCGTCAGGACCGCCTGCCACCAAGCCTTCTGAGCCCCCAAAGCCTGCCGCATGAGGTACTGGAACGTGGAAGCTGCGTTGCGGAAGCCGAAGAGCATGCGAATGTAACTGCAGGGGGAGTCCTCCTCCAGCCGACAGCCGTCGGCCAGAAGGGCTCCAGAGAAGCCGCTCGGTTGAGGCCCGCGATGTCGACGCAGACGCGGAATTGGTTGCTTGGGTTCCGGGTAGGTGAGCTTGGTGCCGTGCGGTTGCACCCACCGCGTATGAGTCTTGCATGCTGAAGTTCCACGGTAACCTGGTCGATGAAGTCCTGAGCCGCCAGCATTGTATGGCTCACGCTGGGCTCACAAAAATGCGCGTCGAGACACGCATGCAGGTGGTGCGCGAACATCTCCCTCGTGATGCTGGTCAGACCATAGGCACTCCAAAGGAGAGCCCCCAAGCCCGTCCTGAGAGGGGCGCCAGGAGCGCCTCCCTATGCGAGGGTGGAGGGCGCCTCATTAGCAGGCGCGAGTCTCGAGGCGGTGCCGCCAGGAGCCCCTGCGTCATGAGGTCCATTTGCGGGCACGTGCTTCTTCTTCTTGGGGGCGGTCTGCAGGGCGAAGACGGCTCCATCTTTGTCGGAACTCTCGACCGCTGCAGTCTGGTAGGCGCGCTCGAGGGAACGCACTGCTTCCTTCTCGTCGCAAGCGATCGTGATGACTCCGCCACTCCCGGGCATCTTGAGGACGTTGTAGCCGTGGTGGGTCGCTGCCATGAACTTTGCGAGGGCCGAATACCCTGGGATGGTGTTGTATGGGAGGTGAATGTTGGCGACGTCGAAGTCGATGAGCTCGGTGTGATAGTTGCCGCGATCGCCGAAGGTGACGGGGAGGCGGACCTGCCCCATCAGGAGTGTGGAGTCATCTGTGACTCTGTAGAATGGCTTGGTTGGGTGGAGCTGATCGTAGGGGACTTGGAGCGTCTCGAAGGTCTGGACGGAGAGGATGTTGAGCCCTGCTCCACCGTCGATGAGGGTCTTGATCACGAGGACGTTGTTGATGGTCGGAGTGCAAAGCATCGGGAGAGTGCCTGGGCCTGCGGTGCACTTGAGCTGGTCCTTGGGGTCGAAGGCGATGACCTGCTTGGTCCACCTGAGGTTGCGCACGGTGTCAGGCCTGGGGAGCGCCGTGTTCACCTCACGAGTGAACTGCTTGAAGATGCGGTGGGATGCCGGAGCATGGGCTCCTCCCAGGATGCATGAAACCGCGCGTGGCTCCTGAAAGCCCTTTGCTTTGTCTCCATGGCAGTCATTGTCGTTCCTTCTTGGCGGTGGTGGCAGCGGAGGCAGGCCCGCGTTGCCCTGAGGGCGACCCTCACGAGGCTGGTCGCGCCAGGTGGCGTCACGAGGCTGCTCCTGCCAGCGGTCTTCACGAGATTGGTCGTGCCATCCTCGGCGCGAGTTCCTATCATCCCAGCGTCCTCCACCATGGCCCCCTCCGCTGCCGTAGCGGCAGTCGTCGCGCTCAGGAGGCTGCCCTATGAGCCCATCACGCATCACCCTAAGTTCTTGGCAGTCGTTGGTGTTGTGGCTGTGAACATCATGGAAGACGCAGTACGGATGGTTGTCTCTAGGGGGTCATTGTAGCCGCAGCCAGGCTTCACTTCTGGCTCCGCAGCCAGCATGGCGGGTCCCTTGCGCTTTGCTTCCTTGGCCTTGGCCTTCTTGTCGGCAGCCTCCGCTTCAGGCAGCTCCAGGAGAGAGAGGCGGCCTTCCTCTGCCCTAGCGCACTTCGCCGCGAGGTTGAACATCTCGAGGGCCGTGCACAGGTCCTCGTGGATGGCGAGCTCCTCCTTCATCCTAACATCGCGGACACCGTCAGAGAACGCCGAGATGATGGCCTCATCCTAGACCCTAGGGATCCTAAGGCGCACGGTGTTGGAACGCTGGATGTACTTCTGCAGGGTCTCCCCGGGTTGCTGCTTCACGCGGTGCAGATCCGCGGCCGCCAGGGCTCGGTCACGGGTACCTTGGAAGTTGGCGACGAAACGCTCACGAAGCTCCCCCCAGGAGGAGATGGATCCTAAGGGGAGGTTCAGGAGCCAGGAGCGAGCGCCGTCCTTGAGGGCCATGGGGAACTAGTTCGCCAAGACCTGCTCGGTGCCGTTCGACGCCTCGATGCTCAGCTCGTAGAGCTGGAGGAACTCTGCGGGGTCGGCGGTGCCATCATAGCGCGGAGGCAGATCCGGCTTGAACTTGTCGGGCCAGACGAGGCACCGCAGCTCTGGAGCTAGGGCGCGACATCCAGCCACGCTCATGATTGCAAGCGCCCCCTGCGCCTACAGTGCTAGTTCCTAGGGTACAGGCACCACCACCTCCTGTGGTGCGCGGTTCTGGTGCTGCGGAATGGGGAGCCCGCGAGCTTCTGCCTGGGGATGCGGGACCACCTGGCAGCTCTCCTGTCACGCGCAAGGGCCCTGCGAGGCTCCTTGCGCCGTGGAGCCTCGCGTCTGAGCCCCTGGCCAGTGAAGTGCAGTGGCGGTGGAGCCGGGACACCGTGGTCCATGTTCCCCGCCATGAGTGATGGAGGACGGGAGGAGTGAGTCGGTGCAGGTACCTCCCCGGCGGTGTTGACGAGTGTGGGGACCCCGACTTAAGAGTCGAGATCACCGAATGCACGTGTACAGTGATCCCAGAGATCAATGCTCACTGAACACACAGAAGCTGAATAACAAGAGTCTTACATCCATACATATCGTCTTACACAAATTATGACCATTATGGCCAAGTCTTACATAGATAAAGCCTCAAGTGCTGAATAGCAAATAACTCGAATAGTGGAAGTCTTCGTAGATAAGTAGAACCCATGCCATCTGCCTTAACCCTACAGGCATTCGGACTGGGATAGCGTCCTAGTTCGCATGTTCGTCTCCATAGAATTCTTCTTCATAATCCTGCTCCTCCATCCCTGGCCAATTAAATAACCAGTGGCAAGCCAATGAGTACTTTGAATGTACTCGCAAGCAACCCATGATTAGGTTGAAGATAACAATGCAGTGGCACAACAATGAGCAATCTAGCTACAAGCTAGATTAAATATTCTTCCATCAAGTAACATGCATCAATAAATTTAGGTAACCTCGAAGACAGGTTACAGATATCAACATGAATAGGATTCAACTCAACGAGTCAAGCCACCACCTTGACTCATCACACACGCATACATTCACCGATATAGTAAAATTCCGGACATAGTTTAAGTAGCACCACCCAACTGTCCATGACCGTGGACACGGCTATTCGAATAGTTTTACACTCTGCAGAGGTTGCGCACTTTACCCACAAGATCCGGGAAGCTTTCGTGTCACTCACGATCCCGCAGTACCTCAAGTACTCGGTGGAAGCACCCGGTCATTATCTTTACGTAGACGACACTAACATAGGGTCCACTCGTTGGTACACAGCCCTCGAGTACAAAAAATAGATCATGGGACTTGCCCTATTTTCAATGTCACGCGTACACGAAGGGACCAACGGTGTGTCCGGTGCCCTGTGAAAACAGTCATGGTCGCCTATCCAAGAACGACCCCGTCCCGGGAAAGACCTCAAGTCTTCCCCGTCACTAGTAATGTGGGCACCATGCTAGTATCGGCCTAAGTAATCAATAATGCCCCGTCCCATAAGGGGTAGAGTGGTTGCACATGTCTGGTTGGGATGGTAGTCACACATAAATCTAATCCATCATTTCACCCACACATAAGAATCTTTATTGGCACATCACTTCTTCCTCAAGCGATGACCTAACTCAACATCACCCTCGGGCATTAGGGGCACCCGATGGGGTTTTTGAAAAGAATGCAACCACGAAGGTTTCATGGCACACATGCATCACTAAGCATCACTACTAATCATTTGCATTGCATCTAAGCACATAGCAAGATCATGAGTAAAGCATGCATCATGTGGTGGTTCTCAACTAGGTCACCACCGTCACTCTTATTATCATGCATTCGGAAATAAATGGGTTCCGAAGAACACAAGGGTATCATGGTCAAAGGGCTGCTTGCCTGGATTGGCTTGGTCTTCAAGGTCTTCAAACCCTTCCCCTCCTTCTTCTTCAGCACCCTCGTCAAATACGGTATCTAATCGTCGCAATAAACAACGGGAAAATAAGACCACAATAAAAACAGAAAACCCAAAATGCTTAGAAAAATGTCAACTTATTTTTATTAAATACTAGAGGGAAAACTAAGATGGCAAAAATTCTTAGTTTGAGTTTTGGAGTGGCAGAATGGGGTACATGAATATTTGAACAGAGTTTTTAGTGTTCAAATATGAATTTAAATTTGAACAGAACAGGAAAGGTTCATGGATATGGGGTGAAAGTGACATCATTAAATAGGTTGGATTATTACAAGTTCTTAGGAACTGGAATTAATTCATTTGGATATATATTTAATTTTGTGGAATTATTTGAAAATCCACAGAAAAGGAAAAAGAAAAAGGGCCTTGTGCCACTGGGCCAGAACGACCACAGTGCAGTAGGCCCAGGGCGAACAGCCCACCGCACGGGCGCCAGCGCGCGCCAGGGTTTTTATAAACATGACGGGCCGGGCCCGGCGTCAGTGAGTGGAGAGAGGGGCGAGGGTGAGGGAAGGCTTACAGGCGGGGCCCACCTGTCATCCCTAACCCTCCGTTAGAGAGCCGGCGAGCTAACGAGCGACGTTTCCGGGCACGGCGGAGCGAGCTAAGTGCAGGGATGGACTCAGCAAGATGTCGTCGTTCTGGTGGTGGTGGTGCGGGTCGCCGGAGGGGCCTGGTTCGCCGGCGGCGAGGTCACGTGGCGGAGGAGCTTCGGGTGGATGCTGCTCCGGTCGATTTCGGCAGCTGCAGAGAGGGGAAAGAGGGGGAATCGAGTCAGTGATGTGCTGTGGTGCTAGATCGAGTGAGAGGAGAGGCTGGGGCGGCCTGTACCGAGCAGGCGACAGGGAGCCGCCGCGGCAGAGCTCGAGCTCGATCTCAAGCTCGGGCTTGTCTGGAGGGGGGGGGCGAGTGGCTCTGGGGAAGATTGAGTGAGTGAGGGACCGACTGGTGAGGAGAGGAGAGGCTCGGGAGGTCTATTTATAGGCGGACGGCGAGGTGCCATGGACCTGTGTGCCGGCGAGCCTCTGCTCGTTGCCACAGGGCACGGGAGGCGCTGGGGAGGTGTGTGCGGGGTTGCTGGACGAGGTTCAGGGCAGGGGAGAGGAAGAGAGGGAGCGGGGGAAGCTTCTGGAGCTGCGCGCGTGTGAGGCCAAGGAATGGAGCTCGCGGGCAGCCGGTGCGCGTGCGAGGGCGTCCACTGGAGGGAGAAGGAGGAGGGGCACAGCGCCGGGGAACGTTGCGGACGCCGAGGCGCATCGAACGGCGTGAGGGGGAGCACGAGGTGTTCGGGGCTGGCGGATTGGGCGAGGCTACAGTGCGGGCGTGCACTGTAGCGCGCTCTGGAGCGTGCCTTTTGCATGCCAGGGCATGCCGTTGGCTAGCTGGGAGCGTCCACCGTGTCTGGGGGGTCAAGCATAGAGTAAACAATCGGGCTGAGGCCTTGGATTCCTTGGCTATCCAATGGAAGAGGAGGGAAGCTGAGAGAAGATAAGAACTGGGCTGTCCAGCAAGGTAAATTGGGGTTTTCACCCTTCAATTATTGAACTCTGGTCATGGGGAAGTTACTGGAGGTAGAAGGTGACTAGGTGATGCTGTGGTAGAAAGTTGAGTCCAAGGTAAATAGTAAAAGGGGCCAAAACAGTGGTTTTGGTAAAATGGCAGAAGGTGTTTGATGATGTTTAGAGCAGTCAGATGATCTCCACTAGCCATGACACTTAACAGGATTAAATGGCATATGGAAATAGGGTGTTTCACCAAATTTGGGCTTGTTTGAAGAAACTTGCCAATGTAACTTTGGTGAACCCTAGAAATCAACAGAAATGGCTTCACCATGTTTAAGTCAAGCTAATCATCTCCCCTTTATGCACCACTTGGTGTAGTGTCATCATTTGGGGTTATGATCATGCCAACAAAGTTTGAAGCCCCAGATAAAAAGTTGGTAATGTAAAGTTGTTCAAATTTGAATTTGAACAGAAATGGTTTTGGGGTACTCTGATCAAGTTACCCTTCTCCAAAGATTGTGCCATTTGGTCTAGATGCCTTATTAGACCATTCCAGCATGTGCACCAAGTTTGAGAGCATTTGGACAAGTTTGGTAATGTAAAGTTGCTCAAACTTCATATATGGACAGAATGGTTTTGAGGGGTTTTGATGATGTTTTCTTGCTTCCCAAGGCATGGGGCTTGGCAAGATCATCAAATATGTCATATATGACATGATAGAATTTCCTTTGTAAATATTTCAAAAGCTTGAAATATCCAGAAAGGGTTTCTAAGGGATTAGCCCAATATTTTGAACATGACCAAGTGTTGAAACTCTTATATATGGACAATATATGTCCTATGAGTCTCCCTGAAATTTGGCAAATATTTTTCAAATAATTAAATAGTTTTTCCCTACTAAAGACCATTTCTGGCCTTAAGAAAAAGCTTTTAAATAAAATAGGAAAATAAATTTCAAAATTATACTTTTGTGGTTTATGGGAGTCCTATGACTACTAGGTCTCAAACATACTTTTTGAAATAATTTTCTCACCCTAAATCAAGCACTTGCAGTGCAAACCTCAATTCAGGGGTTTTTGGAATACTAATCTTTGAAAATACATTTTGGCCAAATTAATTTTATAAGAAAATACTATACTGCTATAAACACTTGGTATGATCATTGGGCAGAAGTTTTGGGTAAGGAGATGAATTCTACAAGAGGGAGTAGTTGACTTAAATGAGCACTTGAAAAACACAGGAAGAAAAACTCAATTCCAAATAAAAGCCAAAAAAAATGTTGGTCCAAATTTTTCATGCTTTATTGATGCAAATGACATGTTACAAAATGCAGGGTGTGACAGACCTACCCCCTTACAAGAATCTCGTCCCCGAGATTCCTAAACTAGGTCTTAAAAGAGATCGGGATACTCGGATCTAAGATAGTCTTCACGTTCCCAGGTTGCTTCTGCCTCCGTGTGGTTGCTCCACTGGACATTGAAGTTCTTGATGGTGCGGCTTCGCGTCTGATGACCCTCAACCGTAAGAGATCTGTTGCAGCATTTTCGATAAGTAAGAGTGTCGAACCCAATGAGGAGCAGAAGGTATTGATAAGCGATTCTGAGCAAGAAATTACTGCAAGCACTGAAAGATAACTTTTAGGGGTTTTCTCGGTATAAACAACAGGAATGTAAAGGCAAGTAATGTAAAAGGTACTGAGAGTAACAAGTGGCCCAATCCTTTCTTAGCAAAGGAGAGGCCTAGCAACTGAACTTATAAAGACTAAAGCGTTCTTGAGGACACACGGGAGAGGTAGTCATGTGCTTTCGCCATATTCCGTATCGATACTATGTTATGTGTTGATAAGTGTTGAGTGGGTGGATCTTTGCTAGTGCACTCTCTAGACTAAGATGAATGCACTCTTATGATTAAACACCTTGCAAGCATCCGCAAATACAAGATAGAATTTAAGGCAAAAGCCTAACCATAGCAATACGATCGAGGATCCATTATTCCCTTATGCAAAAGCGTGCGAACTGGGGTTCAGGTTTCTGTCACTCCGGCAACCCACCATAAGCATTCTTTATACACAATGTATTCTTCTAGGTCCTTAATAAGGCGAAGTGTTGGGTGTTCGACTCACACAACACCACTAGTAGAATGACAACACAACTTAAATATCAAACAACACATATTACTTCAACAGCATATGACTACTAACAACAAGATTTTCCCCATGTCCTCAAGAACTAAGGTAACTACTCACAAGACATAAAAGAGATCAGATCAGTGGGGATAAATATGTGATAAACAATCTGTACATAATAATATTTCTCCAACAAAACTCAATAGCATTCACCACAAAGTAGTAATCAACACCGATGGTGTAGAGAGGATAGATAGTACGAGTTACAACACGAGTTGCGATTGTAAGATGAGATTTGGATGAAGATGGAGATGGTGCTGGTGTTGGGGATGATGTTGATGATGATCTCGATGATGCCCGTGACGATGGTGATGACGATGGCGACGATCTCCCCTTCCGGGAGGTGATCTCCCGGCGGAATCTGCCCACCGGAGATGCCCTTTTCTTCTCTGTAGGTTTCCGCCTCGAAGCGGCGGCGGAACTCCCTAAAAAGTCCCGTGCCTAGGGTTTTCGGAGAACGGAGAACATATATGCAAAAGGGGGCGACCAAAGGTGGGCCAGGGGCTCCAGGCGCCCCCCCGGCGCGGCCAGGGGGGCGCGCCCCCAGGCCGCCTGGGCACCCTGTGGCCCCCCTCTGACTCCCCTTTTGCGTGTCTTTGTTATTCGTCTGAAAAATACCTCCCGTCAATTTTCAGGTAATTTGGAGGTGTTCTTCTTCAGCAACTCAGCATCCACTTTTTCCTGCAGAATCCTGCGTCTGCTGTTCCGGTATCGGAAAGTTGCAAACTGTGTAAAATAGACCAAAACAACATAAGAACATCATCATAACGTGAAATATATCAATGAATTAGGATAAATTATGATACAAAATAGTGATGCATTTTGGACGTATCAACACCCCCAAGCTTAGACCTCGCTTGTCCCCAAGCGAATATGAACTCGGTAAACATGTCCACAAGTTTAGAGAATGAAGTGTCGATAAATAGAATACGGACAAGAAGCATCATAGTCTCTTTACCAACTCAAATATCCTCAGCAGCAATCTTCAACTCATAAGGCTCTTATGAAAGAGTGTTAACACTTATATTCGAAAGTAGGACTAAGGAAACTCATTATATCATGGCAAACATGTCCTTTGGTCAAAGAACAACAAATAATTTTAACTTTTGCTCTTATATTTTGATGGGATTAATTGAAGCTTTTTGAAATAACATGTTAATAAGCAAGAAGTGAAAGTGTTAACACAAAGGAAGATATTTGCCTTAGCTGGGCATGACAAACAACTTACTTATCAAATGATAATGTCAACAAGGATATGATATGACAAATCTTAATGCAGATTTATATGAATGAATCCTTATCAACATCAAACGTCTGCTCTCTTTGAGAAATAGAGGGAAGTAGGAATAATTGACTCAATTTAAAATTAAAAGATAGGCCCTGCTCTAGGGTAGTAGGGAAAACTCATGTGCTATCCTCAAATCAAACAGAATGAAAACAAGTTTTTGAGAGGTGCATGATTTGTCAACGAATGCTAATAAATAACTCAGTTGCTTCTTGAACTGGACAAGTTTCGAGGAACGGCTCCCGTATGAGGACGATAACATCCTCTTATTCTCCTTTGTTTATCACTGCCAAAGTTTTCTGATTTCTCATGAACAAAGCGTGAAGGAGGGTTTGTTTGTTATATTATTCTTAAGCCGGGCGCACTCCTTGCCAGTTCCTTCTCGTATTATGGGTTTGCACATTATACATGCAATCCCGGGGTGAAGCTCGTCCAACTCAAGAAGACTATGAATTAGCTATTACTTCCTCATGAGCTAAAACAGAGGCACAAAATAAAAGATTTTGAACTTTTAAGGATAACACATAAATTATATACTTTTAGGAGGTGGTAGTGGAGTACCATGAGTAGGTAGGTATGGTGGACTCATATGGAAGGTATTGGCTTAAGGGTATGGATGCACAAGCAGAGTTCCGCTTAGTACAGAGTTAGGCTAGCAAAGGTTTTGAGAGAGCAGACAATTGATGATGACTAAGATGCTAAGCAATATAAAGCATGAACATTGAAATAAGCATAACACATCAAGTTGTCTTCCTTGTCAACATAACACTTCAAGCATAATAACATAAAGGTTTTGGCTATGTTGATACTTTAAGAAAATCATGCTTGTTGTTATGACCAAAGCTATGTTTGCCAAGATTAAATAAAGTTTCATAGTCATACCTGACATAAGGTCAATACTCCCCATAAGAATCATCATATAAGGTCGATTGCTTGAGGAGAATACCGTGTGCAGCAAAAGGAACCGATAAACTTCTCATTAATATTCCATCATAGACGACTCCACACTCACGGATACAATTCTTCACCAAAGGGGTGATAGACCTCAATGCACATACCTATCTCATATAATAACCTCCCTAGACATGATACGACTCTACTTGACTTCTAAAAGACAAAAGGTAAAAGATAAAGATACCGGGCACTCCCCCAAGCTTGGAACAAGCCAAGGGAATGCCATTACCCCAGGAGATTTCACTCATCATCCTTGTTGGCGTTGATCAAGTAGTCCTTGGCGAAACGCTTCCATGGAAGGGGTTCTCCAGTCTCATATGAGAAGCTTGTCTCCTGAATCCTGCATTCAGCACCCAAACCCATGCGCAGAAACCTTAGTTCATACTCACAGTTCTGGTTATGTAGATCATTAATTTTCCCTTGGATTTCTATAATTCTGTCTTCAGACGCGGCGATTCTTTCCCACATCTCCTTCATCTCCTTCAGGAAGTAGTTCTTCAGCTCATTGGTGATGTCAAAGTTAGCTTCGACACCACGCTCGGTCATCTTCTTGTACTCAAAGACTTCTTGTTCCACTTCTTCCAGCCTGGCTTGGACGCTCCCCTCCTTGATATGTCCCTTCAGATCTTCTTGATGAAGGACACCGTCCTCCATCGAACAACCTGAGGGTGCCTCTTCACCTCGGCGAGGTAAGGGTTGATGACGTTGACGACGAACGTGTCCTTGGGGGAACTTGGAGAAGCCATGGAACCTAAATTTAGTTGAAAGATTTCCTGGCAGAAACAGATCGAAGAGAAAACACGCGAAATCGCAAGATACGTTGCCGGAACAATCCGGGCAAATATATAGAAAAATTTTATGCACAGAAAGGAAGGTAACGGACCAAAGCGGGGTCGGAGGCGGACTCCCGGGTGTCCAGGCGGCCTGCCGGCGCGGCCCGGGGGGGCGCCAGGGGGTCGTCTCCGGCTCCACTTCGACTCGGAATTTTACTAATTTTGCAAAAACTCGTAATACGGAACTTTTATGATGGTTTGCGGTGTTTTCATACCGTACTACATTACTTTTCTTTATTCAGCTTCTGCTGGCGTCTGAAACAGGGCTGCAACATGTTCTTCGTGGGTTGTTGTGTATATTATATTCACATCAACATCGACAGGGTCTCCTGCTATGTAATGTTTAAGTCTTTGCCCATTCACAACTTGAGGTTTGGTGCCTTCAAAATTATTAATCTTAATTGCACCAGACCGATAAACTTCTTCAATATGAAATGGTCCTTCCCACCTGGAAAGTAGTTTACCTGGAGAAAACCTAAAACGGGATCTAAACAACAAAACTTTATCACCAACATTAAATTCACGTTTCAGAATCTTCCTATCATGCCACCTTTTTACCTTTTCCTTGAACATTTTAGCGCTCTCGTAAGCTTCACTCCTCCATTCATCTAAAGAAGTCAAGTTCATGAGACGCTTCTCACCAGCTAATTTTTGGTCAGAGTTAAGCTCTCTAACAGCCCAGAAAGCTTTGTGCTCTAGCTCCAATGGCAAATGGCAAGCTTTGCCATACACCATCTTATAGGGGGACATGCCCATGGGGTTTTTGTAAGCAGTTCTATATGCCCACAAAGCATCTCCTAATTTATTTGACCAATCCTTCCTATTTCTGTTTACTGTTTTCTGCAAGATCAACTTAATCTCTCTATTGGTGAGCTCAACTTGCCCACTAGTTTGAGGATGATAAGGTGAAGCAATTCTATGATTAACATCATATTTAACCAAAGCTTTTCTAAAAGCTCCGTGCATGAAGTGTGATCCTCCATCGGTCATGAGATACCTTGGTACACCAAACCTAGGAAAAATTACATCTTTAAGCATTTTCAAAGATGTTTTGTGATCAGCACTTTCAGTGGGGATTGCTTCAACCCACTTGGTGACATAATCAACAGCTACTAAAATGTGAGTGTACTTGTGTGAAGAAGGAAAAGGACTCATAAAATCAAAACCCCAACAATCAAAAGGTTCAATCACTAGCGAGTAATTCATAGGCATCTCATTCCTTCTACTAATGTTACCAACTCTCTGACATTTATCACAGGCTAAAACATAATTTCTAGCATCTTTAAAGAGAGTAGGCCAATAAAAACCTGATTGAAGAACCTTATGTGCAGTCCTCTCACCGGCATGATGTCCTCCATAGGGACTATCATGACACCGTCTGAGAATGTCCTTTTGCTCATGTTCCGGAATGCATCTTCTCACTATCCCGTCGAGACCTTCTTTGAAAAGATGTGGGTCATCCCAAAAGTAGTGCCTCAAATCATGAAAGAACTTCTTCCTTTGCTGAAATGTTAGACCTGGAGGCAAATACTTTGCAACAATAAAATTAGCATAATCTGCATACCACGGATCGGAAAGAGATTGTACTTTTACAACGGCAAGTTGCTCGTCTGGAAAACTATCGTTAACTGGGATGGGGTCGTGCGGTATATCTTCCATCCTTGAAAGATTGTCCGCCACCGGATTGTCTTCCCCCTTCCTATCAACAATCTGCAAATCAAATTCTTGAAGAAGGAGTACCCATCTGATAAGCCTTGGCTTGGCATCCTTCTTTGTCATAAGATACTTAATGGCAGCATGATCAGTATGAATAATAACTTTGGAATCAACAATATACTGCCTAAACTTATCACAAGCAAAAACTACAGCTAAGAATTCCTTCTCAGTAGTAGCATAATTTATTTGAGCACTATCAAGGGTTTTACTAGCATAATGTATAACATTTAATTTCTTATCAACTCTTTGTCCTAAAACAGCTCCAACAGCAAAATCACTTGCATCACACATAATCTCAAAAGGTAAATTCCAGTCAGGTGGTTGTACTATAGGAGCAGTTATTAAAGCTTTCTTAAGGACTTCAAAAGCTTCCTTACAATTTTCATCAAACGCAAAAGGAACATCCTTCTGGAGAAGATTAGTGAGGGGTCTCGAGGTTTTAGAAAAGTCTTTAATAAATCTTCTATAAAAACCTGCATGACCGAGAAAACTGCGAATACCTTTGATGTCCCTTGGATAGGGCATCCTCTCAATAGCTTCGATCTTGGCTTTGTCCTCTTCAATTCCCCTTTCGGAAATCTTGTGACCAAGAACAATTCCTTCATTAACCATAAAGTGGCACTTCTCCCAGTTGAGTACCAAATTTGTCTCCTCGCATCTCTGCAAAAATTTATTAAGGTTGTGAAGACAATGGTCAAATGAAGTTCCATAGACGGAGAAATCGTCCATGAAGACTTCCATAATATCCCCGCAGAAACCATGAAAGATAGCAGACATACACCTTTGAAAAGTAGCAGGGGCATTACATAAACCAAAAGGCATGCGTCTGTAAGCATAAGTACCAAAAGGACAAGTAAAAGTGGTCTTCTCTTGATCGGCAGTGTTAACATGAATTTGAGAGAAGCCAGAATAACAATCGAGATAACAAAAGTGGGTATTTTTGGATAACCTTTCAAGAATTTGGTCGATGAACGGCAATGGGTAGTGATCCTTCCTGGTTGCCTTGTTCAACTTCCTGTAATCAATACACATTCTATATCCAATAATAATTCTCTGAGGTATTAGTTCATTTTTATCATTAGGAACCACAGTTGTACCTCCTTTCTTAGGAACACAATGAACCGGACTTACCCACTTACTATCAGCTATAGGGTAGATAATATCTGCGGCTAGAAGCTTGAGAATCTCAGTTCTCACGACATCCATCATCTTCGGGTTCAACCGTCGTTGATGATCAACAACTGGTTTAGCATCAGGCTCAAGGTTGATAGTATGTTGACAGATAGATGGACTAATCCCCTTAAGGTCATCAAGGGTGTAGCCAATTGCGCCTCGGTGTTTATGAAGTACTTTCAATAATCGCTCTTCTTCATATCCTGAAAGGTTAGAATTGATAATAACATGATATACTTTCTTTTCATCTAAATAAGCATACTTGAGCGTATCGGGAAGAGGTTTAAGATCGAACACCGGGTCTTCTTTCGGTTTTGATAAAATTCCCAAATGTTCAACCGGAAGGTTGTGCTTCAGGATGGCAGGCTGCCTCAAGAATATTTCATCTAGTTCTTTCTTTCCTGCATATGCAAATCATTCTCGTGGTCCTCCATGTATTGCTGCAAAGGATCATTAGGGGGAATACCAATAGAAGCAATACTTTCAATAATTTTATCATCACTAGGTAAATCAGTACCACGAGGCTGCTTAGAGAACTTGGAAAAATTAAATTCATATGGCTCACCATCGAATTCAACAGAAACTTTACCTTTCTTGCAATCTATTATAGCTCCACAAGTTCTAAGAAAAGGTCTACCAAAAATAATGGGACAAAAAGTGTCTCTCTCTGATCCAAGTACTAGAAAGTCGGTAGGGTATTTTACCTTTCCACATAGGACTTCAACGTCCCTCACAATTCCGATAGGAGAGATGGTTGTTCTATTTGCAAGATGTATAGTAACATCAACTTCTTCAAGTTCACAAGGGGAAATCTCATCGATGATTTCTTCATAAAGTGAATAAGGAATAGCACTTGCACTCGATCCCAAATCGCATAGCCCATAATAATTGTGATCTCCTATTTTAACAGATACCACTGAAGTACCTGAAATTGGGCCTTTATTCTTGGTTGTGACAAGGTTAGTGGAAACACCACAAAAATGTATATTGGAATCCAAAACATCATTAGTAGCAAGGTCTTTAATAAATGCAACTTGAGGATCGACCCTGATCTGGTCCTCAGGCTCATCAACTCTTCTCTCACTTTTATTTATTATGCCTGTCACAAGAGAGTGCTCCTTTATCCTCGTGGGAAAAGGAGGCTGTTCATATATAACTGCAGGCAAAATAGGGTCAGCAACAAAAATATCAATAGGTGGTTCTTTAAAAGGTGCATGGTGCTGGTCTCTCTTCTTTTTAAAAGAATCAACGTGAGAGGCAAAATTCTTACACAAATCAATCACTAGATGGGAATCAAGACCAATCTTAGAGCAAAAAGTATTGAAGTAATCAGTTTCCACATAGCTCTCAATATAATCATGTTCTTAATTTATAGCGGGTTCAATACCTTTATCAATTTCCCAATCTTCGGTATTCCTCTGGATGCTTTCAAGGAGATCCCACCTTTCTTCAACACTCTTCTTCTGAAACACCCCACTAGAGGAGGCATCCAGCATCTCCTTATCCTGACGAGAAAGCCTGGCATAAAAATTTGTAAGTATAATTTCCTTGGGAAGCTTATGAATAGGGCATTTGAGCATTAGGGACTTCAATCTCCCCCAAGCTTGAGCAATGCTTTCTCCGTCACGAGACCTAAAGTTATAGATATAATTCCTGTCTCGATGAATTTCATGAAGAGGATAAAACTTAGTATAAAAGAGAGACATAAGCTCCTGCCAGTCCAGCAAGTGTGAGTTATCGAGAAGCCCATACCAATCTGAAGCTTTATCTATAAGTGATACGACAAACAATTTCCTCATGACAAACTCCCTCATACACCTGCAAGCTTAAATAATGAACATAGTCGTGAAAAATATAGCAAGTGTTCACCGGGATGTCTGTTTCCTGCATAACGATTAGCCAAAACATAATCGATAATGCCAGCTGGTATTTTATAAGGCACAATTTCAGTAGGGGGAGGATCAACCACCACAGGTGTGGGGCGTCTTCCCGCAAGCAACGCTCCAATAATAGGGTTGTCCATAAGGACAAAGAGCAGCAATAGCAAAAATAAAAACAGAATTATAAAAAGACTTTCTTACCAGTTTCACTTTACCAATAGCGCTACGCTCCCCGGCAACGGCGCCAGAAAACGTTACTTGATGACCCTCAACCGTAAGGGATCTGTTGCAGCGTTTTCGATAAGTAAGAGTGTCGAACCCAACGAGGAGCAGAAGGTATTGATAAGCGATTCTGAGCAAGAAATTACTGCAAGCACTGAAAGATAACTTTTAGGGGTTTTCTCGGTATAAACAACAGGAATGTAAGGGCAAGTAATGTAAAAGGTACTGAGAGTAACAAGTGGCCCAATCCTTTCTTAGCAAAGGAGAGGCCTAGCAACTGAACTTATAAAGACTAAAGCGTTCTTGAGGACACACGGGAGAGGTAGTCATGTGCTTTCGCCATATTCCGTATCGATACTATGTTATGTGTTGATAAGTGTTGAGTGGGTGGATCTATGCTAGTGCACTCTCTAGAGTAAGATGAATGCACTCTTATGATTAAACACCTTGCAAGCATCCGCAAATACAAGATAGAATTTAAGGCAAAAGCCTAACCATAGCAATACGATCGAGGATCCATTATTCCCTTATGCAAAAGCGTGCGAACTGGGCTTCAAGTTTCTGTCACTTCGCCAACCCACCATAAGCATTCTTTATACACAATGTATTCTTCTAGGTCCTTAATAAGGCGAAGTGTTGGGTGTTCGACTCACACAACACCACTAGTAGAATGACAACACAACTTAAATATCAAACAACACATATTACTTCAACAGCATATGACTACTAACAACAAGACTTTCCCCATGTCCTCAAGAACTAAGGTAACTACTCACAAGACATAAAAGAGATCATGATCAGTGGGGATAAATATGTGATAAACAATCTGGACATAATAATATTTCTCCAACAAAACTCAATAGCATTCACCACAAAGTAGTAATCAACACCGATGGAGTAGAGAGGATAGATAGTACGAGTTACAACACGAGTTGCGATTGTAAGATGAGATTTGGATGAAGATGGAGATGGTGCTGGTGTTGGGGATGATGTTGATGATGGTCTCGATGATGCCCGTGACGATGGTGATGACGATGGCGACGATCTCCCCTTCCGGGAGGTGATCTCCCCGGCGGAATCTGCCCACCGGAGATGCCCTTTTCTTCTCTGTAGGTTTCCGCCTCGAAGTGGCGGCGGAACTCCGTAAAAAGTCCCGTGCCTAGGGTTTTCGGAGAACGGAGAACATATATGCAAAAGGGGGCGACCAGAGGTGGGCCAGGAGCTCCAGGCGCCCCCCGGCGCGGCCAGGGGGGCGCCCCCAGGCCGCCTGGGCACCCTGTGGCCCCCCTCTGACTCCCCTTTTGCGTGTCTTCGTTATTCGTCTGAAAAATACCTCCCGTCCATTTTCAGGTAATTTGGAGGTGTTCTTCTTCAGCAACTCAGCATCCACTTTTTCCTGCTGAATCCTGCGTCTGCTGTTCCGGTATCGGAAAGTTGCAAATTGTGTAAAATAGACCAAAACAACATAAGAACATCATCATAACGTGAAATATATCAATGAATTAGGATAAATTATGATACAAAATAGTGATGCATTTTGGACGTATCAGCGTCCGTCGTTCTGCTTCATCCAGAATGTGAATGGGCTTCTCGCGGTAGGTCAAATCAGGCTGAAGATCAATAGCTTGGTGGTCAACATCCTTGTAGAGATCAGGCTTGTTCGGAACTTGGAGACATTTCCGGAGTTGTGACACGTGTAATACGTTGTGCACATGGGGTAGCTCAGGTGGTAGTTCCAACTGGTAAGCCACTTCTCCTCGTCGTGCAGTGATCTCAAAAGGTCCAATGAACCTTGGTGCGAGCTTCCCCTTGACGTGGAAACGCTTGGTCCCCTTTAGAGGAGTTACACGGAGGTACACATGGTCCCCGACATGGAATCTCATATTCCGGCGGTGAGTGTCAGCATAGCTCTTTTGCCTTGACTTGGCTGCCTTCAAACGTTCTCTGACTAGTTGGACTTGCTCTTCTGCTTCGCGGAGAATATCCGGTCCAAAGACTAGCCCTTCTCCAGTCTCTGACCAATTGAGGGGTGTGCGACATCTGCGTCCATACAACACCTCGAATGGTGCCATTTGAAGGCTCGACTGATAACTGTTGTTATAGGAGAACTCAGCAAAAGGGAGGCAATCTTCCCACTTGGCTCCATATGCCAAGACACATGCTTGGAGCATATCTTCGAGAATTTGATTTACTCGTTCTGTCTCACCTCCGGTCTGTGGGTGGAAAGCCGTGCTGAAAGACAACTTGGTTCCCAGGGCTTCTTGGAACTTCTTCCAGAACCTTGAGGTGAACTGGGTTCCTCGATCTGACAAAATCTCCTTGGGAACACCGTGAAGGCTTACGATTCTGTCGATGTAGAGAGCTGCCAGTCGGTTGCCATCATAAGTAGTCTTGACAGGAATGAAATGGGCTACCTTGGTCAAATGGTCGACTATGACCCAGATGGAGTCATGACCTCTATTCAACCTTGGTAATCCAGTGATGAAGTCCATTCCGACTTTATCCCACTTCCACTCAGGAACCTTGAGTGGTTGGAGCAATCCAGCGGGTCGCTGATATTCAGCCTTGACCCTTTGGCACACATCACACTTTGCAACATAGGTTGTAATTTCTCTCTTCATCCCGTGCCACCAGAATCTTTCCTTCAAGTCTTGATACATCTTGGTTCCTCCAGGGTGGATGGAATACGGAGTGTTGTGGGCTTCTTGCAGGATCAGGTTCTTCAGCTCCATATTGTTTGGTACGCAGATGCGGCCTTTGTACCAAACATTCCCGTGCTCGTCCTCGGAGAATCCTAGGGCCTTGCCTAGCTTCATCTTCTTCTTGATGCCTTCAATGCTTGCGTGTCCACCTTGCGCCTTCTTGACTTCATCTATCAGGGTTGGTTTGACTTCCAGATGATCTAGAAATCCAGGGGTGACCAATTCCAAACTGAATTGTTCGAGCTCCTTAAACAGGGCTGGCTGCCTCTTTTGAATTATGGCATTCAAAGAGCAAGCCTTTCTGCTTAAGGCATCGGCCACCACGTTAGCCTTCCCGGGGTGATATTGAACACTGAGATCATAGTCTTTGATGAGTTCCAACCATCTTCGTTGCCTCATGTTCAATTCCTTTTGGGTGAATATGTACTTCAGACTTTTGTGGTCTGTGTATATCTCACACCGTTTCCCTAGGAGGTAAAGCCGCCATGTCTTCAAGGCATGAACCACTGATGCTAACTCAAGATCGTGAGTAGCGTAGTTCTCTTCATGAGGTCGTAGCTGCCTTGAGAGGTAAGCTATGACTCGGCCTTCTTGCATCAGAACGCTTCCCAATCCGGTTCGAGAGGCATCACAATATATCACGAACTCCTTGTGAATATCAGGTGTTGCCAGAACTGGGGCGGTGGTCAGTCTCTTCTTGAGCTCTTGGAAGCTCTCTTCGCATTTTGGCGTCCACTCGAACTTCTTGTCCTTCTTGAGGAGCTGAGTCATTGGCCGGGCAATGCTAGAGAATCCTTCCACGAATTTGCGGTAATAGCCCGCAAGTCCGAGGAAGCTTCTGACTTCCTTGACAGTCGTTGGAGATTGCCATTGGGTCACAGCTTCGATCTTCGCGGGATCAACTGACAATCCTTCTTCGGTCAAGACATGACCTAAGAACCCAACCTTATGCAGCCAAAACTCACACTTGCTGAATTTGGCGTATAGTTGGTGCTCCCGAAGCTTGTCTAGGACCATCCTCAAATGTTGCTCGTGTTCTTCCTCCGTCTTCGAGAAGACAAGAATGTCATCGATGAAGACAACAACAAACTTTTCCAAATATTCCATGAAGACTTTATTCATGAGATACATGAAGTAAGCTGGGGCATTGGTTAACCCAAAAGACATGACCGTGCACTCGTACAGGCCATATCTGGTTACGAATGCCATCTTCGGAATATCTTGGGGTCTGATCTTCAGCTGGTAGTACCCAGATCTGAGGTCGATCTTGGAGAACACCTTGGCTCCGCTGAGCTGATCAAACAGATCTTCAGTCTTGGGAAGTGGATACTTGTTCTTGATTGTAACCTCATTAAGGGAACGGTAGTCAATGCATAAGCGGATGGTACCGTCCCTTTTTGCCACAAACAGAACGGGTGATCCCCAAGGAGAAGCACTTGGGCGGATAAATCCCTTCCTCAGCTGCTCTTCCAGTTGCTTCTTCAACTCGGCTAATTCTTACGTCCCCATTCTATAAGGCTTCTTATAGATGGGTCCTACCCCGGGCACGAGCTCGATGATGAACTCAATGTCACGGTCAGGGGGCATTCCCGGTAGCTCATCCGAAAAGACATCGGGATACTCGCATACTACCAGTACTTGCTCCAGCCCAACTTCAGACAGACAGTTGACTTGAGCGGCTTGAGCGGAAGAGGAGTTGGAAGCAAACTTGATTTCGACTCCTTGGTCATTGGTCACAGTGACAGTCCGATTGGCACAGTATAACAAGCCTTGGTGCTTAATGAGCCAATCCATCCCTAATATCACATCCAAGCCTTGCGATCTTAGGATGATAAGGTCTGCTAGGAAATCTACCCCATTAATGATAACACTGACTCCTTTACAGCCTATCTTGGCTCTCATCTCTGCTCCGGGGGTTTGTACCACCATGGGGTTATTCAGGGGTGTAGGGGTCATGCCACTTTTTAATGCAAATCTTTGAGTGACAAATGAATGCGTGGCTCCAGAATCAAACAAGACAGTTGCAGGTGCTGAGTTGACAAGGAACGTACCCAGCACGACGTCCGGGTCTTCCTGGGCTTCTTCAGCAGTGACGTGATTCACATGACCCTTCCCATGGTTAAGCGGGTTGCGAGGAGCTGGGTTCCTTGGTGGCATCCCGCGGCCTTGTCCTGGGTTCTGCGCATTGGGGCGCGGGGCATCAGGCTTCTTGTTGGGGCACACCCTCGAGATGTGTCCTGACTGACCTCATCCAAAGCAAGTGACTTGGTTTGGATTGTTGATCTTGTTGCCACCACTGTTATTGGGGTTGAATGTTGGTCTTGGGTTGGCATACTGCTGAGGCTGATAGTTGGTGCGAGGTGCAGGAGCTCTTGGTTGCTAATAGGTTGGCTTGACCGGGGCTTACTGCCACGGGCGAGGCTTCTGGTTGCTGGAACTTCCCTTGCTGACCATCTTGCGCTTGCGAGTGTCTTCCAGAGCACGCCGCTTGTCTTCAAGCATGAGTGCTTTGTTCACCAGGTCAGGGAAGGTTGGGCAGTCGCACACGACAAGCGAGTACTGCAGAGTCTGATTGAGGCCTTCCATGAAGCGCTCCCTTTTTGCAACATCCGTGCTGACATCTTCAGGGGCATACCTTGACAGAACACTGAACTTCTGCATGTACTCCTTGACAGTGCCACTTCCTTGCTTCAGGGCTCGGAATTCACGCTTCTTGATAGCCATGATTCTGGAAGGAATGTGGGCTTTGCGGAATTCTGCCTTGAAGTTGTCCCAAGTGATGTCTTGCCCAGCGTGCATGACTTTGAATCCATCCCACCAAGCCCTAGCAGTCCCCCCGAGGTGGTGGGCTGCATAAGCCACCTTCTCACGGTCTTCGGTGCATCCGACTAGTTCCAGCAAGTCCTCAATGGTGCGGACCTAGTCGTCTGCATCCAGGGGTTCAGCAGTCTCGATGAAAGTTGGCGGTGCATGCTTCTTGAACTCTGCCAACGTGGAACGTCCATTGCCATTCCCCGCCGGCTGGCGGTTGTTGGTGACAGCTTGAGCAATCATCCGAAGGGCTGCAGTGTTTGCTTGGCGTTCCTATCGGAAAGCTTGGAGAAGCTGAGCCATGTCCATGTTCGGAGGAGGTGGTGGTGGTGGAGCTTGGTCGTTGGTTTGGTCGTGGCCTGCCTCTGATTGAGCGGATGCTCCGGCTTCAGGCTGCTGGGTAGAGGTACCAGTACGAGTTACAACAGGCATCATGTTGGAGCGGTAAAAGGTCTCATGATTGGAAGAGAGAAAGCAATAAAGATGGGCGCCTAGTAAGGGGGTGGGTGTGACACTAATCAAATCATGCAAGGGCCGAAAGGGCCAAACACATTCATTAAAATTCAAATGGGGAATGTAGTCATTTACATATTCCTGAAGGGAGAACACGACGTACATCCAAACAAAAGCAAACACTAGATGGTTTCATATGAACCATACAAGGACTCGACTGCGCATAGGGGTTACACGACCTATCCTACTGTAGAGGTCATGAACTGGCATATCCGAGTTGCGAATAATGCCTAAGCGGCGGAATGCTCGGTCGCGTTTTCTGGCTCTTCTGGGTCTTCCTCCTTGTCTTCATCTGTCTGTTCCCCCTTGTCACTTGAGGGTGTGGGGGAGTGGAGGAGTTGGATACGACGGTGTTTTGTCGGTGGTGCAGGGAAAAGCTTGCGATATTCCCTTGTCGTCATACGGCGTCGCCGGGATGGTTCTTCATCCTTGGAAGATACATCTCCTGAGGGCCTTCCGCCTCGGTACGCGATAGCGGACTGTCCGGGAGGCGCACCTTCCTTCTTGATCCTATCTGTCTTCTCTTGTGCTCGGCGAAGAAGTGCCCTGGTCTTGTGAAGTTCTTCTCGGAGCTTCATCGATTCCGAGGCCAAATCTTGTGCCAAACTATCGGCACATAGACTGAAGTAGGTCTGGAATCGAAGTGGGAGTCCTTCCTTCAGTGGAGGGGCTTGTGCGCTGCTTTCATCTTCACCTTCCTTCCGGTAAGGTAAGAAGCGGGTTGTCATCTTGGCTGCCATCTCCGGAAGAAGCTCGCGGAGACGGGTTAGTGCCTTGAGTGCAGCAGCCTCGACAGCGAGAGGTAGTGTTGCCATCTGGGGTCCCTCAAAGAACCAACTTGTGGGAGGATCGTTTGCCTTCACGATCACTTCCACATGATACTCCACCTCAGTGTCGCTAACCCAATGCTCAAGGTAGGTGAGGATGGGTGCTTGGTGGAACTGGCACTCCTGGAGGCTATCCTCGAGAAGCAAGGGGAACTCGGTGGTCAGGTGCTCTTCAGGTACAGCGGCCATCTACAAAGGTTGAATAGGAGAGGTTAATAAGTTGATGATATCTCGGGTTGGTAAGGTTTAGAAAAGAAGAGAGGTTCGGAAGTTTTTGAAAAGGGGTCTCATCTAACTAACGCCCATGCTAACTCAGGCTTCCTACAGTCAGGATGGCTCTGATACCAGCTCTGTGGGGACCCCGACTTAAGAGTCGAGATCACCGAATGCACGTGTACACTGATCCCAGAGATCCATGCTCACTGAACACACAGAAGCTGAATAACAAGAGTCTTACATCCATACATACCGTCTTACACAAATTATGACCATTATGGCCAAGTCTTACATAGATAAAGCCTAAAGGGCTGAATAGCAAATAACTCGAATAGCGGAAGTCTTTGTAGATAAGTAGAACCCATGCCAACTACCTTAACCCTACTGGCATTCTGACTGGGATAGCGTCCTAGTTCGCATGTTCGTCTCCATAGAATTCTTCTTCATAATCCTGCTCCTCCATGCCTGGCCAATTAAATAACCAGTGGCAAGCCAATGAGTACTTTGAATGTACTCGCAAGCAACCCATGATTTGGTTCAAGATAACAATGCAGTAGCACAACAATGAGCAATCTAGCTACAAGCTAGATTAAATATTGTTCCATCAAGTAACATGCATCAATAAATTTAGGTAACCTCGAAGACAGGTTACGGATATCAACATGAATAGGATTCAACTCAACGAGTCAAGCCACCACCTTGACTCATCACACACGCATACATTCACCGATATAGTAAAATTCTGGACATAGTTTAAGTAGCACCACCCAACTGTCCATGACCATGGACACGGCTATTCGAATAGTTTTACACTCTGCAGAGGTTGCGCACTTTACCCACAAGATCCGGGAAGCTTTCGTGTCACCCACGATCCCGCAGTACCTCAAGTACTCGGGGGAAGCACCCAGTCATTATCTTTCCTTAGACGACACTAACATAGGGTCCACTCATTGGTACATAGCCCTCGAGTACAATCAATAGATCATGGGACTTGCCCTATTTTCAATGTCACGCGTACACGAAGGGACCAGCGGTGTGTCCGGTGCCCTGTGAAAACAGTCATGGTCCCCTATCCAAGCACGACCCCGTCCCGGGAAAGACCTCAAGTCTTCCCCGTCACTAGTAATGTGGGCACCATGCTAGTATCGGCCTAAGTAATCAATAATGCCCCGTCCCATAAGGGGTAGAGTGGTTGCGCATGTCTAGTTGGGACGGTAGTCACACATAAATCTAATCCATCATTTCACCCACACACAAGAATCTTTATTGGCACATCACTTCTTCCTCAAGCTATGACCTAACTCAACATCACCCTCGGGCATTAGGGGCACCCGATGGGGTTTTTGAAAAGAATGCAACCACGAAGGTTTCATGGCACACATGCATCACTAAGCATCACTACTAATAATTTGCATTGCATCTAAGCACATAGCAAGATCATGAGTAAAGCATGCATCATGTGGTGGTTCTCAACTAGGTCACCACCGTCACTCTTATTATCATGCATTCGGAAATAAATGGGTTCCGAAGAACACAAGGGTATCATGGTCAAAGGGCTGCTTGCCTGGATTGGCTTGGTCTTCAAGGTCTTCAAACCCTTTCCCTCCTTCTTCTTCAGCACCCTCGTCAAATACGGTATCTAATCGTCGCAATAAACAACAGGAAAATAAGACCACAATAAAAACAGAAAAACCAAAGTGCTCAGAAAAATGTCAACTTATTTTTATTAAATACTAGAGGGAAAACTAAGATGGCAAAAATTCTTAGTTTGAGTTTTGGAGTGGCAGAATGGGGTACATGAATATTCGAACAGAGTTTTTAGTGTTCAAATATGAATTTAAATTTGAACAGAACAGGAAAGGTTCATGGATATGGGTGAAAGTGACATCATTAAATAGGTTGGATTTTTACAAGTTCTTAGGAACTAGAATTAATTCATTTGGATATATATTTAATTCTGTGGAATTATTTGAAAATCCACAAAAAAGGAAAAAGAAAAAGGGCCCTGTGCCACTGGCCCAGAACGGCCACAGTGCAGCAGGCCCAGGGCGAACAGCCCACTGCACGGGCGCCAGCGCGCGCTAGGGTTTTTTTAAACCTGACGGGCGGGGCCCGGTGTCAGTGAGTGGAGAGAGGGGCGAGGGCGAGGGGAGGCTGACAGGCGGGGCCTGCCTGTCATCCCTAACCCTCCGGCAGAGAACCGACGAGCTCACCGGCGATGTTTCCGGGCACGGCGGGGCGAGCTAAGGGCAGGGATGGACTCAGCAAGATGTCACCGTTCTGGTGGTGGTGGTGCGGGTCGCCGGAGGGGCCTGGTTTGCCGGCGGCGAGGTCACACGGCGGAGGAGCTTCGGGTGGATCCTGCTCCGGTCGATTCCGGCAGCTGCAGAGAGGGGAAAGAGGGGGAATCGAGTCAGTGATGTGTTGTGGTGCTAGATCAAGTGAGAGGAGAGGCTGGGGCGGCCTGTACCGAGTAGGCGATGGGGAGCCTCCGCGGCGGAGCTCGGGCTTGTCTGGAGGGGGGGCGAGTGGCTGTGGGGAAGATTGAGTGAGTGTGGGAGCGACTTTTGAGGAGAGGAGAGGCTCGGGAGGTCTATTTATAGGCGGACGGCGAGGTGCCGTGGACCTGTGCGCCGGCGAGCCTCTGCTCGTTGCCACAGGGCACGGGAGGCGCTGGGGAGGTGTCTGCGGGGTTGCTGGACGAGGTTCAGGGCAGGGGAGAGGAAGAGAGGGAGTGGGGGAAGCTTCTGGAGCTGCGCGCGTGTGAGGCCGAGGAATGGAGCTCGCGGGCGGGCGGCGCGCGTGCGAGGGCGTCCACTGGAGGGAGAAAGAGGAGGGGGACAGCGCCGGGAACGTTGCCGACGCCGAGGCGCATCGAACGACACGAGGGAGGAGCACGAGGTGGTCGGGGCTGGCTGATTGGGCGAGGCTACAGTGCGGGCGTGCACTGTAGCGCGCTCTGGAGCGTGCCTTTTGCATGCCAGGGCATGCCGTTGGCTAGCTGGGTGCGTCCACCGTGTCTGGGGGGTCAAGCATAGAGTAAACAATCGGGCTGAGGCCTTGGATGCCTTGGCTATCCAATGGAAGAGGAGGGAAGCTGAGAGAAGATAAGAACTGGGCTGTCCAGCAAGGTAAGTTGGGGTTTTCACCCTTCAATTATTGAACTCTGGTCATGGGGAAGTTACTGGAGGTAGAAGGTGACTAGGTGATGCTGTGGTAGAAAGTTGAGTCCAAGGTAAATAGTAAAAGGGGCCAAAACAGTGGTTTTGGTAAAATGGCAGAAGGTGTTTGATGATGTTTAGAGCAGTCAAATGATCTCCACTAGCCATGACACTTAACAGGATTAAATGGCATATGGAAATAGGGTGTTTCACCAAATTTGGGCTTGTTTGAAGAAACTTGCCAATGTAACTTTGGTGAACCCTAGAAATCAACAGAAATGGCTTCACCATGTTTAAGTCAAGCTAATCATCTCCCCTTGATGCACCACTTGGTGTAGTGTCATCATTTGGGGTTATGATCATGCCCACAAAGTTTGAAGCCCCAGGTAAAAAGTTGGTAATGTAAAGTTGTTCAAATTTGAAATTGAACTGAAATGGTTTTGGGGTACTCTGATCAAGTTACCCTTCTCCAAAGCTTGTGCCATTTGGTCTAGATTCCTTATTAGACCATTCCAGCATGTGCACCAAGTTTGAGAGCATTTGGACAAGTTTGGCAATGTAAAGTTGCTCAAACTTCAGATATGGACAGAATGGTTTTGAGGGGTTTTGATGATATTTTCTTGCTTCCCAAGGCATGGGGCTTGGCAAGATCATCAAATATGTCATATATGACATGATAAAATTTCCCTGGAATTTTTAGAGAATATTTCCTTTGTAAATATTTCAAAAGCTTGAAATATCCAGAAAGGGTTTCTGAGGGATTAGCCCAATATTTTGAACATGACCAAGTGTTGAAACTCTTATATATGGACAATATATGTCCTATGAGTCTCCCTGAATTTTGGCAAATATTTTTGAAATAATTAAATAATTTTTCCCTATTAAAGACCATTTCTGGCCTTAAGAAAAATCTTTTAAATAAAATAGGAAAATAACTTTTAAAATTATACTGTTGTGATTTATGGGAGTCCTATGACTACTAGGTCTCAAACATACTTTTTGAAATAATTTTCTCACCCTAAATCAAGCACTTGCAGTGCAAACCTCAATTTAGGGGTTTTTGGAATACTAATCTTTGAAAATACATTTTGGCCAAATTAATTTTATAAGAAAATACTATACTGCTATAAACACTTGGTATGATCATTGGGCAGAAGTTTTGGGTAAGGAGATGAATTCTACAAGAGGGAGTAGTTGACTTAGATGAGCACTTGAAAAACACAGGAAGAAAAACTCAATTCCAAATAAAAGCCAAATGATGCCAAAAAAAATTGCTGGTCCAAATTTTTCATGCTTTATTGATGCAAATGACATGTTACAAAATGCAGGGTGTGACAACGAGCTAGGTGATGTGGTGGAGCCACTCGTTGTAGAGGCCGTCCGCTGGACGGTAGCGTAGGAGCTCCCGCGCCATCGGTACCGCAGGCTACTGGTAGACCGGCCCACGGCGGATCAGCGAAGACGACGCCGCGGCCGGCGAGGGTGATGGTGTCGCCGTGTGGCCATCGCTCCGCACTGACAGCGGCAGCGACAAGTCCTGCTACTCGTGGACGGCTGAGTCGGTGGCGGCGTCGGTGACTTGCGAGTTGGGGCGGAGCGGTGCACCGTTGCCCACGGGCGCCGTCTGAGCAACGTTGGCGGCGCGGCAGGCGGCACGCGCTCGGCGTGTGTACACCATGGCCGTGAAGCAAAGTCGATGAACGAGAGCGGGACGAGGTCGTCGAAGAGGCGAGATTTCAACACGCCCCCTACCTGGCGCGCCAAATGTCGGATTACGGGCTCCGCAAACCCAAAGAAGTTCGAACACAGGGGCGTGAACGAAGATCTCTCCCGCTCACGTCTACCTAGTGCCACACCCTCACCCGGTGGTGAGATTCAAGCAAGCAACTAGTAAAAGCACACACGTGTTTACCCAGGTTCAGGCCACCTTGCGGTGTAAAACCCTACGTCCTGCTTGAGTGGATTAGCCTCAGGGGGGCTTGAGCATGAACAAGTACAGTGGTTCTTGAGCTTAGGAGGAGAACTCAAGAGAGTCAGGAGGCAAGTGTTCTTGCTCCTTGAGGCGAAGGTGGGGTGTTGAGATGAGGTCCCTCTCGGTCTATCCGATCTTCTCTCCAAAGTGGAGACCCTAGCTATTTATATAGGCGGCCAGGGTCCTCTTCCCCCGAAATGTTTAGGCGGGAAGGGATCCCACAATGGCCATTCTGAGCAGGAACACAAGGAAGTTCCTATCCTGACAAAAGCAGTCTCCGCCGGCAAAGAGATCAGACGGTGACGCGGTGGTAGGCTCGATGGTGACATCCTCCCTATCATCCTTGTGGTCTTCGGTCTTGTTGCACCAAAGGGGAAACCTTTTTCTCGCCTCTCGGGAACCTGCGCCTGTGTTGTCTCCTTTGCACCAAAATGGCAACTGCGCCGCTGGCACGCGCTGGCACCCACTAGCGCGGTGCATCACTGCTCGCGTCACTGCCTCCTCCTGAGGCAGGCTTGGCATTGAGTTTTCCGCCCCTCCGGAGCAGCCTAGACGAGGCCGCTCCTGAGAGGGTCTTGGTGTCATTCTCCTCGCGAGGCCTAGCCCCCTCGCGAGGGTCTTGAGCAGTTGGTCGATCAGCTGGGCCATACCAGGTCGTAGTAGGAGCGCGTCGCGGCCCGCAGGCAGGCAAGTCTGGGTACCCTGGTTCCCAAGACGCCGACAAGAACAATGTGTGAGATCAAGAATGACGATACATTAGGGAGCTATGGAAAGAGTCACGACATATATGTATACAGGGAGGAGCTGGGGCGGGTCCGCGTGTGGGAGAGATAGAAAGAGGAGAGTGGTGCACAAGGAGACAAAGTGTGCTTGTTTTTCAGTGGGGGTTGTGTGTGAGGTGAGTGTGCGAGAACCACATAACTAGGGAGATAGACGTTTGCGGGCGACGTTTTGTGTGTATGGGAAATATACACTCTACATAGTGTGTGTGCTTGGGAAAGAGAGATGTCGCGTGACCTAGCTAGAGAGTGGGGGAACAGATGTGTGCATGACCAAGAGACAAAGTGATAGAGACCTATATTGGGGTCCAGACATTAGAAGAGAGAGGGGTGTTAATGTGCTCATCTGTTGGTGTTTGGGGGAGAGAACGACTTCTCTGTGTGTGTGTGGGGGGTGGCTTCAGATAAAGAGTGAGGTGTCAATATTTGAGGGACTTTAGTGTAATTGAGATATACATGGTCAATAGTGTGTGCACTCAAGGTTGATCAATTTGTTTCACAGTTTGGACTATGAGATAACGATACTTTTGAACATGCGTGATATACTTTGATGTACCAGAATTACAAACCTAAGATTGGAATTTTGGAATTCGACTCCATCATTAGCTTTTGTAATTCATTTAAATGGAGGTACATTTTTAAGCTGGGATTTCGTGATTTCAAATTCATATATCAAACCTAGAGATATACACATACGGGCATGTTCAAACTTTATAATCATCCACTTTATTCATACACATACACATTTTTGCTTTTGTCATCATATTTAGGATAAACACATTTGGAATTTCATTTGAATTGAACTATATGATGGTATTTGCTTGTAGTAGCTCAATGATCCATATTTGAATTCAATGGACAATCTAAGTTTCGAGTTGGAGACATTGGTTTTCAAAACTTGCACTTTTTTGCGTGCAAAACAAACAAATTCTCGGCCATGATATCATAGTCGGCCGTATAAGAGCCGAATATAATTTCAGGCGCCAAAAGCTTTCAAACTTCCCGCTCACATCGAAATATCTCACGCCCGAAAGTTTAGCCCTGCGATATTCTTGTTTTACCCCTGCCACATGAACGGAAAAGGGCTGCTTTGGTAACTCCATTGTTTTCCCCTCTTTGCCCCCAACATTCTTCCCCGGAGCCCCTCCCCTTCCCCTCCCCACCCCCCCCCCAACCACGGCAAGCCGCCGAATCTAGTC
>LR738709.1:181890410-181942205 GCA_902687465.1 Secale cereale | reverse complement strand
CCGCCGCAGCGGTGGACCTCACACCCCAACGGATCTACCTTCCACACCTTGGAACCCCAAACTGCCAACTCACCACTTTACCGGAGCCGCTTCAGCGACGGACTTGTACACCGCTCCAGATCTCCTTGACCGCCATCATGGTCCACCATACCAGATCTGCTTAACCGGCGCCCTCGTCCACCACAGTGTAGGCCCTTCACTAACTCCCTCGTCCGTCCCTTCGCTGGCCCTTCACACAAGCCCTTGTCCGCCGCAACAGATCCGCATCACCGAAAGCACTATACAACGCGCCCGCCGAAGCCTTCGTCCACTGCACCGGACCCGCTCCACGAACGCCATATTCAACTCCACCGGCCCTGCTTTACCGATGCCGCAGCCACATCAGGTTATTTCGATATGTACTCCTTCGGTTTTTCCCTTTATCGTGCAACTGTTCACTTACCACAGATGAGCTTTCTTGCATGCCGACAGGCGCCGCAACCGTAGCACCGGAGCCGCTACATCGACGGCGACTGCCGGCCCAAACTCAACCGCAACACGAGAACCATCGACGATCCTTAGCTATCAGGCATGCCAACGATACTCGTACGCCGCCGAAAATCAGGTACTATTATCCAACGGCCGGCGCCTACGTTCACTTTCTTAGCATAAGCATCGCACCTTTGAATTTCTTCAAGGCATCATTAAGTTTTTCATGAGACACGTTATTCTACTTGCACCTGTAGTGCCATACTTCTGGCAGTGAACATGTTACATGTGCTAAATTACATACCAGTGCACATATAGTTAATATGCTTTACTTTTGTCCTAAGTATTATTGTACTTCCTAGATAGCACTGCCTACTATTTTACTTCTTGCATGCTATATTTATGATAATGGTGTTGTTCTGATGCCACATGTTGGTTCCATCAGACTGCTTCATGTTCTCTATGCTTAATTACACATCAGCAAACTAGCATGTGGTTCCGCTGGTTTTTGTTTGTTTTACCCTACATTTTCTGATGCTAGCTATTACATCACTGCTACGAGCCTCTGTTCATTACTTTTTTGTGTGTTCTTGATCTTCCCAAGTTGCATGACTAATTTGATGCTTCTATTAATTATGGATCTGCCAACTCCATCAAGCAAAATATTTGTTCTTTTGGGGCTGGCACCTCGAAGAAGCGAAAAAATAGAGGGAAGCAGATATATTGTCATGTATGCACACACCCTTCTTTCGTTAGTTTAGATGAACCATTGATGATCAATTGGAACAGGTGCATGCGATTAAAATTAATATTACCTAAATGGAGGGTGCAGAATAAACTACAACAAGTAGATTTGCAACCACGGGATGCTGACGATATCTTCAAAGAACATTTCAATAGCAGCGAGGCTTCACAGCAACATATGGTAAGCCAGTGTGTTTTAGTGCATGTGAAATGTAATGCGTGTGGGCTGCTTTCTTGGCTTGCGCCCTCAACCTGTAATCCTATAGAATAAAAAATAGTTCAGTTGTCTTCTTTGTTGTATTTCTTGATAAGAATGCTTGCTTGTTGCTTGTTACGCTATACCTGAGTTGGCCAATATGTCAGCAGTGCCTGCTGTACTATCATAAAGAAGTGCATGCCTAGTTCATTTGAGTCCTTAACTTTTCGTCTAAACTTCATCACAAGACTGTCTTTGTAGTTTATATGAGGCCACACTGTTAAGTGCTTTCTCTGATTGTTTCAACTGCTTAGATGCCTTGGCAACTTAAATATAGCGGTGGTACACTCCCTTTCAAGTTTGTATCTTACCATTTTAATTTCTTTTTGGATGATGCTGCTTCGAACCATTTAAATATAGCTTGCCATGCTCGGCAATAATTCGTATGTCGTTTACCATGTAAGCTTACTGCCGGGATCAAGCGATAACTATCTCTTACTTATGTCCAGCGGAAACCTTTCAGGATGCCGTTCACACTAGGACACAATGTACAACCCCAGAATCTTTTTGTGGAAGCAGTGCGCCATCCATGTGACCAGATGGTAGCTGTTCAGAGCCAACACCGCCGGAGAGCAGTCTGAGCACAAATATTATAGTTCTTGAGGCTCTACTGGAGGCAGAAAGAGATGGTGTGGCTGCCATGAATGAGGTAATTTTGATCTTGAAGCTGGAAATTACACAATTAGCTGCACGCATTATGCAAGCAACCCAAGAATTGGAGGAAGTAAGAATGTTGCATTTGAAGACGGAGGAGGTCCTGCTGCTTCTGCTATCTGAAGCCCAGGGTAATTCCCATTCTTCTTTATGTAGCAGTTGAAATTGTCATTAGATTATTGTACATGCATGTTGTGTCATGTCTCTGAATGGATTATGTTGTAAGACCCCCTATGTTGTCCATGTGTTGTAATGATCCGAATTTTTTAGGCGAGGTAATCCTCAGTACTTGTATGATTGACATAAGGTGAACTGTTTTTTGTGTGAGCATATTGTATTGGATGAAATAACTGTTTGACTCAAAGTGTATCCAACCTACTGAATTCGAAAATCATGGCATTTCTAAATCATAATCATATATATAGGTGGAATAAATCATTGTTGTGGTTTTGAAGAAATAAATAACAAAATGTAATATTATCTGTGGATATTCGTACTCGAATAAAAGTTGGATTTGGATTTAGTTGCCAGGGCCCAGGGCAAACGTGAATGCTAATTCTCCCAAGTTTTGAACGAAGCGGCTAAACACCCACTATCATTTGTGGGATGCCCGAAGCAAGTGTTTGCAAGATGGAAATTACTGTCTACCCTGACACTTGACATCCTTATCGACCGAATTTACACTTATGTCGATAGGGGTAGACTACTAACTTCAATCAGACGTAACACGACGGCCACTGAGCCCATTCAGACACGGTGGGCGCCAAACGTGGGCGGCAAAACACATTTGATTCAAGCTCATCCGAAAGACATATGTCTCTCTGATGCGGAGCATCCTAAGGTCATCCCCATGGACCCTTCATCGCCTCATCAAGTGCCCAAAGGACCAATGACTCGAGCCCGTGCAAGAGCTCTTGAGACCGAGGTGACTTCACTCCTTGCTCTAAATCCTTCCGATATACATGAGACATGGCTTCTACCCTCATCAGGAACTCTGTGCATACTCAGGTACTTGGATGAAGGCCACGGGACAGCTTGGCACAATGGTCAAGACGGCGAGTTCGACAAGTACCCGGAACAAGAAGAAGAAAGGTTGAAGATGCTACAGGCACCGGACGTCCGTCCTGCACCGGACGACCGGCGACTTCCAGGCACCGGACGACCGGAAGCCACCGGACGTCCAGCCACTCCCAGAAGACCGGATGACCGGAAGCCACCGGACGTCCGTGACAACGACCACAAAAGCTAAATAGCGGATATCCGAGGGTTACTGGAAGTCCGGTCCCTCCGGAACCTCCGGACGTCCGGTAACCACCGGACGTCCGCCCCGACGGCGACCACTCGTGTAATATATACTCGTTGACTTCCCTCCTTTCGAGGCAGCTTTTGGATAGCTCATTTCAGACCTCTGTGGATTCTCTCCTACGAGACCGCGGCCTCTTCGGAGAAGATCCACCTCGGATTCAAGACCTCAACATCGGGGAAGATCCCAAGGGATATCCAAGACCTCCTCCGGGAGAAGACTATCTTTGTACCACCGTCGTTGACTATGGACTGTGTATCTCGATGTGTATCGTGGATCTAGCACTTGTGTGATCATATTTGTGTTGATTTGAGTGTTTTCCCCTCGTGTTTTCCCCCGTTTCCGCCTTGTGTTCTCCGTGTTCGTCGTGGGATATTCTCCAATCGTGAAAGATCAGCTGATTAGGGTTCCACCCTACATCATCTTGGTATCCAGAGCATAGGTTGATCACGATTTTGGAGCCCCACACCCTGTTTTCTAGATTGTTTTTGTTGTGTTCATCCCAATTTCGAAAATTCCCCACAAAAATAGCCCCAAAATTTTTTTGTGATATGTTGATTTGACAAGATATTGTTGACTTTGTTCCATGGATTTGCTGTGCCACGAGTGGATGTAGCTTTTCCCCACCTTTTCACCGACTTTCACCCACAAATTCGCACAAATTCGACCATTTTGTCCACAGATCCGACAAAACCCTTACCCCAGACCTACCGGACGACCGACGTTTACCGGACGTCCGACACCCCACGAGACACCGGACGCCCGCTAAACACCGGACGACCGGCACCCCGCTTACAGAAACATTTACCGGATTTCCGGAACTTCCGGACGTCCGACACCCTCCGACAGACCGGACGACCGGTTCCTACCGGACGTCCGACATACCCTGACGAAGCTGACTTTGTTCAGTTCCGTACCATCTTCCGCTACCACCTACCCTTCATCCCACCTTCCACAACCACCATCGTTTCTCTGCTACGATTTGGAACATCTTGTCTCCCTTTGCCTTGGATACTTGAGTTGTGGTTTCACCATTTCCTTGGATGTTTAGGCTACCTTGGAACGGCAAGACTCCGACAACACCACCGCTCAACTTCGGCAAGGACGGTAACATCGACGACACTTTGTTCATTCTACCTCGCAATTGCATTGTCAACCTATGAACCATCTTTGCGTAGTTTTCCCATTGAGACTAGCCATTTGAGTATTGCCGGGCCACGACACTTGTGCACATTAGTGATAGTCATAGATACTTCATACCATATCATCATATCTCCGTGTGACACAAGAGTGATCGGCATACACAATAGCTACCTTGATCCGAGAAGCATGCATAAGTGCCCGAAGAAAGAGCTCACAAGCTTTTAAGCAAAAGAGCCAACCAAAGCAAAATGACAATAGCATCATATGCCTTGCATCAAATAGATCATACATCATAGCAACATCATCTTGTGCTCAAGCATCGGCACATCATACACTCATAGCATACTTGTGATAGATAGTCGCTACGTTTGCCTCTTATAGGTCGTGCACAAGTGCATATCTGCCTATTAAGCAATCGGTTAGTGTCTCTCTAGTGTTGTGCAACACAAGCATTTTCCGTGGTTTCCACATTTTCGCTCACCCTTGGTTGCACAACCACATCTATCTATCCGTGCATGTGTTCCATGTGCTACTTTGCTAGTGATCTACTTGTTGCATGAGCAAATTGTGAACCATTTTCAACATCATTGAGTCACTTTGACGATTGCATTGAATTTGTGCCACATCCTAACCAAGCTCCTCTCAAAGCTTCACTTGTGTAGGTGTGAGAATCGACACGAAGTTGTACCAATAGTGCTATTTCCGGGTTACATTATCGAGTGATCATTGATCCATTTTCAACTTCGGTTAAGGTACATTTGGTATTGTCTTCTCCTTTCTCCCACTTACATACTTGCTTGTGATGATGGATAGGCCAAGTACATCTACCAACCCGATCTTCGACGATCCTCAAGAAGCGAATAACTACGTCACCAAACTACATCTCTTCGGTGTCCAACGAGCTCTACATCAAGAGAGTGAAGCTATGCGCGAGTACATTGGTCAAGTCGTCGAGGACGCGCGCCAATTTGAAGCAAGAACAAAAGAACAATTCGACACCATCAATACCAACATGTCTACTCAATTCAACGAGCTCCGGACAGTGATAATCAACCGACGTTCTTCTTCAACATCCTCTCAAAGACGAAGCCGCTCAAGTCGACATTCCGACTCTATGCAAGACTCAAGTACACCTACATCAAACACTCTTCGTCAAGCCGCACGTCAACTTCGGCATGACAACCGGCAGCCTCTTCATGACAAGAGTTCACAAGAGCTATTCGACGAGCAAGAAAGCGACGTCGTCACAACCAAGCTACACTTGAGCAAGCACAAGAACGGCAACGACTACGCCAACAACAACAAGAGCGAGCACGTCAACACCAAGAAGAACTAGATGCCGAGGCTAACCGCCAAGCACAACAACGTCGATAAGCTCAAGCTATGGAGGCGCAACGAGCGTTACAAGATGCACATCGCAATGTGGCAGCCCGCACTAGACACACTCGTCAAGAAGAGGATTTTCTTCGCGATGAGATGCAAGAGGGACGTCACCAAGCAAGAATGCAACGAGAAGCTCCTCCTCAAGCGCGGCAAGAGCAACAACCCCAACAAGTACACCAAGCTCAGCAAGAGCAACGTGATAATGGCAACCGCCAAAATCAAGACTGACCTCCCAATAGGCAAGGAAACAACGATGAGCATCGCTATGGCAAGCTCAAATTCACCATGCCAAAGTTTTCCGGAAGCATTGATCCCGAAGACTATCTCTCATGGGCATTGAATGTTGACAAGATCTTTCGCCTTCACAACTTCGATGAAGAGAAAAAGATCGCCATGGCATCCCTTGAGTTCCAAGACTATGTTCTCATTTGGTGGGAGCAAATCATAGAGAGAAGAGAAGCAAAAGGCGAACCTCCTATCACCACTTGGGCTCAAATGAAGGAAGTCATGAGAGCACGCTTTGTGCCTACACACTACAACCGTGACTTGTTCAAGAAGCTACAACTCCTCAAACAAGGTACCAAGTCCGTTGAAGAGTACTACAAGGAGATGGACATTGCCATGATAAGAGCAAACATCACGGAAGATGAAGAGCAAACAATGGCGAGATTCTTGAATGGACTCAACTATCCTATCAAGAAAATTGCGGACTTCCAACCATACAACAATCTCCTCGAGCTAGTACATCAAGCAACCAAAGCGGAGCGACAAGTTCAAGAGGACTACAAGTACTCCAAGTTCAACTCCAAGAACTTCGGCTCCTACAACCAAGCTTCAACAAATTCGGCTCCTACTCCTACCTCTACCAAGCCATCTACAAACTTCGGGGACAAGCCAAGCTACAAGAATGCGACTACATCGAGTCGTCCACATCCTACCAACATCTTCAAGCCAAGAGCTTCCTCTACTACAACTCCAAACGAAGACAACAACAAGACGAGCTCCATCAAATGCTTCAAGTGCCAAGGACGAGGCCACAAGTCATTTGAGTGCAAGACCGTTCGCACCATGATCATCAACGATGACGGATCTTATGACTCCATGAGCGATGGTAAGATGGAAGCACTTGAGCATGTCGCTATGCATCGCCAAGTGAATGAAGAAGAAGACCGTCAAGTGTTTTGCGATAATGACTCAAGCCCCAATCTTGTTGTCTCCAAAGTCTTGACACTCCAACACCAACAAGACGACGACCAACGATGTCACATTTTCCATACAAAGGCCGGCATCAATGGACGCTCCGTCAAGGTTATCATCGATGGAGGAAGTTGTCACAACTTGGCAAGCGAAGAGCTATGCGACAAGTTACACTTGGTCAAGACGAAGCATCCTCACCCCTACAAGGTCCAGTGGCTCAACGACGCGGGAATTCTTCGAGTCGAGCACATCGTGCAAGTCTCTTTCAAGATTGGCGCCTACGAGGACACTCTTGAATGTGATGTGATACCCATGTCCGTGTGCCACCTTATTCTTGGACGTCCATGGCAATATGATCGTGGAGTCACACACAATGGACGGACAAATCACTATCATTTCAAGATGAAGGGCAAGGAATTCGTGCTCCGACCAATGTCTCCAAGTCAAGTAGCCGCCGACAAGCTTTTACCTACCAACCATCGTGGAGAGAATGGTGAGAGAGTGAGCCACCAAAAAGAGAGTGAGAGCCACAAGCCAAATATGAGCGACTCCACGATGAACGACAAGAAGCAACTAGTGCTATTTGCCACCAAAAGTGAGATGAGAGAAGTGTGTGAGAACCCATCGAGTTTCTTCCACCTTGTGCTTTTATGCAAAGGGGAAGCCAAACCTTCTAACACTTCACCACCTCTACCTTTAGTGTTGTCTAATTTGTTGCAGGAATTCTTAGACGTCTTTCCCGATGAACTACCTCCGGGTCTACCTCCACTTCGTGGAATCGAACACCGCATCGACCTCATACCCGGCGCACCACTTCCTAACAGGGCTCCCTATTGCGTCAACCCCGAGGAAACAAAGGAGATACAACGACAAGTGCAAAAACTCATCGACAAAGGTCATGTACGTGAAAGCCTAAGCCCTTGTGCCGTTCCGGTTATTCTAGTGCCTAAGAAAGATGGAAGTTTTCGCATGTGCTCCGATTGTCGACCTATAAATGCTATCACCGTTAGATACCGTTACCCTATTCCACGCTTAGACGACATGCTTGATGAATTATGTGGTGCCACCATCTTTTCAAAAATTGATCTTAAAAGTGGTTACTACCAAATTCGCATTCAAGAGGGTGATGAGTGGAAAACGGCTTTTAAAACCAAGTTTGGGTTATATGAGTGGCTTGTTATGCCAATGGGTTTATCGGAAGCACCCGGTTCATTTATGCGTCTTATGCATTTTTGTCTATGACCCTACATAGGTGTCTTTGTAGTGGTCTACTTTGATGATATCCTCGTTTTTAGCAAGACGCTAGAGGACCATGTGACACACATCCGTTTGGTTTTACAAACCCTTCGGAAAGAGCGCTTATATGCTAATATGGAGAAATGCACTTTTGGCGTTGACAAGGTTGTCTTCCTAGGATTTGTCGTTTCTTCACAAGGTGTTCACGTTGATGAAACTAAAATTGAAGCAATTAAAACTTGGCCTCAACCAGCAAATCTCATGCAAGTGCGTAGTTTCCTGGGTCTAGCCGGTTTCTACCGACGTTTTGTGAAGGACTTTAGCACTATTGCTATGCCTCTACACGCCTTGAGCAAGAAGAACGCACCCTTCATTTGGGGTCCTTCGCAAGACACCGCGTTCAATGAGCTTAAGAGCTTGCTTACACACGCACCACTTCTAGCCCTACCAAACTTTGACAAACCGTTTGAGATTCATTGTGATGCTAGTGGTACCGGCATAGGTGGCGTGCTAATGCAAGAAAAGCGCCCAATTGCGTACTTTAGCGAGAAGCTATTGGGAGCGCAACTTAACTATCCCATCTATGATAAAGAGCTTTATGCCTTGGTGAGAGTTTTACGTGTTTGTGAACATTATCTTTGACCTCATGAATTCATTCTTCATACGGACCATGAGACACTCAAGTATCTCAAAGGTCAAACTAAGTTGAACAAGCGTCATGCTAAATGGAGTGAGTTCATTGAGTCTTTTCCCTATGTCATCAAGTACATTAAAGGCAAAGAAAATGTTGTGGCGGTCGCGCTTTCCCGCAAATGCATGCTTGTAACACAACTTGAGTTGAATGTGATTGGCTTTGAGCACATAAAGGATTTATATGAGCATGATCCTTTCTTTGCAAATGCTTATGCTAAATGCTTGACTCACACTTCTTGGGAACGTTACTACCTAAAGGATGGATATCTTATGAGAGCTAACAAACTTTGCATTCCCGAGTCTTCGCTTCGTTTGCTTCTTTTGCAGGAATCTCATGGAGGAGGACTCATGGGACACTTTGGACGTGACAAGACGTTTGCTACCCTCTCTAAGAACTATTTTTGGCCCAAGATGCGCCGTGACGGCTCACGACTCACCAACCGATGTTCTACATGCCGCAAAGCTAAGTCCAATGCTCAATCTCACGGTCTTTACATGCCTCTTCCTATTCCATACCATCCATGGGAAAACATAAGCATGGATTTTATACTTGGCTTGCCTAGGACTCAAAATGGCAAAGATTCCGTGCTAGTTGTCGTGGATCGATTCTCTAAAATGGCTCATTTCATTCCTTGTAACAAGATAGATGATGCTTCACATGTTGCAACTCTCTTTTGTAGGGAGGTCATTCGTCTACATGGTGTGCCGAAAACGATCGTGTCGGACAGGGACGTCAAGTTCTTGAGTTACTTTTGGAAAACCCTCTGCGCCAAGCTCGGAATCAAGCTCCTATTTTCTTCGGCGTACCATCCACAAACGGACGGCCAGACGGAGGTGACGAACCGCACGCTTTCAATGCTTCTTCGTTTGTTGATCAAGAGGAACATCAGGGAATGGGAGCAATGCTTGCCCATCACCGAGTACGCCTACAACCGCGCAAGACACTCGACAACCGGCAAGTCCCCCTTCGAGGTCGTCTACGGCTTCAACCCGTTGTCCCCATTGGACATCCTACCACTACCTCTCCAAGAGCGCACGAACATGGACGCAAGTGCACGAGAAAGCTATCTCAAGAAGGTGCACGAACATACAAGAGCAATGATCGAGCGACAAGTACATCGTCTCGCCACCAAGCTCAACGTCAACAAGCCACCAATGGTGTTCCAACCGGGAGATCTTGTTTGGCTACATCTTCGCAAGGACCGTTTCCCACAAGAGCGCAAGTCCAAACTACTACCTCACGCCGACGGACCCTTCAAGGTGCTAGCACGTTACAACAACAACGCCTACAAGATCGACATTCCACGCGACAAGTACTCCGTGAGCGACACTTTCAACATCCAAGATCTATCTCCTTTCCATGGTGATGAAGATTTCGATCCGAGGTCGGATCTTTCCCAAGGGAGGGGAGATGATGCGGAGCATCCTAAGGTCATCCCCATGGACCCTTCATCGCCTCATCAAGTGCCCAAAGGACCAATGACTCGAGCCCGTGCAAGAGCTCTCGAGACCGAGGTGACTTCACTCCTTGCTCTAAATCCTTCCGATATACATGAGACATGGCTTCTACCCTCATCAGGAACTCTGTGCATACTCAGGTACTTGGATGAAGGCCACGGGACAGCTCGGCACAATGGTCAAGACGGCGAGTTCGACAAGTACCCGGAACAAGAAGAAGAAAGGCTGAAGATGCTACAGGCACCGGACGTCCGGCCTGCACCGGACGACCGGCGACTTCCAGGCAACGGACGACCGGAAGCCACTGGACGTCCGGCCACTCCCAAAAGACCGGACGACCGGAAGCCACCGGACGTCCGTGACAACGACCACAGAAACTAAATAGCGGATATCCGAGGGTTACCGGACGTCCGGAACCTCCGGACGTCCGGTAACCAGCGGACGTCCGCCCCGACGGCGACCCCTCGTGTAATATATACTGTAACACCCCAAAAATTTAACCATGATTTATTTATTAAAATTCTGCCAGGTAATTAAATTTTTATTTTCTGGATTTTCTTTTGATTTCAGAACCATTCTTTTCTTCTGAATTGTGGAGTTTTCCCTCCAAGGGGAACTTTTCAAAATGTTGTTGGACTTGTATACCTTCTCAAGATCATTTCTTTTATCAGTGGAATTATTTCTATAAATATTTTCCCTAAAGCTTTATTGCTTTTAAATTGGTTTCTCATAAGTTTTAGAGTCCCTTTTGCACAGCAACCCTTTGATAAATTCTTTTAAAAATTCCACCAAAATTTGGAGATGTTAGCAGAAGAATATAATTCATTTCTATGCAAAAATCCATTGGTGTTCTTTGGAAAAATTGAGCAGAACATCCTCTTTTGCCCTCTGGTCCAGTTTGGCATTTTCTACTGCAACCCCATTTTATCTTGTCCCATTGCCCATGAGATTTCTCCTGCTATTAGTATACCCTACCAAACTCTTAAGTCCAGGAGATTGGACCTATTGGAATATTTTTGGTCCATGCAATAATAGCTTTTCTCTTCTGTCCAGAATTGGTTTTCTCAAAAGCTGCACTAACTAGTTTCTGTTTTTGTCAAACTAACCTTGCCACCCTCTTTATCATCTAAAGAGACTCTGATCTGGAGCTTTTGGCCACCAGAAGAGATGCCTAGAAGCCCGTGGCATTCTGTCGAGCACCTTGTGTTCATGGACAGTTTTGGCATAGTTTTGTATTTGCACTGTGATCTTACCCCTCTGGACAAATCAGCATGTCCATTAAACTCCTAGCTAACTCTAACATAGACCTGTTAAACCCCAGCCTCACCCAAGACCTCTAGCACGCTTTCGCATTTCACCGAGCACCTGCCGTGCATGCCCGGAGCGCGAGCAGAGCGCGCGTTTTGCACGTGCTCGCGTCCGAGCCGACACGCCCCTGGATAAGCCTCCCCGAGCTCGTCCTAATCCTCTCCCCTGTCCCCTAGTGCGGCCCCTACTCGCCCTGCTCCTCTCAGAGCGGCAGCGATGGCGCTTTGGCGGCACACCGGCGCCCGTGACCGGCTCTGCCATGGACGGCGCCGCCCGAGCCACTCTCGCTCGCCAGCTCATCCCTGGAACAGGCCGAGCTCATCCACGAGCTCGTTCGCTAGCACCCGTCGCCGCCACGTCGCCCTGCTAGCAACAGAGAGGCGGTTCGCCGCCGTTCTTATCCCAACCACCGCGGGAACCGACCCCCTCGGCTATAAATAGAGCCCCAACCTCCCTGGCTCTCGGCAGCAAGCTCAGACCAGCCGTTGGGAGCTCCCCACTGCTTTAATTTGATCGGGAGCCCCAAATGACCCAGCCCCCACTGTGAACCAAAGCCACCACCGCCGCGGAGCTCGCCGTTGATGACACCCTTCGTCTTCGCCTCCCTTTCGACCACCAGAAGGACCGCCAGGACCTGCTGGATCCATCCCCGCACCCAAATGCTCGACAACCGTAGCCATTCGCTGGCGAGGAGCACCAGAGCTCCGCCTCCTTTCGGCCAGGAAGAAGACTGGTTGGACCAGTCAAATCTGACGGGTGGACCCGCGGGCCCACCGTCAGTGGCTCTGGTCGTCCCGCCGAGGCGCTTAAGTGAAGGCGTAAAGCGTCGGGTACGCTTTCTCTCTGCCGACAACGCTTTCCCCATCGAAACGTTTTCCTTTTTCTGTTTATTTTAAAACAGAGTTTGACCCAAACTTTGACTGGCTATAACTTTTTAAATACAAGTCCTTTTGACTTGATTCTTTTTCTGTTATTTCTAAAATTTTGTCTAGTTTATTTTCATATTTATTTGAAAAATTTCTGAGCAACTTTTTTGTACTGTTTTTAGATTATGTGTTAATTTGAATTTTCTTAAAAATAGGATTTTGGAGGGGAGATGAAAACTTTCAAAGTGCACCCCACCTACATACTCTTGGAAGGCAAGCATTCTGAGCCCCGGCATAATATTGTTGTGTGTTGTTTGATACGTATACAACACCACCTTGACACGGAGTACTCGTTATTTTATGTGATGGTATGATCATGCTCATGAGTGCATGATGAAGAGTCCTTGCTGTTGGAAATTAATATACTTGTGATAGTATTCACCCTCGTCTACCTCTCATGCCTACTGGAAGGAATCCGGGAAAGTCTCTGTCTTGGGTAGACACTAGATTGCTACTGATATTTCGTTGAGACGAGTATAGTCAGTAAGGCATGTTGAGGTATGATAAGTGGTGATTCTGTCTGTTTGTGTGAGATATATTTGCTATGCTAATCATGCAGGTGATGCTTTAACCTCCTGAGTCGACCATAGATCGAGTCTTGTTCCGGTAACCCCCATACTTGTTTCGTGCTACCCCTTGTCCCTGCCGCAGGTAGGGTATAGTCCAGTAAGTTGTCAACCCCTTTCCTGGCACACACCGTACAGAGAGGCCATGGTGGAAGATACCGGAGGCATCCGGTAGGCATGCCACCTGGTCCGGGGCATGGGTGTTTCCGGTTGGGGCCGAGGGGGTAGCTCCCCTAGTTTGCGCGCATTATAAATTCTGTGATCCCATGCTACTCGAGGTTCTAGCCTCCCCACTTAGAGTTTTGCTTAACAGATGTCGTGGGTGATTCCAGTCACTGGTAAGTTCGTGTGCGGGTCAGGTGTGTTTGCAATTAAAAGACCGTAAATGGAATTAGTCCCGATGGACTAAAGGAATCCATTACTCGTGGGTAAAGAGTACACCCTCTACAGAGGTTATATCTATTCGAATAGCCGTGTCCGCGGTTAAGGATTACAGTCTGGGATGGGTCAAGTGTCGGTCTTAGTGTCGGTCTTTGGAGGAAAAACTGCTAAGCCAGAACATTGATCATAACATATGGCATATGATTATTATTATTATTATTATTATGGACTAACCATTTGTATTATTTGAATTATTGAGTATCCCTGGGATGGTTCTACCTCCTGGATATTCCCTGTGATTATTTTCCTATAAGCCCTTTATGTGGTGTCGCACAGACGCCCGACTGTGGCATGCTTATTATTTATTTTTCCTATAAGCCCTTTATGTGGTGTCGCTCAGACGCCCGACTGTGGCATGCTTATTATTTATTTTCCCCATAAGCCCTTTATGTGGTGTCGCACAGACGCCCGACTGTGGCATGCTTATTATTATTTATTCTTATAAGCCCTTTATGTGACGTCGCTCAGACGTCCGACTGAGGCATGCTTTATTTTATTATCCTTTCGAGGCGTCGCTTCAGACACCCGATCGGTGCATTTTATTTTTATTCTCTGATTGCTTATTCATGTTTTATAAGGATAACCTGCTTGCGTGCGTCATGAATTTTATTTCGTGACAAACAAAATGATCATGGAATGTTTCAGTGCATGATTATCATTTGTTATATTGTACCTGTGTTCATAATGTTTGCGAGTACATTCAAAGTACTCACTGGCTTGTCCCTGGCTATTGTCTTGGCCAGATTTCTTGCTTGGAGAGGAGCGCTGCGATGGCAGCCCCGGAACCTAGGCAACGGTGATAGCAGCCTCGCGAAGATAGGAGTTATCCAGGTCAGCTGTTCCTGTGGGAAATGGAGTCCCATAGACGCTGATGTATCGCAACCCGCTTCCGCCATCAACCACTAGAAACCTTATGTTGTACTCATTGACCAGAATGGTCTTGTACTACATATTTGGTATTTTGCTTGGAACTTCGGTATCAAGTTTGTGTCTCATCAGCTAACAGTAATCCTGGGGCTGATGAGCACAAGGGCCATTTACTGGGAAGTTAATATCCCGGAAAAACCGGTCCTGACAACCTTGGTATCAGAGCCAGGCTGACCATTGGCTAATCCTATCTTAGCCAGGTCGATAAACCTAGGTTAAACAACCCACCAAACCTCAACCTAAACCCAGCCAAACTTCTCGTGCAAGATAGCCACATAGTGACCCCGACACCTTTCGGCAGTCGGTGCCTAACCTATCAGTCTAGCATGTCGATCACGCACCAGTGACCGACACCTAACTTGTCTCATTCGCAAGCGTGCGAAGGAAGACTCCGTTTCCTTTTTCTATAAAAAGGACACGCTAGCCCCAACCCAGCACAGCACAGCCTCTACCCTAAAACCAAGCCAAGATGCCTGGCCCCGTTGTTCACAATGAGACCACAGCAACCAACCTTGGAGGTTTTGTGACCGTGCTAGCAAACCTCACCCGCCGTGCCTTTGCGTTAGAAGAACCCCCGGAGTATGTTGTGTACCAAGGGCCCATGGGCGGCGAGAGCCGTCAATTCTGGGCCACAGTGCACGTCTATGGTAGAGGCATTTTGCCCGAACGCCCCTACAGGTTCACCGGAAGGACAACTTCCTTTGAGCCACAAGCCATCCAGCTGGCCGCTCGAGAGGCTGTAGTGCAACTCCGGCACCTGTCTCCCAGGGTTAACTGTCGTTCGTTCTACTACTACCCCAGCCGTGAAGGGTATGGTAGGCCACCCCAGGTTGCCAACGGAGACCATGAGACGGACCCTGCGTTGTTGCATCTGGTGCGCTATGTAAGTGCACTAGAGGCATTGTTCGATCAGATCACCCTTGATCTGATCGCCGCTCGTGGGGAACTTGCTCGCCGAGCCCCGGCAAGAGAGGAAGAGGAGCCCGTCGCCGACAACCCAGTTGTACTGTTCGGGCAACCGATCGAATCCTTAAGATCTGCCCCGGCCACCGACCAAAATGCTTTGGTGTCCCCAGAAGTGTTTCGACGCCTTTTGGGAACACGCTCCAGCGGGATTATAGCCAACAATCCCCGCGATGGTCATCATCGCTACCCCGACCCTGCAGATCCTCAACCCCAACCAGCTAACCCCGACGGAGAAGCCCATGGAGAGGCCTCGACGTCCACAAGGCACGCCCGTTTAGATATTAACGCAGTAGACTAAACCACTCGAGTAGTACCGAGGCTTAGTATTTCCACGTTTTGTAGTAATGTGACCTTGTATCGCCATATTTTAATACAGTCCGCTTGTGTGCCTCTATTTTATATAGTAGCCGCACATAAGTATGTTGGCGTACGGTTGCATTTTTAATTCCAGGCGTAGCTACCAAAAACCACCCCCGTCGGTGCCACAGTAAAACGTCACTTTTATGAGATATGTGTATCTGTGGCATTGACCCCGACCCCATAGGGCGGAATCGACAAACTAGTTGCCCCACACCATCCTCGATAACCCAACCCTGATGCTTTATAAAAGGCCACCTCGTGACCTTACCAAGCATCCCTCACTTTGTGCACAGCTCGCCCAACCATTTTTGCAATGCCGAGCCCCAGTATTCATCTGAGAACTCCAGATGCAACCCCCGGTAGTTTTGTTAAAATACTGTGGGACTTTACCCGCAGTACCATGAGTGCTACCCATCCACCCCAGTACGAGCTGCTCAAAACAAGGATCACCCCTTCCACCTCAAAATATTGGGCAGTAGTGCACATCCCTCCCGCAAACCCAAACCAAGACCCAACGAAAGTATCCTTCGTGGGGAAATCTATGCCGACTCCGCAAATGGCCATAGAAGCTGCTGCATATGAAGCGCTTGCTCGCCTACGATTCGCAGTACCCTATGCCAGCGAACGGGGGTATTATTACTTCCCGAGTCGAGCAGCACCCGGAGGAGTAGCATCTTTTCCTGGTGGACGAATTGAGAAGGACCCAGTACTGGCCAACCTTGTCCAGTATGTCATCGCTCAGGAGCGTTTGACACAGCGAGTAATGGGTTATCTCCAGAGCCTCGCTGATTTAAATCCTCGGATCGCCATTGGCGAGCCACTGAGGCCAGTACGGGGGAGACGCATTTTTCGACTAGTCAATCCGCTTCCCCCGATAGAAGAGGAATGTGTCCCAGTGCCGGAGACATTTCCTCAGGACCTTGTCCATTTTCCGTTTATATCATAGACATCACTACTATGTTTGTTATCCTAGCACTTATTTTTGTATTTCAGCTTATGCGTTGTATCCTAAGTCTATGCGATGAATTAAATGTTTGTTTTCGATTAATGTGAGTGGTTTTTACTGCTGTTCATTTTGATTGACTGTTTTTGCTCTCGGTAAATTCAGAGGTGGGATTTTCTTTGATGTTGTTGCAGCACATAGATTCTTCAGGACATGCATCTTAATTCCCGCAGCACCACGACAGCAGGCTCACAACCATTCGACTGCATGCACTAATTGCATGACCACGTGCATATTTTTGCACCTAACTGATCACCTCGCTAACACACCACAGTCTCTAAAGGAGAAATTTGTGGATGATTATTCGAACGCAAGTTGCCTCCAGCACGCTGACAGCAGTCAGAACCTAACAACCACACTTAATCCTCATGATCACCACCGCCGCGATGAGCTAACACTCGAGCAGCAGCATCACAACGATCACTGAGGATCATCGTGCACAAGAGCACGGAGAACCCCAGCAATGCCGCCAACCCTCCGCACATCAGGATCACGTACCAATCCGGCATCACCTCCGCCATTAGAGCCTCGTCGCAAGCTCCTGCAAACACAAATGGAGGAGAAGGAAGGAGAAGAAGAGGCGAGGCCAGGTGTGAGGAAGAAGAGAGGAGCACCGCGACCATTTTATAGCTCGAGATCGGTGTACGGTGGGCTAAGTCCACCAGCACCGCTCGTCGCTCGATCGCCGGTGTTCGGAGGCGAATCCGCGAGCAGTGCCGACAACGCACTGGCCCGCGAGGTGAGTGCACGCTACGCCGGCACCTAGCACGCCGCGCACTACCGCAGTACGGCCTAGATGCCCTACGCGCTAGGCGTCGCCGGTGGAGAAAGCGCGGGAGAGCACGCGAGAGAGAGGGAGAAAGAGAGCCAGAGGTAGAAGAAGAGACTGACAGTGGACCCCGGGTCCACCTGTCAGCCAGAGAGAGCTCTATGCACTCGGGTACGACCAGCGTAATTCATGAAATTAGATTATTGTTCTAATTTTACCATAGCCGAAAGTAGTAATTTCTCGGTTTCCCCAACCCAAGTTCCTTTTTCCCACATAGCACCAGTACCACTGTGGTTGTGCAAATTATTTGCCCTCTCGCAGTAACCTCAGTGTATTACGTGTTTAGAATGCTCGTTTTTTTTTTATACTTTATAATAATAGGATGGATATTTTGAGATCGTCCTTAGCAAATCTCGAGGACGAGATTTTTCTTAAGGGGGGTAGTGTTGTAACACCCCAAAAATTTAACCATGATTTATTTATTAAAATTCTGCCAGGTAATTAAATTTTTATTTTCTGGATTTTCTTTTGATTTCAGAACCATTCTTTTCTTCTGAATTGTGGAGTTTTCCCTCCAAGGGGAACTTCTCAAAATGTTGTTGGACTTGTATACCTTCTCAAGATCATTTCTTTTATCAGTGGAATTATTTCTACAAATATTTTCCCTAAAGCTTTATTGCTTTTAAATTGGTTTCTCATAAGTTTTAGAGTCCCTTTTGCACAGCAACCCTTTGATAAATTCTTTTAAAAATTCTACCAAAATTTGGAGATGTTAGCAGAAGAATATAATTCATTTCTATGCAAAAATCCATTGGTGTTCTTTGGAAAAATTGAGCAGAACATCCTCTTTTGCCCTCTGGTCCAGTTTGGCATTTTCTACTGCAACCCCATTTTATCTTGTCCCATTGCCCATGAGATTTCTCCTGCTATTAGTATACCCTACCAAACTCTTAAGTCCAGGAGATTGGACCTATTGGAATATTTTTGGTCCATGCAATAATAGCTTTTCTCTTCTGTCCAGAATTGGTTTTCTCAAAAGCTGCACTAACTAGTTTCTGTTTTTGTCAAACTAACCTTGCCACCCTCTTTATCATCTAAAGAGACTCTGATCTGGAGCTTTTGGCCACCAGAAGAGATGCCTAGAAGCCCGTGGCATTCTGTCGAGCACCTTGTGTTCATGGACAGTTTTGGCATAGTTTTGTATTTGCACTGTGATCTTACCCCTCTGGACAAATCAGCATGTCCATTAAACTCCTAGCTAACTCTAACATAGACCTGTTAAACCCCAGCCTCACCCAAGACCTCTAGCACGCTTTGGCATTTCACCGAGCACCTGCCGTGCATGCCCGGAGCGCGAGCAGAGCGCGCGTTTTGCACGTGCTCGCGTCCGAGCCGACACGCCCCTGGATAAGCCTCCCCGAGCTCGTCCTAATCCTCTCCCCTGTCCCCTAGTGCGGCCCCTACTCGCCCTGCTCCTCTCAGAGCGGCAGCGATGGCGCTTTGGCGGCACACCGGCGCCCGTGACCGGCTCTGCCATGGACGGCGCCGCCCGAGCCACTCTCGCTCGCCAGCTCATCCCTGGAACAGGCCGAGCTCATCCACGAGCTCGTTCGCTAGCACCCATCGCCGCCACGTCGCCCTGCTAGCAACAGAGAGGCGGTTCGCCGCCGTTCTTATCCCAACCACCGCGGGAACCGACCCCCTCGGCTATAAATAGAGCCCCAACCTCCCTGGCTCTCGGTAGCAAGCTCAGACCAGCCGTTGGGAGCTCCCCACTGCTTTAATTTGATCGGGAGCCCCAAATGACCCAGCCCCCACTGTGAACCAAAGCCACCACCGCCGCGGAGCTCGCCGTTGATGACACCCTTCGTCTTCGCCTCCCTTTCGACCACCAGAAGGACCGCCAGGACCTGCTGGATCCATCCCCGCACCCAAATGCTCGACAACCGTAGCCATTCGCTGGCGAGGAGCACCAGAGCTCCGCCTCCTTTCGGCCAGAGGAGGAAGAAGACTGGTTGGACCAGTCAAATCTGACGGGTGGACCCGCGGGCCCACCGTCAGTGGCTCTGGTCGTCCCGCCGAGGCGCTTAAGTGAAGGCGTAAAGCGTCGGGTACGCTTTCTCTCTGCCGACAACGCTTTCCCCATCGAAACGTTTTCCTTTTTCTGTTTATTTTAAAACAGAGTTTGACCCAAACTTTGACTGGCTATAACTTTTTAAATACAAGTCCTTTTGACTTGATTCTTTTTCTGTTATTTCTAAAATTTTGTCTAGTTTATTTTCATATTTATTTGAAAAATTTCTGAGCAACTTTTTTGTACTGTTTTTAGATTATGTGTTAATTTGAATTTTCTTAAAATAGGATTTTGGAGGGGAGATGAAAACTTTCAAAGTGCACCCCACCTACATACTCTTGGAAGGCAAGCATTCTGAGCCCCGGCATAATATTGTTGTGTGTTGTTTGATACGTATACAACACCACCTTGACACGGAGTACTCGTTATTTTATGTGATGGTATGATCATGCTCATGAGTGCATGATGAAGAGTCCTTGCTGTTGGAAATTAATATACTTGTGATAGTATTCACCCTCGTCTACCTCTCATGCCTACTGGAAGGAATCCGGGAAAGTCTCTGTCTTGGGTAGACACAAGATTGCTACTGATATTTCGTTGAGACGAGTATAGTCAGTAAGGCATGTTGAGGTATGATAAGTGGTGATTCTGTCTGTTTGTGTGAGATATATTTGCTATGCTAATCATGCAGGTGATGCTTTAACCTCCTGAGTCGACCATAGATCGAGTCTTGTTCCGGTAACCCCCATACTTGTTTCGTGCTACCCCTTGTCCCTGCCGCAGGTAGGGTACAGTCCAGTAAGTTGTCAACCCCTTTCCTGGCACACACCGTACAGAGAGGCCATGGTGGAAGATACCGGAGGCATCCGGTAGGCATGCCACCTGGTCCGGGGCATGGGTGTTTCCGGTTGGGGCCGAGGGGGTAGCTCCCCTAGTTTGCGCGCATTATAAATTCTGTGATCCCATGCTACTCGAGGTTGTAGCCTCCCCACTTAGAGTTTTGCTTAACAGATGTCGTGGGTGATTCCAGTCACTCGTAAGTTAAGCTGGCGTGTGCGGGTCAGGTGTGTTTGCAATTAAAAGACCGTAAATGGAATTAGTCCCGATGGACTAAAGGAATCCATTACTCGTGGGTAAAGAGTACACCCTCTGCAGAGGTTATATCTATTCGAATAGCCGTGTCCGCGGTTAAGGATTACAGTCTGGGATGGGTCAAGTGTCGGTCTTAGTGTCGGTCTTTGGAGGAAAAACTGCTAAGCCAGAACATTGATCATAACATATGACATATGATTATTATTATTATTATTATTATTATTATGGACTAACCATTTGTATTATTTGAATTATTGAGTATCCCTGGGATGGTTCTACCTCCTGGATATTCCCTGTGATTATTTTCCTATAAGCCCTTTATGTGGTGTCGCACAGACGCCCGACTGTGGCATGCTTATTATTTATTTTTCCTATAAGCCCTTTATGTGGTGTCGCTCAGACGCCCGACTGTGGCATGCTTATTATTTATTTTCCCCATAAGCCCTTTATGTGGTGTCGCACAGACGCCCGACTGTGGCATGCTTATTATTATTTATTCTTATAAGCCCTTTATGTGACGTCGCTCAGACGTCCGACTGAGGCATGCTTTATTTTATTATCCTTTCGAGGCGTCGCTTCAGACACCCGATCGGTGCATTTTATTTTTATTCTCTGATTGCTTATTCATGTTTTATAAGGATAACCTGCTTGCGTGCGTCATGAATTTTATTTCGTGACTAACAAAATGATCATGGAATGTTTCAGTGCATGATTATCATTTGTTATATTGTACCTGTGTTCATAATGTTTGCGAGTACATTCAAAGTACTCACTGGCTTGTCCCTGGCTATTGTCTTGGCCAGATTTCTTGCTTGGAGAGGAGCGCTGCGATGGCAGCCCCGGAACCTAGGCAACGGTGATAGCAGCCTCGCGAAGATAGGAGTTATCCAGGTCAGCTGTTCCTGTGGGAAATGGAGTCCCATAGACGCTGATGTATCGCAACCCGCTTCCGCCATCAACCACTAGAAACCTTATGTTGTACTCATTGACCAGAATGGTCTTGTACTACATATTTGGTATTTTGCTTGGAACTTCTGTATCAAGTTTGTGTCTCATCAGCTAACAGTAATCCTGGGGCTGATGAGCACAAGGGCCATTTACTGGGAAGTTAATATCCCGGAAAAAACGGTCCTGACATATACTCGTTGACTTCCCTCCTTTCGAGGCAGCTTTTGGATAGCTCATTTCAGACCTCTGTGGATTCTCTCCTACGAGACCACGGCCTCTTCAGAGAAGATCCACCTCGGATTCAAGACCTCCACATCAGGGAAGATCCCAAGGGATATCCAAGACCTCCTCCGGGAGAAGACTATCTTTGTACCACCGTCGTTACTATGGACAGTGTATCTCGATGTGTATCATGGATCTAGCACCTGTGTGATCATATTTGTGTTGATTTGAGTGTTTTCCCCTCGTGTTTTCCCCCGTTTCCGCCTTGTGTTCTCCGTGTTCGTCGTGGGATATTCTCCAATCGTGAAAGATCTGATGATTAGGGTTCCACCCTACATCACTCTCCCTTCATTTCCCCATTCATCCAAGGTGGGCGGCAAAACAAACTCTCCTCGTCCGAAATCGATGTAGGCTAATATTTTAAATAGGGGCAGATGTGTAACTTCCCTCAAACGTGACACAACCGCCCTACCTGCCAGCCCCGTTCATACACCGTGGGTGCCAACCGTGGTCGGCAAAACACCCTCTCCTCGCGCGAAATCGTTACCGGCAAATATTTGGGAGATGTGAGATTACCGTCCTATCCCCAACTGACGTGATGTCTGAAATTTTAAACGGGGGATAAGTTCATAACTTTGCCACATTTCAGACAAGCGCGTCCCAAAGTTTGAGATCCCCCCTCCCCCTCCATTTCCCCATTCATACATCGTCGGCGCCATGACAACCTCCCCACTGCGGCCAGCCTCCTCCGTCCGCCACCCCAACCTCCACCTTGCCGGAGCCGCTACCCCTACCCCGTCGTCCACTGCAAGAGATGGACGTCTCACATCCACGGCGCCGGACCAGGATCCTTTCATCGCTTCATCTCGCTTCATCGGTGCCGTCGTCCAGTTTGTCGTTGCCGCTCCTACGGCCGCCTCGTCCACAGCAACATGATTTATCCCCCAACCCGGTCGTCTGCCATCTAAAGTCTTCTTCCCCGCCGCCAACAGCCATCGCACCCGCAACACCCTCAACGTATCATCAGGGGCCTACACGGTTTTGCAAGAGAGGTGGTACTCTTCCATATGTGCTTAAGTTATTGATCTCACCCGAAAAATAGATCTTAAATTGTTTACTGTACTTTTCTTGTCCGTACCAAATCGTAGTGGCTAGTTGAATGCAAACATTGGTTGCAAAGTAGCTTTGTCCGGTTTGCACCTTCAGATACGCCATGTCAAGGTCACTATACTCGTAAAGCTTATGGTTTCCCCCTTTTATATTCACTACCATCATCGTAGGTGCTTCACTGCTTCGTGTCGTGCTAGCACTACTCCTCAAGACCTCAACCCATCAAGCGAAACAACATGCCACTCATAATTCCAAAGCTTACGTGTTGAAATACGAATCTGATATGATGCTCATATTACTAAACAGAGAACGTTTAATTGGTCACCTATTGTTCCTATATTCGTTTCCAAAAGCATGTGGCCACCCACTCGTCCAGCTAGTTCCACTTTCCTGATTTTACTCTTGATGCTTATGGTTTTCCCCTTTTATCTACTCTACTATGATCTGCGTAGGTGCTTTCTGTCATACTAGCATTACTCCACCCTTCAAGCTAAACAACACAACACTCAAAATTCCAAAGCTTAGTTGTTCAAATATGATTGTGATATGATATTGATATTAGTTAACAGACACATTTAATTGGTTAGCTAAAGGTCCCACTTGAGTTTCCAAATGCATGTCGCGACATATAGAGAGACAGCAGAACTGCATTTCTTTGTCACTTGTTGACTGTACTTTCTTGTCCATACCAAATATTAGTTGTTATTTTAAAGCAAATATCGGTTGCTAACTACCCTTTGCGCGGTTTGCAGCTCCAGATCTGTCATCCCACTGCCACGGTCAACACTATACTCATCATGCTTACGGTTTCCCCATTTTATGATGACCACGATCAGCCTACGTGGTTCATGTCGTAATAGCACTGCTCCACCCATCGAGCTAAACAAGCTTAGTTGTACAAATTCAAATCTGATATTATGCTGATGTTAGTAAAACTGGGAGATGTTTAATTGGTCAGCTAAATGTTCCTACTTTAGTTTCGAAATGCGTGTAAGCCACATATGGAGAGACCGGAAGGAATAGTATTTCTCGGTGCACTCTGGTTCATCATGGGTGGCCAGCCGACATTGTATAGAAAGACTTGTAATATCTTCAATCTGCTTGCTCTTCTAGTCTTCTTTAAGATGATCCTCTTCTCTTGCGGTCCACTGGTCAGGTCGAGTTATTCTCCGTTAGTATATTTTGAATCTGTCAGGTCAGGTCGACTTGTTCTTATTTACTATATGTTGAAGCTGTCATCTGCGAAGTAACATCACTTCTGGAGCTCTCATATTTTGAGTAGTAGGCCACATTATATTAATGCACACAACAAATTACAGCATGCATTGCACCTCTTAGAAGAATTGCAGAGATAGCACAAAGGGGTTTACGGGGAGGAAGTATAGGATTAGAATCACTTCTGCATTACAAAGATAATCTCACTTGTTTTTTTTCTTTTCAGGCATGTCAGGTATTGAACATTATCAAAATGAACATGAGAATGGGCGCATGAGAGGAATATTGCGGAACAACCCACTGGCTAACAAACTTGGCATTGTGGAGGATGGCCTATCTTATTCACCCATCAAGGTGCATGCTTTAACTTGGCAACGTTGTATTGGTCACACATATTTTGCATCTGACCTCTTGCATTACTTCTACTTTGTTACACCATCTGCTTAGTTTAAGCATCATATATGAGTATATGCCATACCTATCCATTTTCTGTACCTATTCCATGTGTCGTCATACTATGTTTTTCCAGTCAAACGTTGTTCTTTCGTAATAGATGTCCAAAAGGAAGAGGGTGATTGCAGATCCTCAAGGAGTACAAACTAGGTATTTGGAAAAGGTAGTGATACCCGTTAAATCAGATAGATCAGCAGCCACAGAAAACGCAGGCCCAACTATAACAGACTTTACCCCTACTCCAGTGGCCAAACCCCTATTAGAACTGCTGACAGCCCAGCGTCAGGTACTGTCTATGATATCAATTCAAATTTTGAACTCCTAAATTTCAGCATGTGCCTTACCTTCTCTCTTGTATGAAAACTAATTTCAGATGAATCTCCTTGCTCAAAGGATCATAGGATCTCATGACAATACTGGGCTCTGCATTGCTCTTGTTAGTACATCTTGCCCTTTTTCAGCATACTTACACTCATTGTTGTTTGATTATGTAGCATCACTGTAAATGTTCGCTTCTTTATCCTCCCTTTGCTTGAAATTATAAGATCTATATTTACTCTTAGATAAATGTAGAATTAACACAATGGTTATGAAGTTTTGGATTGCTCATGTAAGTACCTGTTGTCATGTACTCCCTCTGTATCGAATTAATTATTGATCAATTGGATGTATTTAGAACTTAATAGTGCTAGATACATCCATTTGAGCGACAACTAATAACGGACGATGGTGGTATTACTGTACGTGCATCGCGAGATAGTTGATTGTCTAGCATTACTCTGCATCTTATCTGCCCTGCCCTCCACTTTCTCCAAATTATCATATCTACATTTACTCTTACCAAAATGTTGAATAAAGCCAATGCCACTACACACGTTGATGTCTGCATTCCTCTTGTCGGTACCTTTTGCCTTGTAACGATGTACTTAATTAATTGATATTTGATTATGTATCATCAGTCTGCACCTGAGCTTCATTATCCTCTATTTCTTCCGATATTATTTGATCTATATTTACTCTTTGCAAAATGTAGAATAATGGCAACGCTTATAAAGAATTTTCTTTGGGGAATTATTTGAATTGTCTTTCCATCAACATGGAGAAGGGCTTTGTCCAGCCCATGTTAACATGTAATGTAAGTTCATCCTTCTCAAGCCTTCAAACTTTGTTCTAGTATAGATTTGGATAGGCATCATTTCCTCCACTGATGTTTACATCTGATTGGATGTTTGCAACAACTACCAGTTTTAAATTGTAGTTGTAAAAACATGTTCCTTATGCAGAACAGATCCATTTATTTGCTTATATAATTGTGAAACCAGTTACGTGTCTCCTTGTTTCTCTTTGAGAGTCGTATATCTTATGCCAGGCAGAACTTTAGGAAAGATAGTGAGCCAAACCATCTTGAGGATAGGGAGATGACCCCAAGATCCTGTCTTGATGAAGACAGTGAGTTGAAGCTACTCACCAGCAGGTGTGAGACAACCTCTGTGCAGTCGCTGCCTCAATCAGTTCGACTTCTTTAGTCTCAACTTAAAGCGCAAAGGCTTGCATCAGCTCAGCTCCGACTTGAAGTCAAAGATGTAATGAAGATGTCAGGGGACTGCCTTGCGCACTATGGTGCCATAGAGCTAGGGATGAAGCATCTATCGTTGACACAACTCAGGTCTCATCAGCTTGTTCGGCTGCTTGCGGGGCCCGAGCTTGCTAGGTCTAGTGCCTTCTGAAGTGCTCTCAGTTTTGTATATTCTTTTGTCGACAAATTTATATGCACTGGTGGCGACCTTTGATGCCCAGTGTATGAAATATGTGGTCACGTTGCACTTTATTTTCACCCGTAACGAATTTTGATTCCTAGTGGATGTAATATGCCGTAATTTCTTTGTTGTATAGTCTAGGTTTATTCTTTGGTCGGTATGCTGTAATTTAGGCCGGAAGGTTCAGTGGATTTCAGTGTTGTCGGTCTTCAGGCCGGTCCGTTACTCATATGGGCCAAAACGTGGGCCTATAATCATCTTGAGCCATTAGCAGGTCTAAACCTATTGTAGTTTCCCGCCTTTAACAGGCCATGGGCTACATATTTACTGTAGTGACATTGGGCTTCCTACGGGCCGTAGAAACAATGGGCATTCTACGGTCCGTAGAAACAATGGGCCTTCTACGGGCCGTAGAAACAATGGGCCTTCTACGGGCCGTATCATCAATGGGCCTTAGACAGGCCGTATGATCGACAGGCCAAACATGGGCCAAAAACAGACTGCATTATGGCCGTAAACGGGCTAGAATTGGAGTCGTCCGTTCATTGGCCGACCATAACGGGTCGTCGTTAATAGGCCGTATTTGGTGACGCTATGAAAACGGCCCAACGTATTAACGGGCCACAAACGGGCCAACTGTAACCACGGGCTGAATTTGGCCCACAAGCAGAAAATGGCAGTAACTGGCCGTTAGTAACCGAATGCTGGAAATGAGCCCAAGAATAAATGGGCCCTGAGAAAGCCGAAAGATAACATGGGCTGCAAACGGCCCAATGGATTAATGGGCCGTTAATGGGTATAAAGTGATACACTGTTCATTACAGGCCAGTTTCACCACGGGTCATTAATGGGCCAAGAATAAATGGGCCCTGAGAAGGCCGAAAGATAACATGGGCTGCAAACGGCCCAATGGATTAATGGGTTGTTAATGGGTATAAAGTGATACACTGTTCATTACGGGCCAGTTTCACCACGGGCCGTTAATGGGCCAAGAGTTACAAAAGGGCCTCATACGGGCCGAAAGACGTCATGGGCCATACATGGGCCGAAACTTAAATGGGCTGGAATCATATTGGACGGCCCAGATGACGCTACTAGGCCTAATTCGGATAGGTCGTAAACGGTCCCTGGGTTAGCGGGCTGTAAATGGGCTATATGCGAACAGGTCGTTAACAAGCTTTCTGTGGGCCGGCCCGCCACCTTTTGACCCAAGTCAAACTGGCCAGCCTTTTAACAGGAATGGGCCTCTGTTGGACCGTGCCATGTGTCGACGTATCATAGGCGTTTTGGGTCCAATGAGAGGATGACATATGTCCCAACGGTGAGCCGACACGTGTTTCCTCCAGCCAATGATGATTTTACACGTGGAAAATCCCCATTGGTCGGGGCTGTTAACGGGTTATCGGATCCAAAACCGGACCTGATAGCTTAACAGCGTTCCGTTACGGTGGATGCCACATGTCGGTCACCCTTGACGAAAGCACTTCTGTGACGCGTGATTTATCATCATGGAAGTGGACACTTCCGTGATGATAATTTTGATAATGGCATGGAACACTTCTACGACAGCACAAGTATGAATATCTTGATTCTGTCATAAATTTGTCATGGATGTACATGCATGATAGAAATCGTGACCTACTGTGACAAACATGTATCATCACGGAAGTGTATTTTTTGTAGTGTTCTCACTAAATCATTTGTTAAAGGATTTAAATTTCATCCCCGTGAGTCTAGGATGTCTTTCAAACTTTATGAAAATCCTTTTACCATATCAGTAGAATGTTTTTCCCGTCACCGCAAAATTCCATTCTCGGGTTTGCTTGACGAACCACCAAGGGCTGAGTACGAATCATTTTAAACTAGTCTCTGCTACGGTGAAATTAGGGGTGACGCAAGGTAGAATAAAAAGCATCATTTTCCTGCAATTCAGTACTTTTCTTTATTTAATGGTAAATGTATTGTAGGCAAACAAGATTGTAGTACACTTTGTGCTCCAAACTTGAGCTTTATACGCACCACCCTCACCAATGATAGGAGTTATAATCTTGGGGCGATTGTTGCACGCGGGTTACAACACAATGCTAATAGTGTCTGGTTCTATGGCGGAATCTATGCCACCCATTTAGCAAGAGAGTTGGGTGTTTCACCTTTACCCATTGACCCTATCCTACCCACGCAGTATTTAGACTTTGATGCTATGAAAAATCATAAGATCCTCAAAGGAGACTTTCATAACTTCACTTATAAATTGTAATTTAACCAATCGACTATTGTGTACACATATTTGCATGCGCCTGCTCTTTTTGATTATCACAGCAAGGAAAGATATTTGTTCTCGAGAGCGAGGCTTGAGCTCACAATGCTGTGGTCGAGGCAGCACGGCAGGCCGAGGCATCCACACCGAGAGCCTCAATGAGTTATCACGTCCACTACTATCCAGGCTACTGACTGCATACCAAGTTAGGCCAAAAGCCTAAGCATGGGGGAGTACGTGTTTCTCACCAACTATACATTCATGATCACACATCTCAATCATCGGTGTTCACACTTTTTCACTGTATTATCCATGCTTAATTTATTTTCTTGTTATCTTCTTGTGTGTTTGAAAAACCTTAGAAAAACACAAAAATTATCTAGTTGTAGTTAGTTTATTTTCCAGGCCTGCCTAGTTGTAATATTAAAAATAAAACTCAAAAAGATTTCCTTGTTCTTCTATTGCTTGTTGGGAGTCTTCCCGTGTAAATAGTTTTTCTCGTTTTTGTTTTCCTCTCTCGTTTGCTTGTTCTGGAAAACCAAAAACTCAAAAAAAATCAGTATGTTTCTCTTAAATCTATTTCTTTTTATTTTCGAGTCGTACTAAGGAGAGGACCACAATGAAAATGTTGAGTGGGCCTCTTTTGCATAATTGTTGATCTAATGAAGAGCCCATTTTACCTTGCCTTCTCCTGTTGAATAAAATGTGTGCAGATTCCAGCTTAGTCCATAGCACTCTTGCACCTTTATTATTATTTCACATCATTCAGTAATGCAAGTGAAAGGCAATAATGACGATATTCGATGAACTGGCTGTGGCAGAGAGAAACTGGTATGAACTCGACTTGCTCTGTTTTTGTAAATAGGTTTAACCTAGTATCCATGATTCAGCCCATAATGATTAAACATGTTTGCAATGAAAATTAGAGATTATAGTTTCACATGACATGCATAAGTAGCTAAGAGTTGATAATGATTTATCTTTGATATCAACATTATGTTAAAGTGATCATGATGTAGTATGATGATATGACATCCTCCTCTGTATGTTCGAGTGGCTTGACTTGGCACATGTTTATGTATGTAGCTGAATCAAAACCAACGTAGCCTCTATGATATTTTTGTTCATGGTGTCCATATCCTACTCATGCGGGTGTCCAATGTATATTATGCATGATGCATGTCCATGACCATTGTTACTCTCTAGCTGACCACTTCCCAACCTATTTGCTAGGCTTCACCTGTACTAAGCGGGATTACTGCTTGTGCATCAAATTTAAAAATTCAAGGTATTCCAGATGAGTCCACCATACCTACCTATATGCAGTATTACCCTGCCGTCCTAACTAAATTTGCATGTGCCACCTCTAAAAACTTCAAACAAATACCCTTTTTATGTTCCTCGATCGTTCATGGAACGATAGGAAGTGGTCGGTATCTTCCATGCTAAGTGGGTTACTCTCAGCTCGAGTGTTTATTCACTCGCCATCGCACGAGAAAAGGGCGGTAATAGGGATTCCCAGTCCCAAATTGCAAAAAGAAAAAGCTTATAAGCAAGCAAACAAAAACTCCCAATGGAGTCCAAACCTTAACTTTTCTGCTTGGGAACCGCCACTAGTGTGTTTAGCATGGAAGATATTGATAACTGATAGTCGTGAAATAAATGAGAAGGGTGCATTTCTCAAAATATCATTTACCTCTGTTTTAAAAACTTGAGCTCTGGCACCTCTGCAAATCATTGCTTCCCTCTGTGAAGGGACTATCTATTTACTTTTGTGTTGAATCATCACCTTCTCTAATAAGCGCCAGATCTGAGAGCACTGTTGTCATGCATATGCATTGAGTGTAGTGAATGTTGGGTGTCATCATGACTGGATCTTTTGTACCATGAATTATAGTGTTTAGTCGCTGCTCGGACTTTGGAGGTGCTCTGCATTTATGTTTCTTGGTCTCGGAAAGGGCTAGCGAGATACCATTATTGTCATATTATATCATGGTTGTTTTGATAACGTGTTGCTATTTGAGATATCTTATTATTGCTTGTTAGCTGATTATGTCATTGATAAGAGCCATTATAATTTTGAAGAGTTATTGTCAACATGGTTGGTCATAATGTTGGCTGAAAACATGGGTGTTGTTTAAGCTTATTTATGCCAACAAGAGTAAAAGAATTCGTAAAAGTTTTTCTTTCTCACTTTCAGTTTATCAACTGAATTGCTTGAGGACAAGCAAAGGTTTAAGCTTGGGGGAGTTGATACGTCTCCAACGTATCTACTTTTCCTAACGCTTTTCCTCTTGTTTTGGACTATAATATGCATGATTCAAATGAAACTAACCCCGGATTGACGCTGTTTTCAGCAGAACTATCATGGTGTTGTTTTTGTGCAGAAATAAAAGTTCTCGGAATGGAACGAAACTTTGCGAGAATTTTTTCTATAATAAAAGAAAAATACCGGAGCCAAGAACCACTGGAGGGGGCACCTGGGTGGGCACAACCCACCAGGGTGCCCCCCCCCCTCCAGGCACGCCCAGGTAGGTTGTCCCCACCTGGTGGCCCCGTAGACGCCAACCCTGGTACTATAAATTCACATTTCCCGATAGAACAATCAGGGAGAAAGAATTATCGCGATCTACGAGACAGAGCAGTCGCCACCTCCTGTTCTTTTCCGGGAGGCCAGATCTGGGGTCCGTTTGGGCCTCCGGAGAGGGGGATCTTCGTCCTTCATCATCACCAACCCTTCTCCATCGCCAATTCCATGATGCTCCCCACCAGGAGTGAGTAATTGCTTCGTAGGCTCGTTGGTCGGTGAGGAGTTAGATGAGATTCATCCTGTAATCTAGTTAGTTTTTGTTAGGGCCGATCCCCAGTATCCACTATGTTCTGAAATTGATGTTGCTATGACTTTGCCATGCTTAATGCTTGTCACTTTGGGCCCGGGTGCCATGATTTTAGATCTGAACCGTTTATGATATTATCATTATATTCATGTTTTAGATCTGATCTTGCAAGTTATAGTCACCTACTACGTGTTATGACCCGGCAACCCCGGAGTGACAACAACCGGAACCACTCCCGGTGATGACCGTAGTTTGAGGAGTTTATGTATTCACCGTGTGTTAATGCTTTGTTTCGGTTCTCTGTTAAAAGGAGGCCTTAATATCACTTAGTTTCCAATATGGACCCCGCTGCCACGGGAGGGTAGGACAAAAGATGTCATGCAAGTTCTTTACATAAGCACGTATGACTATTTACAGAATACATGCCTATATTATATTTATGAACTGGAGCTAGTGTCGTCTCGCCTTAGGTTATGACTGTCACATGATGAATATCATCCAACAAATTACCGATCCAATGCCTACGAATTTATCCTATATTGTTCTTTCTAAGTTACTACTGCTATCGTTACTGCTGCACTTCTTGCAAAACTATTGTTATCACTGTTACCATTACTGTTGCTGCTACCACTACTATCAAAACTATCATATTACTGTGCTACTGATCACTTTGTTGCAGATAATTAATCTCCAAGTGTGGTTGAACTGATAAATCAGCTGCTAATACTTACAAATATTCTTTGGCTCCCCTTATGTCGAATCTATAAATTTGGGTTGAATACTCTACCCTCAAAAACTGTTGCGACCCCCTATACTTGTGGGTTATCAGGCCTCATCACCATCGTTGGCGACTACAAGAAGTCTCCGCAGTGCGCCCACGCCGGCTCCAAGCTGGCCGACTCACTGGTCATAGCCGAGGAGCGACGCAAGTTCAATCGGATGATGGCACTGGCCGACGAGCAGCCGACTGTGCTAACCCCAGTCTGGGAATCGGCGGGTGAGGCCTCCTTCTAGCCGTCCAAGGACACCAAGAAGGTCCTGCTCAACCCGGCCGACCCAAGCTGCAGCAAGTACGTTGTTGTGGGCACTCACCTCAGCAACAAATAGGAAGGTGAGCTCGTCGACTTCCTCCGTGAGAGTCGGGATATCTTTGCATGGTCCCCCAAGGGCATGCCAGGTGTTCCAAGGAAGTACACAGAGCACAAACTCCACGTCCGCAAAGATGCAAAACCAGTTTGTTAGCCGCTACGCCGCTTTTCTGAGGAGAAGCAGAGAAATTTGGCGAGGAAATCGCCCGGCTTCTCGAAGTCGGCTTCATCATGGAGGTGTTCCACCCGGAGTGACTGGCCAACCCGGTCCTCGTCCTGACGAACAACAACACTTAGCGCATGTGTATCGACTACGCCAGCCTGAACAAGGATTGCCCCAAGGATCCTTTCGCCCTTCTGCGGATCGATCAGGTGATCAACTCCACGGCCGGCTGCGACCTTCTTCCTTCCTAGACGCTTACTCCAGCTACCACCAGATCAAGCTGGACCCGGCCGACGCCCTGAAGACGTCCTTCATCACGCTCATTGGGGCGTATTGCTACATCGCCATGTCATTCTGCTTGAAGAATGTTGGTGCCACCTTCCAGTGTTGCATGCAGAAGTGTTTGCTGCTGCAACTCGGCCGCAACGTCCACCTCTACATCGACGACATCATGGTGAAGACCAAGCAGCACTTCATGCTTAGATTAAGCTCAACCCGAAGAAGTGCGTGTTCGGCGTGCCGTCCAGACAGCTACTCGGCTTCCTCGTCTCGGAGCGTGGCATTGAGGCAAACCCGAAGAAGATCAAGGCCATCGAGCGCATGCCCAAGCTGGCTCAGTTGCGCGATGTCCAGAAATTCACTGGCTACTTGGCCTCTCTCAGCCGGTTTCTTAGTCGGCTGGGCGAGAGGGCCTTGCCCCTGTACTAGCTGATTAAGAAGGCGTTGTCGTTCGAGTGGAACGACCAGGCGGACGAGGCTTTCCGCAACCTCAAGCGCATGCTCTCCACCGCACCCGTCCTAGCCGTGTCGGCCGATCAAGAACCGCTCATGCTCTACATCGCCACCACCTCGCGGGTAGTCAGCATGGTATTGGTGGTCGAGCGTCTAGAAGAAGGCAAGATCCAGCCGGTTCAGCGTCCGGTGTACTACCTGAGTGAAATGCTCTCTGCCTCCAAGCAGAACTACCCCCATTACCAAAAGATGTGCCATAGCGTGTGCCTAATCGCCAAGAAATTGAAGCAGTACTTTCAGGCCCACGTCGTCACCGTGGTTAGCATGGCCCTAATAGGAGAAATCATGGGTTGTCGGGATGCCTCCGGTTGGGTCACCAAATGGGCCATCGAGCTGGCAGGCCACAACATCCTCTATGAGCCCTGCATGACCATCAAGTCCCAGACGTTGGCCGACTTCCTTGTTGACTCAACGGAGACCCAGTATCTGCCTCCTCCACCCAACTCGACGCACTGGCGCATGCACTTCGACGGCTCCAAGATGCGACGAGGCCTAGGGGCCGGCATCATGCTATACTCCCGCAAGGGCGACCGGCTCCAGTATGCGCTACAGATCCACTTCGCCGCCTCCAACAACGTTGCCGACTAAGAAGCTCTCATGCACGGCCTCCGGCTTGACAAAGACTCGGCATCCAACGCATCCTCTACTACGGTGACTCAGACTTGGTTTGCAGCAATCCTCGGGCGAATGGGATGCACGGGATCCCAACATGGCCAGCTACCGCTTCCTCGTCCAACAGCTTTCCGGCAGCTTCGACGGCTGCGAGTTCCTCCATATCCCCGCACGGATAATGAAGCGGACGACACTCTAGCCAAGATAGGCTCATCCCATCAAGCCATCCCACCAAGCGTCTCCCTCGAGCACCTGCCCGTCAAGCCATCGCCGAAATCCGAGTCCATCTTCGTCCCAGACGACCCCACGGCGCCCCCACCCAACCCCGAAGATCCCGTCCAGGGCCTGGGGGCCGCCAGCCCGGTCCCGGGGACTGCCAACCTGGCCCCGGGGACTGCTGATTCCGGCGCGAGAACTATTGATCCCGTTCTGGGGGGCTGTCGGCTGCTTTCCAAGCCTGGGGACTATGGGTCCCGCCCCGAGGGCTGCCGGCCCCTGCCCGGTGATTTCCGTCCCCAACCCCGACCAAGTAATTGTCTTCATAGTTACGACGGCCCTATCTTGGGCCCAGTCCATCCTCGCTTTCCTGGAACATGGTGCACACCCCATGGACGAGACCGAGGCCCGGCAAGTGCAACGTCAGGCATCCGCCTACAACATCATCAACCACGAGCTCGTCAAGTGCAGCACGAATGGCGTTTTCCAGAGATGCGTAGGCAAGACAAGGGCGTGGAGATCCTCCTCGACATCCACCAGGGCAAGTGTGGGCGCCATCCTGCCTCCACGTCCCTGGTGGCCAAGACCTTCCGGCATGGCTTCTACTGGCCCACGGCCCTCGAAGACGCCGAGCCGTTGGTCCTCAAGTGCGAGGGTTGACAACGCTTCAGCAAGCGTAGCAATCAGGCGGCTTCTGCCCTACAAACCATCCCGATTGCCTGGCCCTTCGCCATCTGGGGATTGGACATGGTGGGGCCCTTCAAAATCACTCGAGGCAATATGACATAGGTGGGTCGAGGCACGACCGATCAAGAAGCTGGAAGGGCTAATAGTCGTTTGGTTCATCAAGGACATCGCAGTGCGCTACGGTGTCCCGCACAGCAGCATCATAGACAATGGCACCAACATTGCCAAGAGCGCGCTGGCACAATACTGCTCTGTCACAGGCATCCGACTCGACCTGGCCTCCGTCGCTCATCCTCAGTCCAACGGCCAGGTCGGGCGGGCCAATGGCCTAATCCTGGTCAGGATCAAACTGCGGCTCGTCGAACCCTTTGTCCGCTCACCCTGCAGCTGGCTTGACGAGTTGCCTGCTGTCCTCTGGAGTCTCCGAACAATGCTGAACCGGTCGATAGGGTTTACCCCGTTCTTCCTTGTCTACGGAGCCGAAGCAATCATCCCGACTGATATCAAATTTGACTCGCCCCGAGTTGCCATGTACACGGAAGCCAAAGCCAAAGAAGCTCGCAAAGACGGGGTCGTCCTGCTCGAGGAGGCGCGCCTGTTGGCCCTCAGCCGATCGGCCATTTACTAGCAAAGCATGTGACACTACCACAGCAAGAAGATCAAGCCCCTATCCTTCTGCGAAGGGGACCTCGTGCTCTGGCTTGTCCAGCAGCAAGCCGGCCAGCACAAGTTGGCCTCTCCCTAGGAGGGCCCTTTCATCATCAGCAAGGCCTTGTGTGACCGCAATTCATAGTACATTATCGATGCACACAAGTCGAACAAGCACAAGAGAGAGAGACCGCCGGCGAAGAGTCAAGCCAACCATGGAATGCAGAAATCCTCTGTCCATCTTACAGTTAGTCGCATGCATGTATGTATCACTACCTTTTCAGTTAAATGAAAGCAACAGGGCCCCCGAACGACACTTGGGGGCGACCTTTTCCTACCAACTACTGTGTCTCGCACACCCTCGTAATTATTCGTCCCCCACCGCCAGGTTGGTTCATCCAGCTCGGGGGCTAGCCGGCACGGCCGCGCCCGCTGCCTTCCTTAGCTTGTTTCGGTGTGTCTGAGTCGTCAAGGCCCTCCCCTTCGCCCTAAGCCTCAGTCCGGCTTCAGCTGATCGGGCGGCAAGTGCAGGGCCAAACACGTCAACACGCCGGGACCACTAGGTTGGACCAGCCGTATCGGCCAATCTGGCACACTCTCACACTAAAGTGACATATGATCAGCTGTGCGCTCGTCCAGTGGGTGTTTCGCTCGGCTCAATGTTCGAAAAATCTTAAGTACTGCGTGTCCCCTCCCCCAAGGCCGAACCTCTTGTCACAGACCGAAACTAGGCTGTTCGACTAGCAGGGGGAATTCCAAAGAGGGGACAACCAAGAAAAAAGCCCAAGGAAAGAAAGCAGAGGCATAAACATTCAAGAAAATATTTACATTATCAAAGGCCCTTGTCCAGAGTTCATTATATGTCCCTACACCCCCAAGTTGGTGAACTTGTCAAACTAACACAAAGTTCATAAGAAGATAAGAAAGATAGGACAGCTTCAGTCGGCACCCGCGTGAGCTTGCGCGCTCGCTGGCTCGTCCACACCGGCCTCTGGGTTCGTCGAAGCTCTGGTGTCGCCAAACTCGGCCCCGCTGCCCGCATCGGCACCCGTCCCGTCGGAGCTGCCCACCGGGTCATCAAGCGCCATGCCAAAGTCATCGGGCGATAGCGCCAGCCTTCCCTCGTCCGCTCCACCTTGAACTCGTTGTGCGCGGCAAATGAGGCAAGGTAGCTAGCCCGCCCGGCGATCCGGGTCGCCTCCGCCTCCAGCTGGGCCTCGGTATCAGCGCGCTGGGCCGCTAGCTGGTCGAGACTCAAATCTGGGTACCAGGACATGACAAAGCGTAGCGCCAAGTCTGCACCAGCGGGGGCCGCGAAGACTAGCCGGGACAGCCTCCAGCCAGTGCGCCATTCGCGTGATGGTGTCCGGCTCCACAGCACCAAGCCAAAGGGCCGCCACCATGCCCAACCCGGCCATGGACAGCCTCGCCGTCTGCTCATCCATGACCTGCAGGCGGGCTTCGGTGGTGTGCATGATCTCCGAGAAAGACCAGGCGGCGTACGGCTCGATCACGGCGCCCGCATCCTTCTGGGTTGCTTGGTGCACGCGCATGGCCTTGTCCACGGCGTCCTGCATCCCAGGCAAGAACTCCGGCAAATGAAGAAAAGAAGTTGTCAGCCATGAAGAGACTCAGCCGGCTCGCAACCCGGCAGAGCGTGAGTGTTTCCGCCGCTCCCTCCCTTGCTTTTATAAGCCACAGCAAGACATGGGGAAGTCAGATCAATTGCGACCATGATTCCACTTCCCTGCATTGTGCGGGAACGTTTCCCCCATGACATGATTACCTGGAGAAGCGCAAACATCCGCTGCGGCCACATTCAATCCTCGCACATGGGCCGAGGTCGCAGAGTGGCGGGGCCTAGCCCGCTGATATGTCATGTCACGCGCATGTCCTAGCAGGACCTCACCGGACCCTACTCTCCACATGGCGCGGCATCGGGCCACGGGGGGCGCGTCCCTTCCCCTTCAAGACTCGGCGGACGCCTCATTTTCCCGCTCATGTCGGGATGCCGCGACCCAGCTTCTGGAAGCCGGCATCACCGGATTCTGGCAGGCGCAAGCTTCATCAACTCAAGCACCTCCTCAAGGGAGTGAAACTGCGAGGGTCCTCCGGCTCGAAGTCGGCGCGCCTTCATAGCTTTGGGGACTACTGTCGGGGGGATAGCCCCCAGGCAGGCAATGGAGCCCAGAACCCTTTCAAAAGCATCAGGGACGGCATAACCCCTCAATCCGGCTCATCTTGGCTGGCTTCCCAGCGCAACCCGGTCAGGCGCTGCACCCCGGCCAGCCGGCAACCGCATGCCGGCTGGGCCCAAGGAGACAGACTACCATAAGACAAACAAGCACGGTCACTGTACGGCTCCCAACCCGGCCACGGGTCAACGCCCATCCCCTTCGGACGTACGACAAGACAAGACCCCCACGAGGGGAGAGTGTAGCAACAGTGATCTACCCACCCCGTTGAACAGGGCGGGCGTGGCTACAGTACGCCCCCATCCCATTGACTAGGACCGATGGGGACCAGGCATCATGGCACTGTGGCTGAGCCGGCCCAACCACTTCGTGATGTATGCTAAACCGAGGCACAGTGCCATCCGAAGAACCCATCGTACCTTGGTACCCGGGGGCCCCAACATCGACTTCCAGACGCTGACAATCGGGTGGGTAATCTTGTCTCCCGCACTTGCTCGTGCTAACCTCGCCTCTAGAATCCGCCGGTGTCATTGTGTTTGTCCCACTCTTTAGCCATCATATGGCATCTGCCGTGAGAGCACGATGACAGTATTCTTCTACATTCTTACTTATACTTAAACATATGCCCCTCAGTTCAATCCATTGTCATTGTTATTAATAAATTCTTTGAGCAATACTTGCTTTCAGGTCCGGTTGAATTGACGGCTCAACCTCTAAAGCTTAGAAGTATTTGTTTTGGTCCATCATGTTGAATACATATTAGAGTTGTATACTTCTCAACGAAGATTGTTGTGATCTCCTGCACTTGGGGATATGAAAGAGCAAGTTCAATATAAGCACCCAGAGAATTATATGGTCGAAGCTTGCCATCCATCCAGTAATAATGGACATGTGAAAATGTGTTCATGTGAAGGCTTCTGACATTGGAATATGGGGGAGAAAATTGAGTCTTCACAAATTTTTCATGATCAAGATAAGGATTATGACTTGAGAGAGTCATGAATGCCATTATCAAGCTCAAGTGGTATGAGAAATGAAAAGGGTTGCATATGCTAGACTTTCCTAGTTTACTGGTCTGAAGGTGCTTGAAGGGAGACTGTATTATAAGTTTCTAAAGTTTTGATAAGCACATGAAAGAGGGGCTACCAGATGTGTAGTTTAACCACATCATACATGGAGTGCTCAAAGCTTGTAATATTTTGCATCCTCCATGTTTTGTTAATGTTGGTTTGTTCTTTGTGTGAGGGCCTAGATATTATTGTTAGCTTTCAAATGAGTCCTAGATCATTAAGAACATAGTTCGTATGAGAAAGTAGTGACATTTTTTGTGCATGTCTATCTAGAGTGTCTGATGGTATGACATTACAAGTTTGCGGTTGCTTTGTCTCGGGGTATCGAGTGGTCCGGCCTATGGGACCGAACACCCAGATTGTCTGGATTAGTGCAAAAATTCTTGAGCGAGCAGATCTAATGGGCACCTGTTAATAGGGTCTTCTTCTCCAACAACATGATGCAGGCTGCTTTTGAGTTTGATTTTTTTTCCCATTCTTGCGAGCTCTAACCTCCTCCCTCGAAGGCCAACATCTTCCACTAAGTGTACTTTCTATCATTTATATTTGTTGTCACTTATAAAAGGATTGAACGGTACATAGTCAAAAACTACGCATACGGAAATATTATAATTTGCCTCAATACCAAATGTTGCAAAAAAGACAAACCCTATTTGAACTAGTAGAAGTGTAGAATGCCCGTGCGTTGCCACGGACTTTGTCGGATCGTGGGTTTCAAAAAAACCCTTGAGGTTCGAACTCTGGGGCACGCACGAAGATCTCTCCTTCCGCCCTAGCTCGTCTACTCGCCGATCCCTAGGCCTAGCTTGTCAGATCCGAAGGACAAGGGACACAAGGTTTGTACTAGTTCAGGCGACCGTTGTGGTGTAATACCCTAATCCAGTGTGGTGTGGTGGATTGCATGTAGGCTGAGGAAGAACTAGTACATGGATGAACTGCCTCCTGAGGAGAGGGGTTCTTGTGCTCAAGTGAGCTTCTGGTGTGCGGCCTTCTATCCGATCAACTCCAGATGAGATGATCCCCATGGGGGTGGCTAGTCCTATTTATAGTGGCCAAGGTCCTCTTCCCAAATATTGAGTGGGAAGGGATCCCACAATGGCCAAATTTGAAGGGGGCAGCTACTACAAGCTATCTTGACAAAAGGTGGTCTTTGCCTACCAAAGGCTCTGGTGGTGATGCCGTCGTGGGCTCCGCGATGACCTCCGCTCTGCCGTCCTGCTGGTCTTGGTCTTGTTGCACTGATATGGAAACCTTTGCTGACGCCTCGGGACTCTTTGCCTGCACCTGTTTCTTTAGCACCAAAGAGGAAACTGGCACTCTATGCCCGCTGGCCCCGCCTGGCCTTGGTCGTCACTGCTCACGTCACAAGGACCTCGCGAGGTACCCCTTGCCTTGGTATCTCTGATCCTCATGAGTCAGCCTAGTGAGGCCGCCCCAGGGGATGTCTTGCGTCGTCCGCGCGAGTCTCGGCCCCTTGTGAGGGTCTTGAGTGGTTGCTGAAGAGCTGGGTCGTACCAGGCCGCCTGATGAGCCATGCCCTGGGCCGCAGGCAGGCAAGTCTGGGTACCCCCGTTCCCAGAACGCCGACGGGAGCCCCTGGGCCCAAGGTGCACTAGGGCTTCACTTCGCGGTGAAGCCAAGGGTCAAGTGCGGAGCGCCGCGGGACCCAAAACCTTCGGCCTTGACTGACGTGTGGTGATTGACGGGACGTGGATGTCTCCACTTCCCCATGCAGCCTTGGCGACTGCGTGACTTGACAAGTCCCTGCATGCACAAAAGATCATCATTACCTGCGATTATGGAGGCCGGCGGTTGGCCTTCTCCTGGCTATAAATAAGGCGGCAAGCGGGGTCCTCGTCGCCCATCTTCTTCCTTCGTTCCTCTTGCTTCTTCTTCTTCCTTGCCCTTTGCTCGTCCGAGCTGCTCATGGCGCCGATCCGGCGATTTTCTGTCGCTAAGAAGGGAAAGACTCCTCGCGAGGAGCCAGAAGTACTCCCTCCGTAGAAAAGACCATTCCGCCCTTGTGGTGCCGCCGTGAGGCCGGAAGTGACGAGGCCTTGGCACGAGCGGCCTCCCCCTGGCTACCCGCTGCCCATGTACACCAGGACACCAGGCCACGGAGGGGGAGTCGGCGCCCAGCATCGCCCGCTCTATGGCCGCGTCGATCGCGCTGTAGTGGTGCACGCCGCCGTCCTACGAGCACACGCCAGAGGCTCCTCGCGTGAGTTCATGGTATGGGCAGCGATGCCTCCTAGATCCTGGATACGCTTCCCGCCATTCTTCGTCGCGGAGATGCCGCTGAGGGGGGCACTCGGACTATGGCTGCGACACGCCGAGTGCCGGGCCCCGGCGACGAGAGCTGAGGTAGAGGTCGTCTCCCCGCTCAAGCTCTTCATGACCCGCGGATGGGGCGAGGTCGCCCAAGTCTGCGACATGGAAGGCGCCCTCGTCATCCACTTCGAGTACGACGGCGCCTCCATGATGTGCTTCAAGGCGTTCGACAAGGAGGGATGCCGCCTGGAGTGCTTCCCTGGAGGGGGCCATCGGGACGACGCTGCGGATGGCGCCACGCCAGCCATTGATCCTGCCACTAGCTCGTCTAGCAGCAGCGATGGCCTCCAGAGATCTAGCAACTCTCCTGAGTCCGACGAGTCTCGGGAGACGAGCGATGACAGCTAAGCGCCCCCGAGCTCGCGGCGCACCCGAAATGCGTTGGGCTCGCGAGCACGTCGCCGGTGGTGATCTGCTCAAGGTCGGAGGTGGGCCACCGTGGCTCACTATTGATGATGGCATCGACGATGGCGACCATAGTTAGGATCCGCTGGGGGGTCCTTTTGTGACGTTCCCTATGAGAATTCGAAGCCAAACCCACGGGGGTATGTAAAGAACTTGTAATGCTTTTTCCTCTATCTTGTTATCCCTGCTAGAACACCCTACTCGCGAGCCTCGTTCCAGCAACATCGCCCCCTTTTTTACCCTTTCGGTTGCACATGGCTCTACGCCGGCAGGCCCCAGTCCCAAGGCAAGCTGGAGCCATCACTGGTATGCTAGGTCACGATGTCGTGGTCAAGGCCAGGAGGTGAGCGGCCCGAGGTCCGATAAGAGCTCCTGAGGTGCGATGCTCAAGAGGTCCCCCTTGGCGTGCAAGCGGCTTCCGGAGGTTAAAACGCGAGGCGGCGTTGCCGACGCGTGACTGCCGAATCCTGTTTTGCGAGTGAGGATGGGGCACCAAAGAGTTAATGACTTATCTTCATAAACATAATGTGATTCTCCGAGCGGTGCGCTTGGTTTGTTTCCGATGTCGCAAGGCTGAGATTTCACCATTTCCTCCCCGCTGGCCTTAGAGTTCTGCGTTGGTAGGGCCCGGCCCCGCACGTACCTCAGCTGCCGCTGGCTTGACCGGAAACCAGGACAAGACCAGTGAGTGAAGGGCTACGGGACCAGTTAGGCCCTTGGCTTGCGATGCCCAAGGGTCCCCCTTGACATACGAACGGCCTTCGGGAACGGAATGCTGGACTCAGGCCTTGACGTTCTGCGTCAGCAGGGCCCCGCCCCGCACGTACCTTAGCTACCGCTGGCTTGACCGGAAACCAGGACAAGACCAAGGAGTGAGGGGCTATGGGACCAGTTAGGCCCTTGGGTCACGATGCCCAAGGGTCCCCCTTGACGTACGAACTGGCCCGAGCTCTCTGAGCTAGCCTCCCCTTCTCCCATCCTTGCTGATGCTCTGTGTCCTCGGGTCCCGACCTCAAGCGATGCTCAGCTGTCGCTGGTATGCCAGGTCGCGATGCCGTGGTCAAGGCCAAGGGATGAAGGCTGGAGAGTCGGTAAGAACCCCTGAGTTGTGATGCTTAGGGACCGACCTTTAACGCGCAAGTGAATTACGTGAGGAGGGGAGACCGGTGGGATTGCCTGTCGCCGTGCTCCTGAGACTCTGGTGGGTTAGCCTGTAGCGAAACGACTTAGGGCCGCGCCCGCCGCTAGGCTTCCAATAATTCCACAGGAAGAAGAAGGCACCGAGGACCTGGTGAGGTGACGCTTGCGGAGTGGGCCGCGGGTCAGAGCTCGGTCCCTCGGGTTTGTCAGCGTTGCAGGGACGGACCCGAGCACAAGTGTCATGCCAACTTATGCAGCCCCCGTTGTGAGATGAACGGAAGTCCATTAGGTAGCGAAGGAGACCCGAAGGGGTGACGGTCAAATACATGAGTGATTCAAATGCAGCTGACAGAATGGTAACGCTAGCTCAGGTAAAATGCAAGGGAGATACATGCCACAAGGACGAACCTGTGCGGCCTGGGGATGATGCAGCTCGAGGGGCGCCCCCAACAAGGTGAGCTGAGATGCAAAAGGATACACGCCGCAGGGCTAGACCCGTGCGACCTGGGAATGATGCATCCCGTGGGGCGCTCCTAGTTGAACAGAAACCAGAAAATGTCACCTGGCAGAGTTGCTGAAGTAGTGTTGGTGTAGCTGAAGATGCTCGATGCAAATGCTACTCCTCACGCGCCGTGTGGCTGCGGCACCTCGTGAGGCTCTGGGGTCCCCCAGATCTCGCGGAGGGCCGAGTCCAACTCCGCCTGGATCTCCTTATGCCTGCTCACGAGTCGCCAGGACCTCCCGCCTATGGCGCTGGTGCAGGGTCACTTGGTTCGTCAGGCCGAAGGGCATGCGAACGTAGCTGTGAGGGGGACCCTTGCACCGGCTCACCTGGGAAGGCCAGTAGGGCTCCTGAGATGCGGTCCTGTTGAGTGCTGGGAAGTTGACGTAGATGCGCAGCACGTCGCCTGAGCCTGGGCCGACAGCTGCACTTAGAGGCGTCGGGAGGCGCTTGCCCCGCATTGCGCTTGGCATCTATAGGTCTTCGATGGTCTGGCTGATGAACTCCTGAGCGCTTGGTGCCTCACGCCTTCAGGCCTCCGGAGGGAAGTGTGCGGTGAAGCACTCCTCCACATGGTGCCCGAGCGCCTCCCTCGTGATATTGGCTAAGTCACATGCCCTCCAGAGGAGAGCTCATGAGCCTAGCCTAAGGGGGGCATCGGGCGTGCTTTCCTATGCGAGGGAGGGAGATGGCCCCTCCCTAGGTGTAGGTCCCGAGGGGCTGCCGCCAGGTGTTGCATCCCCATGAGGCTCCAGGGCGAGTAGCTGATTCTTCTTCTTCTTGGGGACGACCTCAGGCGGGTAGACGATGGTGTCATTGTCTAGATCCTCGACTGCTGCCGCCTGGTAGGCGCGCTCGAGTGAGCACACTGCATCCTTCTCCTCACAGGCGATGGTGATGACGCCGCCGCTTCCCGACATCTTGAGGATGTTGTAACCATGGTGAGTCACCGCCATGAACTTGGCCAGGGCTGGGTACCCGAGGATAGCGTTGTAAGGGAGATGGATGTGGGCGACATCGATGTCGATGAGCTCGGTGTGGTAGTTGTCGCGCTTGCCAAAGGTGACAGGCAGGCGGACCTGCCCTACGGTGGTGGTGGTGGAGCCGTCAGTCACTCCGGAGAAGGGCTTGGTAGGCAGCAACTGATTGTAGGGTACTTGGAGGCTGTCGAATATCTCAATGGACAGGACATTGAGCCCTGCGCCACCATCAATGAGGGTCTTGGTAACTTGGACGTTGCTGATGACGGCGAACAAAGCATTGGGAGGGCACCGGCCATAGCCGCGCACTTGAGCTGGTCAGCTGAATTGAAGGTGATGTGGCACCTAGACCACCTGAGTGGGCGAGTAGCCTCGAGCTTGGGGAGAGCCGCATTTACTTCCTGGGCGAATTGCTTGAAGAGGCGCTGAGAAGCTGGGGCTTGTGCTCTGCCCAAGATGCAGGCGATGGCACGTGGCTCCTGGAAGCCCCCAGCCCCCTCGTCCTGGTCGTCGTTTGTCCTTGGCGGTGGTAGAGGTGGAAGGCCGGCCTTGCCATGAGGACGGTCCTCGCAAGGCTGGTCCCTCCAGGCGTCCTCATGGGGCTAACCGCGCCAACGGTCCTCCCGAGGTTGATCACGCCACTCCTGGCGGGGGCCGCGGTCGTCTCGGCGTCCCCTGGTCCGGCTTCCCCCATGATCGTAGCCTCGGTTGCTGTGTTCGGGGTGTTAGATGACGCGTCCTTCGCGGAGAGACCTAAGCTCTTGACAGTCGTGGGTGTTGTGGTTGTGCACGTTGTGGAAGGCACAAAATGCCCAGCCATTCTTGGATGATTCTGGGCAGCCGCGGCCGTGCTTCATCTCCGGTTCAGCCGCGAGCACTGCCGCTCCCTTGCGCTTTACATCCTTGCTCTTGGCCTTCTTGTCTTTGGGTTCAGCAACGGGGAGCTCGACGAGGGAGAGGCGCCCCTCCTCAGCTCTGGCACACTTGGTCGCAAGGTTGAACAGCTCCAGGGATGTACACAGATCTTCGTGGATGGCGAGTTCCTCCTTCATCTTGATGTCATAGACACCATCTGAGAACGGCGAAATGATGGCCTCGTCCGTGACCTTGGGGATCTTGACGCGGACACTGTTGAAGCGTTGGATAAACTTCTGTAGGGTTTCTCCTGGTTGTTGCTTGATACGCCGCAGGTCACCCATGGTCAGGGGGCAGTCTCGAGTGCCCTGGAAGTTAGCAACGAACCGCTCGCGCATCTCGCTCCAGGTGGAAATCGATCCCATGGGTAGTTTCAGGAGCAACGAGCGCGCGCCATCTTTGACGGTCATGGGGAACCAGTTCGCCATGATCTTCTCGTTGCCGTCGGATGCTTCAATGCTCAGCTCGTAGAGCTGTAGGAACTCCGCAGGGTTGGGGGTGCCGTCGTAGCGTGGAGGCAGGTCGGGCTTGAACTTCCCAGGCCAGTTGACGTTGCGCAGCTCGGGGGCGAGGGCCTTGCATCCTGCTGTCGACACTGGAGCTTGTTAGAGAGGTGGAGCTTGATCTTGGTCCTCGTGCACTGCCATGGCGGGGGGCGCGCGGTCTCGACGTGGTGGTGGAAGGAGAGTTGGCGCTCCCCCAAGGGGCCGATGGATCTCTTGACAGCTTCCTTCTTCGTGCACTGGCGCCGCGCGTGGGCGGTCACGCCGCGGGGCCACGTGCCTTCGGTCTTGGACGGCGCCTTGACGCGGAGGTATCAGAGGAGCTTCATGGGCCACGTCATCCGCATGGGGAGGCGGACGAGGCAGGGAGCGGGACGGCGCTGGAGAGCCCCCAGCGGCGCTGACGAGCTCGGCGATGTCGTCGAGCCATTCTTCATAGAAGTCGTCGACGGGGCGGTAGCGTAGGAGCTCGCGTGCCATGAGCAACGCAGCCTGCGTGTCTGCGGGTCCGCGACGAGTATGGGATGACGAAACCGTTGGGGTTAGTGACGGGGTCGCGGTGCATCCATCACGCCACACGGAGGGGTGCAGAGACGAGGCCTGCTGTTCATGCTGCGATGGGCCGATGACGGCGTTGGTGGTAGGTGATGGAGAATGGCGGGGTGGTCTGCCGGCAGGAGCAGTCTGAGCGACACGGGTGGCAAGGGCAGCCCGTCGCCCAGCACGGGCTCTGCAAGCGTCAGCCATGGAACCGATGGGACAACGGAGCGCGGATCGACAGAAGGGAAGTTTCGGCGCACCCCTACCTGGCGTGCCACATGTCGGATCTTGGGTTCCGGCAAAACCCTTGAGGTTCGAACTCTGGGGCGCACATGAAGATCTCTCCTTCCGCCCTTGCTCGTCTACTCGCTGATCCCTAGGCCTAGCTCGTCAGATCTTAAGGACAAGGGACACAAGGTTTATACTGGTTCGGGCCACCGTTGTGGTGTAATACCCAAATCCATTGTAGTGTGGTGGATTGCCTTGTAGGCTGAGGAAGAACTAGTACATGGATGAACAGCCTCCTGAGGAGAGGGGTTCTTGTGCTCGAGTGAACTTGTTGTGGCACCCCGATCCGCATGGAACAGGGGGCCTTCGCACGTCAGCCCAGGAATACATCTGACGCACGACAAGTCCATGATACAGTATTCCAGGTACAATAATATTCATCAAATATCAGGGTATATGATTACATCGTTGATGAATATGATTATCTGGCATAGCCCTAAGGCTATTTACATGGTAGCGGAAGTCTATTGAACTGGTGGCGGAAGTCTTGGTTTGGCGGCATAGCAACTCTGGCTGGGCTCCACAACTCACGGGACTAGCAAGATTACGGCCTAGCGCGACGGAGCAAACGATCCAAACAAGTGTGACTTACAAAACTGGCATGACATGCCAGGTCAGTACATTGAATGTACTTGCAACACAACCAAATACATAGCATCCAAACAGGCAGGAGACGAGGCAAGAACCAAGCACATGCAACAAACTACCTCATATCAAAACATGGCATGCAATTAAGATAAAGGAGACTGAACTATCACATAGCATCATGACATATCCAAATAATTTCAATATGGTGATAGCAGCATAATAAACTATCTTACTCATGGCATAACTTAATGAATAAAACCGAGCATGGCATGGCATCATGAAACTAAGCTAAAAAAATAAACTATTGTTCATACATAAACAAATGCAGACATAACATATTACAAAATCTAGTACTACCATGGCTTCTTAAAAATGCAAACTATAAGTCATGCAAAATAATCAAAGTTGTACACCGATTTCATCGGACTATAATACCAACGGGTTATCTTACCACATAACCGCGACCTTTTCGGTGATTGCAACCACAACCAACACTTGGTCTCCAATATTCACCGAGAACTCGTCTCGTGATTACAACTTAGTCTTGACTTCACACAACTATTTCATTCAAGTTACCATATTATCAAATTTTATTTTATCTGGTTTATCCTCCATTCCGATCGAGACCCAATAGTGTGACCTACTACGAACTGTGTGCTAACGATAGACTTTGTAAACACTCTGCAGAGGTAGCGCACTGTACCCACAACACAGAACCCATGGCCTCGTCATCCCATTCGGGTGGACCAACGGCGTTCCGACGAAAATGAACTACTTTCATGACACTCTCCCGGCCACTCCGACTCTTTCCCTATGGGGATACTCCTGGGTGGCCCTGTGTCTACCAAAGACACACCGACCACCGTCGTGATCAAACTGTCCCAAACGGGGACTCGATACCATAACGAAAACAACTACGGGCACACAAGGATTATGTCCGTCTACCTGATCAGGGTAGAACGTGTCCATAACCTTCTCTCGTTGGAGGCACCGGCGAGAGGCACAACAATAGTTCGTATTAAGGCCTTCCCATAAAGGCAAATGTGGCTGCACTAAAAAGTTCGATTTGGTGGCACTATGAAACGATCCCATCGATGACGGAGGAGTTGGTTATGATTAAATCATTTTTATTAACTCTCCATCATCATGAGCATATTTAACAAGAATGCAACAATGAGCAAGCAACATACAAAAGCATGTACAAAATATCGAACTTCTCAGGCACACAAGTTATAACATAAAGGGTATGACAATACTAAGTACTGGCATATTAATGGTGCATTAAAAGTATCATAGCATTTTATAACGATGGCATAAAAAAAGCAAGTAGAGTAGCAACATGGCAATAATAATAACAACATTCTAACTAGCATGGCAAGGGAATATCATGACATCACAAGCATGCAAGAAAATACATAAAGAAAAGATTGCAGCTGAAAACAATAACCCAACGACTGCAACTACACATGCATAAGGTACAAACAAAGTCAGCGTGCGAGTCCGGAGCTTATGATAAGAGGTTGGCTTTCCTGGGGTCGACAAATACTCCGAAGAAAAGTGCGGAAAGCTTGCGGAAAGAATCGCCGGAAACAGTTCTCTCTCGGAGGGGCCTGTTTATGGCAATGGCAAAATGGTCATTTTCACTTGGTGAAAATATTATGAAAATGACATCAACGGAACGGGCTCAACGAAACGAAGACGTGGGCTTTGGATTCACCTGATTCGGAGCTATGGGTAAAAAGATATGGCCGTTTAACTACCAGGGACCCATCTGCAAAGAAAAATCCTTACAAACTAGCCCCTGACAGAAAAACAAATTGCACCTTTCTCAGAAATACGATTTCTAGAGAGGAAAGCGCATTCTGGCCCGAAGAAGAGGAATAATGCGCTTTCGGAGATTAAAAGCGCGGTATCCAGCAATACGCTTTTGCGTGGGAAAACGACTTCGCGCCTGGGGCGCCGCCACTTATCCGACGTGGCACTGGGCCAGGCCCTTCGGTCGCCGACAGGTGGGGCCGCGTGAGGAGGGGCCCGCCTGGCCGGGCATCTTCAACCTCCCGCTCGGGAGAGAACGAGGCCGAGGGAGGCGTCCGCCCCGACGGCGATCGCCGGTGCGTCCAACCACCTCTCGAGGCGCACGGCCTAACCAAGAGATCAAGGCGGAGAGGCGCATCGGATGAGGGTGGTTGCGGCGGCCGACAAGCACTGTAGAGAAAGCAGCAAGGCCCGCGGCGGAGAAGGGGGTTCGGTCGCCGGCGAGGTGGTGGCTACGATGGAGGAGAGGAGGGGTTGAGGCCAAGGGGAGACTCACTGGACCCTAGGGAGGGCAGTGGTGGAGGTGCAACAGCGAGAGGGTGGCGGTATCGCCGGAATCGAGAAAAGCCCGAGACGGCGGCCATGGTGGCGATGGGGTCAGAGAGAGGATCCGGGGACGAGAGGAGGGGATGGGGAGGCGTTGTGGCTGTGGATGAGCTCGAGGGCTCTACTTATAGGCGCGGGAGAGCTCGGGAAGGAGGGACGAGGTGGCACGCGGCGTGCGACGTGTCATTGTGCCGGTGAGGGCGCAGGCGCGGCCAAGGCTCACGAGGAGGCACGGGAAGGAGACGAGGGGGATCAAGATGATCGCCAGAGGGTCACGGAGACGAGGAAGGCGTGCGGACAAACGGAGGAAGAAGACATTGGGGAGGAAGATGACGATGCATAGGAGCACACTATTCCGGTCGTTGGCACGGCTTGCCGAAGAAGAAAATGAAGGGGGCCAGCGGTCCAGAGGGAAGACGACGTCGAGGGGGAGCTGTAGGACATTAATGGCGAGGTGAGAGACGGTCGGAGCAACGATGCCGACGACAATAGTGGCTAGACCACCGTTTTGGCTGGCTTGCCTCGTGGTCACCACTGGCATGGCACGCTCTGGGATTTTACTGATGTAAATTCATGTCTACCGCGTAGTCCTTCCAGCGTGGAGTGTTACCATGGTAAAGAGAGGGGTAGAGACAAAGTTATCTGAGTAAACCAAGCTCCAGAAGTTTAGTACTGCAAACATTTACCACACTCTAGAGAGTAAACTGAAGGAAATATGCCCTAGAGGCAATAATAAAGTTATTATTTATTTCCTTATATCATGATAAATGTTTATTATTCATGCTAGAATTGTATTAACCGGAAACTTAATACATGTGTGAATACATAGACAAAACAGAGTGTCCCTAGTATGCCTCTACTAGACTAGCTCATTGATCAAAGATAGTTATGTTTCCTAGCCATAGACATGAGTTGTCATTTGATCAACGGGATCACATCATTAGGAGAATGATCTGATGGACAATACCCATCCGTTAGCTTAGCACTATGATCGTTTAAGTTTTACTGCTATTGCTTTCTTCATGACTTATACATGTTCTTATGACTATGAGATTATGCAACTCCCGAATACCGGAGGAACACTTTGTGTGCTACCAAACGTCACAACGTAACTGGGTGATTATAAAGGTACTCTACAGGTGTCTCCGAAGGTACTTGTTGGGTTGGCATATTTCGAGATTAGGATTTGTCACTCCGATTGTCGGAGAGGTATCTCTGGGCCCACTCGGTAAAGCACATCACTATAAGCCTTGCAAGCATTGCAGCTAATGAGTTAGTTGCGGGATGATGTATTACGGAACGAGTAAAGAGACTTGTTGGTAACGAGATTGAACTAGGTATTGAGATACCAACGATCGAATCTCGGGCATGTAACATACCGATGACGAAGGGAACAATGTTTGTTGTTATGCGGTTTGACCGATAAAGATCTTCGTAGAATATGTGGGAGCCAATATGAGCATCCAGGTTCCGCTATTGGTTATTGACCGGAGACGTGTCTCGGTCATGTCTACATAGTTCTCGAACCCGTAGGGTCCGCACGCTTAAGGTTTCGATGATAGTTTTTTTATGAGTTTATGAGTTTTGATGTACCGAAGGAGTTCAGAGTCCCGGATGAGATCGGGGACATGACGAGGAGTCTCAAAATGGTCGAGACGTAAAAATCGATATATTGGACGACTATATTCGGACATCGGAAAGGTTCCGAGTGATTCGGGTATTTTCGGAGTACCGGGGAGTTACGGGAATAGAGGAGAGAGGCCAAAAGGAAGGAGGCGTGCACCCCCCTTCTGGTCCGAATTGGACAAGGGGTGCAGCCCCCTTTTCCTTCTCCCTCTCCCCCTCTTTCCTTCTCTCCTACTCCGGAAAGGAAAGGGGAATCCTACTAGGACTTGGGAGTCCTAGTAGGACTCCCCACACTTGGTGCGCCCCCTCTAGGGCCGGCCTCTCCCTCCCTCCTTTATATACGGGGGCAGGGGGCACCTCTAGACACAACAATTGATCT
>LR738709.1:181840881-181890400 GCA_902687465.1 Secale cereale | reverse complement strand
CCCCCCTCCACCATAGTTCTCCTCGATAAATATTGTAGCGGTGCTTAGGCGAAGCCCTGCGACGGTAGAACATCAAGATCGTCACCACGCCGTCGTGCTGACGGAACTCTCCCTCGACACTCGGCTGGATCGGAGTTCGAGGGACGTCATCGAGCTTAACGTGTGCTAGAACTCGGAGGTGCCGTAGTTTCGGTGCTTGATCGGTCGGGCCGTGAAGACGTACGACTACATCAACCGTGTTGTTCTAACACTTCCGCTTTCGGTCTACGAGGGTACGTAGACTCACTCTCCCCTCTCGTTATTATGCATCTGGTAGATAGATCTTGCGTGATCGTAGGAAAATTTTAAAATACTACGTTCCCCAACAGTGGTATCAGAGCCAGGTTTATGCGTAGATGATATGCACGAGTAGAACACAAGTGAGTTGTGGACGATACTAGTCATACTGCTTACCAGCATGTCATACTTTGATTCGGCGGTATTGTTGGATGAAGCGGCCCGGACCGACATTACGCGTACGCTTACGCGAGACTGGTTCTACCGACGTGCTTCACACACAGGTGGCTGGCTGGTGTCAGTTTCTCCAACTTTAGTTGAATCAAGTGTGGCTACGCCCGGTCGTTGTGAAGGTTAAAACAGCACATACTTGACGAAATATCGTTGTGGTTTTGTATGCGTAGGTAAGAACGGTTCTTGCTAAGCCCGTAGCAGCCGCGTAAAACTTGCAACAACAAAGTAGAGGACGTCTAACTTGTTTTTGCAGGGCATGTTGTGATGTGATATGGTCAAGACATGATGAGTTATACGGTTTTGTATGAAATGATCATGTTTTGCAAAGTTATCGGCAACTGGCAGGAGCCATATGGTTGTCGCTTTATTGTATGAAATGCAATCGCCATGTAATTGCTTTACTTTATCACTAAGCGGTGGCGATAGTCGTAGAAGCAATAGTTGGCGAGACGACAACGATGCTACGATGGAGATCAAGGTGTCGCGCCGGTGACGAAGGTGATCATGACGGTGCTTTGGAGATGGAGATCAAAAGCACAAGATGATGATGACCATATCATGTCACATATTTTGATTGCATGTGATGTTTATCTTATTATGCTTCTTATTTTGCTTAGTTCGACGGTAGCATTATAAGATGATCCCTTACTAAATTTCAAGGTATAATTGTTCTCCCTGAGTATGCACCGTTGTGAAAGTTCGTCGTGCCGAGACACCACGTGATGATCGGGTGTGATAAGCTCTACGTTCAAATACAACGGGTGTAAGCCAGTTTTGCACACGCAGAATACTCGGGTTAAACTTGACGAGCCTAGCATATGCAGATATGGCCTCGGAACACTGGAGACCGAAAGGTCGAGCGTGAATCATATAGTAGATATGATCAACATAAGATGTTCACCATTGAAACTACTCCATCTCACGTGATGATCGGACATGGTTTAGCTGATTTGGATCACGTGATCATTTAGATGACTAGAGGGATGTCTATCTAAGTGGGAGTTCTTAAGTAATATGATTAAATTGAACTTTAATTTATCATGAACTTAGTCCTCGTAGTATTAGCATATCTATGTTGTAGATCAATAGCTCGCGATGTTGCTCCCTGTTTATTTTTTATATGTTCCTAGAGAAAACTAAGTTGAAAGATGTTACTAGCAATGATGCGGAATTGTTCCGTGATCTGAGGATTATCCTCATTGCTGCACAGAGAATTATGTCCTTGATGCACCGCTAGGTGACATACCTATTGCAGGAGAAGATGTAGACGTTATGAACGTTTTGACAAAAGCTCGGTATGATGACTACTTGATAGTTTAAGTGCACCATGCTTTATGGCTTAGAACCGAGACTTCAAAAACGTTTTGAACGCCATGGAGCATATAAGATGTTCCAAGAGTTTTAGTATTTCATACTCATGCCCGTGTCGAGAGGTATAAGACTTCTGACAGTACTTTGCCTACAAGATGGAGGAGAATAGCTCAACCAGTGAGCATGTGCTCAGATTGTCTGGGTACTACAATTACTTGAATCAAGTGGGAGTTAATCTTCCAGATAAGATAGTAATTGACAAAGTTTTCTAGTCACTATCACCAAGTTAGTAGAACTTCGTGATGAACTATAATATGCAAGGGATGGCGAAAGGAATTCCCGAGCTCTTCGCAATGCTGAAGTCGGCGAAGGTAGAAATCATGAAAAAGCATCAAGTGTTGATGGTTAACAAGACCACTTGTTTCAAGTAAAGGGCAAAGGGATAGAAGGGGAACTTCAAGAAGAATGACAAGCAAGTTGTCACTCCCGTGAAGAAACCCAAAGCTAAAACTCAAGCCTGAAACTAAGTGCTTCTACTGCAAAGGAAATGGTCACTGGAAGTGGAACTGCCCTAGATACTTGGCGGATATGAAGGATGGCAAAGTGAACAAAGGTATATTTTGATATACAGATTATTGATGTGTACTTTACTAGTGTTCATAGCAACCCTTGGGTATTTGATACCGGTTCAGTTGCTAAAATTAGTAACTCGAAACGAGAATTGCAGAATGAACAGAGACTAGTTAAAGGTGAAGTGGCGATGTGTGTTGGAAGTGGTTCCAAGATTGATATGATCATCATCGCACACTCCCTATACTTTCGGGATTAGTGTAAAACCTAAATAAATGTTATTTGGCATTTGCGTTGAGCATGAATATGATTTGATCATATTTGTTGCAATACGGTTATTCATTTAAAGTCATAGAATAAGTGTTATTCTGTTTACATGAATAAAACCTTCGATGGTCATACACCCAATGAAAATAGTTTGTTGGATCTCGATCGTGGTGATACACATATTCATAATATTGAAGCCAAAAGATGCAAGGTTAATAATGATAGTGCAACTTATTTGTGGCACTGCCGTTTAGGTCATAATGGTGGTAAGCGCATGAAGAAACCCCATAGTGATGGACTTTTGGAATCACTTGATTATGAATCACTTGGTGCTTGCGAACCATGCCTCATGGGCAAGATGACTAAAACTCCGTTCTCCGGAACAATGGAGCGAGCAACAGATTTGTTGGAGATCATACATACAGATGTATGTGGACCAATGAGTGTTGAAGCTCGCGGCGGGTATCATTATTTTCTGACCTTCACTGATGATTTGAGCAGATATGGGTATATCTACTTAATGAAGCACAAGTCTAAAACATTTGAAAAGTTCAAAGAATTTCAGAGTGAAGTGGAGAATCATCGTAACAAGAAAATAAGAGTTTCTACGATATGATCGTAGAGGTAAAATATTTGAGTTAGCGAGTTTGGCCTTCAGTAAAAACAATGTAAAATAGTTTCACTACTCACGCCACCTGGAACACCATAGTGTAATGGTGTGTCCGAACGTCATAACCGTACTTTATTAGATATGGTGCGATCGATGATGTCTCTTACCGATCTACCACTATCGCTTTTGGGGTTATGCATTAGAGACAGATACATTCACGTTAAATAGGGCACCATCTAAATCCGTGGAGATGACACCGTATGAACTGTGGTTTGAAGAGAAACCTAAGCTGTCATTTCTTTAAGGTTGGGACTGCGATGCTTATGTGAAAAAGTTTCAACATGATAAGCTCGAACCCAAATCGGAGAAGTAAATCTTCATAGGATACCCAAAAGAAACTGTTGGGTACACCTTCTATCATAGATCCGAAGGCAAGGTCTTTGTTGCTAAGAGTGGATCCTTTCTAGAGAAGGAGTTTCTCTCGAAAAAAGTGAGTGGGAGGAAAGAGGAACTTGATGAGGTAATTGTACCTTCTCCCGAATTGGATAGTAGTACATCACAGAAACTGGTTCCAGTGATTCCTACACCAATTAGTGAGGAAGCAAATGATGATGATCATGAAAATTCAGATCAAGTTACTGCTGAACTTCGTAGATCAACCAGAGTACGTTCCGCACCAGAGTGGTACGGCAACTCGGTTCTGGAAGTCATGTTACTGGACCATGATGAACCTACGAACTATGAGGAAGCGATGATGAGCCCAGATTCCGCAAAATGGCTTGAGACCATGAAATCTGAGATGGGATCCATGTATGAGAACAAAGTGTGGACTTTGGTTGACTTGCCCGATGGTCGTCAAGCCATCAAAAATAAATGGATCTTCAAGAGGAAGACTGACACTGACAGTAATGTTACTGTTTACAAAGCTCGACTTGTTGCGAAAGTTTTTCAACAAGTTCAAGGAGTTGACTACGATGAGACTTTCTCACCCGTAGCGATGCTTAAGTCTGTCCGAATCATGTTAGCAATTGCCGCATTTTATGAAATCTGGCAAATGGATAACAAAACTGCATTCTTTAATGGATTTATTAAAGAAGATTTGTATATGATGCAATCAGAAGGTTTTGTCAATCCTAAAGGTGCTAACAAAATGTGCAAGCTCCAGCGATCCATCTATGATCTGGTGCAAGCATCTCGGAGTTGGAATATACGCTTTGATAAGTTGATCAAAGCATATAGATTTATACAGACTTGCGGTGAAGGCTGTATTTACAAGAAGTGAGTGGGAGCACTACAACCTTTCTGATAAGTATATGTGAATGACATACTGTCGATCAGAAATGATGTAGAATTTTCTGGAAAGCATAAAGGAGTGTTTGAAAGGAGTTTTTCAAAGAAAGACCTTGGTGAAGCTGCTTACATATTGGGCATCAAGATCTATAGAGATAGATCAAGATGCTTGATAAGACTTTCGATGAGTACATACCTTGATATGATTTTGAAGTAGTTCAAAATGGATCAGTCAAAGAAGGAGTTCTTACCTGACTTGTAAGGTGTGAAGTTGAGTAAGACTCAAAGCCAGACCACGGCAGAAAAATATAGAGAGAATGAAAGTCATTCCCTATGCCTCAGCCATAGGTTCTATAAAGTATGCCATGATGTGTACCAAACATGTTGTGTACCTTGCCATGAGTTTGTCAAGACGGTACAATAGTGATCCAGGAGTAGATCACTGTACAGCGGTCAAAATTATCCTTAGTAACTGGATGACTAAGGAAATGTTTCTCGATTATGGAGGTGATAAATAGTTCGTCGTAAAGGGTTACGCCGATGCAAGCTTTGACACTAAATCCAGCTGACTCTAAGTATCAATCTGGATGCGTATTGAAAGTGGGAGCAATTAGCTAGAGTAGCTCCATGCAGAGCATTGTAGACACATAGACATTTGCGAAATACATACGGATCTGAATGTGACAGACCCGTTAACTAAACTTCTCTCACGAAGCAAAACATGATCACACCTTAGTACTCTTTGGGTGTTAATCACATATCGATGTGAACTAGATTATTGACTCTAGTAAACCCTTTGGGTGTTAATCACATGACGATGTGAACTATCGGTGTTAAATCACATGGCGATGTGAACTAGATTATTGACTCTAGTGCAAGTGGGAGACTGAAGGAAATATGCCCTAGAGGCAATAATAAAGTTATTATTTATTTCCTTATATCATGATAAATGTTTATTATTCATGCTAGAATTGTATTAACCGGAAACTTAATACATGTGTGAATACATAGACAAAACAGAGTGTCCCTAGTATGCCTCTACTAGACTAGCTCATTGATCAAAGATAGTTATGTTTCCTAGCCATAGACATGAGTTGTCATTTGATCAACGGGATCACATCATTAGGAGAATGATCTGATGGACAAGACCCATCCGTTAGCTTAGCACTATGATCGTTTAAGTTTTACTGCTATTGCTTTCCTCATGACTTATACATGTTCCTATGACTATGAGATTATGCAACTCCCGAATACCGGAGGAACACTTTGTGTGCTACCAAACGTCACAACGTAACTGGGTGATTATAAAGGTACTCTACAGGTGTCTCCGAAGGTACTTGTTGGGTTGGCATATTTCGAGATTAGGATTTGTCACTCCGATTGTCGGAGAGGTATCTCTGGGCCCACTCGGTAAAGCACATCACTATAAGCCTTGCAAGCATTGCAGCTAATGAGTTAGTTGCGGGATGATGTATTACGGAACGAGTAAAGAGACTTGTTGGTAACGAGATTGAACTAGGTATTGAGATACCGACGATCGAATCTCGGGCATGTAACATACCGATGACGAAGGGAACAATGTATGTTGTTATGCGGTTTGACCGATAAAGATCTTCGTAGAATATGTGGGAGCCAATATGAGCATCCAGGTTCCGCTATTGGTTATTGACCGGAGACGTGTCTCGGTCATGTCTACATAGTTCTCGAACCCGTAGGGTCCGTACGCTTAAGGTTTCGATGATAGTTTTATTATGAGTTTATGAGTTTTGATGTACCGAAGGAGTTCGGAGTCCCGGATGAGATCGGGGACATGACGAGGAGTCTCAAAATGGTCGAGACGTAAAAATCGATATATTGGACGACTATATTCGGACATCGGAAAGGTTCCGAGTGATTCGGGTATTTTCGGAGTACCGGGGAGTTACGGGAATAGAGGAGAGAGGCCAAAAGGAAGGAGGCGTGCACCCCCTTCTGGTCCGAATTGGACAAGGGGTGCAGCCACCTTTTCCTTCTCCCTCTCCCCCTCTTTCCTTCTCTCCTACTCCGGAAAGGAAAGGGGAATCCTACTAGGACTTGGGAGTCCTAGTAGGACTCCCCACACTTGGTGCGCCCCCTCTAGGGCCGGCCTCTCCCTCCCTCCTTTATATACGGGGGTAGGGGGGCACCTCTAGACACAACAATTGATCTCTTGATCTCTTAGTCGTGTGCGGTGCCCCCCCCCCTCCACCATATTTCTCCTCGATAAATATTGTAGCGGTGCTTAGGCGAAGCCCTGCGACGGTAGAACATCAAGATCGTCACCACGCCGTCGTGCTGACGGAACTCTCCCTCGACACTCGGCTGGATCGGAGTTCGAGGGACGTCATCGAGCTGAACGTGTGCTAGAACTCGGAGGTGCCGTAGTTTCGGTGCTTGATCGGTCGGGCCGTGAAGACGTACGGCTACATCAACCGCGTTGTTCTAACGCTTCCGCTTTCGGTCTACGAGGGTACGTAGACTCACTCTCCCCTCTCGTTGCTATGCATCTGGTAGATAGATCTTGCATGATCGTAGGAAAATTTTAAAATACTACGTTCCCCAACATAAACCAGAGAGGGTAAATGGTAAATAGGTTGTCTGGGAGGTTTACGGTAGAAAGGACTATGATCCTGGGAGTTTTGAGGTAATTTGGACAACTATTCAATAGTTGTTGTACAACCACCAAAACTGACCCAGAAACTGAATCATGAACAAGCACTTACTAGGAGTGTTGGATTGGGCTATAACTTGGCAAAGCCTGATGATTTGGACATACCATGATGATGTAAAGAATTCATACCAAATGGACTAACCAAAATGGTACTTCCTTCACAGCTATCATTTCTGTCCCAAAACTTCAGCAAAGTCCTCCAAATCTTGTGGAGATGGATCATATAGATAAGAGAAGGCCTGGAAGAATTATCAGCCATAATGGAGCAAGATAAAATACACTTGCTTCACAAACTGAAAATGTGGACAGAAACAAATAATTGCTCCTGTGCTCACATAGTTCATTGGAATGAACTGAATTTTGGTGGAGGCTAATGATTTGAGATACTTGAGAGTATGGAAAAGTTTCATCCCATTTGGAAACACTATGAAGGTACTTCCTTCACAAACTTGTGTTCTGGTCGGAAACTTTGAAATATTGCACAGGGAGATAGGATGAATGTATTGAGCTCATCTTTGGTATCCATGGGTCATTTACCAATGTTAAACACCCTGCCAAATTGCAGCTCAATTGGACTTAGGAATAAAGCACTTCCTTTGCAAAATTTCAAAGAAGACAGAAACTTGCATTGGATCATGTGCCAATTTTTTAACTGTAGAATCATGAGATGAGGATGGAACTAGTGATTATATAGCAAAGACAAGCTCCACAATTTATGTGGGAATTTTCTATGCTATAAAAATAGTAGTTCCTTTGGAAAATGGCAGAAATGCAATATTGGCATAAAATAGGAAAAGGCAATTTTCCTTATTTAATGTTGGCCAATATACTTGCCAGAGCTTGGTTTAGGCATAAGCATCAACTCCACCAATTCTCATGAATTTATGAGATGGCTAGCTATGCCTTTGGATTTTATTCCTCAGATAGACAATAAAAGGAATAAATCCCAATTAAAAAATATTGCATAGGACTTCACAATATTTTTGCATATCCAAGAATTATGAAGACAAGGTGGTCTCTTGGAAAGGATGGAGTGATCAACAGATCAATGCAAATGATGGCTCCTTTGTAATCACAAAGGCCACCTAGAAATTCCAAAAGCTTGGACTTATGGTTGAGAGAAATTTGAGGTGATGCAAATGAGGTCTTGCCTACTGACACAGGCATGAGCAAGGTTTTGAAAGGTTTAAAGTTGACCAGGATTCTTAGGGTCATCTAGAAATCCTCATGAGAAAATTTGAAAGAGGGTTGCTATGGAGAAATCACAGCACAAAATTGATAACCCAATTTTGAGGCTGTGACAACTCTTCCCTCCTTAAAAAGAATCTCGTCCTCGAGATTTCTAAGGTTACAGCAACCATAAAAGATAGCCATCCCGGGGAAAAACCCCTGGGTTAAATTTAACCCTTTGGCTGGATATAGATGAGTTGGGGTACCGCTAATTGGTACACCCAAAGAGAGTCATGGGAAAAACAGGGTTACCTCCACGCACAGAGGCACTCGAGATCAGACTGACGACAAATGTTGGATGCACCCCAATGAACAGTGGTTTCACCCGCTGATATGTGGGTTCGAGGCCCACTGGCAGCCTCCTTCTTCTACCTCCGGCTGGCTGCTTCATCTTCGTCGCTGCTCCGCGTGCGTCTTAGCGCAGCGCGCATCTAGCTTCTAGGGCGATGAGGACCCTAGTGCCGTAGTGCGCGCCATGCACGGCGACGGTGCAGCGAGCACTCACGTCGCAGGCCAACACCTTGTCAGCACTACTCGCGGATTCGCCTCCTGGACGCCGGTGATCGGGCAACGAGCGATTTCCCTGGACATCGCTCACCGTACACCGGAGTTGGGTTATGAAAACGGCAGCGCAGCTTCTCCTCCAACACACCAAGGCAATGCCGCTCTACTACCTCTTCGGTTTGGACGAGATCGATCCAAGCTCCTTTGGCGAGGCAGTGTTCTTGGTGGCCCTGCGATGGTTCCTGGCTGCTCTGCTGGGCACGTTGATCGGCTCGTCATTCCTCCTGATGATACTCATAAGGAACGAGTGGGCTCGAGGCAATGCGCGGCTCGGGGTGGTGGATCGAGGTGCGGAAGAAGATGGTGTACTGGGTGGTCCTCCGCCACGCTTGGTTCTCCGTCGCTTTGCGCCGGCGGAGTAAGTGCATGCTGCGGTGGAGCAGGGTGGCAACTTGCCTGCATTATGCAATGGCAGATTGCGAGGGTGACGGGGTCCAGATGCTGGTGAGGTGGTTGCTCAAGATGCATACTGGGGTGCGGGAAAAGCTTTCGCGAATGATTCTATGAAAAAGTAGGTGTAGAGGTAGAATCTGAATGGAAAGTCGTACTGCAATCGATGTACTGGTGTGGGAGAAATAAAGTTGGCAGCGTTTCTCCGGAAATGAAATCGGAAACGAGAATTAGAAACGAGAATTTGCTATATGGAAAGGCCTTTGCGAGGCTCTGATTTTGGAGAGCCGGGCACATGAGGTGTGCACCGATAGAGAGAAAATTGGTGACTTTGCATGCCCAAAAGTACTGCCAAAAAGTACCCGTGGGTGAACCAAGTGTGTGTGTGACATGCAGCATAAACCAAACTGGCAAACAGAGGACATGCAAGGAAGAACACACCAGACCAAACCTTCTAAAGTGTTTTAACGCTAGCGGGTATATGTAATCCTGGTACACATATACCTATACTAGCGCGCATTTTATTATTTTAGACGTGGGACGAGTCAATGTTATTTTAGTGTATGTGATCTACTAATTAAAAGCTGGTTAGCAAAATACCGCCAACTCTGTCAAACATTTCTGCTTGACAGAGCGACAAGCAAAAACAAAACAAAACTCAGAAGCACACAGACATACATGTCATACGGATTACACTAGTACAACATCCAACAAAGCACGGACGCGCTACACGCTACACGAGACTATTCTCCCCGAAATACAAAAGGCTATCCTCCTATTGAGAATGAACAGACTGACCGACCTACTTGCAGAAACACCTGACTGCGTGACTAAATTCATGCAGAAGGCTGAGCTTGTCGGGGTTCTCCAGGAGGACGAAGACTGAGCCAATCTCCATGTTCATCGTCTGACAGCACTATGGGTGGGGATTCGGCTACTGCGTGTGTGGCTGACGTTGATCCCAGTAAATGCTGCTGGTGGATCCGGTAAAGAGCTTGGTCGAAGGAGATGGGGGTTGGTCTAGGCCACATCACAGGTCGAGAAGGTAACACTGGTTTGGATGGCATGGGATGAACAACTTGAGATGCGAACCTACGAGCTTCACGATAAGCTTCCTTGACAACTCGTACCGCATCGTTGTCCAGGGTTCTAAACTCGGCAAGAATCTTGGAAATCATCATCCCCTAAGCAGTGATATACTGCATCAGGCGAGCGATTGTGGGATCATCCCCTTGGATAACAGGAGAAGATTGCATTACTGCTTTTTCCATAATAGGGAAAAAGCAGAACTCCCGCTTCTCTGCCACTTGCGGGAACTTGGTTCGGAGATGAAGGATGGCCTCCACAGCATCTCAATGAGAAGAGGTGGAAAGCCAGGGTGGTTGAAAGCAAAGGTGCGGGTGTAAAACTTGGAAGCTTTTAGGGCTCTAGTCATGGCTGGAGTGTTACTAGCTAGGCTTCTCTGTAGAGACATGGCGGACTGAGGAGTGAGTAGTCCGGTGTAACATCCCAAATTTTCAATTTGGAATGTTATACATAGATCATATTGCATTTTCATTGTTTTGCATTTTATTCGTGGCGTTCCTCGAAAATTCTAAGCAACTCAATGACCTACGGAGAGAGTTGGGGATTTTACCGTTTTCGTATTTCAGTTCGCTCGAATACCGGTACGAGGACAGTGTGATTCTAATTATTTTTCTCTCCTAAAAATATTTCTAAAAAAAAATGAGTGGAGATAATATGACTTCTCCAAAATAACAGAAATATTGGAAGAAAAATATTAAAATCACTTTTGGTATTTTTCTGGATTTATTTTCGGATTTATTTGCATAGGAAAAATACGCGTTTTTCAAAATTGCATTTAGGTCCGGGATGTGACGCCCGAAGACCGACGTCCCAGAAGATTCCAGAAGATTCTAGATGTTCCGGGGTCTCCCGTGTGTTTCGTTTGTGCTTGCGTTATTTATTTTTGCATTGCATCATGTCATCATGCCATCATGCCATTAATTTTTGCATCTCAACCTAATAAATTGTGTGGACCTTCGGTCCATTTAAATCGAGGGAAGGTTGCCTTCTCTTTATAACATATAAAAGCCTCTCAATATTATTAGGGAGCTATATTATAAAATATTCCATTGTTTGGGATCACCGTAACACACTTGCAATATTTCCCCATGTCTTTTTCACTTCGAGTTTCTCCTTCAAAAAACCTTCCCTATATTATTTTCTCAATTATCGAGGCTCCTCCAAAAATCTAGACTCCTTTTAAACTCCTTTAAGGCAAGCTAATTAGTTTAGTTTGCTTTTCCCTATTTTTGTTGGAACTATTTCTGTGGGGTTGGTTTTATTCCATAAAGCCTTTCAAAAATGTTCCCTCTTTAATTCCTTGTTCGTGGCCTTTTTCCTTAATATTTTGTCTATCTTTATTTTTTTTCTGCTAAAGAATAAAGAGAGAAGAACCAGCCCAGGCCCAAGCCAACCTCAGCCTCTCTCTCCCTCATCCCTCCCAGGCCGGCCCATTGGCCCATTTGCCCTCTAACCCTAGGCTCCCTTCGCTTCTCCCCTCGCTCTCCCAGAGCCGCCGCCAGACCCCGCATCCTCTCGTTCGCCCGCTCCCGTCGCCCGCTCTTCTCCTTTCCCTCGATCCCCTTGTGTCTCCCTCCTCGACCGAGGCCAACCCTCTCCTTCCTTCGCCCCAGGCCTCTTCCTCGCCTCTAGCGCGCCCGGGCCGGCGCGAGCGAGCCAGAGGGCCAGCCACCCCGACGCGCCCGGCCTCGCCCATCCGCCCCGCCTCGGCCAGGCAGGCCGCGTCCCTAGGAGCCCTCGAGCCCGACGCCCGAGCCCCTTCTCCTCGTCGGCAGCCTCGCCCTGCGCCGCGCAGTCCGGCCTCCCCGTTCCTCTGCAGCGCCCTGCGCGTCCAGACCGGCCAGGCAGCCTCCATCTCTCGCCGCCAGTTTCGAGGGCGCCGTCGCCCTTCTCCAGCGCCAAGGCCGTCCGCCTGCAGCGTGTCACACCCTGATTTTCATACCACTTTGCTTAAGCTAATTTTTATGCTAAAAATGTGGATTTGCAAAAACTTTTGAGTGTTTTTGACTTTGCTTGATTTGACTTTTGTCTGCTGTTTGCTAGTGCTCTAAAAATCAAATAAATCCTCCAACTCTTTTACTTCATCTCCTTGACCCAAAACCTTTTCCCAATGATCATGCCATGTGTATAGACCAGTATAGAATTTTCTTATAAAAATATTTTGGCCAAATGGTATTTTTGAAAATTAGTTTTCCAAAAACCCCTGAATTGAGGTTTGCACTGCTAGTACCTTATTTAGGGTGTGAAAAATCTTTCAAAAAGTATATTTGAATCCTATTAGATATAGGACTCCCAGAAACCACAAAAATATAATTTTAAAGGTTATTTTTATATTTTATTTAAAAGCTTTTTCTTAAGGCCAGAAATGGTCTTTAATAGGGAAAGGTAGTGATCGGGTGCTTACCCCGGGTACCTGAGGTACCGCGGGTCGTGGTTGACACGGAAGTTCCCCGGATCTAGTGGGTAAAGTGTGCAACCTCTGCAGAGTGTAAAACTATTCGAATAGCCATGTCCACGGTCATGGACAGTTGGGTAACCGCTCCTGGGCTACGTCCAATGTTTGCGAAACCTGGTGTGTGTGTGTGAGGAAACAACATGGTTCAGAGATATTGATGATGTGATTGTGAGGAAGTCACAATGAGCTTGTGCATGTGCTGATTACAACTCTTTCTCGATATTGATGTCTGTGACCTCCTGATACTTGTTACAGACACTTGCATGCCCTTGATATATGTTGATCATACTTGCATATGAAAAACTAGCTTTCCGCAAAACTGCCAACCTAGCAGTAGAGCCTTGCATAATTATTCTGTTACCACACTTGGGTTGCTTGCGAGTACATTCAAAGTACTCATTGGCTTGCCACTGGTTATTTTATTGGCCAGGCATGAGAAAACAGGTTATGATGAAGATTTCTCGGTGACGAGCATGCGAGCTAGGACGCTTCCCAGTCAGAATGCCTGTAGGGTTAAGGCAGATGGCATGGGTCCCAGTTGTCTTTGAAGATTTCCGCTGCGATGATATACTCAAGACTTGACCATTATGGTCCTACTTGTGTAACACGGTATGTAAGGATGTAAGACTCTTGTTATTCAGCTTCTGTGTGTTTAGTGAGCATTGATCTCTGGGATCACTGTACACGTGCATTCGGTGATCACGACTTATGAGTCGGGGTCCCCACAGAGCTGGTATCAGAGCCATCCTGACTGTAGGAAGCCTTAGTTAGCATGGTCGTTAGTTAGGGTAAAACTATTTCCAAAACTATTAGTAGATTTCAAAACTATCTATACTTCTCTTCCCTTCTCAGTTTTTCGAAAACTAGGCTATACTTGATCTCTTCCCCTTCAAAACCTTGGTCGCTAGAACCCTTATGCCCCAGACCACCGGATTTTCAGTAATCCTCGTGGAGTGCACCTTGCCAAACACTCACCCACAACTTTTGCACGCAAGATTGGTGACACCACGACAAGATGATACCAACAGAAAATCCATCCTCGATGAGTAAGGACATGAAGACCGAGAAGATGGTGCAACCCTAGCCTACGATGACCATGGCATGAGATGTGCAAAGTCATGATATGCATCGCTAATAGAGTAATCCTGTCACTACCGTTGTTGTATCGACAACCACCGGTGGATGAGAACCTTGCCATTTGGCCCGCCTCCCTATGGTGAGCAGGAAAACGGTTCTCTTCGTCCCCCGCTCTTGGTGTCGATGTTTTCATCAACGAAACCGACATGTTGGACCTCTATTATGCCTTGTTATTGTCATTGCATATGGATTGCCTACCTGGTACCCTCGACGCCCCAGAAGGCACAAGGGATCGTCATGATTAAAGAGACAAGAGAAGACCAAGACGACGCCAGCTACAAGGAGGCACCTTCACCCCATCACCTCATCAGGCGAGAAGATGTTGAAGATTCTTCATGCTCAACCCGGGTCATTCGTCAAGCAACTACAAGGGGCATAGCAACATCCGAGGAAGCTCAGAAGACTGCACGAGGCACAAGTCACGGCACAGAGTCAGAGAACCCCTAGGGTAGGATGAGTCGTGTACCCCCTATGCGCAGTCGAGTCCATATGATGGTTCGAATAGAACCATGATTGTGTGTTGTTTGCTTTTATTCGTTTGTGTTTTGATATAAGTCGCACTTTTGCCCAAGGCAACAAGTGCATGGCTATATCACCTTCCTTGCCTTGTTTCTTTTGTTTCGGCCTTTTTGCACCTGTTTGTTGCACCTGCACTATAGAACCCCCTTTAGGCATTTCCCTCCTCTACGCTGCTTCTTCCCTCTATTCTCTCTCTCCCCAATTGAAGACCCGCAAGACAAGATGCACCAAGGATTCTACCTCGACAGCCAACTGGCACTGAAGACTTCTGCTGCAACCTCCACGATCAATTGCAACCCCGTAGAGTTATGTTTAACCCTCCAGACCAGTAACCCCATTCCTAGACCCTTTGAGACTTCCCGAGACACTCCAGCACGAATCCTTAACCATGTGCCTAACCCATGGTAAAGCGAGAGAACCTGTTAAGCCTTTGTAACCTTGCACAACACTGGGTTCGTAAAGGAGCTAGTGGACACGATGAGTGAGCACATTTTCATCCTGATATAGCACGAGGTCTGACGATGCCATAGATAGACCAGTTCGAGGATATTGGACACATGACTTGGTGGTTTATATCAGTGACTTCGAGGAACTATCTGAGACCTTGATGGATTGTGAGGTTTTCATGTTGGTGGGATCATGACCTTGGGGAAGCATGTAGGAGTGCCCGATGGACATGAGATTTGGATTTATGTAGGTGATTCTGGTTGGTATAATGCTGGATATGTCTGCATGGTTCGGGGTAAGATTGGATTTAGACCTATGATCCTGATTATGATATCATGCTTCTCGGTGGACAATAACCTAGGAGATTGGATTATTTTTCGGAGTTGATTTAGGGATCTATATAATCATGATCTTGGAGTTTACTGACCCGGATGATGAGAATTTGGTGGACATACTATCGTGATGCCTAGTCCTTCCGAGTATTTGGGTATTATAGAGACTTGAGATCTTGTGGAGCACCGTAGACATCGGATTTGTAGGATTGTTGGATTATGTGGTGATTGATGGTAATTACCGGGCTATTGGAGTTGATCTATAGGAAGGAAACAAAATCTTGGAGTGGCATATAACGTGTTTCCTTAGATTAGAGATGCATTATCTTGAGCCTTGCAAGAATAGGTTGAGTGCTTGGATTGTGGAGTTTAAGTTAAGCTCAGCAGCATGTATGATCTACCTTTGGATTTTAGAGGTAGACATACATATGGATTTGGGGATCTTAGACAAGTACAATTTTGTTAGACCGTCTCTTGAGAGTCATGAGGTTATGCATGGCATGAGTGGTGATTGAAGTTGGTCTCTGCAAGAGAAGCTTTTCCGTTCGGAGTACTAGAAAGAGCTATTGGCATCTCAGAAACTGTGCTTAAGGATAAGATGATATAAGTTCACTCACTCACTAGAATCCTTGAAACCCTTAAGCCCCACCGAGCCACAACCTGGTCAGATTCTGACCACGGGCCTTGACTCAGAGTCAGGAAGGCCTCTGCAAATACTCAACCGAGACCACCACCAATACCCCAGCTTACCTTGCGTACCCCTTAGACCTCATGGAGTAAGTGGACAAGTTGGGTAACATCATTATGTGATGGCCTACTTGTCTGCCCGAAGGCAAAGAAGAGACGGACAGCTGGATAGAAGACATTTGAAGACCGCCCTGTCAAGAAGGAAGATCTACACCGACCACTGTCATCAAGAAGAAAACTTCCGCATTGAAGACCGGGCGTATCTGCAAACCAAGATGTATCAAGACTTGAAGGCACGATTCTGGTGGCACGAGATGAAAAGAGAGGTTGCAACCTATGTTGCAAAGTGTGATGTGTGCCAAAGGGTCAAGGCTGAATATCAGCGACCCACCGGATTGCTTCAACCACTCAAGGTTCCTGAGTGGAAGTGGGATAAAGTCGGAATGGACTTCGTCACTGGATTACCAAGGTCGGATGGAGGACATGACTCTATTTGGGTCATAGACGATCATTTGACCAAGGTAGCCCATTTCATTCCTGTCAAGACCACTTATGATGGCAACCGGCTGGCAGCTCTCTACATCGACCGAATCGTAAGTCTTCACGGCATTTCCCAAGGAGACTGTGTCAGATCGAGGAAACCAGTTAACCTCAAGGTTCTGGAAGAAGTTCCGAGAAGCCTTGGGAACCAAGATATCTTTCAGCACGGCTTTCCACCCCCAGACCGGAGGTCAGACAGAACGAGTCAATCAGATTCTCGAAGTCATGACTCCGAGCCTGTGTCTTGGCATATGGAGCCAAGTGGGAGGATTGTCTCCCTTTTTGCCGAGTTCTCCTATAACAACAGTTACCAGTCGAGCCCTCAGATGGCACCATTTGAGGTGTTGTACGGACACAGATGTCGCACACCCCTCAACTGGTCAGAGACTGGGGAAGGGCTAGTCCTTGGACCGGATATTCTCCGCGCAGCGGAAGAGCAAGTCCAACTAGTCAGAGAACGTTTGAAGGCAGCCAAGTCAAGGCAAAAGAGCTATGCTGACACTCACCGTCGGAACATGAGTTTCCATATCGGGGACCACGTGTACCTGCGGGTAACTACTCTGAAGGGAAACAAGCGTTTCCACGTCAAGGGGAAGCTCGCACCAAGGTTCATTGGACCCTTTGAGATCACTGCAAGTCATGTAGTAGACGGCTTCCCAGCTAGATCTACCACCTGAGATACCCTCCGTGCACCAAATCTTCCACGAGCCCCCACTCTGGAAGTACTTCTTACCTCCTAGCTAGCCCAATGCCCGCGAGGACATCGATCACCGAGCCTTTGACAGCTAACCCAACCTAACCTATGCAAGAGACCCCTCAGCAACCTCCATCAAGGAAGGCCTCAAGCAAGAAGCCATACCATCAAGCACTTCAAGATTCCAAGGAGCACCACTCGGAAGCAGAACCAACAAGAAGAAGTGAAGACTACCCCGTATCCAAGACTCCGCCTTTCTTTCCACGCCTAGTCTGGGAATCTCGGGGACGAGATTCTTGTAAGGGGGGTAGGTCTGTCACACCCTGATTTTCATACCACTTTGCTTAAGCTAATTTTCATGTTAAAAATGTGGATTTGCAAAAACTTTTGAGTGTTTTTGACTTTGCTTGATTTGACTTTTGTCTGCTGTTTGCTAGTGCTCTAAAAATCAAATAAATCCTCCAACTCTTTTACTTCATCTCCTTGACCCAAAACCTTTTCCCAATGATCATGCCATGTGTATAGACCAGTATAGAATTTTCTTATAAAAATATTTTGGCCAAATGGTATTTTCTAAAATTAGTTTTCCAAAAACCCCTGAATTGAGGTTTGCACTGCAATTACCTTATTTAGGGTGTGAAAAATCTTTCAAAAAGTATATTTGAATCCTATTAGGTATAGGACTCCCAGAAACCACAAAAATATAATTTTAAAGGTTATTTTTATATTTTATTGAAAAGCTTTTTCTTAAGGCCAGAAATGTTCTTTAATAGGGAAAGGTAGTGATCGGGTGCTTACCTCGGGTACCTGAGGTACCGCCGGTCGTGGTTGACACGGAAGTTCCCCGGATCTAGTGGGTAAAGTGTGCAACCTCTGCAGAGTGTAAAACTATTCGAATAGCCGTGTCCACTGTCATGGACAGTTGGGTAACCGCTCTTGGGCTACATCCAATGTTTGCGAAACCTGGTGTGTGTGTGTGAGGAAATAACATGGTTCACAGATATTGATGATGTGATTGTGAGGAAGTCACAATGAGCTTGTGCATGTGCTGATTACAACTCTTTCTCGATATTGATGTCTGTGACCTCCTGATACTTGTTACAGACACTTCCATGCCCTTGATATATGTTGATCATACTTGCATATGAAAAACTAGCTTTCCGCAAAACTGCCAACCTAGCAGTAGAGCCTTGCATAATTATTCTGTTACCACACTTGGGTTGCTTGCGAGTACATTCAAAGTACTCATTGGCTTGCCACTGGTTATTTTATTGGCCAGGCATGAGAAAACAAGTTATGATGAAGATTTCTCGGTGACGAGCATGCGAGCTAGGACGCTTCCCAGTCAGAATGCCTGTAGGGTTAAGGCAGATGGCATGGGTCCCAGTTGTCTTTGAAGATTTCTGTTGTGATGATATACTCAAGACTTGACCATTATGGTCCTACTTGTGTAACACGGTATGTAAGGATGTAAGACTCTTGTTATTCAGCTTCTGTGTGTTCAGTGAGCATTGATCTTTGGGATCACTGTACACGTGCATTCGGTGATCACGACTTATGAGTCGGGGTCCCCACACAGCACCACCCTCCGTGCCTCGCCAAGCGCCGCGTCCATCCTGCACAGCGCCACCGCGCCCCGATCCAGGCCCCCGAGCTCACCCTCCGTCGCCAAGGCCAGGGCCCCAGTGCCGCTGTGCCCCTCTGCCTCCAGGACAGCACCGGCGCCCCCGCTCTCCGTGGAGCCGAGCTCCGAACCCAGCTGCTGTTGTGCTTCTTCGTCGGCTTCGTGTTTTGTTTTGGTCCAGCAGAGTTTTTGTCAAGTTCATCGCCGTGACAAGTACCTCTACGCAAGAACCGTGTACGACTACAAGGAGAAACGCAAGTTCCACGACGTGACAAGTACCTCGACGCACGGGAACGACTACATCCGATGCGGGTTTCGACAAGTACCACGACCAAGTACCACGACGACCGAACCGCTACGATGGCGAGTACCTCTCCGATGAACGTAAACAACTACATAATGACGACCGAACGGCTACGAGCTCGAGAACGACTACATGAACGAGTACAAGGTGACCCGACCAAGTACCCCTTCGGTTATGTCAAGTTCGACTACGCGACAAGTACCCCTCCGATGCAAGTACAACTACGGACGGGAACAACTACATGATGAATCGCCAAGTACCACTACTTCCACTACCGTCGCAAACGAGAACCCCAAGTACCACGACACCGACCCGAACATCTACGGGAAAACAAGCTCCGTGAACGTCTACCGTCGCCCCGTGTACGACTACTTCCCTCTACGGAACGGCTACTTCCTCTCCGAACGTGAATGCCTTCTTCCTCTACGTCTCGAACCGCCCCGAAACGCACGCTTCAAAGGTATAACGAGACGACCCCGTGGATGACTCGTGGAATGCTTGTTGTGTTGTATGAAATGTCTCCCTTGTGTGCTCCGTGCCCGTTGTGCCGTTTCATCTTTTTTCATGTTCCTCGGTTGCCTCGTCGCCGACTCGTGGGAACCCGGCAACGGGATCACCCCACCTTTCATCTCGTTTGACTCACTCACGCCATCTTTCCTTTTGCACCGGACTCTCAACGAGTTATCGGAACCGATATGTTGCCGTGGCATCATTTTCGGATCGTTGCCGTGGCACCCTTTTCCTTCCACCACGGTGACAAGTGCTTCATATCTTCTTCATGTTAACCTTTTAATAATAATTGCATTAACTTGATCATGGCATCCGCATCATTTTAACAACACTAAAATGTTAAATTGTTGTTTGCTTAAGATCACTAAACATGCTCATGGGGATTTTCCGGATATGTTGTTGTTATTTCCGGCCCCATTTAAATTGCCTAAATTGTGTAGTTTATTTTTATGCTTCACCTCTTGCCATGTTAACAAACATTTAATCTTGTCTTGTAAATAATGAGAGTCAACTAAATAATTAAATGTGGTGTTTCTTCAATATGCAACTCGTTGCATATTGAGCTCCACTTAACTTGTAGTGTTGTTTGTGCACTTTGCCATGCCATGCATATTTAAACCGGACATGCATCTTGCTTGCTTGTGCATCATGCCATGTTTATGCTTGTGTGTTTACCGTGTTGTTTGCTTCTTTCCGGTTGCTTCTCTTGTTAGCTTCGGTTTCGTTCCGGAGTTGTGAGGATTCTCTCGTCTGTGTTGCTCCGTCTTCTTCCTTGGATCTGTTCTTCTCCCTTGTGGAATCCCAGGCAAGATCACCGAACCCGGATACCATTACTATCTTTGCCTATTGCTAGAGTATCGCTCTTTAGTATATTGCCTCGATGCCCATGTTTTCCTGTCAGCCTCCTATTGTAACCATGAACCTGTCTAACCACCCTACCTACGCAAACCGTTGCTTGGCTAAGTACGCTTCGCTCAGCCCTTCTTATAGCATTGCTAGTTGCAGGTGAAGATCGAAGATGCTTGCTTCATGTTGAAGTTTGGTTGGGTTATATCACACTATATAAATGCTTAAATGAAATCATCTATATATTGGCCAGGGTGGAAGGCTAAGCCTTTTGCTTGGTGATTTGTTCCACTCATGCCGTTAGGAACCGTATAAACCGGTGTTATGTTCCTTGATTATGCGTTCCTAACACGGTTGGGGTGTATGGGACCCCCTCGATAAACCGCTAAGTGCTAAGTCTTTTCCAGCAAGTCCCAACATTGGTACTATTTGCCTAATAACTAATAAAACTTGCATGTGGACTAGCTATCCCTTTTATTTTTAATTCAACAACCCCGGGCCAGTGCTCCACATGAGTGTTGGTCCGAAACGGGAATTCTGCGGGGCCACCGCGAGGAAACTCGAGGTTTGGTAAAAACCTGTAGAATCGCCCATCCGGTCATGTCCTGAGACTAGATACGCGCGGCTACTTATCAGGGTGTCGACACGCCGGGAGGATTTGCTGGATTAGCCTTACCTTAGTTCGGTTTAACTTGAGCACGGGATTCCGAGAATACTCGGGTCTTCCCACCTATGGAGTTGCGACTTCGCGGATCGTGGGCTTGTAATGGGTCAAGTTGGAACACCCCTGCAGGGTTTGAACTTTCGAAAACCGTGCCCGCGGTTATGTGGCAGATGGGAGATTGTTAATATCTGGTTGTAGAAAACTTGACACAATGTTCCAATACACTACCAGCGTGTGTACCGTGACTGTCAATTTCCGAATAGGGATTCGGGAGTTGAACACGGTGGGGTTATGTTTGACTGGCTTTAGCTAGGATCACTTCGTGATCATCTCTCGACCGATGCGCCTTCTCTTCTCGCTCTCTTTTACGTAAGCTAGTGCTAGTTGCTGCTGCAGACTCTTGTTGTTCCTTCACCTCTCGTTCTTTCTTCAGCCTTGTCCTCACCCAAGGCTTAAATAGTCATGTTACCCGGGAACGGGATTGCTGAGTCCTCTGTGGCTCACAGTTACTTCACCACACCAGATGCAGGTTCAGCCGAGTTCGATGCAGGAGCTGGTTCAAGTTCTTCACCAGGAGCTCGATGAAGAGTTTGGCCGTATGCTTGTTACGTTTTGACGATCAGTAGTGTTTTCTACTAGGATTCGATCCTGACCTGTGGCTTTATGTTGTTTTGGTATCTTTCTTTTGGATCTTCACCCGTAGTCGGGTTGTGATGTTTTGAATGATGTTTTGCTTATGTAATGTATTGTGTGAAGTGGTGAGTGTAAGCCAACTATCTCCTTTTGCAATTTAATCCCTCTTTTACATGAGTTGTGCAAAGATACCAAACTTGAGATCATTCTAGGATGGACTTATGCCTTTAAGTCGTGCATCGACACGTAGGAGGTATAGTTCCATCCTGGGCATTACAAGTTGGTATTCAGAGCCTTCTCCGACCTAGAAGCCCCCACTGATTGATCGAATCGTTGACGGTTGAGTCTAGGCACACACTTGAAAATGTTTTGAGTCCTATATATATATCGGAGAGTAGGATTTCTTTTGCTCCTCATCTCTTTTCACTCTTGTGAGGACTCCTGACGATTACTCTTATCTCTTCTACTCTCAAAAATTGCACCAAATTTTTTTTAGGTTCTCGCGAGTATTGTTTGGATTGTTTCGATGTCTTTGTGATGAGAACATTGTTCTCGATGCCTCCTGTCATTAGGGGTTCTGGCAGTGTCCCGGGGAGTTGAGCTCCGAGGTGTTGTCGTCACAAATCCATCGCGGCAGTACTAGAATACTTAAGACGGCCGACATCAAAAACTCTCCTATGCGGTTAGTGGCAAGATAACCCCGACATCACCCAGTACTTGGGAGGTAGTTCGAGAGTATTGCCATAGCTTGTATAGTGGATGCTTTTCGAAGGTCTGAGGTAAACAGTTTCCGAGAAAGACTGGTTATGTGTTGAAGGATGGATACACCTGGATGTAGGTTTAGAGTTGACTGCGCGGTGCTTCCCGTGTATCCCCAACACCTGATTGCATAACTGGAAACTTTCGGAAATTAATAGGTGGGTTCATCTAGTAGTTCTAGGCATTCTTCCAACGGATGCACGATATGAAGTTCGGGGTTCTACATTGAGTGAAGTGGTTTTATGGACTTGTTCTGATCGGGAGTTGCATCTTAAAGGGTCCTTGGCTATGCTGATCCGGGGATTGCAAAACCCTTTTGTAACACGTTCCATGAGCTTTCAGCACGAATATGTCGGACGAAGCTTCTATCTTGTATTTGTTCTATCTGATCCTTGTTCCTTTTTTATTTACCTTTTGTTCTCCAAGTGGCTTCTCGACAAGTTGATGTACCTGCGGAATTCATTCGTTCAATTCTTTGATCGGATGATATTGTGAAGATGATGCTGCGAAATATCTATCCTTTGTTTTGTTTTGATTCTGGTATTCGAGTTGCTTCAATGTCAAATGTTGATTCCATACCTTTCTTAATCGGTATTCTCATATTTCTATGGGAGTGCTAATTCTTCTTGATCATCAAGATCTTCATGTTAAATTCTTTTCAACCGGTGTCCATTTTGTTCGTCTCAAGTTGTCTTTGTTTTCCCCACCCTCCCACCCTTTTTCTTATGGAGCCATAATTGTTAATGAAGTATCCATTTTATTCATGTGAGGTTTCTTCATTCATTTTCCTTCAATGTTCTTATCCGGTGATTTATCGTGAAGTTGCTCAAGAGCTTCAAGTTCATCATTCTTTTGTTCTCTAATTCTACCGGTGGATGTAATTCAAGATTTCGGTGTTGATCTTATCCTTTTCCTCATTTCACAATGCTTTCTTATTCCGGTGCACCAATTAATCATTCTCCATTTGTTATTCACATCCGGAGTGTTGAAGATATCTCAGAAGATTCATAATTCCATTCTTAATCCGTTCAGCTATTTTGAGCATTGTTATCTTATTCAAGCCATTTAATTCAACCGGTGCAATATCTCTTAAGCAATCTTTTTCAACGGTGATTTCTTTAGTGGGCCCTAACCTACAGGTCTTTTCCCAGGATCTTACCTGACTCTTCTTTTTCCGGAGAATTCTTTCAAAGTGTGACGTAAGAATGATTCCCATCAGTCACATACCTTCTCCATGATCGCTTTCAAATTCTTTTCCATCGTTGGTTCAACCTTTCTAATTCTTCATTCCGGAGTGCTCAACAATTCTTATGGCATTTCCCGTCTTCATTATCAACATTTGGAGACCGGAGAAGAGTTTCTCTTAAATTTTGACCCGTTCTCAAGATTCGTGGTTCTAGCTTCATGCCATCCTCATTATTGTTCCGTTTTTGAGGAATTCTTTTTATACCCATCCGAAGCATTTCATGAATTCTTTCCATTGTGATCCTCCGAAGGCCATCATTTCAGAATATTTCTTCATTCTCAGTTTTCAACATCGTCCTCCAACTATTCTTAATTGATGTCTCTTCGTTCGTCTCCAATTTTTACGGTGGTTCTTTCAAGTTTACCCTTCCATTGTTATCGTTTTAATTCACTCGTTCTTTTCATAATCCTACCGGTGCTTTGTTGAAGATTTTACCCAAGCTTGTGCGAGATCTCTCTTTAATTCTTTCCAACGAGAATAAGTAGTATGCCAAATCCATTGGTTGTCATCAATTTAAATTGGTGAAGGAGATGCATGACATAATTCTTATTCTTATTCCTTCAAGGTGGTTTTAATCTCTTTTTCCGGAGCTTGTTCATCATATCATATCCTCGGTTCTAAGTTGTTCATCTTGTTTACCGGAGCTTCAAGTTATTTCAATTATATCATTTCAAAGCTCTATCTAATTCATCGCAGGCCTTGAATCTTATTCTTTCATCTTCCACTTCTCATGCTTTCATTACCGGAGCTCTCATGGTGGTTCATCATGTTTGATTTCATCCTCGAAGTCTTCACCAAGATTCTTGTTGGAGGAGGTCAAATATTCTTCTTCTTGCATTTTGAAGTGCAATTCTTTCTACCTTGTCTTTTCAGGTGGTATTATGTCATTCTTGATAATTTTCCTCCATGTTTCATGATTCACAAGTTGTCAAGATTGAGATATTTAAAACCATCATTTTTCTTTGTTCAAGAGATCTTTCCAACCCTTCAATTTATTCATTGGAGTTATCTTGGGTTGTATTTCACCTATAAGCTTTCCCTGAGAATTGTTGCTATTATGGTGCTTATAAATGACCCAGTTTCTTCATTTATCTTCCTGCAAAAAAAACAAGTTTTCATCTTGTCATTGATCTCAACCCAATCAAATGTTTTCGTCAGTGGCTGGTTGTCACCAAATAATTTTGAGATGTTTTCCATAAGCCCACAACGAGCTTATTCTTTTCGTTGTTGATTTTTCCAAAAACTCCGTTCTACCCTTCTTTGTAAGGATGCTCTTTCCTAATTCAATTTTGAGACAAGTTGTCATTTTATTCTCCATTCATTCTTTCATTGAACTATATTCTATTCTGTCGTTCCGGAGGCATTGTGATATTGCTCTTTGGACCATCATCTCATTTTGTAAAGATCATGTTCTTTTATTTGTTTATCTATCTAACTGGAGTGTCGTGCCCAACATTCTAGTTCCATCATCTTATCAAGTTTTGCCTATCTTTTAACCGGAGTGCTGTCTGAATCTTTCTTTACCTTGTGTCATTCTTTTAATTGTTTCGGAGGCAATATGTTGTTGATTTTATCAAGTATCATTCCATCTCCTCAAGTTCTTGTTAATTCCTTCCATTTTCAGACGGAGTGCTGTCCAAATTCTGTCATTCTTATTCCTTGGTTGTAACCTTGCAGTTTCATATTCTTTCGTCATCCGTGAGCTCTTGTTTCATGTCTTTCAACCTACAAGGTTCTCATAGTGCTCATTGTTCCTCTTTTGTAACGGAGTGTTTCATCTTCGTTCATCTCCGTTGCATTCTTTCTTTAAACTTGTTTAACCTCTCAAGGTTCTTTGGTTTCACTCGTCTGTCAAAGAAGCAACTTTGTTTTACCTCTTCCTCTTCCGTTTTTACCCGGTGCTATCTCCAGGATCTCGGGTCGAGATCCTCTGTTAGTGTGGGAGAGTTGTGATGCCCAAAGACCGACGTCCCAGAAGATTCCAGAAGATTCCAGATGTTCCGGGGTCTCCCATGTGTTTCGTTTGTGCTTGCGTTATTTATTTTTGCATTGCATCATGTCATCATGCCATCATGTCATTAATTTTTGCATCTCAACCTAATAAATTGTGTGGACCTTCGGTCCATTTAAATCGAGGGAAGGTTGCCTTCTCTTTATAACATATAAAAGCCTCTCAATATTATTAGGGAGCTATATTATAAAATATTCCATTGTTTGGGATCACTGTAACACACTTGCAATATTTCCCCGTGTCTTTTTCACTTCGAGTTTCTCCTTCAAAAAACCTTCCCTATATTCTTTTCTCAATTATCGAGGCTCCTCCAAAAATCTAGACTCCTTTTAAACTCCTTTAAGGCAAGCTAATTAGTTTAGTTTGCTTTTCCCTATTTTTGTTGGAACTATTTCTGTGGGGTTGGTTTTATTCCATAAAGCCTTTCAAAAATGTTCCCTCTTTTATTCCTTGTTCGTGGCCTTTTTCCTTAATATTTTGTCTATCTTTATTTTTTTCTGCTAAAGAATAAAGAGAGAAGAACCAGCCCAGGCCCAAGCCAACCTCAGCCTCTCTCTCCCTCAGCCCTCCCAGGCCGGCCCATTGGCCCATTTCCCCTCTAACCCTAGGCTCCCTTCGCTTCTCCCCTCGCTCTCCCAGAGCCGCCGCCAGACCCTGCATCCTCTCGTTCGCCCGCTCCCGTCGCCCGCTCTTCTCCTTTCCCTCGATCCCCTTGTGTCTCCCTCCTCGACCGAGGCCAACCCTCTCCTTCCTTCGCCCCAGGCCTCTTCCTCGCCTCTAGCGTGCCCGGGCCGGCACGAGCGAGCCAGAGGGCAAGCCACACCGACGCGCCCGGCCTCGCCATCCGCCCCGCCTCGGCCAGGCAGGCCGCGTCCCTAGGAGCCCTCGAGCCCGACGCCCGAGCCCCTTCTCCTCGTCGGCAGCCTCGCCCTGCGCCGCGCAGTCCGGCCTCCCCGTTCCTCTGCAGCGCCCTGCGCGTCCAGACCGGCCAGGCAGCCTCCATCTCTCGCCGCCAGTTTCGAGGGCGTCGTCGCCCTTCTCCAGCGCCAAGGCCGTCCGCCTGCAGCGCCACCCTCCGTGCCTCGCCAAGCGCCGCGTCCATCCTGCACAGCGCCACCGCGCCCCGATCCAGGCCCCCGAGCTCACCCTCCGTCGCCAAGGCCAGGGCCCCAGTGCCGCTGTGCCCCTCTGCCTCCAGGACAGCACCGGCGCCCCCGCTCTCCGTGGAGCCGAGCTCCGAACCCAGCTGCTGTTGTGCTTCTTCGTCGGCTTCGTGTTTTGTTTTGGTCCAGCAGAGTTTTTGTCAAGTTCATCGCCGTGACAAGTACCTCTACGCAAGAACCGTGTACGACTACAAGGAGAAACGCAAGTTCCACGACGTGACAAGTACCTCGACGCACGGGAACGACTACATCCGATGCGGGTTTCGACAAGTACCACGACCAAGTACCACGACGACCGAACCGCTACGATGGCGAGTACCTCTCCGATAAACGTAAACAACTACATAACGACGACCGAACGACTACGAGCTCGAGAACGACACATGAACGAGTACAAGGCGACCCGACCAAGTACCCCTTCGGTTATGTCAAGTTCGACTACGCGACAAGTACCCCTCCGATGCAAGTACAACTACGGACGGGAACAACTACATGATGAATCGCCAAGTACCACTACTTCCACTACCGTCGCAAACGAGAACCCCAAGTACCACGACACCGACCCGAACATCTACGGGAAAATAAGCTCCGTGAACGTCTACCGTCGCCCCGTGTACGACTACTTCCCTCTACGGAACGGCTACTTCCTCTCCGAACGTGAACGCCTTCTTCCTCTACGTCTCGAACCGCCCCGAAATGCACGCTTCAAAGGTATAACGAGACGACCCCGTGGATGACTCGTGGAATGCTTGTTGTGTTGTATGAAATGTCTCCCTTGTGTGCTCCGTGCCCGTTGTGCCGTTTCATATTTTGTCATGTTCCTCGGTTGCCTCGTTGCCGACTCGTGGGAACCCGGCAACGGGATCACCCCACCTTTCATCTCGTTTGACTCACTCACGCCATCTTTCCTTTTGCACCGGACTCTCAACGAGTTACCGGAACCGATATGTTGCCGTGGCATCATTTTCGGATCATTGCCGTGGCACCCTTTGCCTTCCACCACGGTGACAAGTGCTTCATATCTTCTTCATGTTAACCTTTTAATAATAATTGCATTAACTTGATCATGGCATCCGCATCATGTTAACAACACTAAAATGTTAAATTGTTGTTTGCTTAAGATCACTAAACATGCTCATGGGGATTTTCCGGATATGTTGTTGTTATTTCCGGCCCCATTTAAATTGCCTAAATAGTGTAGTTTATTTTTATGCTTCACCTCTTGCCATGTTAACAAACATTTAATCTTGTCTTGTAAATAATGAGAGTCAACTAAATAATTAAATGTGGTGTTTCGTCAATATGCAACTCGTTGCATATTGAGCTCCACTTAACTTGTAGTGTTGTTTGTGCACTTTGCCATGCCATGCATATTTAAACCGGACATGCATCTTGCTTGCTTGCGCATCATGCCATGTTTATGCTTCTGTGTTTACCGTGTTGTGTGCTTCTTTCCGGTTGCATCTCTTGTTAGCTTCGGTTTCGTTCCGGAGTTGTGAGGATTCTCTTGTCTGTGTTGCTCCGTCTTCTTCCTTGGATCCGTTCGTCTCCCTTGTGGAATCCCAGGCAAGATGACCGAACCCGGATACCATTACTATCTTTGCCTATTGCTAGAGTATCGCTCTTTAGTATATTGCCTCGACGCCCATGTTTTCCTGTCAGCCTCCTATTGTAACCATGAACCTGTCTAACCACCCTACCTACGCAAACCGTTGCTTGGCTAAGTACGCTTCGCTCAGCCCTTCTTATAGCATTGCTAGTTGCAGGTGAAGATCGAAGATGCTTGCTTCATGTTGAAGTTTGGTTGGGTTATATCACACTATATAAATGCTTAAATGAAATCATCTATATATTGGCAAGGGTGGAAGGCTAAGCCTTTTGCTTGGTGATTTGTTCCACTCATGCCGTTAGGAACCGTATAAACCGGTGTTATGTTCCTTGATTATGCGTTCCTAACACGGTTGGGGTGTATGGGACCCCCTCGATAAACCGCTAAGTGCTAAGTCTTTTCCAGCAAGTCCCAACATTGGTACTATTTGCCTAATAACTAATAAAACTTGCATGTGGACTAGCTATCCCTCTTATTTTTAATTCAACAACCCCGGGCCAGTGCTCCACATGAGTGTTGGTCCGAAACGGGGGTTCTGCGGGGCCACCGCGAGGAAACTCGAGGTTTGGTAAAAACCTGTAGAATCGCCCATCCGGTCATGTCCTGAGACTAGATACGCGCGGCTACCTATCAGGGTGTCGACACGCCGGGAGGATTTGCTGGATTAGCCTTACCTTAGTTCGGTTTAACTTGAGCACGGGATTCCAAGAATACTCGGGTCTTCCCACCTATGGAGTTGCGACTTCGCGGATCGTGGGCTTGTAATGGGTCAAGTTGGAACACCCCTGCAGGGTTTGAACTTTCGAAAGCCGTTCCCGCGGTTATGTGGCAGATGGGAGCTTGTTAATATCCAGTTGTAGAAAACTTGACACAATGTTCCAATACACTACCAGCGTGTGTACCGTGACTGTCAATTTCCAAATAGGGATTCGGGAGTTGAACACGGTGGGGTTATGTTTGACCGGCTTTAGCTAGGATCACTTCGTGATCATCTCTCGACCGATGCGCCTTCTCTTCTCGCTCTCTTTTACGTAAGCTAGTGCTAGTTGCTGCTGCAGACTCCTGTTGTTCCTTCACCTCTCGTTCTTTCTTCAGCCTTGTCCTCACCCAAGGCTTAAATAGTCATGTTACCCGGGAACGGGATTGCTGAGTCCTCTGTGGCTCACAGTTACTTCACCACACCAGATGCAGGTTTAGCCGAGTTTGATGCAGGAGCTGGTTCAAGTTCTTCACCAGGAGCTCGATGAAGAGTATGGCCGTATGCTTGTTACGTTTCGAGGATCAGTAGTGTTTTCTACTAGGATTCGATCCTGACCTGTGGCTTTATGTTGTTTTGGTATCTTTCTTTTGGATCTTCACCCGTAGTCGGGTTGTGATGTTTTGAATGATATTTTGCTTATGTAATGTATTGTGTGAAGTGGCGAGTGTAAGCCAACTTTCTCCTTTTGCAATTTAATCCCTCTTTTACATGAGTTGTGCAAAGATACCAAACTTGAGATCATTCTAGGATGGACTTATGCCTTTAAGTCGTGCCTCGACACGTAGGAGGTATAGTTCCATCCTGGGCATTACACGGGAAAAATGTTCACTTTGCCCTAAATATTATTAGAGGACGATGAAAATTTATTTCGGGAATTTTGGAGTCCGTTTGATATTTCTTTCGTTAGTTTTACCGAGCCAGGACTCTATTATAAGAAAAAAAGGAACCGACTAGGAGTCGTCTTCGCCCAGGACTCCTGGGCTTTATAAGCCGCCCAGGCCGGCCCAAGTCGCCACAGCCCGCCACCGCGCCAAACCCTAACCCTAGCCGCGCCCCTCCGCCGCCGCTGTCCCGCCCGCGCCGCCCGCCGCCGCCGGACCCTGCCCCCGCCGCCGGACTCCGCTGCCCCGTCGCCGACCTCGCCGGAGCTGCCGCCCCGCCGGACTCGAGGTAGACGCCGCGGTCGATTTTTTTAGAAAAGATCCGATCGGTTTTTTTTTTTAAAAAAAAGAACCCTAGATCTGGGTTTTTTTTTGGTTTAGATCGGTTTTTCGACGGTTTAGTTAAACAGCGGACGTTTGTCCGACGTTCGTTTTAACGAACGGTTTTTGTTAGTTAACCACTGACAGCGAACGTTCGTTCGTTAGCCTGTTCGTCGTTTTTCTTTTTCGGGGTATTTAACCGTAATTTTTCCGATCGAGATTTCTGCCCTGATCTTGTTTTTCGTTTATCTTTTCGCTCGAGAGTCGGAATCAGGTGATTCAAAATCCCAGATCTTCGTCTCGAAGCCCTCTTCACGTTTAACCAACTTGAACAAAGTTTTGGCTACTGTAAAATTTGACTTTAGGCCAACTAGTAATTCGGAGCTCGTTTCTTTTGCAGTCTGAGTTTTGTTGCTTCTTTCGAGTTGAATCTTTTTGCAAACCGGAGTTCTTAAGTTGAACTTTCTGGTTAGATCTCTTATTTGAGTTTTACCCGTGCATTATTTAAGTACTTATTGTATGCTTGTTTGTTTGATTGCGATAGAGTACCCGGAGTGCGCCGCTTGCTACTTTGAGTCTCTAGGTTTTGCGGATCATCAGCAAGGCAAGTAACACTTTGATCATGCTTTTCAATTACCCAGTTTTATTGCAATAGTCAAACCCCTCACACATTGCATGAATAGGATCAATTAACTTGTGGGATTGGGAAGTAGATTGAGGTAGTACCTATTACCTGCATTACATTCAAACCCTTGGGAGTTACTCTACGTTGCTGTTAGGACATGCTATACTCGTAGACGTGGTTTGGGTTTGAGTGAAATCCATGACAGATGTGAGTTGTTAATTAATGGTTCAACTTAAGGTGGCAACTTTAATACACATCTGGGTGGATTGAGGCATCTGGGTATTCCAGGATTGCCTTTTTTTTTGGACCGCCACCCAGGCTCAAAGGGATCATGAGATTTTTCATGCTAGAAACTTCCGTGTGCAGCCACATGCCAATATGGGCTCTAGCATAGTTGAGTAAGTTGTGGGAAACCTTTCCATGATGGGCTAGCAGATGTAGTTGGGTTTTGTAGGTGTACCGGCCTATCTATCTGGTTAAGGGGACCTCTTCGGAAAGACTGTGTCTCGGTCATCCGTTTCTCAAACACCATGCAGTGCGAGAAACCAAACGGAGGCGATCGAGTCTTGTGGGGAAAGTGCACAAACCTCTACAGAGTGTACAAACTGATCATGATTAGCCGTGTCCCCAGTTATGGACATCTCGAGTATCTGGTATTTGGATTATCATGTGCATCTCAACATGTTACTCTAATTTAATTTTGTTGGGTTTAATGATTACTTTTAATTGGGGTTGAGAGGATGTCTATCTTCTCAACGATGTTTCAACTACCATGATAGTTAATTAAAATACATTCCTTTGAAGTAGGGAAAATTGGCTTTACGCCAAAACTTAACCATAGAGCTTTCCATCAGCCATATTGCATATAGTATAGCTTTACTTTCATTGCATCTCTTGTGTTACCTTGCCAGCATATTCCATGTGTTGACCTGTTTTTCGGGTTGCAACGTTTCATGTTGCAAACTTTTCAGACGACGAGTAAGATGCCCTTTTAGGTCGTGGTTCTATACTCAGTGATGCCGCTGGAGTCGATGGACTCACTTATCTTCCAAGCCTTCCGCTGTTATCGTATTAGATGGCCTTCAGCCATGATTTTTTGTAATAAATTCATCGTTGGACTATCGATGTAATAAGTGTGTGATTGCTACTCTGTTATAAATCCTTCGAGTACCATGCGTGTCAGCATTACTGATCCAGGGATGACACTGATGCATGGAGATCAGACTGTTTGAGGTCTGGTCGCTACATCCGGCTAGCAGGAAGGGGGTTTTATAGGCAGCTATGCGGGGCATACCCGCACGGTGCGGCACCTTACCCTGATGGGCAAGCGGTGCGCCCGACCGAAAAAGATATGGGCGCTATTTGCTCCACGGATAACTAGGCGGGGACAACGGGGTGAGGACGTGTCGGTCCCGACTACGCCACCTGTTGATTAACAATGGCCATGCCAGATGTTGGGGACGGGTCAAATCCCTCAGGGTTATTAAGGGTTAATGGTGATGGTGATCTAAGGCTAGGATAATCTATGCCAGCCTGGCTGCTCTGATACCATTGTCCTGTGGCACCCTGATCCACATGGAACAAGGGGCCTTCGCATGTCAGCCCAGGAATACATCTGACGCACGACAGGTCCACGATACAGCATTCCAGGTACAATAATATTCATCAAATATCAAGGTATATGATTACGTCGTTGATGAATATGATTATCTGGCATAGCCCTAAGGCTATTTACATGGTAGCGGAAGTCTATTGAACTGGCGGCGGAAGTCTTGGTTTGGCGGCATAGCAACTCTGGCTGGGCTCCACAACTCACACGACTGGCAAGATTACGGCCTAGCGCGATGGAGCAAACAATCCAAACAAGAGTGACCTACAAAACTGGCATGACACGCCAGGTCAGTACATTGAATGTACAAGCAAGACAACCAAATACATAGCATCCAAATAGGCAGGAGACAAGGCAAGAACCAAGCACATGCAACAAACTACCTCATAACAAAACATGGCATGCAATTAAGATAAAGGAGACTGAACTATCACATAGCATCATGACATATCCAAATAATTTCAATATGGTCATAGCAGCATAATAAACTATCTTACTCATGGCATAATTTAATGAATAAAACCGAGCATGGCATGGCATCATGAGACTAAGCTAAAAAATAAACTATTGTTCATACATAAACATATGCAGACATAACATATTACAAAATCTAGTACTACCATGGCTTCTTAAAAATGCAAACTATAAGTCATGCAAAATAATCAAAGTTGTAGACCGATTTCATCGGACTATAATACCAACGGGTTATCTTACCACATAACCGCGACCTTTTCGGTGATCGCAACCACAACCAACACTTGGTCTCCATTATTCACCGAGAACTCGTCTTGTTATTACAACTTAGTCTTGACTTCACACGACTAGTTCATTCAAGTTACCATATTAACAAATTTTATTATATCTGGTTTATCCTCCATTCCGATCGAGACCCAATAGTGTGACCTACTATGAACTGTGTGCTATCGATAGACTTTGTAAACACTCTGCAGAGGTAGCGCACTGTACCCACACCACGGAACCCATGGCCTCGTCATCCCATTCAGGTGGACCAATGGCGTTCCAACGAAACCGAAGTATTGTCATGACACTCTCCCGGCCATTCCGACCCTTTCCCTACTGGGCTAGTCCTGGGTGGCCATGTGTCTACCAAAGACACACCGACCACCATCGTGCTCAAACTGTCCCAAACGGGGACTCGGTACCATAACGAAAACAACGACGGGCACACAAGGCTTATGTCCGTCTACCTGATCAGGGTAGAACGTGTCCATAACCTTCCCTCGTTGGAGGCACCGGCGAGAGGCACAACAATAGTTCGTATTAAGGCCTTCCCATAAAGGCAAATGTGGCTGCACTAAAAAGTTCGACTTGGTGGTACTATGAAACGATCCCATCGATGACGGAGGAGTTGGTTATGATTAAGTCATTTTTATTAACTCTCCATCATCATGAGCATATTTAACAAGAATGCAACAATGAGCATGCAACATACAAAAGCATGTACAAAATATCAAACTTCTCAGGCACACAAGTTATAACATAAAGGGTATGACAATACTAAGTACTGGCATATTAATGGTGCATTAAAAGCATCATAGCATTTTATAACGATGGCATAAAAAAACCAAGTAGAGTAGCAACATGGCAATAATAATAACAACATTCTAACTAGCAAGGCAAGGGAATATCATGACAGCACAAGCATGCAAGAAAATACATAAAGAAAAGATTGCAGCTGAAAATAATAACCCAACGACTGCAACTACACATGCACAAGGTACAAGCAAAGTCAACGTGCGAGTCCGGAGCTTATGATAAGAGGTTGGCTTGCCTGGGGTCGACAAATACTCCGAAGAAAAGTGCGGAAAGCTTGCGGAAAGAATCGCCGGAAACAATTCTCTCTCAGAGGGGGCTGTTTATGGAAAAGGCAAAATGGTCATTTTCACTGGGTAAAGATATTATGAAAATGACATCAACGGAACGGGCTCAACGAAACGAAGATGTGGGCTTTGGATTCACCTGATTCGGAGCTACGGGTAAAAAGATATGACCGTTTAACTACCAGGGACCCATCTGTAAAGAAAAATCCTTACAAACTGGCCCCTGACAGAAAAACAGATCGCACCTTCCTCAGAAATACGCTTTCCATGAGGAAAGCGCATTATGGCCCGAAGAAGAGGAATAATGCGCTTTCGGTGATTGAAAGCCCGGTATCCAGCAATACGCTTTTGCGTGGGGGAAACGACTTCGCGCGTGGGGCGCCGCCACTTATCCGACGTGGCACTGGGCCAGGCCCTTCGGTCGCCGACAGGTGGGGCCGCGTGAGGAGGGGCCCGCCTGGCCGGGCATCTTCAACCTCCCGCTCGGGAGAGAGCGACACCGAGGGAGGCGTCCGCCCCGACGGCGATCACCGGTGCTTTCGGCCACCTCTCGAGGCGCACGACCTACCTAGGAGATTAGGGCGGAGAGGCGCATCGGATGAGGGTGGTTGTGGCGGCTGACGAGCACTCTAGAGAAAGCAGCAAGGCCCGTGGCGGAGAAGGGTCTTCGGTCGTCGACGAGGTGGTGGCTACGGTGGAGGAGAGGAGGGGTTGAGGCCATGGGGAGACTCACCGGACCCTAGGGAGGGCAGTGGTGGAGGTGGAACGGCGAGAGGGGGGCGGTATCGCCGGAATCGAGCGAAGCCCGAGGCGGCGGCCATGGTGGCGATGGGGTCAGAGAGAGGCTCCGGGGACGAGAAGAGGGGATGGGGAGGCGTTGTGGCTACGGACGAGCTCGAGGGCTCTACTTATAGCCGCGGGAGAGCATGGGAAGGGGTGAGGTAGCACGCGGCGTGCGACGTGTCCGTGTGCCGGTGAGGGCGCAGGCGCGGCCAAGGCTCACGAGAAGGCACGGGAAGGCGACGAGGGGGATCAAGACGAATGTGAGAGGGTCAAGGAGACGAGGAAGGCGTGCGGACGAACGGAGGAAGAAGACATCGGGGAGGAAGATGACGATGCACAGGAGAGCACTATTTTGGTAGTTTGCACGGCTCGCCGAAGAAGAAAACGAAGGGGACCAGCGGTCCAGAGGGAAGACGACGTCGAGGGGGAGATGTAGGACATTAATGGCGAGGTCAGAGACGGTCGGAGCAGCGATGCCGACGACAATAGTGGCTAGACCACCATTTTGGCTGGCTTGCCTCGTGGTCACCACTGGCATGGCACGCTCTGGGATTTTTACTGATAAATTCATGTCTATCGCGTAGTCCTTCCAGCGTGGAGTGTTACCATGGTAAAGAGAGGGGTAGAGACAAAGTTAGCTGAGTAAACCAAGCTCCAGAAGTTTACTGCTGCAAACTTTTACCACACTGTAGAGAGTAAACCAGAGAGGGTAAATGGTAAATAGGTTGTCTAGGAGGTTTAGGGTAGAAAGGACTACGATCCTGGGAGTTTTGAGGTAATTTGGACAACTATTTACCATAGTTGCTGTACAACCACCAAAACTGACCCAAAAACTGAATCATGAACAAGCACTAACTAGGAGTGTTGGATTGGGCTATAACTTGGCAAAGCCTGATGATTTGGACATACCATGATGTTGTAAAGAGTTCATACCAAATGGACTCCCAAAATGGTACTTCCTTCACAGCTATCATTTCTGTCCAAAAACTTCAAAAAAGTCCTCAGGGCAAATGGCTAGATTAAATGAGCCCAAATCTTGTGGAGATGGATCATATAGATAGGAGAAGGCCCGGAAAAATTATCAGCCATAATGGAGCAAGATAAAATACACTTGCTTCACAAACTGAAAATGTGGACAGAAACAAAGAATTGCTCCTGTGCTCACATAGTTCATTGGAATGAACTGAATTTGGGTGGAGGCTAAATGATTTGAGATACTTGAGAGGATGGAAAAGTTTCACCCCATTTGGAAACACTATGAAGGTACTTCCTTCACAAACTTGTGTTCTGGGCAAAAACTTTGAAATATTGCACAGGGAGATAGGATGAATGGATTGAGCTCATCTTTGGTATCCATGAGTCATTTAACAATGTTAAACACCCTGCGAAATTGCAGCTCAATTGGACTTAGGAATAAAGCACTTCCTTTGCAAAATTTCAGAAAAGGCAAAAACTTGCATTGGATCATGTGCCAAATTTTTAACTGTAGAATCATGAGATGAGGATGGAACTAGTGATTATATAGCAAAGAAAAGCTCCACAATTTATGTGGGAATTTTCTATGCTATAAAAATAGTAGTTCCTTTGGAAAATGGCAGAAATGCAATAATGGCATAAAATAGGAAAAGGCAATTTTCCTTATTTAATTTCGGCCAATATACTTGCCAGCGCTTGGTTTAGGCATAAGCATCAACTCCACCAATTCTCATGAATTTAGGAGATGGCTAGCTATGCCTTTGGATTTCATTCCTCAGACAGACAATAAAAGGAATAAATCCCAATTCAAAAATATTGTATAGGACTTTTCTGAAGTTTTTGGACAGAAAAGTCTGGGTACCCCCGTTCCCAGAGCGTCGACAGGCTTTAATAAACATTACGATGCTATTTATGGAGCTAAAATAACAAAGAACAATGTCGTCTTAGCCAGGGGCAGATCTATAGGGTGGAAAAGATGGGCTGTGGACCACCCTGGAATTTTGGCTCAACCCATACACTGTGAAAATAAAAACTGCCCAGTTCAGCACGCTAAAGGCCGGCCCTCCACTTGTCCTGTTGATTCCTCCCAACTTGCTGACCATATTTTACTTAGGACTACACCTGTCATAGCTCTTAAGATGCTAAAATATAAATTCCATATAATGACAAGTACTCGAACCATATTGAGCAATTATTTTCTATGTTCAAAACAATATCAATAGTTTCATGTGAAACACAGTTCTAAAACACGACGCATTTATTATATTACCCTAGAACAATTGGAAAAAATTGATGTGTGTAATGGTATTTTTAAAAGCAAGACTAAGCCCCCACAAAACCAGATGAGGTACAAACCGTTTCAGTAACAATATTAACTCACTTCCTTAAAAAATAACTCGCTGGTGTTATTTTTCCCGAAAGTCCAGGTGTGAACTGCTTCCGAGAACTACCTAAGAGATAACTGCAAGTGACAGCAGAAACCAGTGCCCTACAGAAACACTAAGCACCTGCCCCCGCGTCGTCCCCCGGGGCGACACAGGCGGACAGCAAATCTCGCCGCTGCCTACTCCCATGTCCTTCGGCCCTTCCCTCGCCGCCACCAATAGGCCCTACCGGGCATAACCCCGGCGTGGGCTGGAGGCGGCGGGGCCACTCTACTTCTCCTTTTCCCCCCATCTGTCTTCCCTCTACTACTCCCGAATCCTAGCTCCACGGTTGCGCTACCGCAGGGGTCCCTGCTTTCCTTGGTCCAGCTCGGGTGGCCGCCGGCCTGGAGCTCTCTGTCCACTGTGAGGTAGGCTATCATGTGCTTCGCCCCGCCCGTGGTGCAGAGCCATCATCCCTTAAGCTCGCCTCTACCCAGATCCTGCTGCAGGTCGGGGTTGTTTACCGAGAGAGCTGCAACCAGGAGTTACGGTCCCTTATCTACTCTAGGGATGGGGCTCCTTCGCCGATGCTGCTCCTCTAGGGGGGTGGGGCTGGTTGTGCTTTACCAATGCCACGTGGTATTCAAGACATATGAGCTTTACCAATGTCGTCATCTTTGATGTTTCTTTGAACATAACTTACAATTTGTGGTGAATTAAATGTAAACTGCATATTGAAGCTTCATTCAGGTGAAACATATGGCCTACAACACAATGGACAATGAGTGCAATATATGATTGTGATGTGTGTATGCTCAAGCATGTAAAAATGTTGTAGGCAGTAAGATATCTAGGTTATCCATTGAAACAATGACTACCTAACTGTGGATAATACAAGAGAAGCCATGTTCATCTTACCTGCTTTCTTGCTACTGCGGAAACCAAGACCAGTAGATTTGTGTCCATTGGCTTCTCAACACTAGAATTATGACCGTTCCCTACACATATACATTCATGTTCCTCGAATAGTAGGTGATTTTTTGTCTACGTAATTCTCATGCTCAAAAATACATTTTTCAAATAAAAATAATCAGTTGAAAGGAGGGTTAGAAGTTATTGTACAATTGCAAACTTCTTTTTTGTTCTTTTTTGCAAACTTATTTTTTGGGTGGAGTGAGATCAGGCAGGCCAATCCGTAAGAGGTAGCATCTTGAAAGAAAAATTTAATATTAAATAGTTGGTCAATGTTAGCCTAGAACAACCAAATTAGCCATTGTTGGCCAACTACAACTACGTAACTATTGTACTGGTTTACTCCTATAACCTGCCTCTCGGCAGTATTCACTCTAACAAAGGGCACATTTAACTGAATAAACAGTTATGTATAAATAATAAAAATTATATAGATTATTCCATTTGAATAACAAAGAATCAATATATTTTCCCGTAGGTAGATTTCCATGGACGTAGAAAGTAACATATATTTTCCTGTAGATAGTGGGTAGATCTGTGAGATGCATATGAGCATAACGCGTAAAAAATCAAACACATTCAGCTATGCATCAAGGGCAAGCGCTCGTGATGTCCACGTCGGACTAACTAGAAGACAAAAACATTCACTTCATCGTGAAGAAAGAGCGAAAGAGATTGGCCAGTGGCGACAAGAGAAGGGGCCCCGTCCTCAGCCCCCGATTCTCTCCCTCTCCCTTTCCTTCGTCTACCGCCGCCGCCACCACCGGCGCCCTCCCCGCAATCGCCACTGCGCTACTCTTCCCCACGGCCTTGATGGTAAGGCGGCGACAAGGACGAGCTCTACCCGGACGAGGTTGATGCGCCCCCACCACACTTCCTTCTCCATCGTGTCACCATATTCGGAGGAGCCATGGTTGCTGCTCGCATCTGCTTTTTGCTCGGAGTTGTCGCCATCGGCAGGAGGGAGTGCCAGACCACGCGGGAACTCATGGACCACCGCTCCGGCGGCCCGTTGTTTCTGGCCACCGTCCGCCTCATTGGCCCTCTTCCTGGCTTGCCCTCTGGTGCCCCATCCGTTCACTACAGTCACGCACCAGGTAGGAACTCAACCTCCCTGCCTCTACATGTTCCTAGGTACAGCAGATCTTCATCCCCTTTCTTTTCTAATATGTTTATGTGCTCTTCCTTGCTACGCAATTTCAGGGTAACGCGAAGAAAATTGTTTCGGCACAATCCATCTGGTTTCACATTTTGAAGGCACAAATAGAAATAAGAAAACCATATATGATATATAAGGTTTGCACTGAATTTTGCGAGTCTCTAAAGACGGGCTTTGAAAGTACTTGATGTGTCCTTGCATTTTGTTTTTGATAATGTGCATGGCACTTTCAGCAGAAACGGTAAAACAAAATCTGGGCACAAGTTGACTCTTCTCACCCGTGTACGGAGAAAATGTCTAATCTGAAATTAGGTATGGATGGGGAATTTGTTTGGCACAAAGTACACTGTGATATCTTTATGTCTCGTTTGATCTATCGAGCATGGATGTATGCCTGTTGTGCTACTGGGAGAATTGCTTGGCAACTATAAAATTCAACTAATTGTGCCATCAAAGTCACATATAACTGACACACTTAGCGTTTTGTGAATATGTGTTGAAATGAGTTTAGAGCTCGAAAGGTTCACAATTTTGTGTGTATGTTACTGTTGTATATTAATATAACATTTCTTAACCTACAAGAGATCACTTGCTTTATTTTTGCTACGGTACTTACACAATGGAACCTTAATATATTGAACAAAAATTTGTTGAATAGGGTCTTGACAGGAAATGTACTCTGCTTATTGTATTCATTGTCTTCGTGATAATTTACAGAATCACATAAAAAAGACTTTTTCCTTTCGTGAAAATCAGTGATACAATGTTTTTGTTTTTGTCCATTGAAAGTTAGTGAAACATGTGTGTGCGCAACGAAATATTCATGAACTGAATAGCGGATTGAAAACCTTGGCATGTGTATGGCATGGCCGTCAGCGGGAGACTGAGCAGGGTGCTGCCAGCAGGAAGGCTCCCATCCCCGCTTCTTGCCGAGCGTGGCCACTTCTTCCAGGCCCGCTACTTCGTCGAGGATGACGAAATCAACCTCTACAAGACATGGCTCAAGGTATGTGGGTGACGCACACTCATAAATCCCACCCTTTTAGATTTCTCTGGTTTGCTTCAAATTTATTGCATATATTTTGTTTTGTTTTCATCACATGTGGTCATTCTTTAATGAGTTCAAACTTCGAATTTGTAGGCCCGCAGAAGAAGAGCATGGAGAACATCCTCTCCTTTACATCTACATCAAATTTATAGATGACCGATCCATGGAGTTCAAGTATTTGTCAAATTGCTTGCAATGTTGATAGGTTTATTGATGTGCCTCATATGGAAGCTCCTAACCTACTGTAGAAGTTGTCTGTCGTGGAAAAAAGTGATTGCCAATTTGCCTGTATGAAGAAATTCTCTTGTTCGGCATAGTATCTGAACAATCTACATTAGGTGGGTTTCTGCAATTAGTAAAAAACATTTAGTTATTTCTGTACGTTATGACACTATGAACATTTGATCTGATTGATGCTTTAACACACCTCATGAAGATAGCGGGTGAACGTGACTTGGAACGGTTTTAAAATGCCATAGTAATTTGTTTTCTTATAGAAAGTTCATGTAAACCCTCTATAGCTCTATTCTAAAAAACATCTGAACTCTTCAAGTTTGTGCACTTAACACACCTCTATATATCTGTTGATGTTTCTGTGTAGCTTTATTTACATTTGTTCAACCATAACTTGGTAGAATATTATTTGTTAAAATTATAGTTCCCTTAATTTATTTTGTGAGGTATAGTCATGAAGAGGAAGAAAAGGAGGAGGACAATCACTGGCCATTGATGCGGAGAACAACTATTGGGAATGGTCAGTGACATGGTCTTTTTGTTTTGTTTTGAGAATGACATGGTCTTTTGTTGATTGTTCCCTCCATATATGTTTTTGTTCTAGTGCTTAAATGATTGTTGCATTCTTGCCATTCGTAGGTCCTCCAGAATCATTGCATGATTGGACTCGTGGAAATGTTACAGGAATATGTGATCAAGGAGGCCATGCCCAAGTTTTCTCTAGAGGACACTGGAACCTTGTCAGATGCCAGAATGGTGAGAACTTTCTTTGTCCCTTGCTATGATTCTCTGTTGTAACTGGGTTGCTTGCTTTATGGGGTGTTATATTTGAACTTTGCTGCAGGTCTCCGCATTTTTTAGGAGCTCCAGGATGTTGATTACGTTGTAAGTTGATGGTTGTGGGCATGAACTAGCAGCTAGAACATTTTTGCCTCAATCATTCATGCTTGATGCTTGTGTACCGTTCATAGGCAAGAAGCTGTAGCAAGGCAATGAAGGCCGTTGGAGTGGTTGATGCTTCGTGTGAGGCTATATTTCAGCTTGTGATGAGCATGAACACCACTTGCTTTTAGTACATTTTTGTTGCTATGGCAAATCAACTCATCAATTATGTATTCATCTTTTCCTTACAAAATGATTCTTACTGTTTTTTCTTTGTTATTTAGGTGGGACTGCAGCTTCTAGTATGGTAGTCTAGTTGAAGAAGTTGATGGCCACACCGCTAAAATATTACCATAGGCTACAACTGGATTGGTTTTCAGGTTATGTTTTACCTCTTGTTAGAATCTTCCTTTTCTCTTTGTTGCATAAGAAGTGTGAACACATTGGAAAGACGAAAGCCGCAAGACATCCTTTTATGATCTACAAATGCATATGTAGTTATCTTTATATTCTGAACAAACGCCTAGATACTTTGTTGTGCAATTCCAGATTTCGGTTATGTAGGCCTTGCCTTCCATTCCATTTGGAATCTGCTCTCTCTTCCTCTCCACATCCCACTCCCACTACCAAACATGCATCAGAAAACACATAAAGAATAATGAAGTAGTTTTTCACACGATATGAGAACAAGTTTGTTGTATTCAGTGTAGTTCTGAACTTGTGATCCTTCATAGGAAAAAGTAAAATGGCTTCAGGTTTTAATCGCTTCAAATTCAGGGTTCAACTGCTGCAAATTCTTAGGTAACTGTCGGTTTTTAGCACACTTTTCAGGTTTTTAACTTCTGCAAAATATAATATTAACTGTTACAGAACAAATTTGGAACTTCCTATTTCAACGCATAGCTTCTGAGACTAACCGGGACACAAATAATGTGGATTGAAGAGAAGGGGGGCAAATCATCGCCCTCTTGGTTCGGTCTGAATGGCGGGAGTGCCGCATCTCCTAAGCTTTTGTGTCTGTGTGCTTATATCCCTGTTGCTGCCAGTCGCAAGGAAGATGGCGAGCTTGCCCTCGTCCTCCTCCTCTAGAGACAACTCACCGGCGGAGGAGCCGAGCGTATTTATTTGTTTAGTATTGTGTTAAGTCCCCAAGGGAACATGGTGATGTATAAATAATATTGGGAAGCATGTGCCTGTTAAGATTTAGGATTTGTTGGTTTCAGTTTGTTTCAAGTTTTACTCCTGAAAACTTTGAGATTAGTTTGTCTGCTGAGAACAATATAGGGTTAGTATAAAGTATGGAGATACATCTAAAAAAGTCTGGAGATCATATTTTGTCTTTGCTATGTCACCAGCACCAGCACCATGCGTTCAGGTTTTTCTTTTTGTTGCTGAAATGAGTTACTTTTATTTTTTCTAAGGACGTGTCCAATACGGCGCTACTTTCCTATCATGAATCGTGAGTTTTATTGGCATTGCTGGTTCATGAAGAGTTTGATGCCACTCGACATTTTCATCTCAAAAATAAAAAGAGTCTGACGCCGACCAATTCTCCTACTAAGGATACTCCTATCGACACTCAATCGACAATTTGGGGTAACTAAATGAAATGCAAATAAACAGCTGACTTTGGTATAATTGATTGCATCCATGATCCACATGCCAGATGCCCTTATACTTTCCCATGAAGCAGAAAGAAGAAGAGTGGCATGAGCTCGAGTGACCCTACCAAGGATCGTGTCGGCGTTCTGGGAACTAGGGTACCCGTACTTGCCTGCTTGTGGCCCGCGACGTGGCTCCTTTTCAGGCCTGGTACAGCCCATCTTTGGCATCGATGCTCAAGACCCTCGCGAGGGGCCAAGCCTCGTGGGGGTGAACGACACCAAGACCTCCGGAAGGGGCAGCCTCGTCTAGTTGGCTCCTGAAGAACGGAGAACTCTATGCAACCCCCACCTCGTGAGGTTTTCATAACGCAAGCCATGACGACCAAGGCCAGGAGGGCACCAGCGGGCGCAGTACAGTTGTTTCCCCTTTGGTGCTAAGGAAGCTGGCTCAGACGCGGAGTCTCGAGGAATCTGCCAAAGGTTTCCATTTCCATGCAACGAGACCAAGCCGCCAGGACGGCAAGACGGAGGTCATCGCCGATCAGAGGCTTTGCAAGCGAAGACCACCTTTAGTCAAGATAAGATGTACTAGTTGTCTCCCTTCAAAATTGGTCATTGTGGGATCCCTTCCCACCAACATTTTGGCGGAAGAGGACCAAGGCCACTATATAAGTAGGATAGCCACCACCAAGTAGGGGACGGATCATTCAGACCTTCCTCTCCACCACAAAGCAAGAACACACCTCAGGAGGTTGTTCACCCCTTGTACTAGTTCATCCTCAGCCCGTCTCGAGGCTAATCCACCACACTGCTGGAGTAGGGCCACTCACCGCTAGGTGGCCTGAACCAGGATAAACTGCCTCGTGTCTCTTTTACATTCCTGATCATCGAGCTAGTTCATGGGATGGCGAGTAGGTAGATAGGCGAGGTTGAGTTCTTCGCACGCACCCCAGAGTTCAAACCTAGAAGGGTTTTGCGGAGCCCTGAATCTGACAGATCGTGCTGCTGCACATAATCGCTCTATTGCTCGACGACGCAGCAGAGTATTGGCACGAATTGATCTTCTCCAGAGTGTGTACATTCAAGAAATGCTCTGCACATAATTTTGTTTTCTTCCATTCAGCTATTAATGGAGCCAATGGTGAAATGTGCAAAGCATTTTTCATAGGTAATTTCCCTCGTAAATCTTGCTCGTCGGCCTCGTCTTTTTCCTTTAGGTTGGTCATTCGTTGTCTAAGTGGCAAGGTGAGCTAATTTACTTTGTTCAATCTAGGATCAAGATTCATCTCCCATTCACCATTTTCACTTTCTATGCCATTATTCCATTGATCCATAAGTTTGACATCCTCTATTTGAACATTTAGCTTGCTTTTACTACCAATTACAAATTGTTTACATCTGAACACACTGGCCCATTTCACCAAGGAAATTCCCTTGCTATGCTAAAGTAAACATGTTATCAATTGCATTTTTAACGAAACTTATTACTACTTACTATACTTAGTTTCTACTGATTTTCACTAAGAAATATTGCAGGCTATGTAGTTGAATTCAAAATCGGTCTTATAAGCCCTATGTAGTTCACATTCACTTTATAAAGGTAGACAAGCACACACGCACCAATAGCAACAACATGATGCAACCGCTCAATGCCTAATCCAATTTTGTTGCATCACAAATCCATTGCGGGATCAGCCTCATGAGGATCACTGGAGGGACCAGCTGCGTGAACATCGCCCTCGAGACAATGCAGCCCTTCCTCCGCTGCCTCCACCGCCGAGAAGGAACGACGACCGCCACCAAGATGAAGAGGCTGAGGGCTTTCAGGAGCCGCGCGCCATGGCATGCATCCTGGGAGGCGCTCAGGCCCTAGCGTCTCATCGCGTCTTCAAGCAGTTTGCCCGAGAGGTGACTGCAGTCCTCCCCAAGCTAGAGATAACGTGTCCTCTTAGATGGTCCAAGTGTGCCATCACCTTCGACTCCGCTGACCAGCTCAAGTGCGCGGCCACGGCTGGTGCCCTCCCTCTGCTCTATTAACCTGCCATCAGCAATGTGCTCGTCACCAAGACCCTCATCGACGGTGGAGCAGGGCTCAACGTCCTCTCCGTCGAGACCTTCGACATGCTCCAAGTGCCATACGACCAGCTCCAGTCCACCAAGCCTTTCTCAGGAGTGACCGGCGGCTCTACAACACCAATAGGGCAGGTCCGCCTTCCTGTCACCTTCGGCGACCGCAAGAACTACCGCACGGAGCTCATCGACTTCGACATTGTCCACATTCGGCTCCCGTACAACGCCATCCTTGCCTACCCAGCCTTGGCCACGTTCATGGCGGTGACTCACCATGGCTTCAACGTCCTCAAGATGCCGGGAAGCGGTGACATCATTGCAGTTGCCTGTAATGAGAAGCATGCGGTGTGCGCTCTCAAACGTGCCTACCAAGCTGCGGCAGTTGAGAACTCAGATGCCGAGGAGAACTCAGATGCCGAGGGCTTTGCCTACCAATCTTTTGTTGGCAGACTCACCTCCACATGCTAGCGAGGTGGGTGTGGTTAGGCACCATTTTATATACGTTTCTAAAAGGAAGGCCAACAGAAATGATACAGAAACATTTCTACTATATGCGAAGTCGAGGCATATAGTCACTGGTGTAGTACCTTGATTTTTTAAAGTACTTTATTTTTCAAAATTATAGAACTGATGTCATAATAGAATATGTACTTCCCTTAGTGTTACGTTTGTACTTCTTTATCTACTTATTATGTACTTCTTTGAAACTTGTTGTTTGTTAAAATAATACTTGCAATATATATATATATAGGGTGGGACTATTTAGGAACCCCCTCTAGAGTTCCTAAATAAGCTTATTTAGGAACCCCTGGTATTAGGAAGCTACAAATAAAAATCGTTGACGGATCTCGACCCACCAACCACACGACCGACCACCGCTAGCTACAGGTAAGAGACGGCGCCCGCGAGCGAGCGACGACGGCAGCCGGAGCGAGGGAGCGGGCGACGGAGGTGGCGGTTTCGCCCCGGTTAACCTGTAGCTTCTCTCGTCTCGCGCAAGCGAGCGACGGTGGCAACCGAGCTTCTCCCCGCCCCGGCGGCAGCACCGACCAGTGTCACCCCGATCTCATTGTAGCTTCTCCCTGCCACAGATGGAATCAAGTGAGAAGACTGGTGCAACTATTGGCCCCTCGTCGAGAATGAAGACGACGAAATCAACAGATCGATTTGGTACGATTCCACTGGCATCCTGACTGACTCGTGTCAAAAACGTCTCAGTCATCCGATCTGAAGCTCCGGGGAACAAGAGGAAGCTGCCTCTATCGTAGATGAACCCACTCGGCGCTTTTCACACGCAATGTGGAGCTGCTGGACAACGGCGACCTCCTCTCTCTGATTCAGCTCAGGTGCTTTCTTGCTTCAACTACGAACATAACTGTTATAACCCCTTTACATAACTGCCATCTACTCTATGCATAACTGCTCAATGATTAGACCAGGCTGGGTGTTACGACATAACTGCCGAAAGTAGTACTAATTAATGTAGTTAACTATTTCCCACTGTTCGCCCGTGCTATCAAACAAGGTTTGAGCACTGAAAAATATTTTTTGCACATGCTCAGTTAGGATTGGATTGTGCCAACAGTTAATGTTCATTTACTATTTGTCCATACTCAGTTAGGATTAGGATTGGATTGGATTGGATTGTGCCAACAGCTATCAAACAAAAGTTGGATGTTAATTTACTGTTTGTCCGTGCTCAGTTAGCACACGGTGTGCCGGCAGTTAACTGTATGTTTTTTATGTTGTGCACTTACAGATAAACATATCAACTGTGGAAGAAAGCCTAGAGCTAAGAAATACAGGTTCCACGGACGGTGATGAGATTACGTGCTGGACTGTTCAGATCGACACCCCGCATTACCCAGAAAAAAATGAGCAAGTGTACATGTTGAAGCCAGAGTTACGACAAACTACAAGATACCCACCACCAAAAGATGAAGCCATTGCCAACATCAAAACTAGGCATCCGCAAATCTCTTTCAACGACGGCGGCGAGCTCGGGGCAGTGGCGCGGGCGTCCTCCTTGTCTCCAACTGCTCCGGATGAGCGCGGGAGAGGGCTCGCGAGGATCGGTTCTGGTTTGCACGTCGTCGCTCGGTCGTCCAAATGTGGACGATGGGTAGCGATTTTGATGGATGTCTAAAAAAGTCTCAGTAGTTAACTTGGTCTTAACTGCCGTAGTCCCAACAGTTAACTATTTTCAGGCCTCGCAGTTAGCTCGACACAGGAAAAAATATATATGTACAAAAAAATAGTTTATTTAGTCTGGCAGTTAACACGATATTAACTGCCGCAATCCACGACAGTTAGCTAGTAGTATGTCTTCAGTTAGCAATTAACATTCGTGCAGTTAGCTAGCAGGAAAATATGCAATAAAAAATGAAGCGCAAACAAAACAGTTAGCATTTCCATGGGAAAAAATTGTGCAGTTAACTTGTTCATAGCAGTTAACTAGGTGTAATTAACTTTCGCAATCTGTGGAGTTAAATTTTGAAAAATTGTGGCAGTTAATGTGATCCGTGCAAAAAAAGAATGTTTTATGCATATTTAGTCCGGCAGTTAGCTTGGTGTACCGTCGCAATCCTGACAGTTAACTATTTCAATCCCGACGGTTAGCTCGACGCCAAAAAAAGAATGAAAAAAAAACCTAGGCTCGACAGTTAACTTGTGCGCAATCCCGAGAGTTAGCTATTTCAGTCTTGGCGGTTTAGTGCGACACGGGGAAAAACAATGATTTTTTAATATTTTTGGCCCGACAGTTAACTAGGCATTAACTGCCCCGATATTTGGCAGTTAGCTATTCAGTCCTAGCAGTTAACTTGAACCGGGGGAAAAAAGAATAAAATAAAATAAAATTATGTTATTCAGTATGGCAGTTAGCTTGCTCGGCATGGGGCAGTTAGGTGTTCTGCTCGAGCAGTTAGCGTGTGCTGCAGCAGTTCAGGAAAAAATGTCAAAAATGTTGTTGATTTTTTTGAAAACTGCTCTTACGCAGTAGAAAATCTGAAAATGTGTTACATATGACAAAGTTCCGGCTAATCAGTACCTTTCTAACGGTATATCATACGCATCATTCCGATAAAAGCTTTGAAAATTCCTTTCAGAAAAACATTGAAAACTCGTTTGATGGATTTTCAGTTTTGTAAATTTTGTTTAAAAAGCGGATCGATTTTGGGGATACGATCAACATGAGTTTATTGCTCCTTCTCAATAGCTGTCCAACAGAATATCATATGCATCATTCCGATTAATGGTTCAATAATTATGACCAAAAAACAGTGCCAGAAAAAGTCCGCCCGGCAGTTAACTAGTATAGTTTGCACAGTTAGTTGTGTGTTCTCGGGCAGTTAGGAACGGTTCCTGAATAGCTTATTCAGGAATGGGTTGCAGAATAGCTGGGATATATATATATATATATATATATATATATATATATATATATATATATATATATATATATATATATATATATATATATATATATATATATATATATATATGTGTGTGTGTGTGTGTGTGTGTGTGTGTGTGTGTGTGTGTGTGTGTGTATTTGTATTTACAATGTCAATGTATTTGTTTATATATACTTGCAAAGTTTGTTAAATCAATGGGTTTTATAGAATGAGATCAATTTTCAATGTCAATGTATTTGTTTATATATCAGTCATGACTCACATTAGCACATTAC
>LR738709.1:181785826-181832813 GCA_902687465.1 Secale cereale | reverse complement strand
CGGGGGTGGGATGGTTCGCCGGGAGGGAGAGGACGGGATCGGGGGTGGGAAGGTGGCGGCGGGATCGAGGGATCTTTTTTCGGGATCCGGGCAGGAGTTGCCTGGTCGGGTCAGTCTCCGATTCAAAACTACCTTATATAGGGGCCTGCCTATTGTAGAATATTATTCTACAATCAGTTGTAGAATAGACAATATATAGGGTGGATCTATTATGATAACACCCCTTAAGAGTCTTATTCTGATAACACATGGGCTTATTCTGCTAACACCAAAACAAAACACGTCGCGAGCTCCGCCGAACTGCAACCAAAAAATTCACCCCAGCCACACATACAACCTTATCCATTCCCCACACCGCCCACCTTCTCCAGCCGAACCATCACCCCCGACCACCTCCAACCCCGTGGCGGCGCACCCGCTCCCGACCACCTCCCACGTCGCGGCGGCGCCCCCACCCCCGACCACCTTCCACACCGCAGCGGCTACCTCTCCGCTTCCAAGTGGCTCCCGGTGGCGGGGAGCTGCTCTGACCAGCCTGCTCGCGCCGCCCGCCCCTAGCCACCACCACGCGCCGCCTGCCCCCTGTTGTGCGCCGTCGCCCGCCCCGACCACCACCCAGCTTCATCTCCCAGGTCGCGACCATGCCTTGACCCCAGCTGGATCCAAACTCCCCGATGGCCTGGATCGGTCTCCGCCGGTGGTCGTGCCCTCCTGGCACCTCCACGGCCTTGGAGGCCTGGACCCGCCCGGCGCCAAAACTCCAGCTGTGGCCCACTGCCCTGGTGTTCCACCTTCACGACCGGTGAGCCGCTAGGGATTGGGCCGATGGAGGGTGCCACTGCCACCGCTAGCATCCTCCCAGCGGCGCCAGATCCTGAGTGCCCCGGGCCCGGATTTGTCCCAAAGCCGCAAGCCTAGGCTACTCCTCCAAGCTCGCTCAATGTCAGATCCGGCAACCCCAGCCTCTCCTTCTCTCCGTCCCAATCCTCTCCTTCCTTTCTCTCTCTTTCTATTTCTTTAGTGTGACCGCTGATATGTGATTTCTCCCCCACTCCTCGGGCCATGACGAGGATGGATACGCCAATGCACGGTTCGCCGGCGCCTGGCCTGTGGTGCGGTTGCGTGGGTGTTGCAGTGCTCGGCTCCTCTCCGACCACACGGGAAGAGCAGATGCTCCTACATGCGGTTCCGCCATGTGTTGACGCTCAAAAGTGGCACAATCGTAAAAGTTGCTTTAATCTATGTCAAGATTACTTCAAACTTATGATTGGAAGTCACCATGAGATGGCTTTCTTTGAGAAGATCAAGATGGATATGAAAGTGGTCTAAAACGGAGTCCGGATGCAAAAGTTATGACAAGTTCAGAGATGCTCATGATGACACCAGATTAAAGAATGGCTTGAAACCCTATTAAGATGACTTCAAATGGAAAAAGTTTCAACATGAAAGTTGTGCGTCTCGTCGAAACGGTCGATTTTGATATAAAAATCGTCCCAATCCGAGTTCGTATGCAAAAGTTACAGCCATCCGAACACAGCCCTGTCACAGAGCCATAAGTGGCGCGCCCCACCAGCCATGTGTCTGATGGGTAGCGCGAATAACAGCCTGTATTGCGTGACTGTTTTGGCCTAGAAAATGGCTTCAAATCGAAAAACGTTCAACATGAAAGTTGTTCGTATCGTCGAAACAGTCAAGATTGCTTTTGGGCTCTTTTCCATCCGAGGTCGTTTACCACCTCAAGAATTACCCGCAAGGTACATCCAGTTTAAACCGAACAGTTTTGGAAAGTTCGGATAAAACCAATCCGAATTTGGCTAGGGTTTTGGACGTGAATCCAAGCCTTTTCCTTGCACGGCAAGTCCAGCCGCCTCTTATATACCTAAGGGGTGACGGCCGATTGAACAACACACAATCGATCAATTCATCTACCACTTTTTATCTTTTATCTTTTCTCCTCAACCCTAGTTCTTCTTCTTCCTCGTTCTTCGTTCGTTCTTCTTGTTGCAGGGCGGCGAACCTCGAGGCCCTAGGGGCGGTCAGGCCGACCTAGGGCAGCCCATAGCCGCCGCGCGCCCTGACGGGGTCCCTCCCGGGCGCGTGGGGTTTCGGGTCTACAAAAGCGCCCGCCGGATTGCCTGCGTACCGCGCTTCCGGACGGGTCTCCTTCGACGTGAGCTGCGGTGCATCACCCCCGGCGTCGAGGGTACACGGTGACGTGTTCGTGTGCGAACACACTTTTTGGCGACTCCGCTGGGGACGAAGCTTTGAACGGTCTCCGGCCCGTTCTTGCTACGAAGAGATCGTCATCTAGGGTTTGCAATCTACAAAGGTAATATGAATACACAGTTCACTTATGTAGATGCAAATAATGCATATGTTGTTGCTAGATCATCTAATGAGCATAATGTATCGGCTAGCCCTAGCTTTATCAATCATGTATCTAATCATGTGCAAGGGCTGATGCAACAAAATCTCCATGATTCTACTTCATATAATTTTAGCAACATGCAACATATGTATCCCAACTCCCATGCATCGGCAACCCCACAAATCCATATGCCGATGAACAACATGATGAGTTCGGTTAATCAAGTTGAAACACCCCATGTAGGATCTTTCAATGGTATGCAACATAGTGTTTCATCTTTTTATTCACCGGCAACTAATTTGCAACATGTTAATCCAAACATGCTGGTGGATAGGGGAATTGGCCATGCTACTACTAGTTATTCGGCCAATTACCCTCAAACATCATATGCTACACCTCATGCTACTAGTTTTTTGGCACCATACGCAACTGTTGATGTCCATAATTCGGCTCCGCACCTTAATGGTAATGGCCGAATAAGTGAAACTTCTGCAGGAGCACAAATGCCTTCACCTAATACCGTGGCATATCATGTCCCCCCTATACAATTACAGAATTTTGGCAACATCTCATTGCTGAAAGAGTCTAAAAGCATTGGGGGGCAACCATATCCAGACTGGGTAATTGAGAACAAGCTTACATTCTCTTGGGATTTGTGCAAGTCTATTCGCCAGGAACTAATAGAAGGCGGGAAGCCTCATGATTTTGCTGCTGTAAAAGCTAGAGTTGTGCAAATGATGCAGTTGCCCAGTGTTGTACCATCCATTGTACCACCTAAACAATCGCAAAGTTTCGGCACCTCATTGCCGAAAGAGTCTCAAAGTATTGGGGGGCAATCTCATGACGAGTGGATGGAAATTGAGATGAAAAAGTTTAAAGCTCGCCAAGCTGAGATGTGGGCTAAAATTAGACGAGAGCGAGAAGCCTTGCAAATTCAAAAAGATAAAGTTGTTGATTCAGGTAACAAAGAAAATTCGGTTATTCGAAAAGCTGAATCAAGTAGTATATATTCTGAGTCCATCAAAACCAAAGAGGCAAACATTATTGAGAAAGGGCATGGAAAGCATAGCAAAACAGTCATACTTGATTTTTCCGAAGTCAATGGAACCTACTTCCTGCCCTATGAGTTCCGTGCCATAGAAATTGACAAGCCTCAAGGACAAGAACAAGTAGCCGAACAAAGTTCGGCTGACATGGATATTCAAAGCAATGATGCACGGAATCAAGAAAAAGATGATGAAAGGGTGTTGGGGAGCCATCCAAATACGGAGCAAGATGTTCTTCAAGTGACATCACCATCATGTTCTCCCAACATATTTGAAGAGGTATGCATAGAGAGTAATTTACCTATTTTCAGATTTGGTCAAAACTATATTGTTGATGCATCTATTAGAAAAATCATCTTAAGTAATTTTGAAAGACCAATGAAGAAGGGTAATTTACTTGTTAGCAATAAAATCGTTATAGAACATATCGGTCAACCCATTATGCCATTTATAAAGACCGATATTGACTTATTGTTACAGCCAAAGCTTTCCCCCTTGCTTTATGTAGAGTTCATATCTAGTTGGGTAGCTTTGCTTATTTCGTACTTGGCTTGCACTTGGTCTCAACTGAGACATGTATGTTCTAAATATCTTCGTTTCAGAAATTTAAAGCCAAGGTTAAATTCTATTGAGAAAACTGATGCTAATATAATATCTTATCCAAAGACATCGGAGATAGAGTGGAAAACACAATGCATAGCCGAATGGGCAGATTACAAATCTAAACCATTCGTTTGCTTATCTCCAAAGCCGTTCAAACAGCAAGATCGGCTAGAAAACAAGAAGTATACCTTCAATTCAAGCATGTGTGATCAAATATTTGACTTGTTGCTGAAAAATAATTATATTACAATTCTTGATCACCATGTTAAGCCATCAATCCAAGGACGAATGTATTGTAAGTTGCATGATTCATCCAAGCATAATTTTGAGGATTGCAACATGTTTCGTCAAATAGTTAAATCGGCCATTGAAAAAGGTCGATTGAAGTTTGTTGAAACACCAAGAGATGACCAGTCTATTCCGATTGGTCCCGATGGCAAAAAGTTTTTGCATCGGCTGCTTCAAGCCGATCCATTTAAAGAGAATGTAAAAGTTGCAGGTGATGGGATCAAGCTTTCAAGTAAAGAAGTTGTTGAAGAGCATAACGAGCATAATCTAGAGGGCGAGAGTTCCATCGAAGCTACAATGAAGACGCCAAGGACTGGGGGGCAGCAAGCAAATCCAATGATTGATGAAAGGAAACCAAAAGAAAACAAAGGCCGGAATAAGCACAAGTGTAAGAGATCAAAAATCACCTTCGCTGAACTATTGGATAAATATCAAAAGAAGGGTGAAGAGAAGAATGCTTATCGGCCAAATCATGCAAAGAAACCAAGATCACCCCCAAGGCGCAAGTATGAGGATCGGTATTGGCAAAGTGACAATTTTTATGCAACATATTCATATCCTTATTTTGGGCCGCCAATGCCAATGCCGTGGATGCCTCCCTATGCTCAAGTAGATCCATATCCATCATGGGACAGGTATGATACAAGGGCGCATTCTCCATCTTATTTTAGACCATCTCACCAATATTATGCAGCTCCGAGAAGATCAACATTTGAACAATCACATGTTAAAGACCGTTTCGATCATAAGGAATCGGTCCGGAGCTCAAGGGAGAAGAAAAAGGTGGTCAAACAAGTTTACCGTGTTAAAAGAGATGGTCGTAAGAGTGCAACTTCAGATTTGATCTCAAATGAAAAAGAGCCAATTAAAGTGTTGACATTGGCTACTAAAGGCAATGAGATGAAGCAACCAATTATTGATAGTCAAAGTGCCAAATCTGAAGAAAAGAAGTTGAGAGTGCACAAGGCCAAAAAAGGATTGCCATTGGCCAAGACAAAATCGCAGCCGGGGTGCCCACTCGGCTTATCATATTGGCAAAAGAAGAAATTACAAAAACTTAGTGCACAAGATCTTGAAGAAAGAAACATGGCATGGGTTCCCAAAGGAAGTGATCAAAATAAGAATTATGTGCAAGCTTCCATTACAAGAAGTGCGGCAAAGGTGAAGAAGGAAAAGAGTGAAAACTATGAAGGACGAAGCCGAAGGTTTCAGCATCTTCGGTCTACACATTATCCATATTCTTCAACTATGCCACTAACGCCCATGTCATGGAATTCGTCATCAGGTATGATTGCTAACCCTCAATGGGCTTATTTTAATCCATGGATGCCATATAATTTCTTACATCATGAAAGGGTATTACCAAGTCACTATACATTTGATTAGTTACAAGTTTGTTGCTGATCCAAAGGGCCGAAATACTTAGTTTGTCATTTCATTTATTTGTTTCGGCTATATGTGCTTTGAATGAAGTTTACATGGTAATGACCGATATTTATCTATCGTCCTAAGAATATGTCAATGCATGGCCGGTGTAGTATTCTAGCATCGTCCTTAGTTCGAATGGAGAGCGAGACAAGGTGCTATACATCTTGAGGCTTTCGGTGATTCGTTATGAGTAGTGCAACAAATATACAAGGGTTATCAATGTTTTGACGAATCACTTATAGTTTATCTTGAGATATGTCTAGATGCAAAATTTACCTTGGGTTGCTTTAAAATTGTTCGTATATTTAGACATGACAATTCAAAAGAGTTGGCACAGCAAGCATCCGGCTACTACGTTAATCATGGTGTATTGTATTTCTCTCAATAGCCGATGCTTCGTCTCGTCAACATAGGTAAGGCCGAACCGAAGTTCACAGCTTCGGCCACTAATGAATTTTGACGCAGGTGATAGTAAGGATTGGAGAGAGTTTATTGTTGATTATCTACAAAATCCTAGCAAAAGGGGGAACAATATGGTTCGGAGGATGACCTTGAGATACATATCTATGGAACTTTATCATCGGATTGTTAATGAAGTTTAGAAGGTTTCGCCCAAGTTGGCATCAAGAGTTCAAGAACAATAATGGCCGATATATAATTATCGTCCTAAGCATATAAATGGCCGATGGGGTGTTGACATCGTCCTTAGAACCAACATGGTACAAATTATTTTTCGGCACGCTTGCTTTGCCGAAAAACAGGGGGGCATGTGTTGACGCTCAAAAGTGGCACAATCGTAAAAGTTGCTTTAATCTATGTCAAGATTACTTCAAACTTATGATTGGAAGTCACCATGAGATGGCTTTCTTTGAGAAGATCAAGATGGATATGAAAGTGGTCTAAAACGGAGTCCGGATGCAAAAGTTATGACAAGTTCAGAGATGCTCATGATGACACCAGATTAAAGAATGGCTTGAAACCCTATTAAGATGACTTCAAATGGAAAAAGTTTCAACATGAAAGTTGTGCGTCTCGTCGAAACGGTCGATTTTGATATAAAAATCGTCCCAATCCGAGTTCGTATGCAAAAGTTACAGCCATCCGAACACAGCCCTGTCACAGAGCCATAAGTGGCGCGCCCCACCAGCCATGTGTCTGATGGGTAGCGCGAATAACAGCCTGTATTGCGTGACTGTTTTGGCCTAGAAGATGGCTTCAAATCGAAAAACGTTCAACATGAAAGTTGTTCGTATCGTCGAAACGGTCAAGATTGCTTTTGGGCTCTTTTCCATCCGAGGTCGTTTACCACCTCAAGAATTACCCGCAAGGTACATCCAGTTTAAACCGAACAGTTTTGGAAAGTTCGGATAAAACCAATCCGAATTTGGCTAGGGTTTTGGACGTGAATCCAAGCCTTTTCCTTGCACGGCAAGTCCAGCCGCCTCTTATATACCTAAGGGGTGACGGCCGATTGAACAACACACAATCGATCAATTCATCTACCACTTTTTATCTTTTTTCTTTTCTCCTCAACCCTAGTTCTTCTTCTTCCTCGTTCTTCGTTCGTTCTTCTTGTTGCAGGGCGGCGAACCTCGAGGCCCTAGGGGCGGTCAGGCCGACCTAGGGCAGCCCATAGCCGCCGCGCGCCCTGATGGGGTCCCTCCCGGGCGCGTGGGGTTTCGGGTCTACAAAAGCGCCCGCCGGATTGCCTGCGTACCGCGCTTCCGGACGGGTCTCCTTCGACGTGAGCTGCGGTGCATCACCCCCGGCGTCGAGGGTACACGGTGACGTGTTCGTGTGCGAACACACTTTTTGGCGACTCCGCTGGGGACGAAGCTTTGAACGGTCTCCGGCCCGTTCTTGCTACGAAGAGATCGTCATCTAGGGTTTGCAATCTACAAAGGTAATATGAATACACAGTTCACTTATGTAGATGCAAATAATGCATATGTTGTTGCTAGATCATCTAATGAGCATAATGTATCGGCTAGCCCTAGCTTTATCAATCATGCATCTAATCATGTGCAAGGGCTGATGCAACAAAATCTCCATGATTCTACTTCATATAATTTTAGCAACATGCAACATATGTATCCCAACTCCCATGCATCGGCAACCCCACAAATCCATATGCCGATGAACAACATGATGAGTTCGGTTAATCAAGTTGAAACACCCCATGTAGGATCTTTCAATGGTATGCAACATAGTGTTTCATCTTTTTATTCACCGGCAACTAATTTGCAACATGTTAATCCAAACATGCTGGTGGATAGGGGAATTGGCCATGCTACTACTAGTTATTCGGCCAATTACCCTCAAACATCATATGCTACACCTCATGCTACTAGTTTTTTGGCACCATACGCAACTGTTGATGTCCATAATTCGGCTCCGCACCTTAATGGTAATGGCCGAATAAGTGAAACTTCTGCAGGAGCACAAATGCCTTCACCTAATACCGTGGCATATCATGTCCCCCCTATACAATTACAGAATTTTGGCAACATCTCATTGCTGAAAGAGTCTAAAAGCATTGGGGGGCAACCATATCCAGACTGGGTAATTGAGAACAAGCTTACATTCTCTTGGGATTTGTGCAAGTCTATTCGCCAGGAACTAATAGAAGGCGGGAAGCCTCATGATTTTGCTGCTGTAAAAGCTAGAGTTGTGCAAATGATGCAGTTGCCCAGTGTTGTACCATCCATTGTACCACCTAAACAATCGCAAAGTTTCGGCACCTCATTGCCGAAAGAGTCTCAAAGTATTGGGGGGCAATCTCATGACGAGTGGATGGAAATTGAGATGAAAAAGTTTAAAGCTCGCCAAGCTGAGATGTGGGCTAAAATTAGACGAGAGCGAGAAGCCTTGCAAATTCAAAAAGATAAAGTTGTTGATTCAGGTAACAAAGAAAATTCGGTTATTCGAAAAGCTGAATCAAGTAGTATATATTCTAAGTCCATCAAAACCAAAGAGGCAAACATTATTGAGAAAGGGCATGGAAAGCATAGCAAAACAGTCATACTTGATTTTTCCGAAGTCAATGGAACCTACTTCCTGCCCTATGAGTTCCGTGCCATAGAAATTGACAAGCCTCAAGGACAAGAACAAGTAGCCGAACAAAGTTCGGCTGACATGGATATTCAAAGCAATGATGCACGGAATCAAGAAAAAGATGATGAAAGGGTGTTGGGGAGCCATCCAAATACGGAGCAAGATGTTCTTCAAGTGACATCACCATCATGTTCTCCCAACATATTTGAAGAGGTATGCATAGAGAGTAATTTACCTATTTTCAGATTTGGTCAAAACTATATTGTTGATGCATCTATTAGAAAAATCATCTTAAGTAATTTTGAAAGACCAATGAAGAAGGGTAATTTACTTGTTAGCAATAAAATCGTTATAGAACATATCGGTCAACCCATTATGCCATTTATAAAGACCGATATTGACTTATTGTTACAGCCAAAGCTTTCCCCCTTGCTTTATGTAGAGTTCATATCTAGTTGGGTAGCTTTGCTTATTTCGTACTTGGCTTGCACTTGGTCTCAACTGAGACATGTATGTTCTAAATATCTTCGTTTCAGAAATTTAAAGCCAAGGTTAAATTCTATTGAGAAAACTGATGCTAATATAATATCTTATCCAAAGACATCGGAGATAGAGTGGAAAACACAATGCATAGCCGAATGGGCAGATTACAAATCTAAACCATTCGTTTGCTTATCTCCAAAGCCGTTCAAACAGCAAGATCGGCTAGAAAACAAGAAGTATACCTTCAATTCAAGCATGTGTGATCAAATATTTGACTTGTTGCTGAAAAATAATTATATTACAATTCTTGATCACCATGTTAAGCCATCAATCCAAGGACGAATGTATTGTAAGTTGCATGATTCATCCAAGCATAATTTTGAGGATTGCAACATGTTTCGTCAAATAGTTAAATCGGCCATTGAAAAAGGTCGATTGAAGTTTGTTGAAACACCAAGAGATGACCAGTCTATTCCGATTGGTCCCGATGGCAAAAAGTTTTTGCATCGGCTGCTTCAAGCCGATCCATTTAAAGAGAATGTAAAAGTTGCAGGTGATGGGATCAAGCTTTCAAGTAAAGAAGTTGTTGAAGAGCATAACGAGCATAATCTAGAGGGCGAGAGTTCCATCGAAGCTACAATGAAGACGCCAAGGACTGGGGGGCAGCAAGCAAATCCAATGATTGATGAAAGGAAACCAAAAGAAAACAAAGGCCGGAATAAGCACAAGTGTAAGAGATCAAAAATCACCTTCGCTGAACTATTGGATAAATATCAAAAGAAGGGTGAAGAGAAGAATGCTTATCGGCCAAATCATGCAAAGAAACCAAGATCACCCCCAAGGCGCAAGTATGAGGATCGGTATTGGCAAAGTGACAATTTTTATGCAACATATTCATATCCTTATTTTGGGCCGCCAATGCCAATGCCGTGGATGCCTCCCTATGCTCAAGTAGATCCATATCCATCATGGGACAGGTATGATACAAGGGCGCATTCTCCATCTTATTTTAGACCATCTCACCAATATTATGCAGCTCCGAGAAGATCAACATTTGAACAATCACATGTTAAAGACCGTTTCGATCATAAGGAATCGGTCCGGAGCTCAAGGGAGAAGAAAAAGGTGGTCAAACAAGTTTACCGTGTTAAAAGAGATGGTCGTAAGAGTGCAACTTCAGATTTGATCTCAAATGAAAAAGAGCCAATTAAAGTGTTGACATTGGCTACTAAAGGCAATGAGATGAAGCAACCAATTATTGATAGTCAAAGTGCCAAATCTGAAGAAAAGAAGTTGAGAGTGCACAAGGCCAAAAAAGGATTGCCATTGGCCAAGACAAAATCGCAGCCGGGGTGCCCACTCGGCTTATCATATTGGCAAAAGAAGAAATTACAAAAACTTAGTGCACAAGATCTTGAAGAAAGAAACATGGCATGGGTTCCCAAAGGAAGTGATCAAAATAAGAATTATGTGCAAGCTTCCATTACAAGAAGTGCGGCAAAGGTGAAGAAGGAAAAGAGTGAAAACTATGAAGGACGAAGCCGAAGGTTTCAGCATCTTCGGTCTACACATTATCCATATTCTTCAACTATGCCATTAACGCCCATGTCATGGAATTCGTCATCAGGTATGATTGCTAACCCTCAATGGGCTTATTTTAATCCATGGATGCCATATAATTTCTTACATCATGAAAGGGTATTACCAAGTCACTATACATTTGATTAGTTACAAGTTTGTTGCTGATCCAAAGGGCCGAAATACTTAGTTTGTCATTTCATTTATTTGTTTCGGCTATATGTGCTTTGAATGAAGTTTACATGGTAATGACCGATATTTATCTATCGTCCTAAGAATATGTCAATGCATGGCCGGTGTAGTATTCTAGCATCGTCCTTAGTTCGAATGGAGAGCGAGACAAGGTGCTATACATCTTGAGGCTTTCGGTGATTCGTTATGAGTAGTGCAACAAATATACAAGGGTTATCAATGTTTTGACGAATCACTTATAGTTTATCTTGAGATATGTCTAGATGCAAAATTTACCTTGGTTTGCTTTAAAATTGTTCGTATATTTAGACATGACAATTCAAAAGAGTTGGCACAGCAAGCATCCGGCTACTACGTTAATCATGGTGTATTGTATTTCTCTCAATAGCCGATGCTTCGTCTCGTCAACATAGGTAAGGCCGAACCGAAGTTCACAGCTTCGGCCACTAATGAATTTTGACGCAGGTGATAGTAAGGATTGGAGAGAGTTTATTGTTGATTATCTACAAAATCCTAGCAAAAGGGGGAACAATATGGTTCGGAGGATGACCTTGAGATACATATCTATGGAACTTTATCATCGGATTGTTAATGAAGTTTAGAAGGTTTCGCCCAAGTTGGCATCAAGAGTTCAAGAACAATAATGGCCGATATATAATTATCGTCCTAAGCATATAAATGGCCGATGGGGTGTTGACATCGTCCTTAGAACCAACATGGTACAAATTATTTTTCGGCACGCTTGCTTTGCCGAAAAACAGGGGGGCATGTGTTGACGCTCAAAAGTGGCACAATCGTAAAAGTTGCTTTAATCTATGTCAAGATTACTTCAAACTTATGATTGGAAGTCACCATGAGATGGCTTTCTTTGAGAAGATCAAGATGGATATGAAAGTGGTCTAAAACGGAGTCCGGATGCAAAAGTTATGACAAGTTCAGAGATGCTCATGATGACACCAGATTAAAGAATGGCTTGAAACCCTATTAAGATGACTTCAAATGGAAAAAGTTTCAACATGAAAGTTGTGCGTCTCGTCGAAACGGTCGATTTTGATATAAAAATCGTCCCAATCCGAGTTCGTATGCAAAAGTTACAGCCATCCGAACACAGCCCTGTCACAGAGCCATAAGTGGCGCGCCCCACCAGCCATGTGTCTGATGGGTAGCGCGAATAACAGCCTGTATTGCGTGACTGTTTTGGCCTAGAAGATGGCTTCAAATCGAAAAACGTTCAACATGAAAGTTGTTCGTATCGTCGAAACGGTCAAGATTGCTTTTGGGCTCTTTTCCATCCGAGGTCGTTTACCACCTCAAGAATTACCCGCAAGGTACATCCAGTTTAAACCGAACAGTTTTGGAAAGTTCGGATAAAACCAATCCGAATTTGGCTAAGGTTTTGGACGTGAATCCAAGCCTTTTCCTTGCACGGCAAGTCCAGCCGCCTCTTATATACCTAAGGGGTGACGGCCGATTGAACAACACACAATCGATCAATTCATCTACCACTTTTTATCTTTTATCTTTTCTCCTCAACCCTAGTTCTTCTTCTTCCTCGTTCTTCGTTCGTTCTTCTTGTTGCAGGGCGGCGAACCTCGAGGCCCTAGGGGCGGTCAGGCCGACCTAGGGCAGCCCATAGCCGCCGCGCGCCCTGACGGGGTCCCTCCCGGGCGCGTGGGGTTTCGGGTCTACAAAAGCGCCCGCCGGATTGCCTGCGTACCGCGCTTCCGGACGGGTCTCCTTCGACGTGAGCTGCGGTGCATCACCCCCGGCGTCGAGGGTACACGGTGACGTGTTCGTGTGCGAACACCATGCACTCACCATGTGGACTGCACTCCTCTTCTCACACCAGGGCTCGGTTTATTTTTTCAGATTGGACACGCGCATTTTGTGGTGAGTGGGCAGAAGCTCGCAATGGTCTCATGGACTTATTTTGCCCCTGTGCAGCTCGGTTGCCGCCTCCATGCGGTTCGCCTAACTCATTGCTGCAGTATGTTGCCGGTGGTGCTTGAGTTTTTGTTGTTTTTGTGCAGTGCAATTTTATTTTGTGCGTTTAGATTTTATCAATTTTTTTTGTTTTTTTGCAGTGCAGTTAGACATCAGTGGTGCTCAAGTCATAACTGTGCTATTCTACTGCCGGGGCAGCTCGCTGGTTCATGGTACGTGGTTCTGGCGGTGCGGCAAGCAGAACACGGCCACGACTGCGTCCAAGTGGGGAAGTCCGGCATCCAAGGAAGGAGCAACTCACTATCTCATCTCACCCGGTTCAGGCGACACGAGCAAAAGCAGTACACCGTCACACCCGTTTCAAGCGGTGCAGCTCGTTGCTCCTGCCTGTGCAGCACATAGGTCTATTTGGTGACGACAACATCAAAAGCTTGGTATCCCAGTGAGCTCCGTGGACATCAAAAGACCACATGAAGTTCATTGTACCAAGCTTTGTGATTTGCTTTGTAAGAAAAAGAAAAACAATGGAGGCTAATTACATTCGTGGCTATTGTAAAAACAAGAAAAAAATCAGTGTTCTGTAAAAAATAGAGCAGCTCACTTGGCACGACCATGCCGTCCATATATGTATATAAAGAAATTTTAGTTCACTTTCACTCGCAGAAGATAAATTTTGTATGCATTTCGCTCTGTTGACACGTTAAACAATAAAAAAATGGTGTAGTCCACTCATCTCAAACTCTGTGGTTCACTTCCTCGACTCGGACAAATTATATTCACAAAAAGAAATCATGTAGTTCTCTTGCCCGCTCATGCAGTGCAGTTTTTTATCTGAAGCGGTGCGTTTTTCTATCTGATGCAGTTCATCCATTGATTTTTGTGTCGCGAAAAACAGAGTGTCCATGTTTCAGTATTTTTAAGATTACTCTTAAACAGTAAGGAATTAGAGACAGCGTTCTACATGAAAAATTTGCGTCTCAATGATATCTTTCCAATGGCGTATCGTTTGGATCATTCCGATGAGCGGTTTGAATTTTTTCCAAAAAAACGGCCGCTGCCACTCGTCGTCCGTCGCACGATTTTCAAAATTAACTTAAACCCGTAAGGAATCTCAAAAACATTTCAACATATGAAAGTTTCACCTCGTCCATAGATTTTCAACGGTATATTACAAGCCTCATTGCGACAAACGGTTAAAAAACTAGAGCGAAAACAGTATCAAAAAATTGAATTTTTTTAAAAACAGAATTCCGTGATTTAGTAAATTTGAAACTGCTCTTAAACCATAACGAATTAGAGAATATGATAGATATAAAAAAGATGCGCATCAACGATATATTTCCAACGGTGTATCATTTGCTTCATTCCGATGAGTGGTTAGAAAAAACGCAAAAAACGCCCGCTGCCACTTGTCGTGCGTCGCACCGTTTTCGAAACTGCTCTTAAACCGTGAAGAATCTCCAAAAGTGTTCAATATGGAGATGTTGCGCCTAATCCATAGCTTTCCAACCGTATATTACATGCCTCGTTCCTATAAACGGTTAAAAAATTGGACCGAAAAAGGTACCAAAAACACCGCGTGCAATTTTTTCAACACGAAGTTCACTAGTCTCCGTATTGCAGTACCCTTGCTACTGAATGTGCAGTGCCATCGCGTTGATTGTATAGTGTAGAAGTGCTATCAGAATAGTTATTTTGCTAATATTAGCATAATAGACCGGCTATATATTGGTGGAGGTTTCCTTTGCATAAAGCCAATTTTCTCATGTACTAAATTTTGATAAACTTCTTTTGAAATAAAAAAATATTTTTTTAGTATAAAAGATAGGAGTGAGACTTTGGTAAAACATATGTATGGTTGAAGTGAAACTCAATCATTGTGCTCAATCCCCAACCTAACCCTTAAAAAGTTGCTCAAAATTGCCTGTAACCGGGGGCACGGCTAATCAATTAGGCTTAACCATCTGCAGAGGTCGTACACGTTCCCCACATGACATAATCAACCCTTTGTGTCGTGACACCACTTTGGGTGTGTGACCGAGAGGAGATTGTGACGAAGCCTTTCCAAATGGCCCCCTTTATTTAGCTCTAGCACGGCCCGCTCCCTTGGCCATTAAGAACCATCTTCGATGGCCGTACCTGAATAAGGGTTTCCCGATAAGGACATGATAAGCCAGAGCCATAATAGCATGTGGATGTACTTGAAGCTACATCAAACTGTACTTGGAAGATCTCGGACCCCTGGATAGTGGTCCCCTCCAAAAACCTATGTGCAGGACCCTAGTCGGGCGCAATCACTGCAAGCCTCCGATGGGCGCAATCACTTGTAGACGCTCCCTTCATATCGTTCCGCCCAGAGAGTAGAAGTAAAACAATATACTCCCTCCATTCCCTTATACAAGGCCACAAACTCAAATTACAGGTACCAAGGTAAAATTTAAAACTGATTTGCAAGTCCACTTTTCTTTTCGTTAACTGGGATCATTAATACATCCACATGCATGCAAGACAGGATTTAGAAGGAAGTAGTGCAGTGTCATTATGACTACATGCATGCAAGTATTAATTTTTTTGGTTGTACGAGAAAACATCATTAATTTTTGCCTTGATTATAGTTACTGGCCTTGTATAGATGCAAATTGTATTTTTCATAGTGGCCTTATAAAAGGCTACTTCCAATGCACTGGTGCTTACATGAGGTGCTAAGCACATTAAACACTTTAGCAACTACAGCCCTCAATGCATAGGTGCTTAACTTGTTGGTGCTAAGCATCCATCATTTAATGATTTTGCAACTAAAGTTCTTCATGCATTGGTGGGATTCTTCTATTTAAATGTTTTGCACAGGTTCTTGCGCTTGGCATTGTTTCTTCCTGGGGTCACCACACTTATCTCTCTCCTCTTAATTACCTTGCCACATCAGACTTTTTGCCTACATGGCAACCTTAGCACCTGTACAAGGTGGAGCATTGGGAGGGGCCTAAGGGAATGGAGGGAGTATAACTTTTGTTTTTCAAAGTTTTCACAAAATGTTGCCCCAAAAGGGGGCAAGTTTATTTGTTTAAGACTTATTTGATTTTCAACCCACCCATTTGTGCAAGCGTGGCCAAGCATAGATATAAATTTGAACCTAAAGCTCTAGCTAGCAATAATACTTGGATTTTGTCAAATCCGGGTTTTGACACGTGAACACTGTGTGAAGGAGGTGAAGCGACAAGAAGCAAGCAGCAAGGAGATGGAGATGAGCGGAGGGGACTCTGCCCCTCCCCATTTATAGCAAGAGGGAGGCAAACCATCAGCCCCCACGGTGTGACACCCCGAGACCGATGCGCCAGGTGTCAGCTAGTTATTCGTCATCGTTGCCATGTCATCTGCTTGCGTGTTGCATCTTGCCATGTCATCATGTGTGTTGCATCATCATGTTTTCGAAACTTGCATCCGTCTGAGTCCGCCCGTCCTTTCCGTTGTCCGTTCTGAGCCCAGAGACACTCGCACACGCTCGCGGCACCTCCGGTTATTTATTTTATAAGTGGCCGGAAAATGTTCTCGGAATGGGTTGAAACTTGGCTTGTGGTCTTATTATAGTGTAGACAGGCCGCCTGCCAAATTTCATCGCATTCGGAGCTCATTTGATAGACCAACGGTTAACTATAGCGGTAGTATAGCGGGTTAAAACGTTGGACATTTTCGGTATCCCGAAACCACCCCCCCCCGCCGCGGGCATCTCTCTCTTCTCTCCTCTCAGCCCAAAGGCCTCCTACACAGCCCACTAGCCCACTTGCTAACCCCCCTCCGCTCTGGAACCGTCGGATCGAGATCCGAGGCTCCGAAACGGTCTAAAAACCCCTCTCCTAGACCTTCTTGCCGATAAATAGGCGCCTTAGCCTTCCTTATCTGGAAACCCTAGGTTTTCCTCGAAAACCGCACCGCCACCAGCTTCTCCACTCCTCAGCCGCCACCTCCCACCTCCCAGCCGCCGGCCCGCCAGGCTCGCTCGGGGCCCGCCCGAGCCACGACCGGGCCCGAGCGCCCGAGCGAGCAGTCGCCGCCCGCGCCTCCATGCTCGCTCCGCCTCGACCGCCGCAACCCCGCCGCATCGTCGCGTCGCCACCGGCTCCCTCCGCCGCCGGTCGACCTCGCCACCCTGGTAACACCTCGCCCACCGGATCCACGACTCCGAACCATCCAGCTTCGCCCTCCCGCCGGCGAGCGCCCCATCGGAGCCCGTCCTCGCCGGAATCCCCGAACTGCCTCCCCGTCCGCCGCGCCTTGGTGTCCTTCGGCATCCTGCCCGCGTCCGGCCACCAGATCCGTCTCCCCATGTCGCCTGTTGTCGGATCCGGCACCCCCGCAGCCGGATCGGTCTTCTGGAGCCACCGCCCATCGTCGTCGTTCAATGGCGCCGTCGTGGCTCGTCTCGTCCCCATCTGGAGGCCGGGAGGAGTCCCACCTCCTCATGGGCCGCGCCAGCCAGCCTCCCAGCAGGCCCAGCCTCCCCGCCGGCCCAGGTCCGCCAGCCTCGCGGCCTCGCTCCAGCCGCCTCTGCCAGGCCCATCCCCGACCCGAGCCAGCCGGCCCACCGCGTCCTCTCGTCCTGGGCTCGGCCCGTTCTGGTGAGCAGCCCGCACTGCCTAAATCCCGCCCCGGGCGTCTCTTAGTTATATTGCGCTCAGTCGTGTCTGATTTTTTTTGGCTAAGTCCCGGAAAAACTGTTGTCTGATGCATACTTTGTGATGCTGTAACTTTTTGTGTGTATGTCCAAATGATGCAAACAATATGTCAAAATGATCGTTGTGATATGCTCTACATTTTGTTCCATCGTGACATGCTTGTTTGAGTTCATCTTCATGCTCTAATCTCTGTTGCAAGGGTGCTATAAGTTTAAAACTGTTGATGACTATAGTTTTGTTGCATGCTTGTGAGGGTGATAACTTTGTGCATGTTTATCCAAATGAAGCATATGATATGTCAAAATGTTCATTGTGAAGTGTACTACATGATGGTTGCTGTAGCATGCTTGTTTGAGTCCATATTGCCATGTTAATCTCTGTTGCAAAAGTGCATTTGACTGTTAAGTGCTGAAACTTGTTATGAGATGCTGATTTCAATTGCTCTTTGTTATTGATGTGTTTGTCCTCATGCCACATGTCTAGATGTTTTAGAAGCACCATCATATGGTCTTTGCTGTGGTGCAAACCTCTTTCCATGATATGCCTTGAGGCGACTTAAACAAGCTTGTAAACATGCCATGTTGTTGTTACTGTTTTATACTTAGTGAAAAAACTGCTAAGTCTGGAATCTGTTATAACCTTATGCTATGTCTGCTTGATGCCCTAGTTAAATCCATGCTTGTTTTGGAGTGGCCAATGATCATGTCTTGTTGTCCATGTTATTGTCTATCCATTCATGCCCTTACTTTCACATATGGCTTGATGTAGCTTATTTATTTCTTGCTCTCAAGTTGCTATAAATTATAACTGTCAGGTTTTTATCAACATGATCAATTTGGTGTAGCTTGTTGTTATTGATCCATGCCTCCTATGGAGTTGCTCCAATGGAGTTGTCTGCTGTAGGATATGTCCACTACATGTCCATGCTGTTCATGTTCTTATTAGAGTTGATATGCTTGTTGTTTTGTGCCTCCGAAGGCAGCATCGGGATGATATTTTGCCTTCCCAGATTATGGCTAAGTCTGGATAATTTTATTACAACTTGCCATGCTTGTTTAGATGTGTTCCAGGAAGCTTTTGGTTGTGTTCTAAGTTCATACTTGTTAAGTATCATGTGTACTTCACATCCATGCTTCTTGTTATCATGTTTGAGTGCTATAGCATATAATTACCTTGCTCCAAAGTTGCTATGTGGCTGTTAACTTCAGCTTGTTGTTATATCTTGTTTCATTTGTATCTTTTAGCCCGTTGCTCCGTTTTGTGTGTGCCTTATATGAAACTTGTGTGATTTTGCATGTAGAATCATAATATCATATTGTTTTCATGTTTGGAGTGAGTTTGCTTGATGTTTGTGTGCATCTTGCACCGTTGCCTTGTTTGACTTGTTTTGCTCATATCTTCTAGGTCGTAGCTCCGAATTAAATGAACTTTATATGAAACTTGACTAGAATTTTGTGTAGATCATCATGGTGCATGTTAACCTGCTGTTTAACAACTTTAACTTAAGGATTGTTCAGATCTGGACTAATTTCCAAATATGCATATGAGGACTTACCGAATTTGTTATATGTTGATTCCGGCCTCATTTAAACTTGTTGTTTGGTGCTGTTCTTGTGTGCTTCATCCCTTGACATGTATTGCATCATATATAGACTTGTCTTGCATCATACTTGGTTGAGCATATTGTCATGTTCTTGTGTTGTGTGTTTACCGTATTGCTTGCTTCTTCTCGTTAGTGCTTGTTCCGTTGCGATCGTGAGGATTCGTTCGTCTACACGTGGTTCGTCTTCAAGGCTTCTTCTTCGTCTTCATCACGGAAATGTTCTTCTTACTTGCGGGATCTCAGGCAAGATGACCATCACCTTGGATACCTTTACTATCAATGCCATACTTAGTTGTCTCGATGCTATCATTACATGTCGCGCTACCCATCATTATTGTCAGCTTCTCCTTGTTGCCATGAAACCACTAACCTTTGACAACTTCCCAGCAAACCGTTGTTTGGCTATGTTACTCGCTTGCTCAGCCCCTCTTATAGCGTTGCTAGTTGCAGGTGAAGATGAAGATTTGATCCATCTCGGATCTTGTTGTTGGAATATCACAATATCTATTATTATTATCATTAACACACCTATATACTGGGAATGGGTGGAAGGCTTGGCCTTTTGCCCGGTGTTTTGTTCCACTCATGCCACCTTATGAGCCGATAAACCGGCATTATGTTCCTTGATTTTGCGTTCCTTACACGGTTGGGTATATGGGGACCCCTTGACACTTCGTCTTTGAATAAAACTCCTCCCGCAAGGCCCAACATTGGTTTTAATTTGCAACATAATAAAAACTTAATTAATCAATTAATTGCACAGGGAGTTAGTTGTGGGGACCCCGACTCGTAAGTCGTGATCACCGAATGCACGTGTACAGTGATCCCAGAGATCAATGCTCACTGAACACACAGAAGCTGAATAACAAGAGTCTTACATCCATACATACCGTATTACACAAATAGGACCATTAAGGTCAAGTCTTGAGTATATCGTTGCAGCGGAAGTCTTCAATAACAACATGGACCCATGCCATCTGCCTTAACCCTACAGGCATTCTGACTGGGAAGCATCCTAGCTCGCATGCTTGTCACCAAGAAATCTTCATCATAACCTGTTCTCTCATGCCTGGCCAATAAAATAACCAATGGCAAGCCAATGAGTACTTTGAATGTACTCGCAAGCAACCCAAGTGTGATGACAGAATTATTATGCAAGGCTCTACTGCTAAATTGGTAGTTTTGCGGAAAGCTAGTTTTTCATATGCAAGTATGATCAACATATATCATGGACATGTGATGGATTCTCTCCCCTCGTTGGTTACCCCAAGTGGAAGGTTAGAGATGCAGTGTAGCGGTAGTTTTCCCTTGGCAAAGATACCAAGGATCGATTTCCCCTGAGACTCCCAGTTTCAACAAGAAGGTGTCAACTGCTAACGGCGCCAGATATTAGCAATCAACTTGGACCTGCACACAGATACAAATAACTTTGCTCCCAACGAGTACAGAGAGGTTGTCAATCCCTCCGGCCTTGTCGTTTACAAAGGATCAAACGCAAGAGATAATAGTGATAGGTAAAACTGTAACTAGTATGTAAAAGCAGAAAGTAAATAGCGGATGTGATCAGTGATGGTAATATGGACCGGGGTCCCATGATGTTCACTAGTGATGTCTCTCTCCCAAAAGACGATAAAACAGCTATGTGAGGTAAACGAATTACAGCTGGGCAATTGACAGAATTATGTGCGCAAACCAATGCTAAGTATGTTGCAAGAAAGGTAGAGGTTCAAAGCATGGGCGGTACGCCAAGGCAAGTAGACCGAAATCCATCTGCATCTACTACTAATCATCCACCTTGAGATATCTATCCAGAACATCTCGCTGGTATTAAGTTGTGAGTCCCACCCATAGTGTAAACTCAAAGCAACAGACAACTTCATTAAAAGAACTTTGCGTAAAGTAAACAATCCTTGCACCCGCGGGCACAAGCACCGTTGTTTTCCCCCTTGTGGCAACAACACATCCCCTAGACTCATGTTGCTATCACTCAAGCTAGTCATCGAGGGGCATGAACCCACAATCGAGCATAACGTTCCCTCTTGGAGTCACTACCTACTACTTGGCCAAAGCAATAAATAACAACGGAGAACATGCAAGAATTACTTAAGAACATAAATATAAAAGAGGTAAATAAAATATATTACTCAAACACAATCTGAACATAATCTCACAATCCATCGGATCCCAGCAAACTCAACATAGCAACAGCATAAGGATTACATATGTGCCTCGATCATGTAGGGCAGCTCACGAGGTCTAATTAGTGAAGCACAAGAAGGGGAGGAGAACATCACATAGCTACTGGTCATGGACCCATGGTCCAAGGGAGACTACTCACAACTCATCCGTGAGGCGTCCATGGTGGTGGAGAGGCTCCCAGTGGTGATCCTCCCCTCCGGCAGGGTGCCGGGAAGAGTTCTCCTGGTGCTCCCGATCTTGGAAGCGCGGCGGCGGCGGAACAGAGATGAGATCGCGAAAAAGGGTTCCGTCCTCGAGGGTTTCGGGACGCGTGTTAAATATATGCCAAAGGGGGGCATCAGCGGAGGCCTGGGGGGCCCTAGGCGCCCCCCCCGGCGCGGCCAGGAGGGGGGCCGCGCCACCAGGACGCCTGGAGCCCTGGTGGCCCCCCTCCGGCCCTACTTCGGCCGTGTGGAAGCTTCCGGAATGCTGATTTTTTATATAATTTTTCCGGGATTTTTCTGGCAGTTTTCGTGACGGGAAAACCTGAAATACAAAAACAGCAGAAAACAGAAACTGGCACTGGGGTGCACTGAGTTAATAGGTTAGTCCAAATATGATCAAAAGTGTATGGAAGTGTATAAATATCATAGCAATATCACACAAAAGAGGCATGGAGCAAGCAGAAATTATAGATGCGTTTTGGACGTATCAACATCCCCAAGCTTAATTCCTGCTCGTCCTCGAGTAGGTAAATGATAACAAGAATAATTTCTGTGGTGACATGCTATTAACCATATAAGGATTTTTCATAGTCATATGACAAAAGCTTACTGAGACAATGAATCTGTAGTAATTAAGTTGCCTCATGAGAGAATCACAAAGAACTGAAAGTTTTACAACATGATACTGAAACATCAAATAGATTTGTAATGAGCATGGTGTGCAAATATGATAAAGTGATATCTCGCTTGCCCCCTTTAGTGAAGCAAAACATAAATGTAGGGGCACCTCCAAGGTTTAAGTGATGACTAGATACAATGATTTCAGAATAAACGATATCATATTCATGCAAAAGACAATGGTACTTTGGGACAATGCACATTACACTCAGAATGACAATCATGCTCTCAGTAGTTGGTGCTTAAAGAAGGCGGAGACTCTCGAACCGTGGCTTTTGTTGGCAAGGTTGAAAACCCGTGGTCGGAAACAAAGACAAAGCATGTACCAGAGCTCTTGGTTTTAAAAACAGAGGTAATAATTATTTTTTAGATTATGCATGTTCCGTCAACGAATGCTAGCAGATAACTCAATCACTTCTTGAGATGGACAAGTTTCGAGGAACGGCTCCCGAATGAGGACGATCACATCCTCTTAATCTCCTTTGTTTATCACTGCCAAAGTTTTCTGATTTCTCATGAATAAAGCGTGAAGGAGGGTTTGTTTGTTATATTAATTTTGAGCCGGGCGCACTCTTTGCCAGTTCCTTCTCGTATTATGGGTTCGCACATTAGACATGCAATCCCGGGGTGAAGCTTGTCCAACTTAAAAAGATCATGAATTAACTACTACTTCCTCATGAACTAAAACAGAGGCACAAAATAGGAATGCTTTTTTTTGAATAATTTCGAGATGGTACATGAAAGTCTCCATTAGGAATGGCAGGTAAATACCATGTATAGGAAGGTATGGTGGACTCATATGGCATAACTGGTTTAAAAGAATTTGGATGCACAAGCAGTCAGTCCGCTTAGTACAGGTGGAGGTTAGCAAAAGACTGGGAGCGACCAACTAAAAGAGCAATGACGGTCATAATCATGCAGAGCGACAAAGCAACATTGAATCAGGCATGGTAGTTATATCGCTACTCAGAAACAGAAGATCATCAAGGCTTGACAGACTTTCTTTACAGTCTTAAATATGCGTGAGCATACGCCAAGTCAATCAAAATAAATTCTTGAAGGAAGATATTACTAAACCATACCACATCATAGGCAAACTAATCATGTTGGTACTCCAATAACACATTGGGAACCCCCCAGCTATTTGAGACTAACCATAAGAAAACATGAACTACTAAGCACCATTATGCACGTAGCATTTTTATCATAGACATATCGACCAATGCAACAGAAGCAAACTCTCTTAATAAGATAAGCATGATAACTAAAGAGAGTTTAAGCGACCAACTAAACAAAAGCTCTTGAAAAAGATAAGCATGAAAACTAAGAGCTGAACATGATAGTAGCTATTGAAAGACCAAGAACATACACAGCAAAGATAAACATGAAAATTCTATGTTATGTTCTAGGTTGAAGTGGAGCGTGTTTCTCTCCCACACAAAGAAAGCTGAGTTCCAACTCATTATGAAAAGCTAAAGCAAACTAAAAAAAGAAACTAAAAGCAAGACGCTCCAAGCATAACACATAACACATGAAGTGATAAAAATATAGTGGAACGAAAGACGAACTGATAAAGTTGATGGAGAAGGGGATGCACAGGGGCATCCCCAAGCTTAGACGCTCGAGTCTCCTTGAATATTTCTTGGGGGTGCATGGGGGCATCCCCAAGCTTGAGCGCTTGACACTCCTGAATCTTTTTATCATCTTCCCTCGCACACTTGAAAACTCCCTTCATACATAACTCATCATAATCTGATTAGCGAGGTTAGTACCCATAAATAAATAATTGTTCCTTGCTGGAAATAAGGATATTCTTGAAGGTCTACTGTTTCTCAAGATTGCCAAAAGGTTTTTGCAAAGAAAAAGCAAGCTCAAGGTTTGCAAAATGAAGGAAAGGCAAAACAGGACAGAATCTATGAAAAACAGAACAGCAGGTAGTAAATGATTTTTCGGGGCACTTCTGCAACTCTAATCAAAAAACTCAGAACAGACGCCCGAAAGACAATTGTATAGAGCACGCTGTCGAAAAAATTCAGACCAAAAAGATGATCTGGTGATTTTATACAAATTTTTCTATCCAAGGACAGAATCTGTTTCCTGGACAGCACGTCACAACTTTTGAACTTTCTTGCAATCAGAGGCTACACTTGGCACAAAGTTGGAAATCAAAGATACAATGATGATGCTACTGTAGTAACAACATTAAGACACAACAAAAGCAATATAGAATTTTATTCATTGTGGGTTGCCTCCCAAAAGCGCTTTCTTTTATGCCTTTAAGCTAGGCATAATGCATAGAGATCAAGTTGTATCAATTGAACCATCATCAAGATCATCAAAAAGCTCTTCAATAGTACAACTAATCTTAAGAGGAATTTCAAATAAAGGCCTCATAGAGATACTTCTAGGGAGAAGACCAAAAGGATAAAAGTCAAGGGAAGATTCATTTATAAATTCATCAAAGAGAGGTGTTTCTTCCAAAGTCTTTACAGTTTCAACCCCTTTGGCAATAGATGGATTACTTTTAGAGCAGGGAGCCTTTGGAACGTGAACGAACTTAGGCTCCTTTTTTGCCGGAGTTTCTACCTTTCTGGTTTTGATTGAGGAGAAAGTGGTTCCTAGAGTATCAAAGATTTCCTCAATTTTGTCTATCCTAGAAGAGTCCAAGACATGGGATTTGATGGTCTCCAAAGTTTTGAAAATTTTATGCATGGAGCTATCAAGCCTATTCAAATTCCCTTGGATTTTACGATCCAACTCGTTTATCTTATTAATGTTTGGCATCTCTAGCTCTATCTTTTCAAGTTTTTTCATAATGTGAGCTAGGGTGATGTCCTCTTGAATGCTAACAACAGGGGGACTTCCAACAAGATTTTCAATAATACTAAGAGACTCCCAAGTTGGGGCCTCTAGGAAATTTCCATTGATAGCAGTATCTAGAATAAACCTATTCCAAGAAGTAATTCCAACATAAAAATTTCTAAGCGGGATAGTAGTAGATTGCTTCTTGGTGGCTCTTTTTTGAGAATCATCAATTCTATACCAAGCATATTTTAGACTTTCCCCACCTCTTTGTTTAAAGGTGAGAACTTCTGCCTCGCCAAAGACAAAAGGACCCGACATAATGACAACTAAAGAATGAGATAACTATTTTTGTAATTTTTGATAAAAGATACTAAAGCAAAAACTGAAAGGTAAACTAACAAGACTAAAAGCAAAGGTAAAAGATAGCGTGCAACTCCCCTATCTTGAAGAGTGGAGTCCCCGGCAACGGCGCCAGAAAACTTTGCTTGATGGCTTCTCGCCCCTCGTTGGTTACCCCAAGTGGAAGGTTTGAGATGCAGTGTAGCGGTAGTTTTCCCTTGGCAAAGATACCAAGGATCGATTTCCCCTGAGACTCCCAGTTTCAACAAGAAGGTGTCAACTGCTAACAGCGCCAGATATTAGCAATCAACTTGGACCTGCACACAGATACAAATAACTTTGCTCCCAACGAGTACAGAGAGGTTGTCAATCCCTCTGGCCTTGTCGTTTACAAAGGATCAAACGCAAGAGATAATAGTGATAGGTAAAACTGTAACTAGTATGTAAAAGCAGAAAGTAAATAGCGGATGTGATCAGTGATGGTAATATGGACCGGGGTCCCATGATGTTCACTAGTGATGTCTCTCTCCCAAAAGATGATAAAACAGCTATGTGAGGTAAACGAATTACAGCTGGGCAATTGACAGAATTATGTGCGCAAACCAATGCTAACTATGTTGCAAGAAAGGTAGAGGTTCAAAGCATGGGCGGTACGCCAAGGCAAGTAGACCGAAATCCATCTGCATCTACTACTAATCATCCACCTTGAGATATCTATCCAGAACATCTCGCTGGTATTAAGTTGCGAGTCCCACCCATAGTGTAAACTGAAAGCAACAGACAACTGTATTAAAAGAACTTTGCGTAAAGTAAACAATCCTTGCACCCGCGGGCACAAGCACCGTTGTTTTCCCCCTTGTGGCAACAGCACGTCCCCTAGACTCATGTTACTGTCACTCAAGCTAGTCATCGAGGGGCATGAACCCACAATCGAGCATAATGTTCCCTCTTGGAGTCACTACCTACTACTTGGCCAAAGCAATAAATAACAACGGAGAACATGCAAGAATTACTTAAGAACATAAATATAAAAGAGGTAAATAAAATATATTACTCAAACACAATCTGAACATAATCTCACAATCCATCGGATCCCAGCAAACTCAACATAGCAACAGCATAAGGATTACATATGTGCCTCGATCATGTAGGGCAGCTCACGAGGTCTAATTAGTGAAGCACAAGAAGGGGAGGAGAACATCACATAGCTACTGGTCATGGACCCATGGTCCAAGGGAGACTACTCACAACTCATCCGGGAGGCGTCCATGGTGGTGGAGAGGCTCCCGGTGGTGATCCTCCCCTCCGGCAGGGTGCCGGGAAGAGTTCTCCTGGTGCTCCCGATCTTGGAAGCGCGGCGGCGGTGGAACAGAGATGAGATCGCGAAAAAGGGTTCCGTCCTCGAGGGTTTCAGGACGCGTGTTAAATATATGCCAAAGGGGGGCATCAGCGGAGGCCTGGGGGGGCCAGGCGCCCCCCCCCCCCGGCGCGGCCAGGAGGGGGGCCGCGCCACCAGGGCGCCTGGAGCCCTGGTGGCCCCCCTTCGGCCCTACTTCGGCCGTGTGGAAGCTTCCGGAACGCTGATTTTTTATAAAAAATTTCCGGGATTTTTCTGGCAGTTTTCGTGACGGGAAAACCTGAAATACAAAAACAGCAGAAAACAGAAACTGGCACTGGGGTGCACTGAGTTAATAGGTTAGTCCAAATATGATCAAAAGTGTATGGAAGTGTACAAATATCATAGCAATATCACACAAAAGAGGCATGGAGCAAGCAGAAATTATTGATACGTTTTGGACGTATCAACATGCATGTGTCTGCAACAAGTATCAGGAGGTTACAGACATCATTATCGTGAAAGAGTTGTAATCAACTAATGCTCAAGCTCATTGCGACTTTCTCACAATCATATCAACAATATTTCCGAATCGTGTTGTTTTCTAGAAACTTATGGACATAGTCTAAGTAGCACCACCAACTGTCCTTGACCGTGGACACGGCTATTCGAATAGTTTGACACTCTGCAGAGGTTGCACACTTTACCCACAAGATCCGAGGAACTTCCGTGTCATCCACGACCCGCGGTACCTCAAGTACCCGGGGTAAGCACCCGATCACTATCTTTCCCTAGACGACACTAACATAGAGTCCACTCGATTGGTAGTAACCCCCGTGCCCACATTTCACATCTTAATAATTGTGGAGACTCGCTCCCATATTCATCACATACCACTGAAACGGGGTACCAACGGTGTGTTCGGTGCCCTGTAAAAACAGTCATGGCCGCCTATCCACTTACGACCCCGTCCCGAGAGTGACCTCATGTCACCCCCGTCACTAGTAATGCGGGCACCATGCTAGTATCGACCTAGGTAATCAATAATGCCCTTTCCCATATAAGGGTAGAGTGGTTGCGCATGTTTGGTTGGGACGGTAGTCACACATAAATCTAATCCAACTCTGTAAACAACACACTCATCAAGCCTCGGTACACTACTTCTTCACCAAGTAGTGCCCTAGTTCCTCATCAACTCCCAGGGGCATTAATGGCACCCACTGGGTCATTTGCAAGTATGTCAGACCACACTTGTTTCACTCAATGCATAACCCTGACCCATTTTGCGTAGCCAACTACTATAGCATACATCTATCTATTTCCACCCACATAACCCTCATAGGAAGGTAGGGTCATGTTTGATGCAAGTTTCAATAGTAAAGTAACCAAGGTAGCAACCCAAAGGGGTCTCCACCTCAACATGATACCGATGCATTGATAATAAGGTGCTATGAGACATGCATAAAAAGGTTTCTCGAACATGGTCAAAGGGCTGCTTGCCTTATTCTTCCGAGTCTTCAAACCTTCTGGTCCATCTCCGAGTACTTCGTTTATTTCGTCAACTAACGATGGAAACAATCATAATAAGCAACACAATCAAAGCAAAAATAAAAGTGCTCTAAAAATAGGAGTTGTACTTTTCTAGGATACCTCTGGTCATATTAGAAATGACCAAGGTGGTTTCATAGGTATTGGATCAATTGATGATTTGGAACATTTCAATATGATAGAATCAAGGGGTTTATGGATTTGAAAGAAGTGTACAGAAATATATTCTTGAATGATGAGCAAAGGCACCCATCAACAAGTCATGATTTTAGAAGCCTCTAGGAGTTGGTTTCACTGGATTTGGAGTTCAAATGGAATTCCTAAGATTTTGCAAAGCTATAAAATATGAAGAAATGGCTCGTTATTTGGTGGGGTACAGAAAGTATTAATACCAAAACTAAGTTTGGATATGACAAGCACCTAGGAATTTGAATCACTGCATTTGGATCAAATTTGAGCTCTCTGTGAATTTCTAAAGTTCATCACAGAAAATGAAATAATGGCATTTGATAATTATTTGTGAAGGAAAAGTCTCTGGAATAATGTGCATGTTGCACCATGTGATAGAGCATGATTTATGGAGTCACTGGAAATTTGAATCACCAAATTTGGAGTTCAAATGAATTATTCATGGATTTATGAAGTTGTCTGGAAAAGAAAAAGAAAAAGGAATAGGGGTTATACCCTTCACTGCGCTCAGGGCGGTGGATAGCCCGTGGGCCGGCCCAGCGGCTCGGCTGTGCGGGCGGAGTTGGTGACGCTGAAGGCGTCATCTCCGAAGTGCGCTTCCGCCTGGGGAACACGGCTCCCGCCTGGCCCGTCTCCACTTAAACTACTGGGCCCGCTGGCCGGGTCGCTGACAGGTGGGGGCCCCTCGCCATCTGGCGGGGCGGTCGTCCCCTACCTCGCGCCTGAGGCAGAGGAGCGACGGGGAGGTCCGGCCGAGCGGCGCAGGTGCCCGCCCCGACGGCTCCAGCCACCAGCGACGGCCCCAACACACCGAAGGACGCAGCAAGGAGCGACGATCCCGTCCGTGCGCTCAGCACCCGCGGAGGAGCTCGGGTCACAGAGGATTTTGGCGGCGGCCGGCGGCGAGATTTTGGCCGCGGTGGTGGATAGGGGGTGCGGGATAGAGAGAGAGCGGGTCCAGGAGGACCAGGGGAGGGGAAGAGAGGGGCTAGAGATGAGGGAGGGCCTAGGGAAGGCCTTATAAGGCGAGGCCATGGCGCACCGTGAACCAAGCTCACGGGTGCCCGTGGAGATAGCCGTGGCGGTCGAGGGAGGGGCCCTGGATGGGTCAGCGGTGCCCGTGGTGATCGTCCAGGAGCGAGGGAAGCGAAAGGGGAGCGAGGAGGGGCCAGAGGCCTTGCGCGTGTGAGCGCGCCCATTGGGGCTCAGGGTCGGCCGGTGCGCGTGCAAGCAGGGGTGAGAGAGGAGGAGAGAGAAGGGGACCGACCGCCCAGCGTGTCCCGGACGCCGAGGCAGCCTCGGGGGACACGAGGGGGGAAGCCCTAGGTGGTCGGGGCCGGTGATTGGGGGCGGCTACAGTGTGCCAGGGCACTGTAGCGCGCTCCAGAGCACCCGTTTGGCCGGCATGGCCGTGCCCTCGCCGCTCTGGACGCGTCCATCATGCCCAAAGCTGTCTGGGGGGTCGAGGGGGTAGTAAACAATTGAGTGAAGGGCTTGGATGCTCTGGGGAGCCACTGGAATGAGGAGGGAGGTGAGGAAGAAGAAGATTACTGTTGTCCAGAAGTGTGAATTGGGGTTTTACCCCCCTCCAATGATTGAGCTGAGGCAGGGGAGAGTTACTGGAGGTAGAAGAGGACTAGGAGAAGCTGTGGTAAGAATTTGAGGTACAGGGAAATAGTAAAAGGGGTCAATCCAATGGTTTTGGTAAATTGGCAGAAGGTGTTAGATCATGTTTTGGGCAAGCAAAATAGCTCCACTTGACATGAGACTTAACAGGATGGAATGTCACACACAATTAGGCCCCACCACCAAATTTGAGCTAATTTGGGCAAAGTTGCCAATGTAACTCTTGTAAACCCTAGAAATCAACAGAAATGGATTCACCATGTTTGAGTTAAGCAAATCATCTCCCATTGATGCACCACTTGGTGTAGTGTCATCATTTGGGGTTGTGATCATGCCCACAAAGTTTGAAGCCCCAGGTAAAAAGTTGGTAATGTAAAGTTGTTCAAATTTGAATTTGAACAGAAATGGTTTTGGGGCACTTAGATCAAGTTATGCTTCTCTAAAACTTGTGCCATTTGGCATAGATGCATAATTGCATCATTTTAGCATGTGCACCAAGTTTGAGAGCATTTGGACAAGTTTGGCAATGTAAAGTTGCTCAAACTTCAAAATGGACAGAAATGGTTTTGAGGGGATTAGATGATGTTTCCTTGATCTTCAAGGCATGATGAGGCTTTGCAAGATCATCAAATCAAACAAAGCCAAAAACACTCAAAGTTTTTGTAAATCCACATTTTTAACATGGTAATTAGCTTTAGCAATGTGACATGAAAATCAGGGTGTGACATTAGCGCTACCCGAGGATTCTTCTACATACAGGGGGGCCAGTGCTGATGGTGTTGGTCCCAAACGGGCAACCTGCGAGGCCGCCTCGGGGAAACTTGAGGTATTTGGAATACCTGTAGCTTGTCCCATCCGGACGTGGCCTGAGACAAGATACGGGCGGCTACTATCAGGGTGTCGGCACGCCGGGATGTCTTGCTGGACTTGTTTTACCATTGTCGAAATGTCTTGTGCACCGGGATGCCAAGCCTGATCGGATTTCCCTAAGACACCCCTGTAGGGTTATGATCTTTCAAAAGCCGTGCCCGCGGTTATGTGGCAGATTGGAATTTGTTAATGTCCGGTTGTAGAAAACTTGACAGAGGATCCGAAGTAAAACACACCACCGCGTGTAACCGTGACTGTCTCTTTTCACTTTGAGAAGAGAACACGGTGGGGTTATGTTTGACTTGTAGGTAGTTCAGGATCTTTAGCGATCTCTACTAGTTTGCGATCGTTTGCGTAGATTCTCATCTTATTCTTGTACTCGTAAGTTAGCCACCATATTATGCTTAGACGCTGCTGCAACCTTCCCACTTTACCTCTTCCTACCCATTAAGCTTTGATAGTCTTGTTACCCATGGTTATGGGATTGCTGAGTCCTCATGGCTCACAGATACTACAACAACAGTTGCAGGTGCAGGTTTCCGATGTCTTGACGTGAGAGCGATGATCGTTGTGTTGGAGTTCTTTCTTCTTCAGTCTTGGGTTAGGTTCCGGGTCGGCAGCCTGGGATAGCAGATGGATGTCATTGAGCTTTTCATGTTTGTATCCATAGTCGGATACCTCGTATTGATGTTGTTGTATTCTTGTGGCTTGTATGTATTGTTGTATCCCCCATGTATGTATGTAATGGTATGATGTAATGATATCCATCTTGCTAAGCGCCCGAAATGCGGTTGTGCCCCAATCACGTAAGTGTCACGTGATCGGGATAGAATCACATCTTGGACCTGACACACGGTCACATGTAATAATGACCTATTTTCTGCATGCATCAGGCTCCAGTCAAATCGAACGGTTGCCGAGACGGTGTGGGGAAGTGGAGACGCCCACGTCCAATCTAGGCGCCACGCATCGATCAGGTCCACAGGCGATTGGGGCCCGCGGCGCTTCGCCCTTGCCTTTGGCTTTGCCTCGAAGCCAAGTCCGAGCGCACCTTGGGCCCGGGGGCTACTGTCGGTGTTCTGGGAACCAAGGTACCCAGACTTGCCTGCCTGCGGCCCGCGACGTGGCTCCTTTACAGGCCTGGTACGGCTCATCTTCGGCATCGACACTCAAGACCATCGCGAGGGGCCAAGCCTCGCGGGGCGAACGACACCAGAACCACTGGAAGGGGCAGCCCGTCTAGTTGGCTCCTGAGGAACGGAGAACTCTATGCAACCCCCACCTCATGAGGTTTGTATGACACAAGCCATGACGACCAAGGCCAGGCGGGAGCCAGCGGGCGCAGTACAACAGCTTCCCCTTTGGTGCTAAGGAAGCAGGCTCAGACGCAGAGTCCCGAGGAATCTGTCAAAGGTTTCCATTTCCATGCCACGAGACCAAGACCACCAGGACGATGGGAAGGAGGTCATCGCGGATCCCACCATGGCGTCAGGATCAGCGGCTTTGCAGGCGAAGACCACCTTTAGTCAGGATAAGATGTACTAGTTGTCTCCCTTCAAAATTGGTCGTTGTGGGATCCCTTCCCGCCAACATTTCGGGGGAAGAGGACCAAGGCCACTATATAAGTAGGATAGCCACCACCAAGCAGGGGACGGATCATTCAGGCCTTCCTCTCCACCACAAAGCAAGAACACACCTCCGGACGTTGTTTACCTCTTGTACTAGTTCATCCTCAGCCCGTCTCGACACTAATCCACCACATTGTTGGAGTAGGGCCACTCACCGCTAGGTGGCCTGAACCAGGATAAACTGCCTCGTGTCTCTTTTACATTCATGTTCATCGAGCTAGTTCGTGGGATGGCGATTAGGTAGATAGGCGAGGTTGAGTTCTTCGCACGCACCCCAAAGTTCAAACCTAGAAGGGTTTTGTGGAGCCCTGAATCCGACAGATCGTGCTGCTGCACATAATCACTCTATTGCTCGGCGACGTAGCAGAGTATCAGCACGAATTGCTCTTCTCCAGAGTGTGTACATTCAAGAAATGCTCTGCACATAATTTTGTTTTCTTCCATTCATCTATTAATGGAGCCAATGGTGAAATGTGAAAGCATTTTTCATAGGTAATTTCCCTCAGAAATCTTGCTCGCCGGCCTCGTCCTTTTCCTTCAGGATGGTCGTTTGTCGTCTAAGTGGCAAGGTGAGCTAATTTACTTTGTTCAATCTAGGGTCTAGAGTCATCTCCCATTCACCATTTTCACTTTCTATGCAATTATTCCATTGATCCATAAGTTTGGCATCCTCTGTTTGAACATTTAGCTTGCTTTTGCTGCCAATTACAAATTCTTTACATCTGAACACACTGGCCCATTTCACCAAGGAAGTTCCCTTGCTATGCTAAAGTAAACTTGTTATCAACTGCATTTTTAACAAAACTTATTACTACTTACTATACTTAGTTTCTACTGATTTTCACTAAGAAATATTGATGGCTATGTAGTTGAATTCAAAATCGGTCCTATAAGCCCTATGTAGTCCACGTTCACTTTATAAAGGTAGACAAGCACGCACGAACCAATAGCAACTACATGATGCAACCGCTCAATGCCCAATCCAATTTTTCTGCATCACAAACCTTTAAAAAGACACTTCATTGTTTAATCTGCATTTTTTCGGACTTGGTACATCCAAAAAATGATTGACTCCGAACTTCTTAAGCAGGATATACGAAGAGGGTATAGAGATCCTTCTACGTAAAATAAGGAAATCTTAGGGAGACTGTTGTAAAGGCACCGAGCTATTTCAGTACTCTCACTAATAGTCGGTTCGGTGTCCTATTATTCAGTCAATTTTGTGAACCTGCAGAAAAGCAATACTTGTTTATCGAAACAAAATAATGTTACGATCATCCAGAAGTTCCTTTGGAGTTTCCATGATCAATTTAACTTATAAAACCTTTTCTGTTATGTACTATTCATGTTTTTTTGGAAAGCAGAATAATATTATGAGTATCCAAAAGTCCATTTGAAGTTTCATGATCAAATGAACTTAAAACTTCTTTCATTATGCACACTCATGTTTTTTTGTCAGTACATATAATGTCTTTCCGAATAATTTTCCAAAATTTCGACCAAGCAACTATTTCTTTTTTCAGTATTAAGTGTGGATAATAGGAGCACAGCTACTAGGCTATTCTATTGGCGTACCATTTCTGGACTATTCATTATGTTATCATTATTGCTAATAATGAACATCCTTCTCGTATGACAACCTTAAATTTCGTCAATGTTTGGTGATTTTTTGGTATTTCATTGCAGGAGACACCAAGTGTAGAGTCGTCATCTAACTTTTACTTTGACATGGCTGGGTGTTCGTCTTCTACATATACTAGCAGAACGTTTGTGCGTTGCAACGGGGCCACATTAGCTTTAAGAATTTAATATTATTATTCTCATACATATCAAGTGACATTGGTGACCTTTTTACATCAAATCCTCACACACTCTCTCTCTCTCCCTCCCTCCCTCTTCCTCAATCTCTCTCCCCCTCCCCCTCTCTCTCTAACACACACACATATCCATCTTATTGGGTACGGGATCATAATTCATCTATTTCACACACACACACGCTAGTGCATAACAATATGAATTATGTGTATTATATTTGTCACCACAACCGAGTAAATTAATTTCATATAAATCGGCCAACCACAGCTTCAAGAATACGCGGAGGAGGTGGCCCGGGTCGGCGTCGGCGCCGTCCGGTGCGGGCCACGGACCCGCTTCCAAGTGCGTCTGCGCGCCGGCCACCCACGTCGGGTCCTTCAAGTGCCGCTTCCACCGCACCAACTCCCAGGGCCACGGCCAAGGCAGCCGCCCTTCTTCGTCCCCTTCACCGGCCGCGGCCAATACGGTGCCGCGGCACCCGGCCTCGCCGTCCTCATCTTCACCATTGCTATGGTATTGGTATCCTCGCCGGCGTGATAGCTGCCGTACTGGAGGAAGATGGAGAGGTGGCCCGCGTGCTTCTTGCCGGAGCCGTTTGGATAGCACACGATACGCCAGAGTCGGTCGCCGACGACGAAATCGTTGGATCTTATCTCCTGCCCGGTGGCCATCATCTTCTTGACTTGCGTGTAACTTTCGATCCGCAAATAGTGGTGGCATGTCGCCCACGGGATGATGGTTGAAGTGGAGAGCTGCCGTCGGCCGGTGCCGCGCACGGCGGACTTGACGGCGGCAGAAGTGGAGAGCTGCCGGCCGGCGTCGCGCAGGGCGGACAAGACAGGGAGCAATGCCATTGATGAGACAACCAACGGGTCTTGCTTGCAGCAGAAGCAATGTGCGGCAAATCAGGAGGCACGAGCCAATAGATATGGAATAGAGATCTCAGATGTAGCAACGTGTTAGCTCTGGAGATTTTTTTTATTTTTTTTAGGTAGATACTACTATATGTGCACGTCTCAGGAGTTCCACAAAATAGATTTCTCCTCACGCAGTCCCGATTTGCAACGCCGACACGTTAAAAAAATGCAGATTTTTCATCCGTCTGTATTCTGCTTCTACGTTGCTCTAGATAGAAATTCGTATCTTTTTTTTCTGCGGGGGATACGGATGCGTGTGAGGGCATGGTAAGCTATCAAAAAATAAAAGAAAAAAACAATGGCAATTGGTCTATCCCAGTAACCCTGATGGAAAAGGAACGATCGGCCGGTAGTCATTCGATCTCATGTTTGGAGCCGTTCGATCTATCGATGCCCAACGCATGTGGCACCGTCGCGGCTCAGTGACGCAGTCCAAGCATCGGTCTCGAGAATCAAGAACGCTCGAAAACGAAGATGGAAGGGAAGATCATATACATGTCATAAGAAAGGGAGTTTATTCACTGCTCCCTCGATGTATTGTTTCCTTTGTTTGGAGATTGATTACCATCCGTGAGTTAAGGTGATGAGGACATGACTACCTTGGATACGACCAAAAATATTGCATACATGTATATTTGTGAGGTGATTTCTAATGCAAACAATGCAACAATTTATTTATGTCATCCAGGACAAAAATACTTCACAGACTTTTGTGCCATGTCTAATTCCAGGTGTATGGGACATTTGTACAATCCACATATGAAGATAAGGGGAAAAGAGTGTTAGGAATGCAACTTAGTATTATCAGGAGGCAATCGCCATCATATATACATGTACAAGGGAGGCCAAAGGCCAGAATGCAAAAGGCCAAAGGCCACCATAAATATAACTCTAACACCCCCCCCCTCAAACTCATGGTGGATCCACAACACTGAGTTTGGAGAGATAAAATCCATGTTGCGCTCTAGTCTATGCCTTCGTGAAGAAGTCCGCCAGCTGTAACTCGGAAGGCACATACTGAAGAGCAATAATATGGTCCTGCACACCAGCGTGCACAAAGAAAGCATCAACACCAATATGCTTGGTAAGCTCATGCTTCACTGAGTCCCGCGCAATACTGATAGCACATGTACTTTCTGACAAGAGTGTAGTAGGTGCGGTAACAGTAACACCAAAATCATCAAGTAACCAGCGTAACCAAGTCACCTCTGCTGTGAGAAGAGCCATAGCTCGCAACTCAGCCTCTGCACTTGAACGGGAAACTGCAGTCTGTTTCTTCGTCTTCCAGGGAATGACAGAACCACCAAGAAAGACACAGTAAGCAGAAAGTAAACGGCGATCTGAAGGATCACTAGCCCAGGTAGCATCCGAATAGGCCTGGAGCTGTAACGAGCTAGAACGAGGAAAGAAGAGACGGTGGGAGATCGTGCCACGAAGATCGTAGAACACGAAGAAGATGACTATAGTGAACCAAAGAGGGAGAAGAAACAAACTGACTCAGGATATGGACAGGATAGGAGATATCCGGACGAGTGACAGCGAGATAGACAAGACTCCCAACAAGATGACGATAACGAGTCGGATCGGACAAGGGCTCACCATCAGTAGCACGAAGGTGAACATTAAGCTCCATAGGAGTCTCAAGTCTCAACAGTGCGCTCATCACTAAGAGCCGCACGAGCAAGAAGATCGTGGATATACTTTCCTTGGGGAATAAAAAAGCCATCAGAGGTGGAGGAAATCTCAATCCCAAGAAAGTAACGAAGTGGACCAAGATCAGACATAGAAAACTGCTCACTGAGACGAGCCTTGACAAAGGCGATGTACTCAAGATCATCGCCGGTGATGATCATGTCATCAACATATAGATGAAGAAGAGTGCGGCCACGAGCAGAAAGGTGGACAAACAGTGCTGGATCATGAACACTGGGTGAAAAACCAGCTGCAGTGACAACCGAGGCAAAACGCTCAAACCAGGCATGGGGGGCTTGCTTAAGTCCATAGAGGGAGCGACGAAGACGACAAACCATGCCATCAGGAACTGAATACCCAGGTGGTGGTTGCATATAAACTTCCTCACGCAACTCTCCATTAAGAAAAGCATTATTAATGTAATGCCCAGGATGGGACTATATCTCCTACGTGTCGAGGCACGACTTAAAGATATAAGCTCATTCTGGAATGATCGCAAGTATGGTACCTTTGCACATCTCATGTAAAAATGGGGATGAAAGGGAAAAGATAGTTGGCTTACACTCGCCACGTCACACAAGTTCATTACATATCCAAACATCATTCAAATAAACATCACAACCCGTCTACGGGTGAAGAACCAAATGAAAGATACCAAACATAACATTAAACCACAGGTCTGAATCGCCCCTAGTATAAACCTCTACTGATCGTCGGGATAGTGCACATAGTAACGGCTACGGTCCTCGTCGTACTCCCAGTACAGCTCGGTGCCGTCTCTTGAGTAGATCGCCTGAGTACCTACATCTGGTGTGGTGGTAGAATCTGTGAGCCACAGAGGACTCAGCAATCCCGTTCTCGGGTAACACGACTATCCAAGCCTTGGGTGTGGAACAAGGCTGAAGAAAGAACAAGAGGTTGCAGCAGCACTAGCACTAACTTACGTAAAAGAGAGCGAGAAGAGAAGTGCCTCGGACGAAAGATGATCACGAAGTGATCCTAACTATAACAACTCAATCATAACCCCACTGTGTTCACTTCCCGAGCCCCTTTCGGAAAGTGACCGTCACGGTACTCACGCTGGTAGTGTATTCTGAACATGGTGTCAAGTTTTCTACAACCGGATATTAACAAATTCCCATCTGCCACATAACCGCGGGCACGGCTTTCGAAAGTTTATAACCCTGCAGGGGTGTTCCAACTTGGCCCATGACAAGCCCACGATCCGCAGAGTCGCAACTCCAAGGTGGGAAGGCCCGAGTATCCTCGGAATCCCGTGCTCAAGATACTCCGACTAATGTAAGGCTAATCCAGAAAATCCTCCCGGCGTGCCGACACCCTGACAGTAGCCGTGGGTATCTAGTCTCAGGCCACGACCGGATGAGCACAGCGTACACTGACCAAAAACCCAAGTTGCCAAGGGGGGTACCGCACACGACTCAAGTTTGGACCAACACTCAAATCGAGCACTGGCCCAGGGGGGTTGATTAATTAATCCTCGGGTTAATTACTCCCTCGGTAAGTTTTAGTTGTTTAGGCAAATAGTACCAATGTTGGGACTTGCTGAAAAAGACTTAGCACCTAGCGGTTTATCGAGGGGGTCCCATAACCCCAACCGTGTGAGGAACGCATAATCAAGGAACATAACACCGGTTTATACGGTTCCTAGGGCGGCATGAGTGGAACAAATCACCAAGCAAAAGGCTTAGCCTTCCACCCATTACCAATATATAGATGATTTCATTAAGAGTTAATATAGTGTAATATCCCAACAAGCTTCAACAAGAAGCAAGAATCTTCAATCTTCTCCTGCAACTAGCAATGCTATAAGAGGGGCTGGGCGAAGCTTACTTAGCCAATCAAAGGTTTGCATAGGTAGGGTGGTTAGACAGGTTCATGGTTACAATAGGAGGCTGACAGGAAAACATGGGAATCGAGGCAAAAACTATAGAGCGAGACTTCTAGCAATAGGCAAAGATAGTAATGATATCCGGGTCAGGTCATCTTGCCTGTTGGATCGTCGATGGGATCGTAAGAGAGCTCCTCGTTCTCAAGCTCGGTAGTACCCTCGTTCTCGTACTCGGTCTCAGCTTCCGGCTCTACTCAAAACAAAACACACGAGGCATGAAATCAACAAGATGCAATGTGCAAACAACAGTAAGCATGACTGATGCACTAAGAAAGCACTACAGATGCACTTAGGAAGCACAGAAAGTCTACATAGGAAGCACAGAGTTATAGCACAAGGAGCATGACAATGTGCAACAAGCAAAATACTTCAAATCATGTTAACAATAGGATATTATGAATCTACATGCAAAATCACACAAGTTACATATAGGACTTGCTCAAAACGGAGCAACGGGCTAAAAGTTACACCCGAAACAATAAACATGGCAAAGCTGAAATTAACAGCCACATAGCAACTTCGGAGCAAGAGATAAATAGTCTACAGCACTCAAACATCAAGACAAGGAGCATGGACATAAAGTAGACATATCCTACAGCAAACAATTTCATTGGAGCATCTCCAAAGGAGCCATGGATCAATAGCAACAAGCTATGACATTTTGAACTTGACAACAAAATCCTGACAGCAGTATTTTATAGCAACTTGGGAGCAAGAGTTAAATATGCTACAGCCACCCAACTAAGCATGTGAGAGCATGAATGGATAGCCAACAACATATACAACAAGGAATCATCAAGAGTCACCCCAAAACTAGCATGGATTTGCCTAGAACAACAAGCAAACATGGCATCTGGAAATTACAGATTCCAGACTGAGTGAAATTTCACTAAGTGTTAAAACAGCAGTAATATTATGGCATGTTTGTGAGAAATTTTAAGTCACCTCAAAGCATAACATGGCAAGTGGTTTGCACCACAGCAAAGTACACATGATGGTGAATCCAAAACATCTAAGCATGCATCAAGGGGACAACCACATCAATAGCAACGAGCTCCTCAACTAGGCATCTCGTAACAAGTTTAACAACATAACAGCCACTATCACTTTTGCGAAGGAGATAAACATGGCAAGATGAAATCTATCATGCAAGCTAAAGCCACCAACATGTAGAGCATCTCATGATGAACATGTGGACATATCATTTGCATCATTTGGATAAACATGCACCAAGTTATCACATTGCAAACATGGCATGAAAACAACTAATAGCAGCAGTTTATAACAAGTAGCACTCTTCCCATGAAGATTAAGACATCTAGATGACCTCAAACATGCATGGCACAATGGAACAAAACATAGTACAAGTCACCACGATCATTTTGACATATCATATGCTCAAATTGGACATGCACAGTAAAAGTTATCCACCTCGCAAAACAGCATCAGAAACTGAAAACTGGGGACTTAGTGAAATTAGAAGCAACCTCAGGGTCAAAGTCAACGGGCGCGGTCAACAGATCCGGCACGGGTCGGGCCGAAGCGGGTGGCGGATCCCCGCGGGCTAACGGGCTACCTGGTCCCGGCCCCCTAGGGTTTCAGCCCGGAGAGGCAGATCTGGATCGGGCTCCTCCCGATCCTCTTCGAACGGCGGCGGCGGATGGCTCGGAAGCACGGCACGGCGACTTCGGAAGCACGGCTCGGCGACTTCGGAAGCACGGCTCGGCGGCGAGGTCGGAAGCACGGCGGCGACGAGTCGGAAGCACAGGTGCAGCGAGGTTGAAGACAAGGTCGGAAGCACGGCGGCGAAGAGTCGGAAGCACGGCGGCGACGAGTCGGAAGCACAGGTGCAGCGAGGTTGAATACAAGGTTGGAAGCACGGCGGCGAAGAGTCGGAAGCACGGCGGCGACGAGTCGGAAGCACAGGTGCACGCCGGCCACCCACGTCGGGTCCTTCAAGTGCCGCTTCCACCGCACCAACTCCCAGGGCCACGGCCAAGGCAGCCGCCCTTCTTCGTCCCCTTCACCGGCCGCGGCCAACACGGTGCCGCGGCACCCGGCCTCGCCGTCCTCATCTTCACCATTGCTATGGAATTGGTATCCTCGTCGGCGTGATAGCTGCCGTACTCGAGGAAGATGGAGAGGTGGCCCGCGTGCTTCTTGCCGGAGCCGTTTGGATAGCACACGATACGCCAGAGTCGGTCGCCGACGACGAAATCGTTGGATCTTATCTCCTGCCCGGTGGCCATCATCTTCTTGACTTGCGTGTAACTTTTGATCCGCAAATAGTGGTGGCATGTCGCCCACGGGATGATGGTTGAAGTGGAGAGCTGCCGTCGGCCGGTGCCGCGCACGGCGGACTTGACGGCGGCAGAAGTGGAGAGCTGCCGGCCGGCGTCGCGCAGGGCGGACAAGACAGGGAGCAATGCCATTGATGAGACAACCAACGGGTCTTGCTTGCAGCAGAAGCAATGTGCGGCAAATCAGGAGGCACGAGCCAATAGATATGGAATAGAGATCTCAGATGTAGCAACGTGTTAGCTCTGGAGATTTTTTTATTTTTTTGAGGTAGATACTACTATATGTGCACGTCTCAGGAGTTCCACAAAATAGATTTCTCCTCACGCAGTCCCGATTTGCAACGCCGATACGTTAAAAAAATGCAGATTTTTCATCCGTCTGTATTCTGCTTCTACGTTGCTCTAGATAGAAATCCGTATCTTTTTTTTTCTGCGGGGGATACGGATGCGTGTGAGGGCATGGTAAGCTATCAAAAAATAAAAGAAAAAAACAATGGCAATTGGTCTATCCCAATAACCCTGATGGAAAAGGAACGATCGGCCGGTAGTCATTCGATCTCATGTTTGGAGCCGTTCGATCTATCGATGCCCAACGCATGTGGCACCGTCGCGGCTCAGTGACGCAGTCCAAGCATCGGTCTCGAGAATCAAGAACGCTCGAAAACGAAGATGGAAGGGAAGATCATATACATGTCATAAGAAAGGGAGTTTATTCACTGCTCCCTCGATGTATTGTTTCCTTTGTTTGGAGATTGATTACCATCTGCGAGTTAAGGTGATGAGGACATGACTACCTTGGATACGACCAAAAATATTGCATACATGTATATTTGTGAGGTGATTTCTAATGCAAACAATGCAACAATTTATTTATGTCATCCAGGACAAAAATACTTCACAGACTTTTGTGCCATGTCTAATTCCAGGTGTATGGGACATTTGTACAATCCACATATGAAGATAAGGGGAAAAGAGTGTTAGGAATGCAACTTAGTATTATCAGGAGGCAATCGCCATCATATATACATGTACAAGGGAGGCCAAAGGCCAGAATGCAAAAGGCCAAAGGCCACCATAAATATAACTCTAACACCCCCCCCCCCTCAAACTCATGGTGGATCCACAACACTGAGTTTGGAGAGATAAAATCCATGTTGCGCTCTAGTCTATGCCTTCGTGAAGAAGTCCGCCAGCTGTAACTCGGAAGGCACATACTGAAGAGCAATAATATGGTCCTGCACACCAGCGCGCACAAAGAAAGCATCAACACCAATATACTTGGTAAGTTCATGCTTCACTGAGTCCCGCGCAATACTGATAGCACATGTACTGTCTGACAAGAGTGTAGTAGGTGCGGTAACAGTAACACCAAAATCATCAAGTAACCAGCGTAACCAAGTCACCTCTGCTGTGAGAAGAGCCATAGCTCGCAACTCAGCCTCTGCACTTGAACGGGAAACTGCAGTCTGTTTCTTCGTCTTCCAGGGAATGACAGAACCACCAAGAAAGACACAGTAAGCAGAAAGTGAACGGCGATCTGAAGGATCACTAGCCCAGGTAGCATCCGAATAGGCCTGGAGCTGTAACGAGCTAGAACGAGGAAAGAAGAGACGGTGGGAGATCGTGCCACGAAGATATCGTAGAACACGAAGAAGATGACTATAGTGAACCGAAGTGGGAGAAGAAACAAACTGACTCAGGATATGGACAGGATAGGAGATATCCGGACGAGTGACAGCGAGATAGACAAGACTCCCAACAAGATGACGATAACGAGTCGGATCGGACAAGGGCTCACCATCAGTAGCACGAAGGTGAACATTAAGCTCCATAGGAGTCTCAAGTCTCAACAGTGCGCTCATCACTAAGAGCCGCACGAGCAAGAAGATCCTGGATATACTTTCCTTGGGGAATAAAAAAGCCATCAGAGGTGGAGGAAATCTCAATCCCATGAAAGTAACGAAGTGGACCAAGATCAGACATAGAAAACTGCTCACTGAGACGAGCCTTGACAAAGGCGATGTACTCAAGATCATCGCCGGTGATGATCATGTCATCAACATATAGATGAAGAAGAGTGCGGCCACGAGCAGAAAGGTGGACAAACAGTGCTGGATCATGAACACTGGGTGAAAAACCAGCTGCAGTGACAACCGAGGCAAAACGCTCAAACCAGGCATGGGGGGCTTGCTTAAGTCCATAGAGGGAGCGACGAAGACGACAAACCATGCCATCAGGAACTGAATACCCAGGTGGTGGTTGCATATAAACTTCCTCACGCAACTCTCCATTAAGAAAAACATTATTAATGTAATGCCCAGGATGGGACTATATCTCCTACGTGTCGAGGCACGACTTAAAGATATAAGCCCATTCTGGAATGATCGCAAGTATGGTACCTTTGCACATCTCATGTAAAAATGGGGATGAAAGGGAAAAGATAGTTGGCTTACACTCGCCACGTCACACAAGTTCATTACATATCCAAACATCATTCAAATAAACATCACAACCCGTCTACGGGTGAAGAACCAAATGAAAGATACCAAACATAACATTAAACCACAGGTCTGAATCGCCCCTAGTAGAAACCTCTACTGATCGTCGGGATAGTGCACATAGTAACGGCTACGGTCCTCGTCGTACTCCCAGTATAGCTCGGTGCCGTCTCTTGAGTAGATCGCCTGAGTACCTGCATCTGGTGTGGTGGTAGAATCTGTGAGCCACAGAGGACTCAGCAATCCCGTTCCCGGGTAACACGACTATCCAGGCCTTGGGTGTGGAACAAGGCTGAAGAAAGAACAAGAGGTTGCAGCAGCACTAGCACTAACTTACGTAAAAGAGAGCGAGAAGAGAAGTGCCTCGGACGAAAGATGATCACGAAGTGATCCTAACTATAACAACTCAATCATAACCCCACCGTGTTCACTTCCCGAGCCCCTTTCGGAAAGTGACCGTCACGGTACTCACGCTGGTAGTGTATTCTGAACATGGTGTCAAGTTTTCTACAACCGGATATTAACAAATTCCCATCTGCCACATAACCGCGGGCACGGCTTTCGAAAGTTTATAACCCTGCAGGGGTGTTCCAACTTGGCCCATGACAAGCCCACGATCCGCGGAGTCGCAACTCCAAGGTGGGAAGGCCCGAGTATCCTCGGAATCCCGTGCTCAAGATACTCCGACTAAGGTAAGGCTAATCCAGAAGATCCTCCCGGCGTGCCGACACCCTGACAGTAGCCGCACGTATCTAGTCTCAGGCCACGACCGGATGAGCACAGCGTACAGTGACCAAAAACCCAAGTTGCCAAGGGGGGTACCGCACACGACTCAAGTTTGGACCAACACTCAAATCGAGCACTGGCCCAGGGGGGTTGATTAATTAATCCTCGGGTTAATTACTCCCTCGGTAAGTTTTAGTTGTTTAGGCAAATAGTACCAATGTTGGGACTTGCTGAAAAAGACTTAGCAGCTAGCGGTTTATCGAGGGGGTCCCATAACCCCAACCGTGTGAGGAACGCATAATCAAGGAACATAACACCGGTTTATACGGTTCCTAGGGCGGCATGAGTGGAACAAATCACCAAGCAAAAGGCTTAGCCTTCCACCCATTACCAATATATAGATGATTTCATTAAGAGTTAATATAGTGTGATATCCCAACAAGTTTCAACAAAAAGCAAGAATCTTCAATCTTCTCCTGCAACTAGCAATGCTATAAGAGGGGCTGGGCGAAGCTTACTTAGCCAATCAAAGGTTTGCATAGGTAGGGTGGTTAGACAGGTTCATGGTTACAATAGGAGGCTGACAAGAAAACATGGGAATCGAGGCAAAAACTATAGAGCGAGACTTCTAGCAATAGGCAAAGATAGTAATGATATCCGGGTCAGGTCATCTTGCCTGTTGGATCGTCGATGGGATCGTAAGAGAGCTCCTCGTTCTCAAGCTCGGTAGTACCCTCGTTCTCGTACTCGGTCTCAGCTTCCGGCTCTACTCAAAACAAAACACACGAGGCATGAAATCAACAAGATGCAATGTGCAAACAACAGTAAGCATGACTGATGCACTAAGAAAGCACTACAGATGCACTTAGGAAGCACAGAAAGTCTACATAGGAAGCACAGAGTTATAGCACAAGGAGCATGACAATGTGCAACAAGCAAAATACTTCAAATCATGTTAACAATAGGATATTATGAATCTACATGCAAAATCACACAAGTTACATATAGGACTTGCTCAAAACGGAGCAACGGGCTAAAAGTTACACCCGAAACAATAAACATGGCAAAGCTGAAATTAACAGCCACATAGCAACTTCGGAGCAAGAGATAAATAGTCTACAGCACTCAAACATCAAGACAAGGAGCATGGACATAAAGTAGACATATCCTACAGCAAACAATTCCATTGGAGCATCTCCAAAGGAGCCATGGATCAATAGCAACAAGCTATGACATTTTGAACTTGACAACAAAATCCTGACAGCAGTATTTTATAGCAACTTGGGAGCAAGAGTTAAATATGCTACAGCCACCCAACTAAGCATGTGAGAGCATGAATGGATAGCCAACAACATATACAACAAGGAATCATCAAGAGTCACCCCAAAACTAGCATGGATTTGCCTAGAACAACAAACAAACATGGCATCTGGAAATTACAGATTCCAGACTGAGTGAAATTTCACTAAGTGTTAAAACAGCAGTAATATTATGGCATGTTTGTGAGCAATTTTAAGTCACCTCAAAGCATAACATGGCAAGTGGTTTGCACCACAGCAAAGTACACATGATGGTGAATCCAAAACATCTAAGCATGCATCAAGGGGACAACCACATCAATAGCAACGAGCTCCTCAACTAGGCATCTCGTAACAAGTTTAACAACATAACAGCCACTATCACTTTTGCGAAGGAGATAAACATGGCAAGATGAAATCTATCATGCAAGCTAAAGCCACCAACATGTAGAGCATCTCATGATGAACATGTGGACATATCATTTGCATCATTTGGATAAACATGCACCAAGTTATCACATTGCAAACATGGCATGAAAACAACTAATAGCAGCAGTTTATAACAAGTAGCACTCTTCCCATGAAGATTAAGACATCTAGATGACCTCAAACATGCATGGCACAATGGAACAAAACATAGTACAAGTCACCACGATCATTTTGACATATCATATGCTCAAATTGGACATGCACAGTAAAAGTTATCCACCTCGCAAAACAGCATCAGAAACTGAAAACTGGGGACTTAGTGAAATTAGAAGCAACCTCAGGGTCAAAGTCAACGGGCGCGGTCAACAGATCCGGCGCGGGTCGGGCCGAAGCGGGTGGCGGATCCCCGCGGGCTAACGGGCTACCTGGTCCCGGCCCCCTAGGGTTTCAGCCCGGAGAGGCAGATCTGGATCGGGCTCCTCCCGATCCTCTTCGAACGGCGGCGGCGGATGGCTCGGAAGCACGGCACGGCGACTTCGGAAGCACGGCTCGGCGACTTCGGAAGCACGGCTCGGCGGCGAGGTCGGAAGCACGGCGGCGACGAGTCGGAAGCACAGGTGCAGCGAGGTTGAAGACAAGGTCGGAAGCACGGCGGCGAAGAGTCGGAAGCACGGCGGCGAAGAGTCGGAAGCACGGCGGCGACGAGTCGGAAGCACAGGTGCAGC
>LR738709.1:181757045-181785505 GCA_902687465.1 Secale cereale | reverse complement strand
GACGAGGTCGGAAGCACGGCGGCGAAGAGTCGGAAGCACGGCGGCGACGAGTCGGAAGCATAGGTGCAGCAAGGTTGAAGACGAGGTCGGAAGCACGGCGGCGAAGAGTCAGAAGCACGGCGGCGACGAGTCGGAAGCACAGCGCGGCAGAGGTGGAAACATTAGGGTTTCAGACGCAAAAATTGGATGGGGTGGACGTTTATATAGGCACAAGGAGCTAGGATTGTCCAAATGAGGGGAGGTTTTCGGCCACGAGATCACAATTGGATGGCCTAGATAAAGGGAAGGGTTTGAGTTAGGTTGGTGGGCTGTTGGAGGGGTGTCTTGGGCCTCAAAAAGGAGGTACTTCTAGCCCACGAGAATAACTGTTGGAGTATCAAACGAACTCCAAACGCGACGAGATTTGACAGGCGGGTTACACACACCAAAACAACATCGCACGACAAGTCTCACGCCAAACCGGAAACGTTACACGGCCAAACACAAAAGTAGGCCTCGGGGATGCCACGAACACGTGAGAGAGCTCCGGAACTCGAAACGGACAACGGAAAAGGAACGAGTGGGACCGGATGCAAACGACAACACAAAGCAATGCAATGCACATGACAACATGATATGGATGAATGCACACACGCACACGACAAAAGTACGAAACCCCGAAAAGACGAAGAACCCGGAATGGAACTTATGAAGCCAGAGATATATATATTGCCCAAAAGGGAAAGTATTACATCCGGGGCATTACAAACTCTCCTCTACTACAAAAAGATCTCGTCCCGAGATCTAGGACTGGAAGAAGGAAGGGTACTCGGAACGAAAGTGATCTTCTCGTTCCCACGTAGCTTCTCGGTCGGTATGATGTGACCACTTGACTTTCAAGAATTTGATGGACTTGTTGCGGGTCTTGCGCTCGGTTTCTTCGAGAATAGCAACTGGGTGCTCTCGGTAAGACAAGTCTTGTTGAAGATCAATCTCCTCAAACGGAATGGTGCGTTCAGGTGTCTTGAAGCACTTGCGGAGTTGAGACACATGAAACACATCATGAACATTGGCGAAGTTGGAAGGGAGCTCAAGTTGATAGGCTAGATCGCCTCTTTTGCCAAGGATCTTGAAAGGCCCGACGTATCTAGGAGCAAGCTTTCCTTTGATACCGAATCTTTGGGTTCCTTTCATCGGAGAAACACGGAGATAGACATGATCCCCAATGTTGAAGGCCAAATCACGATGCTTGCCATCATAGTAGCTCTTCTGACGCGACTGAGCGGCCTTGAGATTCTCACGTATGACTTTGCACATTTCTTCGTCTTTTGAGATCAAGTCATTGCCAAGAAGTTGACGTTCACCAGTCTCAGACAAGTTGAGAGGGGTACGGCACTTTCTGCCATATAGGATTTCAAACGGAGCTTTGCAAGCACTTGCTTGGAAGCTGTTGTTGTAAGAGAACTCGGCAAACAGAAGGCAATCTTCCCATTTCATGCCAAAAGATATGACACGGGCTCTGAGCATGTCTTCTAGAATCTGATTCACTCTCTCGACTTGACCACTAGTCTGAGGGTGAAATGCAGTGCTGAAACGAATCTTAGTGCCCATGGCAGACTGAAAGGAGTCCCAGAACTTGGAAGTGAACAAACTTCCCCGGTCTGAGGAGATAACTTGAGGAATGCCATGTAAGGACACAATTCTGGAAGTGTACAATTCTGCCAGTTGAGCTGCATTGATTGATTCTTTGACTGGAAGGAAGTGAGAGACTTTGGTAAGCTTGTCAATCACCACAAAGATAGAATCATTCCCTCTCTTGGACTTAGGAAAGCCAGTGACGAAATCCATTTCATGTTGGAAATATGCCCTAGAGGCAATAATAAAAGTATTATTATTATATTTCCTTGTTCATGATAATTGTCTGTTATTCATGCTTGAATTGTATTGTACGGAAACAGCGATACATGTGTGAATATATAGACCACAATGAGTCCCTGGTGATCCTCTAGTTGCCAGCTCGTTGATCAACTGATGGTCACGGTTTCCTGATCATGGACATGGCATGTCAGTGATAACGGGATCACATCATTATGAGAATGATGTGATGGACAAGACCCAATCCTGAGCATAGCACGAGATCGTATAGTTCGTAATGCATAAGCTTTTTGGTGTCAAGTATTTATTCCTTAGACCATGAGGTTGTACAACTCCCGGATACCGTAGGAATACTTTGGGTGTGCCAAACATCACAACGTAACTGGGTGGCTATAAAGGTACGCATCAGGTATCACCGAAAGTATCTGTTGGGTTGGTACGAACCGAGACTGAGATATTGTCACTCCGTGTGACGGAGAGGTACCTCTGGGCCCACTCGGTAAGACATCATCATAATGAGCTCAATGTGACCAAGTAGTTAGTCACGGGATGATGGATTACAGATCGAGTAAAGAGACTTGCCACGACGAGATTGAACAAGGTATCGGGCATACCGATGATCAAATCTCGAGCAAGTACCGTACCGATGGACAAAGGGAATAACATACGGGATTGAGTGAATCCTTGACACGGTGGTTCATTCGATGAAGATCATCGAGGAACACGTGGGAACCAACATGGGTATCCAGATCCCGCTGTTGGTTATTGACCGGAGAGTGGTCTCGGTCATGTCTGCGTGTCTCCCGAACCCGTAGGGTCTACACACTTAAGGTTCGGTAACGCTAGGGTCGTAGAGATACATGCACGTGGAAACCCGAAAGTTGTTCGGAGTCCCGGATGAGATCCCGGAAGTCACGAGGAGTTCCGGAATGGTCCGGAGGTAAAGAATGATATATAGGAAGTCCAGTTTCGGCCATCGGGTGATCTCCGGGGGTCACCGGGAGTGTCCCGGGACCACCGGAGGGGCCCCGGGGGTCCACCGGGTGGGGCCACCCATCCCGGTGGGGCCCCTAGGCTGCGTGGGGGAAGTGGCCAGCCCCTGGTGGGCTGGCGCACCACATGGGCCCCCCTCCCCATGCGCCTAGGGTTGAAACCCTAGGGGGAGGGGGCGCCCCCCTTGCCTTGGGGGGCAAGACTCCCCCCCAGGCCGCCGCCCCCCTGCAGATGCCATCTGCAGGGCATGGCGCACCCCCTGGCCCCCTATATATATGTGGGGAGGGAGAGGGCAGCCGCACCCTTGCCCTGGCACCTCTCCCCCTCCCGTCACACCTCCGTCTCCTCAACGCAGGGCGCCCGGCGAAGCCGTGCAGGAATCTCCACTGCATCCACCACCACGCCGTTGTGCTGTTGGATCTCTGACGACTTCTCCTCCCCCCTTGCTGGATCAAGAAGGAGGTGACATTGTTGTACCGGACGTGTGTTGAACGCGGAGGTGCCGTCCGTTCGGCGCTAGATCATCGGTGACGAAGAACGCGAAGAGTACGACTACTTCATCCACGCTTCTTCGAAAGCTTCCGCACCCGATCTACATATCGGTATGTAGATGCACTCTTACTTGCTCATTGCTAGATGTCTCCTTAGTTGGATCTTGGTGAAAGCATAGAAAATGTTTGAATTCTGCTACGTTCCCCAACAGTGGCATCAGAGCTAGGTCTTATGCGTAGCATCTTGCACGAGTAGAACACAAAACAGTTGTGGGCATTTGAGTTTGTTCAACTTTCTTGCCGTTACTAGTCAATCTTGATTCGGCGGTATTGTGGGATGAAGCGGCCCGGACCGACTTTACACGTACGCTTACGTGAGACTGGTTGCACCGACAGACATGCACTAGATGCATAAGGTGGCTGGCGGGTGTCTGTCTCTCCTACTTTAGTCGGATCGGATTCGATGAAAAGGGTCCTTATGAAGGGTAAATAGAAATTGACAAATCACGTTGTGGCTTTGGCATAGGTAAGAAACGTTCTCGCTAGAAAACCTATAGAAGCCATGTAAAAACTTGCAACAACAATTAGAGGACGTCTAACTTGTTTTTGCAGCATGTGCTATGTGACGTGGTATGGCCAAAACGAAGATGTGATGAATGATATATGTGATGTATGAGATTGATCATGTTCTTGTAATAGGGAATCACGACTTGCATGTCGATGAACTTGACAACCGGCAGGAGCCATAGGAGTTGTCTTAATTATTGTATGACCTGCGTGTCACTGAATAACGCCATGTAATTACTTTACTTCATTGCTAAATGTTAGCTATAGTAGTAGAAGTAATAGTTGGCGTGACGACTTCTTCAAGACACGATGATGAAGATCATGATGATGAAGATCATGGTGTCGAGCCGGTGACAAGATGATCATGGTGCCCCGAAGATGGAGATCCAAGGAGCAAGATGATATTGGTCATATCATGTCACTTTAATTGATTGCATGTGATGTTTATCATGTTTATGCATCTTGTTTACTTAGAACGACGGTAGTAAATAAGATGATCTCTCACTAAAATTTCAAGAATTGTGTTCCCCCTAACTGTGCACCGTTGATAAGGATCGTTGTTCCGAAGCACCACGTGATGATCGGGTGTGATAGGTTCTAACGTTCGCATACAACGGGTGTAAGCCAGATTTACACAAGCAATACACTTAGGGTTTACTTGACGAGCCAAGCATGTACAGACATGGCCTCGGAACACGGAAGACCGAAAGGTCGAACACGAGTCGTATAGAAGATACGATCAACATGAAGATGTTCACCGTTGATGACTAGTCCGTCTCACGTGATGATCGGACACGGGTTAGTCGATTCGGATCGTGTATCACTTAGATGACTAGAGAGATGTCATTCTGAGTGGGAGTTCATTAAATTTGATTAAGATGAACTTAATTATCATGAACTTAATCTAAATTCTTTACAATATCTCTTGTAGATCAAATGGCCCACGCTCAAGTTTCCCTCAACTTCAACGCGTTCCTAGAGAAAACCAAGCTGAAAGACGATGGTAGCAACTATACGGATTGGGTCCGTAACCTGAGGATTATCCTCATAGCTGCCAAGAGATCATATGTCCTTGAAGCACTGCTAGGTGATGCACCCGTTCTCCCGGCGACCCAAGACGTTATGAACGCCTGGCAGTCGCGTTGTGATGATTACTCCCTGGTTCAGTGCGGCATGCTTTACAGTTTAGAATCGGGGCTCCAAAAGTGTTTTGAGCACCACGAGGCATATGAGATGTTCCAAGAGCTGAATATGGTTTTCCAAGCTCATGCCTGAGTCGAGAGATATGACGTCTCCGACGCATTCTACAGCTGTAAGATGGAGGAAAACAGTTATGTCAGTGAGCACATCCTCAAGATTTCTGGATTGCACAACCGCTTGTCTCAGCTGGGAATGAATCTCCCAGATGAAGCGGTCGTTGACAGAATCCTCCAGTCGCTCCCACCTAGCTTCAAGAGCTTCGTGTTAAACTTCAATATGCAGGGGATGGAGAGGTCCATTCCCGAGGTGTATTCAATGCTGAAATCAGCGGAGGTGGACATCAAGAAAGAACATCAAGTGTTGATGGTCAATAAAACCACTAAGTTTATGAAAGGCAAGGGTAAGAAGAACTTCAAGAAGGACGGCAAAGGAGTTGCCGCGCCCGGTAAGCCAGTTGCCGGGAAGAAGCCAAAGAATGGACCCAAGCCTGAAACTGAGTGTTTTCGTTGCAAGGGAACGGGGCACTGGAAGCGGAACTGCCCCAAATATTTAGCAGACAAGAAGGCCAGCAACGTCAAAGGTATATTTGATATACTTGTTATTGATGTGTACCTTACCAGCGCTCGTAGTAGCTCCTGGGTATTTGATACCGGTGCGGTTGCTCACATTTGTAACTCAAAACAGGAGCTGCGGAATAAGCGGAGACTGGCGAAGGATGAGGTGACGATGTGCGTCGGGAATGGTTCCAAGGTCGATGTGATCGCCGTTGGCACGCTGCCTCTACATCTACCCTCGGGGTTAGTTTTAAACCTTAATAATTGTTATTTAGTACCAGCTTTGAGCATGAACATTGTATCTGGATCTCGTCTTATGCAAGATGGCTACTCTTTCAAATCGGAGAATAATGGTTGTTCTATTTATTTGAGAGATATGTTTTATGGTCATGCCCCGCTGGTCAATGGTTTATTTTTGATGAATCTCGAACGTGATGATACACATATTCATAGTGTAGATGCCAAAAGATGTAAAGTTGATAATGATAGTCCCACATACTTGTGGCATTGCCGCCTTGGTCATATTGGTGTCAAACGTATGAAGAAGCTCCATTCAGATGGACTTCTAAAGTCTCTTGATTATGAATCATTTGACACGTGCGAACCATGCCTCTTGGGCAAGATGACCAAGACTCCGTTCTCCAGAACAATGGAGCGAGCAACCAACTTGTTAGAAATCATACATACCGATGTGTGCGGTCCAATGAGTGTTGAGGCTCGCGGAGGCTATCGTTATGTTCTCACCCTCATAGATGACTTGAGTGGATATGGGTATATCAATTTGATGAAACACAAGTCTGAGACCTTTGAAAAGTTCAAGGAATTTCAGAATGAGGTTGAGAATCAACGTGACAGAAAAATAAAGTTCTTGCGATCGGATCGTGGGGGTGAATATTTAAGTCATGAGTTTGGCACACACCTTAGGAACTGTAGAATTGTTTCACAGTTGACACCGCCCGGAACACCTCAACGTAATGGTGTGTCTGAACGTAGAAATCGTACTCTGTTGGACATGGTGCGATCTATGATGTCCCTCACCGATTTACCGCTATCTTTTTGGGGTTATGCTTTAGAGATTGCCGCATTCACTTTAAATAGGGCTCCGTCGAAATCCGTTGAGACGACTCCGTATGAACTTTGGTTTGGCAAGAAACCGAAGCTGTCGTTTCTAAAAGTTTGGGGTTGCGATGCTTATGTCAAGAAACTTCAACCTGAAAAGCTCGAACCCAAATCGGAAAAATGCATCTTCATAGGATACCCAAAAGAAACGATTGGGTACACCTTCTACCACAGATCCGAAGGCAAAGTCTTTGTTGCCAAGAATGGATCCTTTCTGGAGAAAGAGTTTCTCTCGAAAGAAGTGAGTGGGAGGAAAGTAGAACTTGATGAGGTGACAGTCACCCCTCCCGAACCGGAGAGTAGCGCAGCGCAGGAAATTGTTCCTGAGGTGCCTGCACCGACAAGGGAGGAAGTTAATGATGATGATCATGAAGAAACAGATCAAGTTACTACTGAACTTCGAAGGTCCACGAGGGCACGTTCCGCACCAGAGTGGTACGGCAACCCTGTCCTGGAAATCATGTTGTTAGACAACGGTGAACCTTCGAACTATGAAGAAGCGATGGCGGGCCTGGATTCCAATAAATGGCTTGGAGCCATGAAATCCGAGATAGAATCCATGTATGAAAACAAAGTATGGACTTTGGTGGACTTGCCTGATGACAGGCACGCCATAGAAAATAAATGGATATTTAAGAAGAAGACAGATGTAGATGGTAATGTGACCATCTATAAGGCTCGGCTTGTCGCTAAGGGTTATCGACAAGTTCAAGGGATTGACTAACGAGACTTTCTCTCCCGTAGCGATGCTGAAGTCAGTCAGAATCTTGTTAGCTATTGCCGCGTTCTATGATTATGAGACATGGCAAATGGACGTCAAAACAGCATTCCTTAATGGCTTCCTCAAGGAATAGTTGTATATGATGCAGCCGGAAGGTTTTGTCGATCCAAAGAACGCTAACAAGGTATGCAAGCTCCAGCGCTCGATTTACGGGCTGGTGCAAGCATCTCGGAGTTGGAATATTCGCTTTAATGATGTGATCAAAGCGTTTGGCTTTATACAGACTTATGGAGAAGCCTGTATTTACAAGAAAGTGAGTGGGAGCTCTGTGGCATTTCTCATATTATATGTGGATGACATATTGCTGATGGGAAATGATATAGAATTCTTGGAAAATGTAAAGGCCTACTTGAATAAAAGTTTTTCAATGAAGGACCTTGGAGAAGCTTCTTATATATTAGGCATCAAAATCTATAGAGATAGATCAAGACGCCTCATTGGTCTTTCACAAAGCACATACCTTGACAAGATATTGAAAAAGTTCAATATGGATCAGTCCAAGAAAGGGTTCTTGCCTGTTTTGCAAGGTATGAGATTGAGCAAGGCTCAGTCGCCGACCACGGCAGAAGATAGAGAAAAGATGAGTGTCATTCCCTATGCATCGGCCATAGGTTCTATCATGTATGCCATGCTATGTACCAGACCTGATGTGAACCTTGCCATAAGTTTGGTAGGGAGGTACCAAAGTGATCCCGGTACGGAACACTGGACAGTGGTCAAGAACATCCTGAAGTACCTGAAAAGGACTAAGGATATGTTTCTCGTTTATGGAGGTGACAAAGAGCTCGTCGTAAAGGGTTACGTCGATGCTAGCTTCGACACAGATCTGGACGACTCCAAGTCTCAAACCGGATACGTGTATATTTTGAACGGAGGGGCAGTCAGCTAGGGCAGTTGCAAGCAAAGCGTCGTGGCAGCATCTACATGTGAAGCGGAGTACATAGCTGCTTCCGAAGCAGCGCAGGAAGGAGTCTGGATGAAGGAGTTCATCACCGACCTAGGAGTCATACCAAGTGCGTCAAGCCCGATGACTCTCTTCCGTGACAACACTGGTGCTATTTCCATTACCAAGGAGCCCAGGTTTCACAAGAAGACCAAGCACATCAAGCGCCGCTACAACTCCATCCGGAATTATGTTCAGGATGGAGATATAGATATTTGTAAAGTGCATACGAATCTGAATGTTGCAGACCCGTTGACTAAACCTCTTCCACGGGCAAAACATGATCAACACCAGAACTCTATGGGTGTTCGATTCATCACAATGTAACTAGATTATTGACTCTAGTGCAAGTGGGAGACTGTTGGAAATATGCCCTAGAGGCAATAATAAAAGTATTATTATTATATTTCATTGTCCATGATAATTGTCTGTTATTCATGCTTGAATTGTATTGTACGGAAACAGTGATACATGTGTGAATATATAGACCACAATGAGTCCCTGGTGATCCTCTAGTTGCCAGCTCGTTGATCAACTGATGGTCACGGTTTCCTGATCATGGACATGGGATGTCAGTGATAACGGGATCACATCATTATGAGAATGATGTGATGGACAAGGCCCAATCCTGAGCATAGCACGAGATCGTATAGTTCGTAATGCATAAGCTTTTCGGTGTCAAGTATTTATTCCTTAGACCATGAGGTTGTACAACTCCCGGATACAGTAGGAATACTTTGGGTGTGCCAAACGTCACAACGTAACTGGGTGGCTATAAAGGTACGCATCAGGTATCACCGAAAGTATCTGTTGGGTTGGTACGAACTGAGACTGGGATATTGTCACTCCGTGTGACGGAGAGGTACCTCTGGGCCCACTCGGTAAGACATCATCATAATGAGCTCAATGTAACTAAGTAGTTAGTCACGGGATGATGGATTACGGATCGAGTAAAGAGACTTGCCACGACGAGATTGAACAAGGTATCGGGCATACCGACGACCGAATCTCGGGCAAGTACCGTACCGATGGACAAAGGGAATAACATACGGGATTGAGTGAATCCTTGACACGGTGGTTCATCCGATGAAGATCATCGAGGAACACGTGGGAACCAACATGGGTATCCAGATCCCGCTGTTGGTTATTGATCGGAGAGTGGTCTCGGCCATGTCTGAGTGTCTCCCGAACCCGTAGGGTCTACACACTTAAGGTTCGATAACGCTAGAGTCGTAGAGATACATGCACGTGGAAACCCGAAAGTTGTTCGGAGTCCCGGATGAGATCCCGGACGTCACGAGGAGTTCCGGAATGGTCCGGAGGTAAAGAATGATATATATGAAGTCCAGTTTCGGCCATCGGGTGATCTCCGGGGGTCACCGGGAGTGTCCCGGGACCACCGGAGGGGCCCCGGGGGTCCACCGGGTGGGGCCACCCATCCCGGTGGGGCCCCTAGGCTGCGTGGGGGAAGTAGCCAGCCCCTGGTGGGCTGGCGCACCACATGGGCCCCTCCTCCCCATGCGCCTAGGGTTGAAACCCTAGGGGGAGGGGGCGCCCCCCTTGCCTTGGGGGGCAAGACTCCCCCCAGGCCGCCCCCCTGTAGATGCCATCTGCAGGGCATGGCGCACCCCCTGGCCCCCTATATATATGTGGGGAGGGAGAGGGCAGCCGCACCCTTGCCCTGGCGCCTCTCCCCCTCCCGTCACACCTCCGTCTCCTCAACGCAGGGCGCCCGGCGAAGCCCTGCAGGAATCTCCACTGCATCCACCACCACGTTGTTGTGATGTTGGATCTCTGACGACTTCTCCTCCCCCCTTGCTGGATCAAGAAGGAGGTGACGTTGCTGTACCGGACGTGTGTTGAACGCGGAGGTGCCGTCCGTTCGGCGCTAGATCATCGGTGACGAAGAACGCGAAGAGTACGACTACTTCATCCACGCTTCTTCGAAAGCTTCCGCACGCGATCTACATATCGGTATGTAGATGCACTCTTACTTGCTCGTTGCTAGATGTCTCCTTAGTTGGATCTTGGTGAAAGCGTAGAAAATTTTTGAATTCTGCTACGTTCCCCAACATTTCAATGTGGTCGAATTTCCACTCAGGAATAGGAAGAGGTTGGAGAAGACCGGCTGGACGTTGATGCTCTGCCTTCACTCTTCTGCAGACATCACATTCATTCACGAATTGGGCAATCTCCCTTTTCATGCGAGTCCACCAGTAAGATTGCTTGAGGTCTTGGTACATCTTGGAACTGCCAGATGAATGGAAAGGAGGGAATCATGTGCTTCGTCCATTATGAGCTTCCTGAGATCACCTTTGGGAACCACAAATCTGTCCTCAAAGAACAAGGTATCTCTCTCATCAACGCGATAGCACTTGTATTTGGGAGTACCCTTTGCAATACCATGTTTCACTTTCTGCACCATAGCATCACTGAGTTGGGCCTCACGGATCTGATCTTCCAAGGTAGGAGCAACTTGAAGATTTGCAAGAAAACCTTGCGGAACAACTTGGAGGTTGAGCTTCCTGAATGCTTCACAAAGCTCAGGCTGGAACGGCTTGATAAGGAGACTGTTGCAATATGCCTTTCTGCTCAAAGCATCTGCAATCACATTCGCCTTGCCAGGTGTGTATTCGATGCTTGGATCATACTCTTGGATCATTTCGACCCAACGAGTCTGGGGGAGGTTCAGGTTCGGCTGTGTGAAGATGTACTTCAAGCTCTTGTGATCGGTGAAGATGTCGACTTTTCTACCCAACAGAAGGTGTCTCCACGTAATCAAGGCGTGTACCACAGCTGCTAGTTCGAGATCATGTGTGGGGTAGTTCTTCTCACTTGGCTTCAGTTGACGAGAAGTGTATGCCACAATTTTCTTGTCCTGCATAAGCACACAACCAAGTCCTTGAAGAGAAGCATCACAGAATACTTCGTAGGGCTTGGACTCATCTGGAGGAGTAATAACTGGAGCAGAGATGAGCTTTTCTTTGAGAGTTTTGAGTGCCATTTCACAATCCGGAGACCAGTTGTACTTGACATTCTTCTGCAGCAAGTTGGAGAGAGGCTTGGCAATCTTGGAGAAGTTCTCAACGAACCTTCTGCAATAGCTGGCAAGACCAAGAAAGCTTCGGAGTTGCTTGACGTTCTGAGGAGGTTCCCAGTTGACAATTGCTTCAACTTTCTCGGGGTTTACAGCAATACCGTCAGCGGAGATGATATGGCCCAGATATAAGACCTTATCGAGCCAGAATTCGCACTTGGAGAACTTGGCATAGAACTTATGTTCACGGAGTCTGTCGAGAACCAGACGGAGGTGCTTTTCGTGATCCTCTTCATTCTTGGAGAATACCAAGATATCGTCCAGATACACAAGCACAAACTCGTTGGTGTAGGGGTTGAAAATGTAGTGCATCATTCTCGAGAAGGTAGGTGGAGCATTAGCGAGACCAAAAGACATGACTGTATACTCATAGGAGCCGTAGCTCGTTCTGAAAGCAGTCTTGTGGATATCTTCTTCGCGAATGTGAATTTGGTGATAGCCCATTCGGAGATCGAGCTTTGAGAACACTTTGGCTCCTTTGAGCTGCTCGAACAATTCATTGATGTTGAGACCGCCCGAACTGCTTCGACGGGCAGTATTGTTGTGAGTTGATGTTGCAAGGCCGCTGGAGCCGCGACAACGTCCGGTTGCTTCCACCAAACAACGGTGCTGCAACGCTCGATAGCCGTGGCGACGGCATGCTTTCATGATAGGATGGTGCTGCAACGCTCGACGGCCGTGGCGACGGCATACTTTCATGATAGGATGGTGCTGCGACGCTCGACGGCCGCGACGACGGCATGCTTCCACGATAGGATGGTGCTGCGACGCTCGACGGCCGCAGCGACGGCATGCTTCCACGATAGGATGGTGTTACGACGCTCGATGGCCGCGGTGACGGCATGCTTCCACGATAGGATGGTGCTGCGACGGCGCTGCGATGCTCTACGACCGCGGCGACGGCATGCTTCCACGATAGGATGGTACTGCGACGGTGCTGCAAGGTCAATTACTCTACTGCCACAAGACGGTCATCTGTTGCTGCAAGCGGACACGACGCTGCAAGGCTGATCAGCCCGTTGTTGCAAACCAGATGCAACACTGCAAGGTCGATCCTTCTATTGCTAAAAGATGGTCATATGTTGTTGCAAACTGGATGCGGTGTTGTAAGGCCAATGAGCCCGTTATTGCAAACCGGACACAGCGTTGCAAGGCCAATCACTCTACTACAACAAGAGCGTCGTCCATTGCTATAAATGGATGCGATGCTGGAAGGGCGATCGGCCTGTTGTTGCAAGCCGGGCACGTCGCTGCAAGGCCGATCACTCTGCTACTATAAGACGGTCGTCCGTTGTGGCAAACCAAACCTGACGCTGCAAGGCTGATGGACCCATTGTTGCAAACTGGCCGCGTCGCCGCAAGGCCGATCACTCTGCTGCTCCAAGACGTTTACGCGACGCTATTGGCGGCTATGCTGCAAGGCGGGCCAAAGAAAGGGCCAATTTTGGTGTGTTGTTGGTCGGCGCATCATGTGAAGGGAGCACCTAATCTTTTCTTTCAGGTCATCCACTGTATCCCAATGACAAGCAAGCACTAGTGCTAGTATAGCTGTCGGTGCTGCGGCCGTGGAGTTACCGCGTGCATGCAACGAACTAGCCAACTTTTGTGGGGTTCCGATGCCAACGTGTTGTGCGAATGAACGGCTGGAGAGGCGAATGTTGTTTACCTAGCTACAGGCGGATGACGCCTAGCACGCGCCAAAAATAATTCAAAACGGAGACTATCAATTGCTTCATTAGGAGTAGAAAAATTCGTGTACTCTAACGAATTTCATTCAAGAAAAAAAGACCAACCCTATTTGAATTCCTTTACCGTTTAGGAGGGGGGATTGTCCGGTACGCAAAGCCCGACACTCATTGCCCTTTCCCCTATTTTGAATCCCTGCATTGCATTAACCTCACCCGATCTTTCGTTGTCTCGGCTCAACTTGCATCGTGTTCTAAAAAAATGAAAACACTAACGCTCACACGTGTGGGCGTTCGCATCACGCCCACACGCCTTAATTCATCTTAATTCTATTTTGCACGAATCTTAAAGAAATCTGAGTGCCACGTAGGCATAGCGTATTGTGTGGGCGTTAGAGCGCTCGCCCACACGACCCGCAGCACGCGGTTTGCCAGTTGTGTTGTGTGGGCAAACCGGCTCCCGCCCACACAGTCGCCAACCAGTCCACACGCGTGTGGGTGAATTGCCCTTCGCCCACACGACGCGCATACGATGATAGATGGCAACTGCGTATGCGGCAACTAGGGTAAACACATATGGCAACTGCAGTTGCGCGTACATGGCAACCAGGGTAAACACACATGGCAACTATGATTAATCATATGTGGCAACTATGGTTTGACCACATGTGGCAAGTAGTTGATCACACACGTCAACTATGGTTTAATTGCAGGCGGCAACTACCATAAATTAGACATGACAAGTATAATTAATCAAAACAGAGAGAGTTGCCATATTTTTACAACTAAATTTGCCATCCTGAATGGCAACTAAAGCGTCAACCCACGGGTACCTAACGTAGCTGTGCCAAGGATGTGTGGGCATTTTTGCTTCGTGCCATACGCCCGGATGGGATGAGTATTATTTATTGGGCGTGTGGCACGAAATAGCTGCGCCCACACGCGCGTGTGTTGACGGCCTCCTACTCATACCACACACGGTGTGTGGACGGATGACTAATATACCATACTTGCGGGCGTTAGTGGCGTAAAAAAAAAGTCGAACGCGTCTACATAGCGGTCGGCTGCTCCCTGGCGTTCCGGAGCAGCCGGCCTGTATAACTTTTGGTTTTAAATTTTAAAAACATCATAAATCACCGCGCATCAAAATTAAAATCTGTTCACTATTGGAACCCTCGTGTCGTGCTCTTTGAAACTAGACCCCACATGAGTACGTTTCGAAGAAAAAATTGTACAATTTTGTTCCCATTTTGTGCAACTGACTAGCAGTCGATGTGCAACTACTTAACAGGGATGTGCAACTTTTCTCGTACACTGTAGACGTGCAGTTTTCCTCTATGGTGCCTCTACCCTCAAACTGTCTCCTTCTAATGAGATTTGCAACTTCATTTGTTGTCCAGGCTATGCAGTTTTCACTAGTGGCACCACGTCATACTACTCTCTAATAGTGAAATATGCAATTTCGTCTACTGCCTTGGTGTCTTGGCCAACTGCCTGGTAGTCGTTGCGCGTGTGCAGCCCCCACAACCGCGTTTGAGGGACTATCCTATAACTATACCGATGAGAGTGTGCAACTCCGTGTCCGGGCATGAGCACCTCCCACAAAAACTCATGTGCGACTACGCGGACGATGTTGTCCAACTCCATGGACATGTATGTGCGACTATGCCGACGAGAATGTATAACTCCGCGGCCATGCATGAGCACCTCCCATGATAATTCATGTATGACCATGCGGACGTGATTGTGCAACTTTATTTCCATACATGACTGCGCCGTCCAGAGTATGCAACTCCACGACCATGCTTGTGTCTTCCTGCCGCCGCTGTTTGCGATCTTCTGCTACATGCCTGCAACCATTTCCATCCATCCTTATTTCCCTTACTGCAGCACTACGTCCCCTTTTCATCCATCGTTGATTTCCATTGGGCTGCAGCGAATCAAATCTCTTTGAGGAAAATACAAAACTCTGAACTTTCAAATAGAGGGTGACATGCTTCTGAACTCTTCTTTCTGACAACATTCAGGATAATTAATACGTACTGTATGATTTTAGCAGGGCAGGTATGGCAATAGTCAATAGAGCAATGGCTACCGTACAACCTCACCGTGCCATCTGGACAGTACAATCCGGCAGCACCGCCGTGGCCACCAGGAGTTCGAGGCTGCCGCGGACTATGACCAACATCACGTCTCACCACCCGCTAATGTCAAAGCAATTGTTGTGCCGCCGCCAACTGCCAAGAGCTCGTCGGTCTCCGTCGAGCGGGATCTCACTGTGATGCTGCCAAGGAGGAGATCCCGCCACGGTGCCCTGCCGCAGATATCTGCATCTGGCCGTCACATGGATGCTTGCCGCGCTGCGCCGCAATGAGATGAACAAGCTGCTCAGGCCATGCCAATTCGATCTAATGGTCTGTGATGCCAGGGGAGGAGTGGTCGTAGCGCAACCAGCAGCAGGGCCTAGAGGGCGAGGGCGAGGACCATCACCAGGACAACACGGCGACCTCCCGGTGCAGCCACCTCGTCCCCCTCCTCGACCTCCTACCGCGGATCACCAACGAGAAGCCAGATCCGAGCAGATGAGGCAGCGGCCACCCACGAAGTAGATGGATCCGTGGCAGATAGGTGGTCGGCGGCGTCGTGGTTGCCTAGTTGGAGAGGAAGTTGGTGCTGACGGTGGGGGGTCGACGGCAGAAGACGCCGGATGTTGAGGAGGAGTTGCGTACAGTGGGATCGACGCTGCCCTAAGAGGAGCTAGAGACCGATCTAGCGAAGCCTAAAAATAGTGCGCCCCGACCAGGGAGCACCTGGCAACACGCGCACGATACGAGCGAGATCGAGCGGCCAGGAGCCAGCCGCTCGTTCTCTTCAAATAGTGTGTATGCACTTTGTAGAATTTTCTCATGCTTCTATAAAAAAACTGAGTTGGTGGTGATGATGTGTCTGCCATCCAACCATTTCAGCCGTCCGATCTAAATTTAACGCATACGAATCAGTTGCGGCACTTTTTTACAAAAAGGCACCTGTCATTCCAGTCTCTCCCATTCTGGAACCCATCGTGGCTTCGTCTCTCCCGATCTGGAACCCTCTGGTGGCTTCATCTCTCCCCACCCCCTCGGGCCAGTCATGGAATCCCGATCCGCCGCAGTGGCCGGCGCCGGCGTAGTCTGCCCCAGTGACTCGAAAGTACGGCGTCGACACATCCCATGCATCTTCCTGTATACCATGCGTCGCACCGCCCACCATCACTATCTCCTCCCTGTCTCCTCAGCCCCTCCCCCGTCTCCTTTCAACATTGTAAAAGGAGCACGAGGTCAAAGGGGGGCAAGCGCTGAGCGGCTGGAGGCTAATGCCTGACGGGACACCATGAAGTAGGGACAATCTCTGCTCGTTTTCCACCAGGTGCTACCTCAAACTAATGCCTACTCTGAGCCCGCATTCGCTAGCTACAGCCGTGGCCAACCATTGCCCACAATGGCTTAGGTTGATGCCTGATGGGACACCATGCTTAGACGAGGAGTGCACGCCGTGGAAGTAATCTGTTCTATGGTTCCACCCTCAACGGCAGCGGGCTTCCGAGATCCTCACCAGTCGAGGTAAATATTGTTCTGCTTCTCCGATGTTACTTGATGCACGCCAGGTGCTTGACCAAATGACAGAGTGTGTATATCATCATACAAGTGTTTAGTATTAGCCATTCAGTTGGTAGATGCAGCTTCTTGGAACTGTTGAAAATTGGCCTCCGATGAAGAATAACAGTGCGATGAATATCTCAACTATGTATCAGGCACCACACATGTTTTGTTTGTCCATTTCTATGTCATTATTTTTCTTCTGGCTTTGGTTGCCTTGTTAGGGAATGGGCCGGTGAGAGGTTTACTTTTAGAACTTCTAAATTTTGGTTCAAAAAAATCATGACCTGAAGTTTGGACATTTCACAAACTTGTTTTTAGTTCGCACCCAGTGATTGCGTATATGAAGTTTCTGAACCTAATTAAGTGTTTGCATCTTAAAATACACCCACCTTAGTTTTTAAATTGCAGCGAAAAAATTGTAAAATACATGTTGCACATTGAGTGTTGGAAATTAAAGTGAAGGTATTAATTTACATTTTAAATACTTGACATACTTTCTGTGAACTTGCATTGAGTTTATAAATTCTAATTTTTGTTATTAACTTGGAAAGTCTTATTACTTCAGGTCTTAAATCCCTACATGGTGATCCTATCCCGGTAAACAAGTACTTAAGAACATTTTTGGGCCAATGTTAACTTTTTTGGCTCATGGTTCAACATGTTTCCAAATCAGATATGGAAGACAAGTACTCCAGCCGCTGATGAAAGTGGCCCAGAAGCACACATAATGACGGATGTGGTTTTGATTTATAGAGAATTTGAGGATCAAATGAGATGGAGATTCAGTTCTCTAATTTCTGTTTTGGTTCAGTTTTTTCATCATTTCTACTCAAGGTGGCGAAGGGTTTCCTTCTGATCGGTGCGGCACCAATCTTCTGGGTGTTATGGAAGACTAAGAATAAATCCTGCTTCAAATGTGTTCGTCCTGGAGATCCAACCACTGTAGTTTTTTATGTTTGTCAGTTCTTAACATCTTGGGCAACCTTTGCAGAAAGGGGCTCTTTAAGGACTGTTGCGACATCGATCCCGTAAGCTGGCGATGGTGGTGTAGGAAGTGTATGGGCGTCGACATAGCTGGAACCAATAAATTGCCGTCCTCCTTTTTGTGCTCCCTATGTTGGCCTATTTGGGATTCTATGTACAATTTCTTTTTTCTCTGCATTAGAATTGGTTGTAGTTCGTCAATTACTGGTCGACGATACTGGTGCTCATGTTACCAAGGATATGATGTAGGGAGTAGTTGTTTATGCTTTCGTGTTCTGTTTGGGTGGCTTATACCTGGCCCGTACGCTGGTGTGTGTGCATGTGTATACTGGAATGATTTCAGCAACAATATTGGGCATGTAAGCTACTTTTCTTGAAAAAAAAGTGCAACTACATGGAAAACATGACAGATGTTAAGATTTTACTTAAGAGATAGTTGTGCAAATTATTATTTTGGGGGAAAATTCACTCAAATGCGTGTAAGCTTGGGAACAAAATTGAATATCCGAAGAAAGATATCGATATTTATTACACAAAGGATGACAGGACACAAGTCAATTTGAGCACACTACATAGTTAAATAAACTATTTTTGGATGTTCCGTGCAACGCATGGGCATCTTACTAGTTTAGGGAAAAAGTCAACTCGCAACACCGAGACGATAATAAGAATCTACAGTAGCTCCTTCCCGTCATCATTCATTTCTTCCTGCAAAACCCAAGATTCTGTAGGTCATTAAACCTGATTAGATTAGGGGTCTGTCTATGCCACATCAACGACACCATGGCATGAGATGAGATGAGAAGGCGGCCATGGTGACAACTACCGGAGACGCCGGAGCGGGTGAAGGGCTGACCGTGGAAGGCGACACCGTTGGACATGTTGCTGTCGACATCGACAGGTCCATGGTGAGGGCTGATAGGCTCGAGGAGCAGGTTGGAACCGGGAGCGGCTGCAGAATTTGCCAGCTTGGGGACGACGACCTGCCGGCGGAGAGCGGGAGTGGGCAGCAGGTAAGGCTCGGCTGCGGCTGCCGAGGCGAGATCGCGGCAGCACACCGGCGGTGCGCTGAGGCATGGTTCTCCGTGAGGGGCAACATGTATTGATACTCCCATCTCTTGTGTGCTTAAAAACGCTTATAAGTACTTTTTCTTCAATCATCTTCTTCTTTAGCCACTGTCGCCTCCTCAATTCAACATATCGCCTCCGTGTTGCCACCACACCGGCCCGTCATGTCCGATGGTTGCCGCACCTGGCTAACACCCTTGTCGTCGATTCGCAAAACCGCATGGAACCCAGTCGATTACGTTCTCTTCCCTAGGAAAAGGTAGTGGTATTAGACACAACGCATGAAAAATTTGAGGGAAACGTTCGACCTGAAATTCTAGGATTAGAAATGAGCTCAAGACGCTCTGAATGCGTCAAACTCTGAAGAATAGTTTTTGCGCCAGTCAATAGTAGAGCTTTCTTAGTTAGGGAGGGTGACTGAAGTGCATATTATACGGACGGGCATAAGTAATGACAATCATAGTATGGAATCTTTCACTGTGGCGAAGAAAAAGAATAAAGTTGCGCAATCTGAACCGTAAGCTGGTATAGAACAAAGGCATTTTTATACAAGCTCAATAGCGAACGCGGATCATGTGACTAGTACCTCAATTATTGCAACCACTTGCTAGGTGGGTCATATGTATGAGGTGCAAATTGGAGATCTTTGATTGTGAAGTCTCATCCAAGGTTCATGACACTGCTAGTAGATTTCTTTCGCTCTCGTTGCCCTTGAGAATTCCATCCTCATCCAAGGTTTCAAAACGTCTGTTTATTTATTTATTGGACCAAAAGCAGTGTACTTTAGAACTAAGGCGCTTACCCAACCTTGAAATGAGGCTCTTAGAGCATCTCTAGCAGACCTCTTATATCGCCAATTCTTATCACACGTTTACAATTCATGGAAAACGCGTTTTTTGGGCTCGGGCGAGCTGCAACGAACAGACTGCACATAGGGGAACTGAATATTATGTTTTACAGTTCCGCTATGCGGGATCTGTTCGGCCGTAGCATGAAAAACGAGTGATTTGTCTGAATTTGACACATATCTCACATATGAAAGTAATATGAATTTAAATAACATAAAATATGAATATTATGAATCCAGATTACAATAATTATTCAAATAATCGAATAAAACTAATAAGTCAATACAACACTTGTTCCAAATACAACAATAATAGCGATCACACATGAATTAATTGAAATGAATGTAAATTTGACAATGGTGCTCAATGCCTTTGGCCATGCCTTTGCCAATGGTGCTCAATGCCTTTGGCCATACCTCTACCAATGGTGCTCAATGAGATCCTCCTGAAGCTAATGATGGATGTTGGCATCTTCAATCTGTTGGTATGTTTGAAGGAATGCTTGTATGCGACCAGGGTCTTTCGCTGGCTTCACACGGCTACCGACATTGTCGTAGAAGGACTCCAAGTTCAAGTCCCTCTCATCCTCAACGATCATGTTGTGAAGAATTACACAACATGTCATGATGTTGCTTAGGGTTTTCTTGTCCCAAAAATAAGCAGGACCACGAACAATGACAAATCTAGATTGTAAAACCCTAAAGTTTTTTTCAATATTTTTTCGGGAAGCCTGTTGTACCTTTGCAAATTCAATATGCTTCCTTATTTTGGGATTTTAATGCTCTTCAAAAATGTACACCAAGAGGGGTAAATAACATCTGCAAGATAATACCCTTCTTTGTACTCATCCCATTCATCGTGAAGTTGCAAGCAGGAGCATCACCACTAGCAAGTCTAGCAAACAAATGAGGCCGTTGCAGCACATTGATATCACTGAGAGTACCCGGCATACCAAAAAACAATGCCAAATGCATAAATCCTCATATGCTAAGGCCTCTAACACAATTGTTGCATCACGGAACTTGCCACAATACTGCCTGTGCCATGCCTTCGGGCAGTTTTTCCAAGTACAATGCATGCAATCAACACTTCTTAGCATGTCGGGCCAACCTCGCTTCTCATTTGCTGTCATCAACTTTATTATGTCTTCCTCGTTGGGTGCACGAAGATAGACAAGACCAAAGACGTGGATGATCACTTTGGCAAACCTACTCATCGACTCAATTGTACTATCTTCGCATTGGTGAAGATACTCGTCGGCATAGTCAGTCATATGCAATCACGTGCATAGCTGCGGAGATTTTTTGATAGGCTCTAAAACCCAAGAAGCCCGTGGCGTTTCTCCTTTGAGTAAAACCGATAATTGGCCTCTCAAGCTTGCACAATTTTTACAAAGAGTGATTGGTGCATTCAATACCTTCTCCGGAAGAGGTGCGGCTGATAGGTAGGATTGTCGGTGAAGTAGTCTTGCATCAACATCATGTTCTCGAGATGGCGGTTGCGGGGGTGCAAAGAAAGTCGACGGTCGAACCTCGCCGTCTCTTGCGGTTTCGATCATCGACCTCCTTCATGGCTAGGACCGCCACTACCATTTGTTGCTGATGGTGCTCGAGCATCGATTCCATGTCGCTTCCCTATGAAATGAGGCATGGAATAGAGCCACTAAATGAGGCATGGAATAGAGCCACTACGAAGAAATTGTAATGCCCAGGATGGGACTATACCTCCTATGTGTCGAGGCACGACTTAAAGGTATAAGCCCATTCTGGAATGATCTCAAGTTCGATATCTTTGCACATCTCATGTAAAAACAAGGATGAAAAGGAAAAGAGATAGTTGGCTTACACTCGCCACGCCACACAATTCATTACATAGCCAAACATCATTCAAATAACATCACAACCCGACTATGGGTGAAGATCCAAATAAAAGATACCAAACATACATAAAGCCACAGGTCCGAAACGCCCCTAGTAGAAACCACTATTGATCATCGGGATAGTGCACATAGTAACGGCTACGTTCCTCATCGTACTCCCAGTATAGCTCTGTGCCGTCTCCTGAGTAGTTCACCATGGTACCTGCATCTGGTGTGGTGTAGAATTTGTGAGCCACGGCGGACTCAGCAATCCCGTTCCCGGGTAACAGAACTATCTAAGCCTTGGGTGTGGAACAAGGCTGAAGAAAGAATAAAAGGCTGCAGCAGCACTAGCACTAGCTTACGTAATAAGAGCGAGAAGAGAAGTGCCACGAGCGACAAGGTGATCACGAAGTGATCCTAACTAAGCACGTCAAACATAACCCCACCGTGTTCACTTCCCGAACCCCTTTCGGAAAATGACCATCACGGTACTCACGCTGGTAGTGTGTTCTGAATATGGTGTCAAGTTTTCTACAACCGGATATTAACAAATTCCCATCTGCCACATAACCGCGGGCACGGCTTTCAAAAGTTCAAAACCCTGCAGGGGTGTTCCAACTTGGCCCATTACAAGCCCACGATCCGCGAAGTCGCAACTCCAAGGTGGGAAGGCCCGAGTATTCTCGGAATCCCGTGCTCAAGATACTCCGACTAAGGTAAGACTAATCCAGCAAATCCTCCCGGCGTGCCGACACCCTGACAATAGCTGCGCGTATCTAGTCTCAGGCCACGACCGGATGGGACAACCTACAGGAAAATACCAATCCTCGAGTTTCCTCGTGGTGGCCCCGCAGTCAGCCCGGTTGGACCAACACTCATGTGGAGCACTGGCCCGGGGGGTTGTTAATTAAGAACTCGGGTTTGCAAAGCCCTATGCAAGTTTTAGTTATTAGGCAAATGGAGTACCAATGTTGGGACTTGCTGGAAAAGCCTTAGCGCTAAGCGGTTTATCGAGGGGGTCCCATAACCCCAACCGTGTGAGGAACGCATAATCAAGGAACATAACACCGGTTTATACGGTTCCTAGGCGGCATGAGTGGAACAAATCACCAAGCAAGAGGCTTAGCCTTCCAGCCATTACCAATATATAGATGATTTCATTTAAGAGTTTATATAGTGTGATATCCCAACAAGCTTCAACATGAAGCAAGAATCTTCAAATCTTCTCCTGCAACTAGCAATGCTATAAGAGGGGCTGAGCGAAGCCTACGTAGCCAAACAAATGTTTGCATAGGTTGGGTGGTTAAACAGATTCATGGTTACAATAGGAGGCTAACAAACAAACATGGGCATTGAGGCAATAAGCTAAAGAGCGAGACTTCTAGCAATAGGCAAAGATAGTAATGATATCTAGGTCAGGTCATCTTGCCTGTCGAGTCATCGATGGGATCGTAAGAGGGCTCCTCGTTCTCAACCTCGGTAGTAACCTCGTTCTCGTACTCGGTCTTGGCTTCCGGCTCTACTCAACACAAGAACACATAAGGCACGAAATCAAACAAGATGTAATGCGTAAACTACATGATGCATGGCTGATGCACTAAGGAAGCACCGCAGATGCACTTAGGATGCACAGCATGACAACATAGGAAGCACAGAGAAACAGCACAAGAAACATGACAATATGCTCAAGCAAGTAGGATGCAAGACAAGTCTATTTAGGATGCAAAACATGGCAAGGTAGGAAGCACATAGGAACAACACAAGAAACAACAGGTTTAAATGAGGCCGGAAACTACTTAAGACAAAACCGGTAAGTCCTCATATGCATAGTTTGAAATTAGTCCAGATCTGAACAAACCTTAAGTTAAAGTTGTTAAACAGCAAGTTAACATGCATTATGACAATCTACACGAAATTCTAGTCAAGTTTCATATAAAGATTGTTTGAAACGGAGCTACGGTCTAGAAGATATGATCAAAACAAGATAAGCATGGCAACGGTGCAAGAAGCACCCAAACATCAAGCAAACATACTCCAAACATGTAAACAAGATGATATTATGAATCTACATGCAAAAACACACAAGTTTCATGTAGGGAACGCTCAAAACGGAGCAACGGGCTAAAAGATACACCCGAAACAAGAAACAATGCAAAGCAGAAAATAACAGTCACATAGCAACTTGGGAGCAAGAAATATATACTCTACAACACTCAAACATGGTGACAAGAAGCATGGACATGAAGTAGACATATCCTGCAGCAAACAACTTCATTAGAGCATCTCCATAGGATGCATGGATCAATAGCAACAAGCTACAACATTTTGATCATGACACTAAAAACCTGACAGCAATATTTTATAGCAACTTGGGAGCAAGAAATAAATATGCTACAACAACCCAAATGAGCATGTGAGGGCACGGATGGATATACAACAACATATACAACAAGGAATCATCAATGGCCACCCAAAACTAACATGGATTTGCCTAGGACAACAAGCAAAGATGGCATCAGGATATTACAGATTCCAGACTTAGTGAAATTTCACTAAGTGTTAAAACAGCAATATTATCATGGCATGTTCATGAGCATGTTTAAGTCACCTCAAGTCATATCATGGCAAATGGTTTGCACCACAGCAAAGAACACATGATGGGGAATCCAAAACATATAAGCAAGCAACATGGGGACACTCACATCAATAGCAACGAGCTCCTCAATTAGGCATCTCGTAACAAGTTATAAAACCTGACAGCCACATACACTTTTGCAATGGAGATAAACATGGCAATATGAACACTAACAAGCATGCTATAGCAACCAACATGTAGAGCATCTCATGATGAACATTTGGACATATCATTTGCTTCATTTGGATAAACATGCACCAAGTTATCACATCTCAAACATGGCATGAAAACAACTAATACAGTAGTTTATATCATGTAGCACCCTTGTCATGATGATTAAGACATCTAGATGGACTCAAACATGCATGACACAATGGAACAAAACATAGTACATGTCACCATGATCATTTTGACATATTATATGCACAAATCGGACAAGCACAGAAGAAGTTATCATCATCACAAAAATGCATCAGACAATGAAAACACAAAAAAAAACTTAAGAGGAAAACAAAGGGGTCAACCTGACTGGAGTCAACGTGGGTCGGGTCTGGTCAAACGGGTCGCTGGTCGGAGCGGTCAACGGGTCGCGGGTCGGGCCCGGGAACCGCTACGGTTTGCAGCCCTCGCAGGATCTGGATCAGGATCCGATCGAAGCCTCGATCGGGACCGGCGGCTCGAGCTGGTCCGGCGGCGGTTGCCCGTACCTCCGGCGAGGCGGCCAGTCGGCGGCGGGGCGAGGGCCGCCCTACGGAAGCTTCGAAGGACGGCGGCGGCTCGAGGGGCCGCGAGCCGGCGGCGGGGCGCGGCCGGTGGAAGGGCGGCCGGCGGCGGCGCCGAGCCCCGGCGGTGGCGGCCTCGGGCCGGACGAAAACGAAGGGGCGGCGCGGCGGGGTGGCTTCGGCCCAGATCGGCGGCGCTGCGGGCCGGTGCTGGGCCCCGCGGGCCCGCGCGGCGGCGGAGGCTGACCTGCTGCGGTGGCGGAATTGTCCGGCCCAGGTTGGACACGTCCGCCCGACGCGGATTCCGAGGCGTGGCTGGAGCTAGGAGAAGGCTAGGGTTTTGGACGAAAATGTCAAGGGGGACGTTTTTATAGGCACAAGGAGCTAGGAGACTCCAAATGGGGAGCGGTTTTCGGCCACGCGATCACAATTCAACGACCGAGATGATGGGAAGGGTTGTGCTGGGTTGGTGGGCTGTTGTGGAGGGGGTCTTGGGCCTCAAAGAGGAGGTACTTTTAGCCCACGAGGTTAGCTGTTGGAGTACCAAACGAACTCCAAACGCGACGAAAGTTGACAGGCGGGCTACACGTATCAAAACAACATTGCACGACAAGTCTCACGCCAAACCGGAAACGTTACACGGCCAAACACGAAAGAAGGACTCGGGGATGCCACGGGCACGTGTGAGAGCGTCGGAACTCGAAACGGGCAACGGGAAGAGACGAGTGGGACCGGATGCAAATGACAACACAAATGCAATGCAATGCACATGACAACATGACATGGATGAAATGCACACACGCACATGACAAAACGAGAAACCAGAAAAGAAAGAAGAACCCGGAATGGAATTGATGAAGCCAAAGTTTATATATTGCCATATTGGGAAAGTATTACATCCGGGGCATCACATAAATTATGGGAGTTACGAAAGAAGCTTCGGACTCATATTGTTCATGGGTTGAGAGCGGGAGTTGAACTCTAGGAGGTCGAATTCCCCCTTGTTCCTCAATAGCTGAGTGGTAGAGCGGTCGGCTGTTAACTGACTGATTGTAGGTTCGAATCCTACTTGGGGAGATTTTATTCATTCTTTAAAGTAAGAATTTTACTGTAAGAATAAAGAGTTGAATTAAAGGGCTTGCTTTGACCCTTAGGAGTAGGTAAACGAGTCGTTGGACCAGGACAAATCCTTGAGCAAAAATTGCTCGCATGGGTTCAAATCCATCTAAAAAAACGCATTCAATCTCTCATCAACGGATTTCACCCTGCGGTCGAGCTACTAGGGGAAGAAAAGGGGCTCACCGGGGTGGGGGCGACCGCTAGTGGCTTGACGCATCCGAGACGGGCGGTGACTCGCGACGGTTGATCCGGGGCGGCGACGACATCGGAGCGGCGCGGCTCGCCGCATCCTGGGAGGGCGACATGATTCCGTTAGCGGAAATGGCTAGAATCGCAGGCGGCGGCGGTGGCGGGCAGCTGCGGGAGGGGATGTGGGGAGCACGCGCGCTGAAATGTCTCTTCCGCCAACTGCTTTCGCGGGATACAAGGCACCAATGGGGCGGGATGAATCTGTGTTTTCGTGGGTTGGAGGGGGAATTTACCGCGCCCCTCAAATTTTTTACGAATCAGACACTTTTAAGGTTTCTGTTCGGATCACTTTTTTGCTCAAAACCGTAAATTGGCGGTTATTTTACGAGTCGGGGCGATATAGAGGTCTGTTAGAGATGCTCTTAAGGCATTTTCAACGTGGACCCTTAAACGAAGATGCTCTATATAAATAAAGAAGAGATGGAAATGATCATGTAGTTAATGCCAGACGGGGCTGGCATCTCAGTTGCCACCTCAGCTGGTCAAAGTTTTATTTTATGCTCGGTCTTTGCCATGTCAGCCGACAGGTGGAGCCAACCTGTTGGTTTCCCTGTTTTCACAAGAAAAACAGATCTCCGTTATTCGTTAGACGCATATATGGTTTATTCGTTAAACAATATCGAAATGTACAAGTCAAGTTTTTGTTTGAATTTTTTAACATTTTAAAGTATGTTTAAAATACATTTTTTAAATCAGGAGCGCGCGCTCCCCTGTCTCAAAACGTCATTCTTAGAGCATGGTTAATAGTATAATCAGCTGCTGGCTATAAGGCAGTGCCATGTCATCTACAACCCATCTTATAGCCAACATATACAATAGTAGATCAAAAGAGTGTGCTACTTTTTTATTATGTGGCCTATATTTCATTCTCACAAAGTGCTTAAGAGCACTTGCTACAGCTGGCTCTTCACGAAGAATCCGCTTAACTTCTCTCTCTTTTTCTCTTTCCTCCAACTAAGCAGAAATATACTAGTTTATTCCTTATAGTTCGCTGACTCACCTTTATTGTACTTGCTCTTAGATAGATTTGCCTAAAAAGGAGTTGAATGCAGGCGGTGCGAGATCTGCGGCAAGAACGCGGCAAACATCACTGGATGGGGCAGCGGCGGCAAGGAGTTCATGCGACAGTGGCATGGGATGGCGAGCGTGGATGGCGGAGCCTCATCCAAGGCAAGGTGTCTCTGCAGAACCCAGTCATTCTGCAATTTCTTGCTTGCGTGTTTGATCATTGTATTAATCTCGTCATGGTTCTTCCATAATCGTATGGTTTGAGATGTTTGAAGCCTCGAAATTGTATCACATGCTACAGCGTTGCATATCTTGCGTGACGGGGCCGGAGAAAGGACGAACTTTAATTTGAGAACTTTTTTTAGTGATGCCGGGAATGGCTTGGTTGGCTATTAAAAAGTAGTCCATCCGTCTCAAAATAAATGACTTAAGTTTGTACTAACTTTGTATTACTAAAGTTGAATTATTTATTTTGGGACGGAGGGAGTAGTATAGTAAGAGTATCTATAACTATAACTATCAAAGTTCGCCTCAAACTTCTAGATGCGTTGGCGGACAAGTGATTCACTCAAATATTGAATTGTACAATTTTTAAATTATTAAATTCATACAATTACATGCAACATAAAGCCTAATTTAAATCTTCGCCCACACACGTCCGGCTCCACGGCCGTGTCCATGTCTAACGGCTAAGTCCTTGCAGTGAAGATGCGGTCGCCAGTGGGGTATAGTAGGGCATGGGACGTGGACCAGCTCAAGGCATTGTCATCATCCATGTCTTACTCTTCCGGGCGTCGTCGATCGATGTGAGATAAATAATGGACGTGGTTAGGATGGCGACGTGCTATTCCGCCTCGGCCGCCTTTGCCGCCTTTGTCAACAGAGCTTCCACAGACATCCGCGCGTGGTGTATTTCACGGCGGCCAACACATCACGCAAGGTTGAGCGGGAACGAGTCCGCCCACGATCATGCAATCTGAAAAACCATCTCCTCATTGGGGCCTCAAGGGACACACATTGTCGCGAAGGGGGGGGGGGGGCGGG
>LR738709.1:181611985-181756948 GCA_902687465.1 Secale cereale | reverse complement strand
GGCAGGGTTGTTAACTACTGGCTAGGGATCGAAGGTTGCAGCCATGGCTGGTTCTCTGGTTTAGCTTCAAATCCAAATTTGTGGCAGAGAAAGGGGAAGAAGAAGATTACAAGCAACGGCCTCAGTCGTGTCTAACTAGCCAATCCCTCTAGGAAAGCCACCTTCATTATTTATCCTACCGCTTGGTCCACTCCTTGCCAGCGTACCGTGTGGACGCACGTCAGATCCTCTTGTGGGTCCCAACGTCAGTGGAAGACCCTGGCAGGTTGACTGGGTCTTGGCTGACTTGGCCGCCTTTCCCTGTAGCCTGATCAGTGATGCTAACATTCCCTCTCCCTTGAAAAACAGCTTGTCCCCAAGTTGCAGCACGAGGGAATCGTTGTTGTAGTTCTTCTAAATCTTCCCAAGTCGCAAGGTCTTCCGTTTGCCCAGACCACTGAATTAAGCCTTGGGGTACAGCGACATCACTAGCTCGCCGAAATCTGTGCTGCAACACCCTGACCGACACAGAAAGAATGTCATCAGTAGGTGGTAAGGCAACTTCTACCTGGCAGTGCGCCCCAAGCGCTTTCTTCGGTTGGGAAAAATGGATCACCGGGTGAATCTGAGACTTGGGCGGTAACTGAAGACGGTATGACGTGGCACCAATATGCTCGAGCACCTGGAACGGTCCATAGTACATGAATAGCAGCTTGTGATGAGCGCGAGGAGCGACAGAAGATTGGATGTATGGTTGCAATTTCAGAAACACAGAGTCGCCGACTTGGAACACGCGATCAGATTGTCTCTTATCAGCCTGATGTTTCATACGATAAATGATGCGCTCCAAGTGCTGCTGAAGAAGACGAAGTGTCAACGCACGCTCTTGAAGCCAGTCTGTAAGCTCAGGAATTGAACATGCATCAGAGGTAGTGATCCCAAAATGACGAGAAGGGTGGCCGTACAGAACTTCAAATGGTGATTTGCCATCCAGGGCAGAATGCATGCTGGTATTGTACCAAATTTCAGCGAGAGACAACCATTGAGCCCACTTGACGGGGCATGCATGAGTGAAGCAGCGCAAGTAACCTTCCAAACACTGATTCACACGCTCCGTAGTGCCATCTGTTTGTGGATGTTGAGAAGACCTCGTGCGGAGTTTGACTCCAGAAAGAGCAGTCAACTCGCGCCAAAAACGGCTAGTGAAAATCTGATCACGATCCGACACAATAGATTCACGCATCCCGTGAAGCTTATGCACATTGTCCATGAACGCGGCAGCCACCACTGGTGTAGTAAATGAATGAGACCGCCGATGAAGTGGGCCTAACGAGAAAGCTTATCCACTACTACCATCACACAGTTAAAACGGCCGGAGCGTGGCGATCCTTCCACGAAATCCATCGTGAGCATCTATCAATATTGCGACGGGGCTGGCAAGGGTTCCAGTAAGCCAAGATAGCGAGCGCAGTCAAGCTTAGTGCGTTGACAAATTGAACATTCTTGTACATATTGCTACTTCTCGAGCTTGCGTTGTATTCCCTCGAAGAGGAAAGGGTGATGCAGCACAGTAGCGTAAGTATTTCCCTCAGTTTTCGAGAACCAAGGTATCAATCCAGTAGGAGACCACGCGTGAGTCCCTCATACCTGCACAAACGAATAAGAACTTCGCAGCCAACATGATAAGGGGTTGTCAATCCCTTTACGGTCACTTACGAAAGTGAGATATGATAGATATCATAGTTTGATATTTTTGGATATAAGAACAGAAAGTAAAAACGAAAAAGTAAAGTAGATTGTAGATTAATGTGTTGAGAATAGACCCGGGGGCCATAGGTTTCTCTAGTGGCTTCTCTCATGATAACATAATTCTACGGTGGGTAAACGAATTACTGTCGAGCAACTGATAGAAAAGCGGATAATTATGAGAGTATCTAGGCATGATCATTATATATAGGCATCACGTCCGAAACAAGTAGACCGAAATGATTCTGCATCTACTACTATTACTCCACACATCGACCGCTATCCAGCATGCATCTAGAGTATTAAATTCATAAGAACAGAGTAACGCCTTAAGCAAGATGACATGATGTAGAGGGATAAACTCAAATAACATGATATAAACCCCATATTTTTATCCTCGATGGCAACAATACAATACGTGCCTTGCTGCCCCTGCTGTCACTGGGAAAGGACACCGCAAGATTGAACCCAAAGCCAAGCACTTCTCCCATTGCAAGAACTATAGATCTAGTAGGCCAAACCAAACCAATAATTCAAAGAGACTTGCAAGGATATTATAATCATACATAAAAGAGTTCAGAAAAGAACCAAATATTTCTCATAGATAATCTTGATCATAAACCCACAATTCATCGGATCTCGACAAACACACCGCAAAAAGAGATTACATCAAATAGATCTCCTCGAAGATCGAGGAGAACTTGGTATTGAGATCCAAAGAGAGAGAATAAGTCATCTAGATACTAACTATGGGCCCGAAGGTCTGTGGTAAACTACTCACAACTCATGGTGAGGCAATGATGATGATGTAGAAGCACTCCGTGGTAGACCCCCTCCTCTGGCGGAGCTCCGAAACAGGCCCCAAGATGGGATCTCACGGGTACAGAAGGTTGCGGCGGTGAAACTAAGGTTTTCTCTCCTCTTTTGATGTTTTCGGGGTACGTAGGTATATATAGGAGGAAGGAGGGCACCGAGGGCCAGACGTGGGGCACACGAGGCAGGGGGCGCGCCCTGTAGGGGGGGGGGGCGCCCCCCACCCTTGTGGACGCCACGTCAACCCTATTCCGTGGTTCTCAAGTCTCCCGTGCGTATTTTGCTCCAAAAATATCTCTCCGGAAGTTTCATTCCGTTTGGACTCCGTTTGATATTCCTTTTCTGTAAAACCCTGAAATAGGCAAAAAACAGCAATCTGGACTGGGCCTTTGGGTTAATAGGTTAGTCCCAAAAATAATATAGAAGTGTATAACAAAGCCCATTAAACATCCAAAACTTCATAAATAATAGCATGGAACAATAAAAAATTATAGATACGTTGGAGACGTATCAAGCATCCCTAAGCTTAATTCCTGCTCGTCCTCGAGTAGGTAAATGGAAAAAACAGAATTTTTGATGTGAAATGCTAACTAACATAATTTTCAATGTAGTTCTCTTTATTGTGGCATGAATGTTCAGATTTGAAAGATTCAAGACAAAGGTCTATATTGACATAAGAAATAATAATACTTCAAGCATACTAACAAAGCAATCATGTCTTCTCAAAATACTATGGCTAAAGAAAGTTATCCCTACAAAATCATATAGTCTGGCTATGCTCCCTCTTCATCACACAAAATATTCATATCATGCACAACCCCGGTTTCAGCCAAGCACTTATTTTCATACTCAATTGTTTCAAACAATTCAACTTTCATGCAATACATGAACGTGAGCCATGGATATAGCACTATGGGTGGAACAGAGTGGTGGTTGTGGAGAAGACAAAAAGGAGGGAGATAGTCTCACATCGACTAGGCGTATCAACGGGCTACGGAGATGCCCAACAATAGATATCAATGTGAGTGAGTAGGGATTGCCATGCAACAGATGCACTAGAGCTAAATATGTATGAAAGCTCAACAAAAGAAACTAGTGGGCGTGCCTCCAACTTGCTTGCTCATGAAGACCTAGGGCATTTGAGGAAGCCCATCGTTGGAATATACAAGCCAAGTTCTATAATGAAAATTCCCACTAGTATATGAAAGTGACTAAACATGAGACTATCTATCATGAAGAACATGGTGCTAGTTTGAAGCACAAGTCTGGAAAAAGATAGTAGCAATTGTCCATTTTTCTTTTTTTCCTTTTTTTTGGAGGGGCCTTTTCTTTTGTTTGGCCTTTCCTCACATGGGACAATGCTCTAATAATGATGATCATCACACTTCTATTGATTTCCAACTCGATATTACAACTCGATACTAGAATAAAGTATGACTCTATATGAATGCCTCCGGCGGTGTACCGGGATGTGCAATGAATCAAGAGTGACATGTATGAAAAATTATGCATGGTGGCTTTGCCACAAATACGATGTCAACTACATGATCATACATGGCAATATGACAATATGAAGCGTGTCATATGAACGGAACGGTGGAAAGTTGCATGGCAATATATCTCAGAATGGCTATGGAAATGCCATGATAGGTAGGTATGGTGGCTGTTTTGAGGAAGATGTATGGTGGATGTTTTGAGGAAGGTATATAGTGGGCGTATGGCACCGACGAAATTTGAGCGGTACAAGAGAGGCTAGCAATGGTGGAAGGGTGAGAGTGCGTATAATCCATGGACTCAACATTAGTCATAAGAACTCATATACTTATTGCAAAAAATTATGAGTCATCAAAACAAAGCAATCAACGCATGCTCCTAGGGGGGAGGTTGGTAGGAGTTAACCATCGCGCGCCCCCGACCTCCACACAAAGGATGACACTACAAATACCTCATGCTCTAACTTCGTCACATAGCGGTTCACCATACGTGCATGCTACGGGAATCACTAACTTTAACACAAGTATTTTTAAATTTCATAATAATTCCACTAGCATGACTCTAATATCACTATCCTCATATCTCAAAACAATTATCAAGCATCCAACTTCTCATCATATTCAATGCACTTAGTATGAAAGTTTTTACTACATTCATCTTGGATGCCTATCATGTTAAGGCTAGTTTTATAGCCAAAGCACATTACCATGTTGTTTTAATAGACTCTCAAAAGGATCTAAGTGAAGCATGAGAGATCAACACAAAATAAAATTACCACCGTGCTCTAAAAGATATAAGTGAAGCAATGGAGCAAACTATTTAACTCAAAAGATATAAGTGACGTACATTGAGTGTTCTAACAATTCCTAGGCCATATTTATCTCTCTCAAATAGTTGTGTACAGAAAGGATAATTGTGGCAAACTAACAAGCAAAGACTCAAATAATACATGACGCTCCAAGTAAAACACATATCATGTGGTGAATAAAAATATAGTCCCGAGTATAGTTACCGATAGATGAAGACGAAAGAAGGTATGCCTTCCCGGGGCATCCCCAAGCTTAGGCTTTTGGTTGTCCTTGAGTTTTACCTTGGGGGGCCTTGGGCATACCCAAGCTTAGGCCCTTGCCACTATTTGTTCCATAGTCCATCAAAGCAATACTCAAAACTTGAAAACTTCACAACACAAAACTTAGACAAAAATCTCGTGAGCTCCGTTAGTATAAGAAAACAAACCACCACTCGAAGGTACTGCAATGAACTCATTCTTTGTTTATATTGGTGTTAAACCTACTGTATTCCAACTTATCTATGATTCATACTCCCCAATACTACTCATAGATTCATCAAAATAAGCAAAGAACACACGAAAAACAGAATTTGTCAAAAACAAAACAGTCTGTAGTAATCTGTAACTTTAGCATACTTCTATAACTCCAAAAAAATGAAATAAATTTGTAAACGTGAGGAATTTGTCTATTAATCATCTTCTAAAAGAATCAACTAAATAGCACGCACCAGTAAAATTTGGTGACTATTCTAACGAGCGCTAACGATTCTGTTTTTCACAGCAAGATCATATAAACTTCACACAAGTCTTCCCAAAGGTTCTACTTGGCACAAACACTAATTAAAACACAAAACCACATATAAACATAAGCTTGATGCAATATATATTCCTAAACATAAGCAAAAACAAAAAAAATATAAAATTGGGTTGCCTCCCAGCAAGCGCTATCGTTTAACGCCCCTAGCTAGACACGATAAAAAGATAGATCTAGGTATTGCCATCTTTGGAAGGCAATCCATAAGTGGCTCTCATAATAGATTCATAAGGTAATTTAATTTAATTTCTAGGAAAGTGTTCCATGCCTTTCCTTAACAGAAATTGGAATCTAATATTTCCTTCCTTCATATCAATAATTCCACCAATCGTTCTAAGGAAAGGTCTACCAAGAATAATAGGACATGAAGGATTGCAATCTATATCAAGAACAATGAAATCTACGGGCACATAATTCCCATTGGCGACAATAAGGACATTATTAATCCTTCACATAGGTTTCTTAATGGTAGAACCCGAAAGATGCAAATTTAAAGAACAATCATCAAGCTCATGGAAACCTAACAAATCACAGAAAGTTTTTGGGATAGTGGAGACACTTGCACCCAAATCACACAAAGCAAAGAATTCATGATCTTTAATTTTAATTTTAATAGTAGGTTCCCACTCATCATAAAGCTTTCTAGGATAGAAACTTCTAATTCAAGTTTTTCTTCATAAGATTGCATCAAAGCATCAACTATGTGTTTGGTAAAAGATTTATTTTGACTATAAGCATACAGAGAGTTTAGTACGAATTGCAACAAGAAAATACAATCAATCAAAGAGCAATTATCATAATTGAATCCCTTGAAATCCAAAGTAGTGGGTTCATCACTATGCAAAGTTTTAATCTCCTCAATCCTACTTTTAACAATTTTAGCATCAAGATCTAAAAACTCTGAATCATTGGGACGCCTTTTAATTATAGTAGACTCATCTCCAATCCTATCTTTATCAAGATTCAAACTAGAAAACAAGGATCTAATAGGAGACACATCAATAACTTTCAGATCTTCATCTTTATTTTCATGATAACTAGAAGAACACGCTTTTATATAACTCTCTTTTTTAGCACGCATCCTAGCGGTTCTTTCTTTGCATTCATCAATGGAAATTATCATGGCTTTGAGAGACTCATTGATATCATGCTTACGTGGAATAGATCTAAGTTTCAAAGAATCAACATCAAGAGTAATTCTATCCACACTTCTAGCCAATTCATCAATCTTAAGAAATTTTTCTTCAAGCAAAGCATTGAAATTCTTTTGCGAATTCATAAACTCCTTAACACTAGTTTCAAATTCAGAAGGCATCTTTCCATAAGAGTTATTGTAGGAATTACCATAATTATTAGAGGAATTACTAGGAAAATACCTAGGATTAAAGTTTCCTCTATAAGTATTGTTACCAAAATTATTCCTACCAACAAAATTCTCGTCCAAAGATTCATTATTATTTTCAATCAACGTGGATAAATGCATATCATTAGGATCCGAAGAAGCACTCTTAGCAGCAAATAATTTCATAAGTTCATCCATCTTTCCACTCAAAACACTAATCTCTTCAATAGCATGCACTTTTTTACTAGTAGATCTTTCGGTGTGCCATTGAGAATAATTAACCATAATATTATCTAGGAGTTTGGTAGCTTCTCCTAAGGTAGTTTCCATGAAAGTGCCTCCTGCGGCCGAATCTAAAAGATTTCTAGAAGCAAAATTCAAGCCAGCATAAAAGTTCTGAATAATCATCCATAAGTTCAAGCCATGTGTACGACAATTACGTATCATTAATTTCATTCTCTCCCAAGCTTGTGCAACATGCTCATGATCTAGTTGCTTAAAATTCATAATATCGTTTCTAAGAGAGATGATCTTAGCAGGAGGGAAATACTTAGAGATAAAAGCATCTTTGCACTTATTCCACGAATCAATACTATTTCTAGGCAAAGAGGAAAACCAAGTTTTAGCACGATCTCTAAGCAAAAACGGAAATAACTTCAATTTAACAATATCATTATACGTATCCCTTTTCTTTTGCATATCACACAAATCAACGAAGTTGTTTAGATGGGTAGCAACATCTTCACTAGGAAGGCCGGAAAATTGATCTTTCATGAAAAGATTCAACAGAGCAGCATTGACCTCACAAGATTCAGCATTGGTAATAGGAGCAATCGGAGTGCTAATAAAATCATTATTGTTGGTATTGGAAAAGTCACACAATTTGGTATTGTTCTGAGCCATGCTGACAAGCAAGCAATCCAACACATAAGCAAACAAGAAGCAAGCGAACAAAAAACACATGGAAAAATCAATGGCAAATAAAACGGCAAGGGTGAAGTGGGGAAGAGGAAAACAAGAGGCAACTAAATGTAATGCGAAGGATAAGGGTTTGTGATAGGTACTTGGTATATGACTTTTGCGTGAGCCTTCCCGGCAACGGCGCCAGAAATTCTTCTTGCTACTTGTCAAGCTTGCCTTGTATTCCCTCGAAGAGGAAAGGGTGATGCAACACAGTAGCGTAAGTATTTCCCTTAGTTTTTGAGAACCAAGGTATCAATCCAGTAGGAGACCATGCACGAGTCCCTCGCACCTGCACAAACAAATAAGAACTTCGCAGCCAACGCGATAAGGGGTTGTCAATCCCTTTACGGTCACTTACGAAAGTGAGATATGATAGTTTGATATTTTTGGTATTTTTGGATATAAGAACAGAAAGTAAAAACGGAAAAGTAAAGTAGATTGTAGATTGATATGTTGAGAATAGACCCGGGGGCCATAGGTTTCTCTAGTGGCTTCTCCCATGATAGCAGAATTCTACGATGGGTAAACAAATTACTGTCGAGCAATTGATAGAAAAGCGGATAATTATGAGAGTATCTAGGCATGATCACTATATATAGGCATCACGTCCGAAACAAGTAGACCGAAATGATTCTGCATCTACTACTATTACTACACACATCGACCGCTATCCAGCATGCATCTAGAGTATTAAATTCATAAGAACATAGTAACGCCTTAAGCAAGATGACATGATGTAGAGGGATAAACTCAAATAACATGATATAAAACCCATTTTTTATCCTTGATGGCAACAATACAATACGTGCCTTTCTGCCCCTACTGTCACTGGGAAAGGACACCGCAAGATTGAACCCAAAGCCAAGCACATCTCCCATTGCAAGAATTATAGATCTAGTAGGCCAAACCAAACCAATAATTCAAAGGGACTTGCAAGGATATTATAATCATACATAAAAGAGTTCAGAAAAGAACCAAATATTTCTCATAGATAATCTTGATCATAAACCCACAATTCATTGGATCTAGACAAACACACCGCAAAAAGAGATTACATCGAATAGATCTCCTCGAAGACCGAGGAGAACTTGGTATTGAGATCTAAAGAGAGAGAAGAAGCCATCTAGATACTAACTATGGACCCGAAGGTCTGTGGTAAACTACTCACAACTCATGGTGAGGCGATGATGATGATATAGAAGCACTCCATGGTAGATCCACCCTCCGGCGGAGCTCCGGAACAGGCCCCAAGATGGGATCTCATGGGCACAGAAGGTTTCGGTGGTGGAACTAGGGTTTTTCTCCTCTTCTGATGTTTTCGGGGTACGTAGGTATATATAGGAGGAAGGAGGGCACTAGGGGCTAGACGTGGGGCCCACGAGGTAGGGGGGGCGCCCCGCACCCTCGTGGACGCCACATCAGCCATATTCCATGGTTCTCAAGTCTCCCATGTGTATTTTGCTCCAAAAATATCTCTCCCGAAGTTTTATTCCGTTTGGGCTCCGTTTGATATTCCTTTTCTGTAAAACCCTGAAATAGGCAAAAAAACAACAATCTGGACTGGGACTTTGGGTTAATAGGTTAGTCCCAAAAATAATATAGAAGTGTATAAAAAATCCCATTAAACATCTAAAACATCATAAATAATAGCATGGAACAATAAAAAATTATAGATACATTGGATACGTATCACATATCGATGGACAGAAGCACGCATCCCATTCCAGTAGAAGCTTTGCTTAATGCGACGTAAGGAAACCCGTATACCAGAGTGCCCGCCGATTAGAGAATCATGGAGAGCGGCAAGAATTGTTTGCTTAAGATTAGCTGAATCTGGAATCTAGACTTGGCCCTTGTATCGAATGAGCCCATTGCGCAGAGAGTAATGATCACCTTTAGTAGTTGAGACGGTTAGGTGAGTTAACAACTCTTGTGCTACAAAATCTGAATTATAAGCGTCCACTATGTCCATCATCCAAGCAGGATGGCCATGGCTAACAGTCACCAGAGAAGTGTCAGGTGAAGGTCTGCGAAACAAAGCATCAGCTGCCGCATTGCTGATGCCTTTTTGTATTTGATTTGAAATTGCAACCCAAGCAACTTGGTAAAGACTGTTGGAAATATGCCCTAGAGGCAATAATAAAATGGTTATTATTATATTTTCTTGTTCATGATAATTTTCTATTGTTCATCCTATAATTGTATTAACCGGAAACCGTAATACATGTGTGAATACATAGACCACAACATGTCCCTAGTAAGCCTCTAGTTGACTAGCTCGTTGATCAATAGATGGTTATGGTTTCCTGACCATGGACTTTGGATGTCGTTGATAATGGGATCACATCATTAGGAGAATAATGTGATGGACAAGACCCAATCCTAAGCACAACACAGATCGAGTAGTTCGTTTGCTAGAGCTTTTCTAATGTCAAGTATCATTTCCTTAGACCATGAGATTGTGCAAATCCCGGACACCGTAGGAATGCTTTCGATGTATCAAACATCACAACATAACTGGGTGGCTATAAAGGTGCACTACAGGTATCTCTGAAAGTGTATGTTGGGTTGGCACGAATCAAGGCTGGGATTTGTCACTCCGTATAACGAAGAGGTATCTCTGGGCCCACTCGGTAATGCATCATCATAATGAGCTCAATGTGACTAAAGAGTTAGTCACGGGATCATGTGTTACGGAACGAGTAAATAGACTTGCCGGTAACGAGATTGAACAAGGTATAGGGATACCGACGATCGAATCTCGGGCAAGTGACATACCGTTGGACGAAGGGAATTATATACGAGATTGATTGAATCCTTGACATCATGGTTCATTTGATGAGATCATCGTGGAACATGTGGGAGCAAATATGGGTAAAGATCCCGATATTGGTTATTGGCCGGAGAGCTATCTCGGTCATGTCTGCATGGTTCCCGAACCCATTGGGTCTACACACTTAAGGTTCGGTGACGCTAGAGTTGTAATGAGAAATTGTATGTGGCTAGTGAAGGTTGTTCGGAGTCCCGGATATGATCCCGGACATCACGAGGAGTTCCGGAATGGTTCGGAGGTAAAGATTTATATATGGGAAGTCCAGTTTCAGCCACCGCAAGAGTTTCGGGGTTCACCGGTATTGTACCGGGACCGCCGAAAGGGTTTCGGGGTCCATGGGGTGGGGCCACCTACCCCGGAGGGCCTAGTGGGCTGAATATGGGTGCGGACCAGCCCCTTAGTGGGCTGGTGCACCCCCAAGGGCCCAAGGTACCTAGGGTTAGAAACCCTAGGGGGTGGGGGCGCCTCCCACCTGCTTGGGGGGCAAGTCACCCCCTCCAGGCCGCCGCCCCCCTCTAGGTTGGATCTAGAGGGGCTGCCCCCTATCCCCTTCCCCCTATATGTAGTGAGGGGGTGGGAGGGCAGCCGCAACCCTCTCCTGGCGCAGCCCTCCCCTCTTCCAACTCCTCCTCCTCCTCCATAGCGCTTGGCGAAGCCCTGCTGGAGAACCGCAAGCTCCACCACCACACCGTCGTGCTACCGGAGCTCTCCCTCAACTTCTCCTTCCCCCTTGCTGGATCAAGAAGGAGGAGACATCCCGGGCTGTACGTGTGTTGAACACGGAGGTGCCGTCTATTCGGTGATGTCTATTACGCAACCTTCTTCTTGTAGACGTTGTTGGGCCTCCAAGTGTAGAGGTTTGTAGGACATTAGCAAGTTTCCCTCTAGTGGATGACCTAAGGTTTATCAATCCGTGGGAGGCGTAGGATTAAGATGGTCTCTCTCAAACAACCCTGCAACCAAATAACAAAGAGTCTCTTGTGGCCCCAACACATCCAATACAATGATAAATTGTATAGGTGCACTAGTTCGGCGAAGAAATGGTGATACAAGTGCAATATGGATGGTAGATATAGGTTTTTGTAATCTGAAAATATAAAAACGGCAAGGTAGCTAATGATTAAAGTGAGCATAAACGGTATTGCAATGCTAGGAAACAAGGCCTAGGGTTCATACTTTCACTAGTGCGAGTTCTCTCCACAATAATAACATAACTGGATCTTATAACTATCCCTCAACATGCAACAAAGAGTCACTCCAAAGTCACTAATATCAGAGAACAAACGAAGAGATTATTGTAGGGTACGAAACCACCTCAAAGTTATTCTTTCTGATTGATCTATTCAAGAGTCCGTAGTAAAATAACACGAAGCTATTCTTTCGGTTCAATCTATCATAGAGTTCGTACTAGAATAACACCTTAAGACACAAATCAACCAAAACCCTAATGTCACCTAGATACTCCATTGTCACCTCAAGTATCCATGGTATGATTATATGATATGCATCACACAATCTCACATTCATCTATTCAACCAACACAAAGAACTTCAAAGAGTGCCCCAAAGTTTCTACCGGAGAGTCAAGACGAAAACGTGTGCCAACCCCTGTGCGTAAGTTCACAAGGTCACTGAACCCGCAAGTTGATCACCAAAACATACATCAAGCAGATCACGTGATATCCATTGACACCACAGATAAGCACATGCAAGACATACATCAAGTGTTCTCAAATCCTTAAAGACTCAATCCGATAAGATAACTTCGAAGGGAAAACTCAATTCATCACAAGAGAGTAGAGGGGGAGAAAACATCATAAGATCCAACTATAATAGCAAAGCTCGCGATACATCAAGATCGTGCCATCTCAAGAACACGAGAGAGAGAGAGAGAGAGAGAGAGAGATCAAACACATAGCTACTGATACATACCCTCAGCCCCGAGGGTGAACTACTCCCTCCTCGTCATGGAGAGCGCTGGGATGATGAAGATGGCGACCGGAGAGGGATTCCCCCTCCGGCAGGGTGCCGGAACGGGTCTAGATTGGTTTTCAGTGGCAACAGAGGCTTTCGGCAGCGGAACTCCCGATCTAGGTTATTTTCCGGAGGTTTCAGTATATATAGGAGGTGTTGGAGTCGGGGACAAGTAAATGAGGTCTCCAGGCTGTCCACGAGGCAGGGGGACGCGCCCAGGGGGCGCGCCCCTACCCTCTTGGGCAGCCCGGGAACCTTCTGGTCCCCCTCCGGCACTTCCTGGGCTTCTTCTGGTCCAAAAATAACCTCCGTTGAGTTTCAGGTCAATTGGGCTCCGTTTGATATTCCTTTTCTGTGATACTCTAAAACAAGAGAAAAACTGAAGCTGGCGATGGGCTGTGGGTTAATAGGTTAGTCCCAAAAATCATATAAAAGTGTATATAAAAGCCCATAAAACATCCTAGAAGGATAATATAATAGCATGGAACAATAAAAAATATAGATACATTGGAGACATATCAAGCATCCCCAAGCTTAATTCCTACTTCTCCTCGAGTAGGTAAATGATAAAAACAGAATTTTTGATGTGGAATGCTACCTAACATAATTCTCAATGCATTTTTTTTATTGTGGCATGAATGTTCAGATCCGAAAGATTCAAGACAAAAGTCCATATTGACATAAGAATATTAATACTTCAAGCATACTAACAAAGCAATTATGTCTTCTCAAAATAACATGGCCAAAGAAAGTTCATCCCTACAAAATCATATAGTTTGGCTATGCTCCATTTCCGTCACACAAAATACTCAAATCAGGCACAACCCCAATTTTAGCCAAGCAATTGTTTCATACTTAAATTTTTTCAAACCTTTTCAACTTTCACGCAATACATGAGCGCGAACTATGCATATAGCACTATAGGTGGAATAAAGTGGTGGTTTTGGAGAAGACAAAATAGGAAGATGGTCTCACATCAACTAGGCATATCAATGGGCTATGGAGATGCCCATCAATAGATATCAATGTGAGTGAGTAGGGATTGCCATGCAACGGATGCACTAGAGCTATAAATGTATGAAAGCTCAACAAAAGAAACTAAGTCGGTGTGCATCCAACTTGCTTGCTCATGAAGACCTAGGGCATTTGAGGAAGCCCATCGTTGGAATATACAAGCCAAGTTCTATAATGAAAATTCCCACTAGCATATGAATGTGACTAAACAAGAGGCTCTCTATCATGAAGATCATGGTTCTACTTTGAAGCACAAGTGTGGAAAAAGATAGTAGCATTATCTCTTTTTTTCTTTTTTTCTTTTTTGGGCCTTTCTTCTTCTTTTTTCCTTTTTTTCCTTTGGGACAATGCTCTAATAATGACGATCATCACACTTCTATTGATTTACAACTCGATACTTGTCGTGGATTTAGCACGGCAGATGTCCTAGCAAAAGGACTTAGTCATGAGGCCATCGCTACGGGTTAGCTTAAAGGGGTTAAAGCGGACGAAGGACACAGGGATTTTATACTAGTTCGGCCCCTTCGATGAAGGTAAAAGCCTACATCTAGTTTGGTGTGGTATTGCTTGGGCTTCGATGACCAGGGAGCGAATCCGCTTTGCCTGTGTCTCAAGTTGTTGTCTCTTGTCCTGAACCATCGTCGGGTCGTCCCTTTATATAAGAAGTGAAGCCCAGTCCGGTTTACAGAGTCCCGAGGCCGGCTCATAAACGTATCCGCCTCGGTCTCTGCTCTTTCTACCTTACATCCCAAGTTACATAATATGACGGTTTATGAATCATGGGCCTTAACACATGGGCCCTGAGCCTCTTTGGGCTATAATCTCCTACTACATACTAACCTGGGCTTCTGATAATATAATCTTGATAACGTAAACCGGACCCTCCTGGCCGGTTTATACCTGATAGTAATATCCCTGACATTAGGCCCCAGATTGATTTGAACTTGTTCATGTCAGTCTTCAAAGTCTTGTACATATTTCCCTTTCTGCGGCTTTTGTATACTTCATAAACCGGTCATGATGTCATCTTCTTGGGTTGCTTTAAACTGTCGTGACATCATCTGCGCATTTAACGCCTGTACCTGTTTGTTACCTTCCTTTATTAAAGCTCCGAAGATCGAGGCGATAGCTCTATCCATATCCGATTTTTGGTCTCCTTGATTCCCGCGCTTGCCGTTTTAACTCCTCAGCCTATAAATAGGTTCGAGGGCCATCTCTTTATCCCCTTTGCTTCGTCTTCCTCTGTCCTCTAGCGCTCAAGCTCCGCCGCCATCCTTCGAGCTCACCGTCTTCACCAAGCCCGGCCGCTGCATCGACCTGAGCGTGTCCAGAGATTCGTCGCCGTCCTTCCGCTTCCTCAGGTGTGTTACTTCTTCTTCCCCATAGATCTTAGTTCTAGGGTTTCGCGGGAGCCCGCAGACAGACCTCTCCTCCTCGATGTTCATCACCATAGGTGGTTCTTACCCGTAGATGCTAAATCTTTTTAGTCAACTCTTGTATGCGCGACTCCGCTCCATCTTTACAATCTTAGTTCCCCTAACACTGTTCGTAAAACTGGATCTGAAAAAATCTTCGCTGCCTTCAACGAATATGACTTGAATTATCTTGATTTTTCCCTGTGCTGTAGATCCATATTTTACCACTGCTCATGTGAAAGTTGTTTCTCACACTTTAGATCTGCAACTTACCTGCTTATGTCACCAGTTCAATTGTAACATGCGCCTTATATGCCTGTGCTGATGGTTTAGATTTAGACCTGCATCCTATAATTGGCGGTTTAACTTTTCTCCTCTAAGCTTCATAAACCGGTAGCTGTCTCATTCATGCTTGCTCCGGATCAGTAGGTACCATTAGTCCCTTGCTTAAACCGTCAATTAGGTCAATATCTTCATAGAACATGCCGGTTTATATCTAGTGGATCGTAAACCGGGTCTTGTATTGTATTTTTCAGCATTCCCTCCTTGAAAAAGATGACTTATGTGGCTAAACAGTTCGTCGCTTGCAACTGGGTCCCATCTCGGATTACCGAGGATGACTTAGAAAAGGCAGCCTCAATTGGCGTTCTAGGTTCGAAAGAGGTTCTGCACTGGCGGGCCCCTGGGAAAGAGTGTCCTCCTCAGCCTAAGGAGGGAGAGACCATCGTCTTCTTCGATCACCTGGCCCGGGGCTTTAGCCCTCCTGGTTCAAAGTTTTTCTGCGACGTTTTAGCTGACTTCCAACTCCATCCGCAGGACATAGGTCCCAACTCCATATCAAACATGTGCAACTTCCAAGTCTTCTCAGAAGCCTATCTGCAAGAGGAGCCATCTGTGGAGTTGTTCCGGGATTTCTTCCATCTGAATCGCCGGACTGAATTCCATGACGGGCCCAATACTGAACTTGGCGGAATGAGCATCCAGAAGAGAAAAGATGTCAGCTTTCCTCACGCCGCTCTTCATAGCCACCCCAAGGAATGGAATCAGACTTGGTTCTACTACCTCGACACTTCCCCAGAAGGGGAAAATCCACTGCCGGGTTACCGCCCTTATCGTCTGACAACAGATCACCCCTTTCCGCAGCGTCTGAGCGCTCAAGACCGGGCTCGGTATGCCCCCCAACTTTCAAAACTCAGGGCCTTTGTTGCCAATGGTTTAACCGGGGTTGACTTTGTCCGCTGCTGGCTCTCTTGGAGCGTTCTCCCGTTAAGCCGACGCTCGAGCTTAATGTGCGAGTATACTGGTAATCCGAAGGACCCTCAGCGTCACACAGACATAGTGCTTCCCGACAATGAAGTTACTGAGTCTGCTAAAAAGATGTTTAATATCCCTCTGGAGGAGTGCAGCCGGACCGGTTTAGCACCCTTCTGTGTGAACAACAAACCGTCGTCGGTAAGACTCTTCTGTCCCTTTCTCTTTGCTTTAATCCGTCCGTATTGTTTGTCTTCAACAAGTTTTTACTCCTTTACACAGGCCAATGACCCCTTCTGGAAGAAGAAGGCCCAGGACAAACCGGCAAATCCAACTCGCAAGAAGAGCTTGGCCGTAAAGAAACACAAGAAAAGACCTACCACTGCTTCCAGTTCAAACGCCGAAGAAGATGATCCGGCTTCTGAGGTACTGCTTGGCTCTTACGTCTCTTAATTTTCCTTTGTTTGTACTTATATTAACAATGTCCTTTCCTAGGATCCAGCGGAAGGGAGTAAAGTGGATGAAGTTGAGGTAATCTCTCTTTCCTCTGATTCAGAACCATTACCACCCAAAGTTCGTCGGGTAACCTGGAAATATCCATTTTCTCACCCTTATGCTCAATTGGATCCCAATTTTCTTTTGAAGAAACAGCAGCATGAGGCTCGCCGGACCACACGCCACAGTGGTCACGTGGTTGAATCCTCCGAATTAACCCATACGCAGGCTCGAAGAAGCCGCTTAGAGGTTTTGCTTACTCCAACCATTCTTCATCCAAAAGCAGGTCTTATTCGCAAACCTCTTAAACCGTCTGATACAAACTATCAGGAAACTCCTCTGTCTTCTTCCGGCGAGTCAACTGCCACCCAAGTCCCGGTGCTTAAGACCGTTCCCGGGTAAGTCATCTTTCAGTATGTCCGGTTTATCTTTCCTTTTTGACTTGTGATTTTCATTATTCCTTTAATCTTTTCAGTATGCCCAAGCCTAGCAAGAAGGCAAAGTTGAATAAACCGGCAGCTGGAAACGCTTCTGAACTGGCAGAGGATCTTGAAGCTGCCAATCCTCTGGAAGAGAACACTGAAGTTCCGCTCAATGATCCTTCCCCAATGGACCACGAAGATCTTGCTGCTCCGGGGGGTGATGTTATGGAGAATGTTGCTGAACCGGCCAGCCCTGTCCGGATTAGTCCTCCCCGGGCTAGCCCGGCTCCTGTTAGTCCGGTACGCACCGATCCCGCTGTCGCTGATGATCCCCCCAGGACAACTGCTGCCTCGATAGAAGATGTCGAGATTACTGGGATAGGTTTTACTGCTCCTGCAGAACATGTTATCTTGGCCAGACACACTGCCAAGGAGGAAGTTCTTCAGAAAGACAAAGGCAAGTGGAGCACTGACTTGTCTAGTTAGGCCCAGCTTAGTGCCCAGGAACTCCATTCTGGGTATCTAAACCGGCTCTTTACTAGCCGCGGCCATGAGGCCGGTTTGGTAAACTTGATGAAGGAAAAATATGAGGTAACTTCTTTCCCTTTGCCTTTCATTTCTGCTTGTATCTTGTAACTGCACTATTAGGCCATTGTAGCCCCCCAAGTGTCGATTTAGCCTTTAGGGTAAACCGGGACTTCTTCTATGTTTGAGAATGACCTTACATTAGCCCCCAAGTGTCAAGGACATAATTTATTATGTGCTTGGGACTTGTTTGAAAAAACTCGCTTTCTTTCACTTCAATTGTACATTAGCCCCCAAGTGTCGAGTGCATAACTTGTTATGTGCTTGAGACTTTTGATTGAACTGTTCTTCATGAATATCTGATATTTTCTGTCTTCTGCAGGCTGACTTGAACCGGAGGGCTTCGGAGACAACTGAGCTCCGGAATAACCCGACCTTTCAAGAGACTGCTTCGACTAAAGCCAAGGAGAAGCTTACCCTTGCTTTAGCTAGTATGGAGAAGCTCAAAAAAGATTTTGAAGCGGAGCGGTCCACTTGGGAGGTACAGAGGGCTACTTTAGAGAAAAGAGCCAAGGATGTGGAGGCTGCTCTTAACCCGGTGACGGAAGAGTTATCTGGGTTAAGGCAGCATATAGATGATATGACATCTGCCATCTTCGATAAGTACTTGTTTTCATATGCTTTATCCTTGTAATCTTATACTGCTCCGGCTTAACTCATCACTTGCATACAGGGAGGCGCGTGACTCATCTTGGGGATGATGTACGGAGGAAGCTGAAGGCTGCTTATACCTTGGTGGAACAACTCTATGCCGGTGCTCAGAGGGCCATCGGTGCTATTTCGCACAATAAACCGGCGCCGACAACCATCCAAAGTACTCTGGAGAAATTATCCATCTTGCCTACCCGAATTGTTAAAGTGAAGAAATCTTCTGCAAGAGCTGGTTCCCTCATGGCGTTAACCCGGGCCAAGGCATGGGTTCCCGATTTTGATCCGGCGGAGGCCATGAATGGCTATCCCAGTATGAAAGAAGACGGGTCAGCCTTCTCTCCTGAAGATCTTCGCGCGTTGACCAAAGACATGCGCCCTCTTGCCAGTAAGCTCGCTGATGAAGCAGACTTAACAAGGTATCATCCGGGTTATGATCTAGAGAATTCGCGGGTGGAGCGGCCGTCTTATGACATCGAAAATATGATTCCACCCGTTCGTAAGCATACCTTCGCTCCTGACATTGAACCGTCAGAACTTATAAACGATGAAGTATATTTCCGTGCCCTTGCCAAGATTGACTGGAGAACCCCTGATTTCCAGCAGCTGCCAGAAGTCGTCGAAGATCCGGAACAAGCTGACCCTCAGTCTTCACAGCGAGCCGAAGCAGAATCCTAAACCGGTGCCGGCTTAGTTCTATGTATTTGAACACTTTTGTGAGAAAACTGATATTCCTTTTGGGCCTGCCAGTGCGTTGTAATAGAATAGTTGAGATACTGTTTGTGTTCCACTCTATCTTATATGGCATTACTTTATCCGGCAACTCCTAAATTATCTCCTGCTTGCAATGTGTCAACAGTTTATATTTACCTGTATCTGCATAAACAATGCTAAGAATGTCCTGGCGGTTTACCGCCGGACGGGTTATACTGGCCAAGCACATGATCTAAGTTAATAACTTGAACTGTGTATAAGATACAATCATATATCATACATGTGATTAAGTGTATCTGCAAACCTTAATCCGGCACGAGTAATCCAAGACGTGAGTGTTGATGACTCCCTTGGCTCTCTGTTGGCTTTTTATGAAGCCGATCCGGGTTACAATGAACGCCGGTTTAACGGTAAACTAGTGCTGGTGTTCATGACCCAGACTATAGCTCTGTAGATACAGATGTAGTGACAACTTTGTAGTTGTCCGGTCTTGAATCAATGGACTTGGTTGAAAAACCAATGACCTTGAAGATAAAGATTTGTGAAAACAGAAAAATGGAAAATAAAGTTTTTGGGCAAATAAGACCATGTAGTCAAGGCTTTTTACGAGCTTCCAGGCTTCAAATTCGACGCTTTTTATGAGCTGCCAGGCTACTGTCATTAACCATTTTAGCAAAGCATGTTATGATGATCCGCAATCTTTAACCAAATCATCAATGTCAAAAGCTACCCAATGTTCAAAATCTCATAAAGATTTTGGCTTGGGTAATCATTTGATGATCGTCAATTTAACGTGACCAAGTTCAGGGTCCCGAAGGATTGACTTGTGATACGTTCGACGGGTCATACCAAGTTTACCTGGACGGCGCGATTTACTTGATGCAGGCAGGTTAATCCGGGGTTTTAGGTGTATACACCGGGCTTCCAAGCCGTGTTCACTACAAGAGTTTTCAACTCGCTGATGAAATTGCATCAGGAGCCCCCACGTAGCGCGTGAGCATTGCTCGTTGGGGCATATGTTTGAGTCGTGCTAGGCATCAAACCCTCTTTTGCCCCTTCATCATCATGTGGAAATTGCCGAAGCAACGAGAGCAGTGCTCTTATGATGGGCTTCATATGGCCGCCGGTTCAAGAGACCATGGGAAACTTCCTTGCCTGCGGAAGCCCCCATGTGATTCTGTTTGTATAGAAAGGATGGCTGATTCCTTGATTTTATCAAGGGCGCCGGTTTAAGAGGCCATGGAAAACTTCGTTGCACGGAAGCCCCCATGTGATTCTTTTTTGTACAGAGAGGACGGCTGATTCCTTGATTTTATCAAGGGCGCCGGTTTAAGAGGCCAGGGAAAACTTCCTTGCATGGAAGCCCCCATGTGATACTCTTGTGAAAAGGATGGTTGATTCCCCGGTTTACCGGGGGCGCCGGTTTATTTTATTAATCATAATATATACATTGTACATATAGCGAAGCCGATGGCTCAAGTATAGTAAGGTCGAAGAAGAGCGATGTTCCACGGTCGCTTGGTCTCCTCCTCCGCCGTACACGAGTCCTTATGTTCTCGAACGTCGACGAGGTAATATGATCCATTGTGCAGGTTCTTGCTGACCACAAAGGGTCCTTCCCAGGGTGGGGATAACTTGTGCATATCTGTCTGGTCCTGGATGAGCCGGAGCACCAGATCTCCTTCCTAAAACGTCCTGGTCTTAACCCGACGACTGTGGTACCGGCGCAGGTCTTGTTTATAAATTGCCGATCGAGCTGTTGTCGTGTCCCGTTCCTCGTCCAGCCGGTCCAAGGCATCTTGTCTTGCTTGCTCGTTATCCGCTTCAACATAAGCTGCCACCCGTGGTGAATCATGACGGATATCACTAGGAAGGACCGCTTCAGCTCCACATACCATGAAGAAAGGCGTGTATCCTGTGGATCTATTAGGTGTAGTGTTGATGCTCCATAAGACAGAAGGCAGCTCCTCCACCCAACAACCCGGTGTTCTTTGCAAAGGAATCATAAGCCGGGGTTTAATGCCTCTCAAGATCTCTTGATTGGCTCTTTCAGCTTGGCCATTGGACTGAGGGTGAGCCACTGATGATACATCAAGGCGAATATGCTCTCGTTGACAGAACTCCTCCATAGCCCCCTTGGATAAATTGGTGCTATTATCAGTTATAATGCTGTGTGGAAAGCCAAACCGTAAAATCACCTTCTTGATGAACTGAACCGCTATTGCTGCATCACACTTACTGACAGGCTCCGCTTCAACCCATTTTGTAAACTTGTCCACTGCTACCAACAGGTGGGTTTTCTTGTCTTGGGATCTCTTGAAGGGTCCAACCATATCAAGCCCCCAAGTCGCAAACAGCCAAGTAATTGGGATCATCCTCAGCTCCTGCGCCGGTATATGAGCACGCCGTGAGAATTTCTGGCAAGCGTCACATTTTTTGACCAAATCCTCTGCGTCGGCGTGAGCCGTCAACCAGTAGAATCCATGACGAAAAGCTTTAGCCACCAAAGATTTTGAACCGGCGTGATGACCGCAATCGCCTTCATGAATCTCTCTGAGAATCTCATAGCCTTCTTCTGATGATACACACTGTTGAAATGCTCCAGAAACACTGTGATGATGAAGTTCTCCATTGACAATAGTCATGGATTTAGACCGCCGGATTATCTGCCGGGCCTCGACTTCATCTTCTGGTAACTCACCTCGGTTCATATATGCCAAGTAAGGGAGTGTCCAATCCGGAATGACATGAAGTGCTGCAACCAACTGTGCTTCTGGATCACGAACAGCCAAGTCCTCCTCTGAAGGTATCCGCACCGACGGATTATGCAATTCATCCAAGAATGTATTAGGTGGAACCGGTTTACGCTGGGAACCCAGCCGGCTTAACGCATCGGCTGCTTCATTCTTTCGCCGGTCTATATGATCCACCTGATATCCCTTGAAATGTCCAGCGACAACGTCCACCTCTCGTCGATAAGCTGCCATAAGCGGATCCTTGGAGTCCCACTTGCCAGATACTTGCTGAGCTACCAGATCTGAATCGCCAAAGCATTTAACCCGGCTCAAGTTAATTTCCTTGGCCATCCGCAAACCATGGAGGAGAGCTTCATACTCGGCAGCATTATTAGTACAAGGGAACATTAAACGGAGGACATAGCAGAACTTATCACCTCGTGGGGAAGTTAACACGACTCCAGCCCCCGAGCCCTCCAACTGCCTTGAACCGTCAAAGTGAATAGTCCAGTACGTATGATCCGGCTTCTCCTCAGGTGCTTGCAACTCTGTCCAATCATTAATGAAATCTACCAGTGCTTGGGATTTTATAGCAGTACGGGGCACATATTTTAATCCGTGCAGGCTAAGCTCAATGGCCCATTTTGCAACCCGACCGGTGGCTTCTCTGTTCTGGATTATATCCCCTAATGGAGCTGAACTGACAACGATGATTCGGTGGCCCTGAAAATAGTGCTTCAGCTTCCAGTTTGCCATGAACACTCCATACACCAGTTTCTGCCAGTGTGGATATCTCTGTTTTGACTCAATGAGCACCTCACTGATGTAGTAAACCGGCCGCTGAACCGGATATTCTTCGCCTGCTTCCTTGTGCTCTACCACAATGGCAACGCTTACTGCACGGGCATTGGCAGCCACATATAGCAGCAACGGCTCATTATCAACCGAGGCAGCAAGGACCGGCAGCTCTGCCAATTGCCTCTTTAAATCCTCGAACGCAGCATCAGCAGCATCGCTCCAGACGAACCGGTCTGTCTTCTTCATCATCTGATAAAGCGGGATTGCCTTCTCCCCCAAACGACTTATAAACTGGCTCAGTGCCGCAATACGGCCTGCCACGCGTTGGACATCATTGATGCACGCCGGTTTAGCCAGGGACGTGATCGCCTTGATCTTCTCCGGATTAGCTTCAATCCCTCTGTTTGACACTAAGAACCCTAGGAGCTTGCCTGTCGGAACACCGAAAACGCACTTCTCCGGATTAAGCATCATTTTGTAAACTCGGAGGTTGTCAAAGGTTTCCTTCAGATCCTCTATCAGTGTCTCCTCCTTCCTGGATTTCACCACAATGTCATCAACATATGCATGGACATTTCTCCCAATCTGCCCTTGTAGGCAGTTCTGCACACAATGCTGGTAGGTTGCCTGGACACTCTTGAGCCCGAATGGCATAGATACATAGCAGAAGGCTCCAAAGGGAGTTATGAAAGTTTTCTTCTCCTGGTCCTTAACTGCCATCTTGATCTGATGATAACCTGAATATGCATCCAAAAAACTTAGCCGCTCACATCCTACCGTAGCATCAATGATCTGATCAATACGGGGGAGAGCAAAAGGATCGGTTGGGCAAGTCTTGTTCAGATCTGTGTAATCAACACACATTCTCCAAGTTCCATTTTTCTTAAGTACCATCACTGGATTAGCCAACCGCTCTGGATGAAACACCTCAACTATGAAGCCTGCAGCCAAGAGCCTAGCCACTTCTTCTCCTATAGCCTTACGCCTCTCCTCATTGAAGCGGCGCAGATACTACTTGACCGGTTTAAACTTAGGATCAATATTAAGATTGTGCTCAGCGAGTTCCCTCGGTATACCTGGCATGCCAGAAGGCTTCCACTCAAAGATATTTTGGTTCTCACGGATGAACTCAATGAGCACGCTTTCCTATTTTGGATCTAGGTTAGCGCTGATAGTGAACTGCTTGGATGAATCGCCAAGAACAAAGTCCACCTGCTTAGTCTCCTCAGCTGACTTGAATTCAATGCCGGATCATGCTCTGTGGTTGGCTTCTTTAGCGGGGACATATCCGCCGGATCAACGTTGTCTTTATAGAACTTCAGCTCTTCTGTTGCACAAACGGCCTCGGCATAAGCTGCATCACCTTCCTCGCACTTCAATGCAATTTTGCGGCTCCCATGAACCATAATAGTTCCTTTATGGCCTGGCATCTTGATATGTAGATAAACATAACATGGTCTAGCCATGAATTTGGCATAAACCGGCCGCCCAAACAAGGCATGGTATGGGCTTCTGATCTTGACTACCTCAAAGGTCACAGTCTCCGACCTAGAATCGTGCTCATCTCCAAAGGTAACCTCCAGATCGATTTTGCCAACTGGATAGGCCGATTTACCGGGTACCACCCCATGGAACACTGTATTGGACTGCCGGAGCTTCTTATCTGTCAACCCCATACGTCGAAAAGTCTCATAATATAGGATGTCGATGTTGCTGCCTCCATCCATAAGCACTTTGGTGAACTTATAACCACCCACCTGTGGTGCCACCACCAGAGCTAACTGACCCGGATTATCAACCCGGGGTGGGTGATCTTCTCTGCTCCACACAATGGGCTGCTCAGACCAACACAAAAAACGTGGTATTGCCGGTTCAACAGAATGCATTGCCCTCTTTAGAACCATCTGATCCCGTTTGCATAAACTCGTGGTGAAGACGTGATACTGCCACTGCTCAGCTCCTTCGGATTGTTTTGATATCCGGATTGCTGCTGCTGCTGACGCTGTTGGTTTCCTTGGTTGTTGTATCCGCCTGACCATACTGCTGGTTATGCTGATGCTGATTGTTGCCATTGTGGTTGCCGTTACCGCCGTGGTATCCTGAACCGGATCCACCACCATGATAACCCGGACCTTGAAAAGCGGGGCCTGATTCGCCGGGGGGCCCGTGATCATACTTAGTCTGTTTCATAAATTCTTGCATAATGAAACAGTCTTTCCAGAGATGTGTAGCCGGGTTTTCCGCTGTACCGTGCTTTGGGCAAGGCACGTTCAACTGGCGCTCTAGATTAATAGGCGGCCTCCAGTTGCGTGGGGGCGGTCTTCCCTTGCGGCGCTGCCCATTGTCCTGAGCGTTGGTATTGGCCACAAAGTCTGAGCTGCCTTCCGCTTTACGCTTGACATTGTATCCTTAACCCGCCGGATTGGCCTGCGGCGGTTTACCGTTCTTGCTCGCCTTTCCTGACTTGTCTTCATCTGCGTCTGGATATTTGGTGTTATCAGAATCTCCGTATTTCACCAAAGCGCCCATGAGTGTTCCCATGTCGTTGCAATCACGTTTGAGCCGTCCCAACTTCTGCCTCAAAGGTTCAAACCGGCAATTGCCTTCCAAGGTTACTATTGATGTACTTGGGTTGATGCTATTAGAGGAGTGAAAGATTTCGGACACTCGACGCACCCAACTGCTTGTGGACTCTTGCTCTCCTTGAACGCATGCAGCTAAATCGACAACAGACATCGGCTGCTTGCACGTGTCCTTGAAATTATTGATAAACCGGCGCCGCAATTCCCCCATGATCTGATGGAATTAGGTGGCAAACCCTTTAACCATGTCCGGGCCATGCCCTCGAGCATCATTGTGAATTATTTAGCACATGCCGCTTCGTCCACGTCGAGCATCTCCATTGCCATCTCGTAACTCTCAACCCATGCCTCTGGATCAAGATCCGCCATGTAGTTGGGCACCTTGCGTGGACCTTTGAAGTCCTTGTGTAATTTCACGTTCTGTAAAGCGGGGATGAGACACTGTAAGCCCAGGGAACTGGACATGACCCCCGGTTTGACTGTGGCGGTGGGATGAACCGGCGTCGCCTGACGGGCGTCGTATTGGGCAGTATGTCTGGCCTGATCCACCACCTCTTGCGCATGTGCTTCCTCTCCTGCCGGATTATCCTGCCTCTGCCGATGCCGTCTCCGTGCGCTGCTGGATATGGCCGGTTCATCCAGACGCCTCGTATAACTCCGGCTCGGGCGAGGGGTTGAATGAATCCTCTCTCGGCTATATGAATAAGCTTGCTGTTGAGTTAACGTCGTGTCTAGCAACTCCTTGGCCCGTCGTGCCTCCACTGCTATGGGGGAGGTACCTTCAATGGGAAGGGCGGCCAGTCGTGAAGCGGCAGCAACAATGTTGTCCAATGGATTAGAATAATGACCGAGAGGGGTGGGCACATGCTGGGTCGGCACAACTTGGCGATTCGTCTCTGCGGCCGGTGGCTGAACCGACGCGCCTGTTCCTGGTGCTCCTCCCCGGTTTACCTCTGGCTGGTTACTGGTTCCTGCGCCTGGTGTGCTAAAAAGATTTCTTGCCTCATAGATCGGTGGTAGGCGAGATCGTTGTCTCCTCATCATTACTCCATGGGAGGCGGTCTGGTCTAACATAAGCCGATAGGCCTGAGCCTCTAGCTCCGCCTGCCTTGTAGCCATCCTAGCTTTCTCAGCAGCCAGGTCCAACTTCGCTTGTTCAATCCGGATCTTGACTTGAGCGATCTCCGCATCATGCTGCTCCTTGTCGGCCTGGGCTACCTCTGCGGTTACGAGTGCTGTCAAAGTGTCGACCAAGGTGGATAGAGCGTCCGAAGGCGACGGGGGAAGGTCTCCAGCTCTAGCTCCCATTGCCTTTGATGTTAACGTCCCAGTCGTCGAGGGCTGCTGCATGGATTGTGATCCGGCCATGAACACAGCAACCTGTTTGGCGGATCGAGGGGGTCCGGAATACTGTCACCATCGGAACAACCCTCAGATCGGCCATCCTGCAGCAGATACAAAGATTGGGTCTCTTCGGACGAAGATTCATCCCCGGAATAAACAATAGTCTCGCCGCCAGAGTCCGATCCGTCCTCGGCTTGCACTTCATGTACTTCTCCAACAAAGACGTGCTTCACGGCGGGCCGCATCCGGGCAGGTCTCGCACGCTGAGCCGACTCGACGATGTTGAGGAAGGTGTCTGGCTCAGGGCCCGGTTCGCCGATCTTGCCGATGAAGACGTGGATGCCGCCGAAGGGGACCCGATACCCGTATTCGATTGAATCGGCCTCGGGGCCCCATCCTGCATCGTTGATGTAGATCCGGCCACGACGACTCTTTGTCATCTAGCCCACTGCGTAGCCCTTGAGCCCTTCAAAGCTGCCCTTCAAGAACTCGAAACCATCGTGCGATAGCCCCACGGTGGGCGCCAACTGCCGTGGATTTAGCACGGCAAATGTCCTACCAAAGGACTTAGTCGTGAGGCCATCGCTACGGGTTAGCTTAAAGGGGTTAAAGCGGACGAAGGACACAGGGATTTTATACTAGTTCGGCCCCTTCGATGAAGGTAAAAGCCTACGTCTAGTTTGGTGTGGTATTGCTTGGGCTTCGATGACCAGGGAGCAAATCCGCTTTGCCTGTGTCTCGAGCTGTTGTCTCTTGTCCTGAACCATCGCCGGGTCGTCCCTTTATATAAGAAGTGCCGCCCGGTCCGGTTTACAGAGTCCCGAGGCCGGCTCATAAACGTATCCGCCTCGGTCTCTGCTCTTTCTATCTTACATCCCAAGTTACATAATATGACGGTTTATGAATCATGGGCCTTAACACATGGGCCCTAAGCCTCTTTGGGCTATAATGTCCTACTACATACTAAGCTGGGCTTCTCATAATATAATCTTGATAACGTAAACCAGACCCTCCTGGCCGGTTTATACCTGATAGTAATATCCCTGACATTAGGCCCCAGATTGATTTGAACTTGTTCATGTCAGTCTTCAAAGTCTTGTACATATTTCCCTTTCCGCGGCTTTCGTATACTTCATAAACTGGTCATGATGTCATCTTCTTGGGTTGCTTTAAACTGTCGTGACATCATCTGCGCATTTAATATCCCTGACAATACTAGAACAAAGTATGACTCTATATGAATGCCCATGGCTATGTACCGGGATGTGGAATGAATCAAGAGTGACATGTATGAAAAATTATGCATGGTGGCCTAGCCACAAATACGATGTCAACTACATGATAATGCATGGCAATATGACAATGATGAAGCGTGTCATAGTAAACGGAACAGTGGAAAGTTGCATGGCAATATATCTCGGAATGGCTATGGACATGCCATGATAGGTAGGTATGGTGGCTGTTTTGAGGAAGGTATATGGTGGGTGTATGGTACCGGCGAAAGTTGCGCGGTACAAGAGAGGCTAGCAATGGTGGAAGGATGTGATAGTCTGGCTTATTAGGGATGATAGACTACTCATATCTATAAGGAATTCCTTCTTTTTCGGGAGCCCATTCAGACATAACTTCAAATTTGTCACACAACGGTTACCATACGTGCATGCTACGGGACTTGCAAACCTCAACACAAATATTTATAAAATTCACAACTACTCTACTAGCATGACTATAATATCACCATCCTCATATCTCAAAATGATCATCAAGCATCAAACTTCTCATAGTATTCAATGCACTTTATATGAAAGTTTTTATTATATCCCTCTTGGATGCCTATCATATTAGGACTAAATTCATAACCAAATAAAATTACCATGCCGTTTAAGACTCTCAAAATAATATAAGTGAATCATGAGAGTTCATCTATTTCTACAAAATAAAACCACTGCCGTGCTCTAAAAAGATATAAGTGAAGCACTAGAGCAAACGACAAACTACTCCAAAAGATATAAGTGAAGATCAATGAGTAGTTGAATAATTATGTAACTATGTGAAGACTCTCTAACATTTAAGAATTTAAGATCTTGGTATATTATTCAAACAGCAAGCAAAACAAAATAAAACAACGCACCAAGCAAAACACATATCATGTGGTGAATAAAAATATAGCATCGAGTAAAGTTATCGATGAACGAAGACGAAAGAGGGGATGCCATCCGGGGCATCCCCATGCTTAGGCTCTTGGTTGTACATGAATATTACCTTGGGGTGCCTTGGGAATCCCCAAGCTTAGGCTCTTGCCACTCCTTATTCCATAGTCCATCGAATCTTTACCCAAAACTTGAAAACTTCACAACACAAAACTCAAGAGAAAACTCGTAAGCTCCGTTAGTATAAGAAAATATAACCACCACTTAGGTACTTTGATGAACTCATTCTAAATTCATATTGGTGTAATATCTACTATATTCCAACTTCTCTATGGTTCATACCCTCCGATACTATTCATAGATTCGTCAAAATAAGCAAACAACACAAGAAAACAGAATCTGTCAAAAACAGAACAGTCTGTAGCAATCTGTAACTTTCGAATACTTCTGTAACTCTATTTTTTTGAAATAAATTGGTGGACATGAGGAATTTTTCTATTAATCATCTTCAAAAAGAATCAACTAAAAAGTACTCTCCAGTAAAAAAATGGTAGCTAATCTCGTGAGCGCTAAAGTTTCTGTTTTTTACAGCATGATCGCATAAACTTCACACAAGTCTTCCCAAAGGTTCTACTTGGCACAAACACTAATTAAAACACAAAACCACATCTAAACAGAAGCTAGATGCAATATTTATTCCTAAACAGAAGCAAAAGCAAAGAAAATAAAATTGGGTTGCCTCCCAACAAGTGCTATCGTTTAACGCCCCTAGCTAGGCACAATGATTTCAATGATGCTCGCATAAAAGATAAGGATTAAAACATAAAGGGAGCATCATGAAGAATATGACTAGAACATTTAAGTCTAACCCACTTCCTATGCATAGGGATTTTCTGAGCAAACAACTTATGGGAACAATAATCAACTAGCATAGGAAAGCAAAACAAGCATAGCTTCAAAACTTCAAGCACATAGGGAGGAAACTTGATATTATTGCAATTCCTACAAGCATATGATCCTCTATCATAATAATTTTCAGTAGCATCATGAATGAATTCAACCATATAACCTGAACATAAAGCATTCTTTTCATGATCTACTTGCATAGAAATTTTACTAATCTCCACATAAGCAAATTTATTTTCATCAATAGTAGTGGGAGCAAACTCAACAAAATAACTATCATGTGAAGCATAATCCAATTGAAAACTAAAATCATGATGAGAAGTTTCATCGTTATCATTATTCTTAATAGCATACAAGTCATCACAATAATCATCATAGATAGCAACTTTGTTCTCATAATCAATTGGAACCTCTTCCGAAATACTGGATTCATCACTAAATAAACTCATGACCTCTCCAAATCCACTTTCATCAATATAATCATCATAAATAGGAGGCATGCTTTCATCATAATAAATTTTATCATCAAAACATGGGGGACTGAACATATCATCTTCATCAAACATAGCATCCCCAAGCTTGTGGTTTTGCATATCATTATGATCATGGGTATTCAAATAATTCATACTAACAACATTGCAATCAGGCTCATCATGCACATATCTTATGCCAAGCATTCTATGTAATTCTTCTTCTAGTACTTGAGCATAATTTTCCTTCCCATCATTTTCACGAAAGATATTACAAAGATGAAGCATATGAGGCAACCTTAATTCCATTTTTTTGTAGTTTTCTTTTATAAAATAAACTAGTGATAAAACAAGAAACTAAAAGATTCGATTGCAAGATCTAAAGATATACCTTCAAGCACTCACCTCCCCGGCAACGACGCCAGAAAAGAGCTTGATGTCCACTACGCAACCTTCTTCTTGTAGACGTTGTTGGGCCTCCAAGTGCAGAGGTTTGTAGCACAATAGCAAATTTCCCTCAAGTGGATGACCTAAGGTTTATCAATCCGTGGGAGGCATAGGATGAAGATGGTCTCTCTCAAACAACCCTGCAACCAAATAACAAAGAGTCTCTTGTGTCCCCAACACACCCAATACAATGATAAATTGTATAGGTGCACTAGTTTGGCGAAAAGATGGTGATACAAGTGCAATATGGATGGTAGATATAGGTTTTTCTAATCTGAAAAATATAAAAACAGAAAGGTAACTAATGATAAAAGTGAGCATAAACGGTATTGCAATGCTAGGAAACAAGGGCTGGGGTTCATACTTTCACTAGTGCAAGTTCTCTCCACAATAATAACATAACTGGATCATATAACTATCCCTCAACATGCAACAAAGAGTCACACCAAAGTCACTAATATCGGAGAACAAACGAAGAGATTATTGTAGGGTACGAAACCACCTCAAATTTATTCTTTCTGATCAATCTATTCAAGAGTCCGTAGTAAAATAACACGAAGCTATTCTTTCGGTTCGATCTATCATAGAGTCCGTACTAGAATAACACGTTAAGACACAAATCAACCAAAACCCAAATGTCACCTAGATACTCCATTGTCACCTCAAGTATCCGTGGGTATGATTATACGACATGCATCACACAACCTCAGATTCATCTATTCAACAAACACAAAGAACTTCAAAGAGTGCCCCAAAGTTTCTACCGGAGAGTCAAGACGAAAACGTGTGCCAACCCCTATGCATAAGTTCACAAGGTCACTGAACCCGCAAGTTGATCACCAAAACATACATCAAGTAGATCACGTGATATCCCATTGTCACCACAGATAAGCACATGCAAGAGATACATCAAGTGTTCTCAAATCCTTAAAGACTCAATCCGATAAGATAACTTCAAAGGGAAAACACAATTCATCACAAGAGAGTAGAGGGGGAGAAAACATCATAAGATCCAACTATAATAGCAAAGCTCGCGATACATCAAGATCTTGCCATCTCAAGAACACGAGAGAGAGAGAGAGATCAAACACATAGCTACTGATACATACCCTCAGCCCGAGGGTGAACTACTCCCTCCTCATCATGGAGAGCGTCGGGATGATGAAGATGGCCACCGGAGAGGGATTCCCCCTCCGACAGGGTGCCGGAACGGGTCTAGATTGGTTTTCGGTGGCAACAGAGGCCTTCGGTGGCGGAAGTCCCGATCTAGGTTATTTTCCGGAGGTTTCAGTATATATAAGAGGTGTTGGAGTCGAGGACAAGTAAAGGAGGTCTCCGGGCTGTCCACAAGGCAGGGGGCGTGCCCCCTACCCTCGTGGGCAGCCCGAGAACCGTCTGGCCCCCTCCGACACTTCCTGGGCTTCTTCTGGTCCAAAAATAACCTCCGTTGAGTTTCATGTCAATTGGGCTCCCTTTGATATTCCTTTTGTGCGATACTCTAAAACAAGAGAAAAACAAAAACTGGCACTAGGCTCTGGGTTAATAGGTTAGTCCCAAAAATCATATAAAAGTGTATATAAAAGCCCATAAAACATCCTAGAAGGATAATATAATAGCGTGGAACAATCAAAAATTATAGATACGTTGGAGATGTATCATTCGGCACTTGGATCGGATCTTCCGCGATTTGAATCGCCGCGAGTACGACTCCATCTACCGTGTTCTTGTAACGCTTCCGCTTAGCGATCTTCAAGGGTATGAAGATGGACTCCCTCTCTCTCGTTGCTAGCATCTCCTAGATTGATCTTGGTGACACGTAGGAAAATTTTGAATTATTACTAAGTTCCCCAACAGTGGCATCATGAGCTAGTTCTATGCATAGATTCTATGCACGAGTAGAACACAAGTAGTTGTGGGCAATGATTTGGTCAATTTTCTTACCGTTACTAGTCTTATCTTGATTTGGCGGCATTGTGGGATGAAGCGACCCGTACCGACCTTATACGTACGCTTACGTGAGACAGGTTCCACCGACTGACATGCACTAGTTGCATAAGGTGGCTAGCGGGTGTCTGTCTCTCCCACTTTAGTCGGACCGGATTCGATGAACATGGTCCTTATGAAGGGTAAATAGCAATTGACAAATCACAGTTGTGGCTTTTACGTAGGTAAGAAACGTTCTTGCTAGAAACCCATAGCAGCCACGTAAAACATGCAACAACAATTAGAGGACGTCTAACTTGTTTTTTGTAGGGTATGCTATGTGATGTGATATGGCCAAAGGGATGTGATGAATTATATATGTGATGTATGAGATTGATCATGTTCTTGTAATAGGAATCACGACTTGCATGTCAATGAGTATGAAAACCGGCAGGAGCCATATGAGTTGTCTTAATTTATTGTATGACCTGTGTGTCAGTGAAAACGCCATGTAATTACTCTACTTTATTGCTAATCGTTAGCCATAGTAGCAGAAGTAATAGTTGGCGAGACAACTTTATGAAGACACGATGATGGAGATCATGATGGTGGAGATCACTGTGTCATGCCGGTGATGATGGTGATCATGTCGCGCTTCGAAGATGGAGAGCAAAAGCGCAAGATGATATTAGCCATATCATGTCACTTTATGATTTGCATGTGATGTGTATCATGTTTACATCTTATTTTCTTAGAATGATGGTAGCTTAAATAAGATGATCCCTCACTAAAATTTCAAGAAATGTGTTCCCCCTAAGTGTGCACCGTTGCGAAGGTTCATTGTTTCAAAGAACCACGTGATGATCGGGTGTGATAGATTCTAACGTTCGCATACAATGGGTGTAAGCCAGGTTTACACACGCGAAACACTTAGGTTAACTTGATGAGCCTAGCATGTACAGACATGGCCTCAGAACATGAGAGACCGAAAGGTCAAACATGAGTCGTATAGTAGATGCGATCAACATGGAGATGTTCACCATTGATGACTAGTCCGTCTCACATGATGATCGGACACGACCTAGTCGATTTGGATCATGTATCACTTGGATGACTAGAGGGATGTCTATCTGAGTGGGAGTTCATTAAATAATTTGATTAGATGAACTTAATTATCATGAACTTAGTCTAAAAATTGTCTTTACAATCTATCTTGTAAATCCAATGGCCCATGCTAATGTTTCCCTCAACTTCAACGCGTTCCTAGAGAAAACCAAACTGAAAGACGATGGAACCAACTATACGGACTGGGTCCGTAACTTGAGGATCATCCTCATAGCTTCCAGGAAATCATATGTACTTGGAGAACCGCTAGGTGACGCACCCATTTTCCCAGCAACTCAAGACATTATGAACGCCTGGCAGTTGCGTAGTGTTGATTACTCCCTGGTTCAGTGCGGCATGCTTTACAGCTTAGAATCGGGGCTCCAAAAGCGTTTTGAGCAACACGGAGCATATGAGATGTTCCAAGAGCTGAAAATGGTTTTCCAAGCTCATGCCCGGGTCGAGAGATATGAAGTCTGCGACAAGTTCTGCAGTTGTAAGATGGAGGAAAACAATTCTGTCAGCGGGCATATACTCAAAATGTCTGGGTATCACAACCGCTTGTCTGAGCTGGGAGTTAATCTTCCAAATGACTCGGTCATTGACAAAATCCTCCAGTCGCTTCCACCTAGCTATAAGAGCTTTGTGATAAACTACAATTTGCAAGGGATGGAGAAGTCCATTCCTGAGTTGTATTCAATGCTGAAATCAGCGAAGGTGGAGATCAAAAAGGAGCATCAAGTGTTCATGGTGAATAAGACCACTAAGTTCAAGAAGGGCAAGGGTAAGAAGATCTTCAAGAAGGACGGCAAGGGAGTTGTCGTGCCCGGTAAGCCAGATGCGGGGAAGACACCAAATAATGGACCCAAGCCTGAGACTGAGTGCTTTTATTGCAAGGGAAATGGTCACTAGAAGCGGAACTACCCCAAGTTCTTAGCAGATAAGAAGGCCGGCAACGTCAAAGGTATATATGATATACATGTTATTGATGTGTACCTTACCAGCGCTCGTAGTAGCTCCTGGGTATTTGATACCGGTGCGATTGCTCACATTTGTAACTCAAAACAGGAGTTGCGGAATAAGTGGAGACTGGCGAAGGACGTGGTGACGATGCGCGTCGGGAATGGTTCCAAGGTCGATGTGATCGCCATCGGCACGCTACCTCTGCATCTACCTTTGGGATTAGTTTTAAACCTCAATAATTGTTATTTAGTACCAGCTTTGAGCATGAACATTGTATGTGGATATCGTTTAATGCGAGATGGCTACTCATTTAAATCTGATAATAATGGTTGTTCTATTTATATGAGAGATATGTTTTATGGTCATGCCCGGTTGGTCAATGGTTTATTTTTATTGAATCTTGAATGTGATGTTACACATATTCATAGTGTAAATGCCAAAAGATGTAAGGTTGATAATGATAGTCCCACATACTTGTGGCACTGCCTCCTTGGTCATATCAGTGTCAAACGCATGAAGAAACTTCATGCAGATGGACTTTTGGAGTCTCTTGATTATGAATCATTTGACACATGTGAACCATGCCTCCTCGACAAGATGACCAAGACTCCGTTCTCCGGAACAATGGACCGAGCAACCAACTTGTTGGAAATAATACATACTGATGTATTCGTCCAATGAGCGTTGAGGCTCGTGGTGGCTATCATTATGTTCTCTACCCTCACTGATGACTTGAGTAGATATGGGTATGTCTACATTATGAAACACAAGTCTAAGACCTTTGAAAAGTTCAAGGAATTACAGAGCACGGTAGAGAACAAACGTGACAGGAAAATAAAGTTCTTACGATCAGATCATGGAGGAGAATATTTGAGTCACGAGTTTGGCATGCACTTAGAAAATGTGGAATTGTTTCACAACTCACGCTCCCTGGAATACCTCAGCGTAATGGTGTGTCCGAACGTCATAATCGCACTCTACTGGATATGGTGCGATCTATGATGTCCTTTGCTGATATACCACTATCATTTTGGGGTTATGCTTTAGAGACTGCCACATTCACTTTAAATAGGGCACCATCTAAATCCGTTGAGACGACACCATATGAATTATGGTTTGGAAAGAAACATAAGCTGTCGTTTCTGAAAGTTTGGGGATGCGATGCTTATGTCAAAAAACTTCAACCTGAAAAGCTCGAACCCAAATCTAAAAAGTGCGTCTTCATAGGATACACTAAGGAAACTATTGGGTATACCTTCTACCTCAGATTCGAAGGCAAGATCTTTGTTACCAAGAATGGATCATTTCTGTAAAAGAGTTTCTCTCGAAAGAAGTAAGTGGGAGGAAAATAGAACTTGATGAGGAATTTGTTCCCCCTCTTGAACCAGAGAGTAGCGCAGCGCAAGAAGATGTTTATGTGGTGCCTGCACCAACTATAGAGGAAGTTAATCATGATGATCATGAAACTTAGGATCAAGTTGCTACTGAACTTCGTAGGTCCACGAGGACACATTCCGCGTCAGAGTGGTACGGCAACCTGTCCTGTAAATCATGTTGTTAGACAACGGTGAACCATCGAACAATGAAGAAGCGATGGCGAGCCCGAATTCCAACAAATGGCTTGAAGCCATGAAATCCGAGATATGATGCATGTATGATAACATAGTCTGGACTTTGGTGGACTTGCCCGATGATCGGCAAGCCATAGAGAACAAATGGATCTTTAAGAAGAAGATTGACGCGGATGGTAATGTTACCATCTATAAGGCTCGGCTTGTCGCTAAGGGTTATCAACAAGTTGAAGGAATTGATTACAATGAGACTTACTCACCAGTAGCGATGCTGAAGTCCATCCGAATCAAGTTAGTAATTGCCGCATTCTATGATTATGAGATCTGGAAAATGGACGTCAAAACGCCATTCCTTAATGGTTTCCTTAAGAAAGAATTGTATATGATGTAGTGATACGTACGTATCCAACGTATCTATAAATTTTTATTGTTCCATGCTGTTATATTATCATTCTTGGATGTTTTACAATCATTTTATATTATTTTTTGGTACTAACCTATTGACATAGTGCCAAGCGCCAGCTGTTGTTTTCTGCATGTTTTTTAATCGCGGGAAATCAATATCAAACGAAGCCCAAACACCGCGAAACTTGTTGGAGATTTTTTTCTGGGCCAGAAGGAACACTATGGGCCCTAGTGGCACCTGGGGGGAGTCCCGAGGAGGGGACAACCTACCAGGGCACGCCGGGAGGCCCAGGCGCGCCCTGGTGGGTTGTGCCCACCTCGGGTGCCCCCCGGACTGCCTCTTTTCTCTAGAAATACCCCAATATTCCAGAAACCCTAGGGTAGTCGACGAAATATTCATCCAGCCACCGCAGAGTCCAGAAACACCAGATCCAAACTAGAAACCATCACGGAGGGGTTCACCACTTCCATTGTTGCCTCTCCGATGATGCATGAGTAATTCTTTGTAGACCTACAGGTTCGTAGTTAGTAGCTAGATGGCTTCCTCTCTCTCTCTCTCTTTTGATTATCAATACAATGGTCTCTTGGAGATCCATATGATGTAACTCTTTTTCAGTGTGTTTGTTGGGATCCGATGAACTTTCAGTTTATGATCATATCTATCTTTTTATATCCATGAAAGTTATTTGAGTTTCTTTGATCTCTTATATGCATGATTGCTTATAGCCTCGTATTACTTATCCGATATTGGGTTTTGTTTGGCCAACTTGGTCTATTTATCTTGCAATGGGAATAGGTGCCCGGTAGTGGATTTGATCTTACGGTGCTTGATCCTAGTGACAGAAGGGGAACCGAAACGTATGTATCATTGCCACTAAGGATAAAACGACGAGATCCATATCTAACGCCAAAGATAAACGGATCTTGTCTACATCATGTCATCGTTCTTAATGCATTACCCATTTTTTCATGAACTTAATACACTACATGCATGCTAGATAGCGGTCGATGTGTGGAGTAAAAGTAGTGGATGCAGGCAGGAGTCAGTCTATTAATCTTAGACGTGATGCGTATGTAATGATCATTGCCTGGATATCGTCATGATTATTTGAAGTTCTATCAATTGCCCAACAGTAATTGTTTTCCCACAGTTTTCTATTTCCTCGAGAGAATCCACTAGTGAAACCTACGACCTGCGGGTCTTCTTCCTCATATATTTGCCTTTGATTTTATTTTTAGATCTACTAAACTAAAAACCCAAAAATACCTTGCTGCAAATTTATCTTATTTATCAACTAGTCTACCAATATTTATCTCTCTCTCATGTTCGTTACCCGAAAGGGATTGACAACCCCTTTAACACGTCGGGTTGCAAGGTGTTGTTATTTGTGTGCAGGTGTTGTTTATGTTGTGTTGCTTGGTTCTCCTGCTGGTTCGATAACCTTGGTTTCATATCTGAGGGGAATACCTACCGCCGTTGTGCTGCATCAACCCTTCCTCTTTGGGGAAAAATCGACGTAGCTTTAAGCGACATCAAAAGGAATTTCTGGCGTCGTTGCCGGGGAGCACCTTCAACATATACCAGGTTCCTAATCACAAATCTCATTTCCTCGTAATTTACATTAGCCTCTCGTTTTCTTCTCCCCCACTTCACAAATATTTGCCGTTTTTATTCGCCATCTTTTCCATTTGCCGTTTTTCCAGTCGGATTTATCACCACTTGTGTTCTTGTTTACAATTGCTCAAAAATTAGGCAAGAGAACACTAAGTTGTGTGATTTTACAATACCAACAACAATGATTTTTTGGCACTCCGATTGCTCCTCCCACCACTAGTGCGGAGACTTGTGATATCAATACCGCTTTGTTGAATCTTATCATGAAAGATCAATTTTCCGGCACTTTTAATGAGGATGATGCATCCCATCTCAATACCTTCGTGGAATTATGCGATATGCAAAAGAAAATAGATGTGGACAATGATATTGTGAATTTAAAATTATTTTCATTTTCTTTGCGAGATCATGCAAAAATTTGGTTTTCTTCTTTACCTCGCAATAGCATTGATTCTTGGAACAAATACAAAGATGCTTTTATCACTAAATATTTTCTGCCCGCAGAAATTATATCCCTTAGAACCCAAATCATGAATTTCAAGCAACTTGAACATGAGCATGTTTCACAATCCTGGGGAAGGATGAAAATGATGCTCAGGAATTGCCCAACTCATGGGTTAAATCTTTGGATGACCATACAATTTTTTTACGCATGATTGAATTTTGTTTCTTGAAATCTTTTGGATTCCGTCACTGGTGGCACCTTTATGCAAATCACTTTGGGTGAAGCCACCAAATTGCTTGATAATATTATGGGAATTATTCGCAATGGCATACCGAAAGGGCGCCTACAAGCAAAAAGATTAATGCGGTTGAGATTGATTCTTTCAATGAAAAAGTTAATGCTCTAATGAAAATGGTTGCTAATAAAAGTTCTCCTATTGATCCTAATGATATGCCTTTATCTACCTTGATTGAGCAAACTAGTGATGTTATATATGTGAACTTTATCTCTAGAAATAATTTTAATAACAATGCTTATAGAGGTAATTTTAATTCTAGGCCTTTTCCTAGTAATTCCTTTAATAATGATGGTAATTCCTATGGAAATCAATCTTACAATAATAACAGGAATACCTATGATCTAGAGAATAATATTAAATAATTTATCAATACTCAAAAAGTTTTCAATGCTTCCATAGAAGAAAAACTGAATAAAATCGATGATATGTCTAGGAGTATTGATAGGATTTCTCATGATGTGGAAAATCTCAAGTTGAAATTTTGTGTGCCTAGAGTTTAAGAATCAATTAAAGCTCTTTATGTTTCTATGGATGAAAGTAAGAAAAGAACCGCCATGCTTAGAGCTAAATGAGAATTTTCAGAAAAGGCGTTTTCAAGTGATTGCTTTCATAAAAATGATGAAGACATTAAAATGATTGGTGTTTCTTCCATTGATTCTTTGTTTAGCAAAGTTCAACTTGATGATAAAGGGACTGAAGAAGAGTCAACTTTAGGTAGAAGGCATCCCAATATTTCGGAGGGTGAAAATCTTGTTGAAATTTTTGATAAAAGTGGGTTTCGAGAGGTAAAGACTTTAACTAGTGATGCACCCACTATTTTGGATTACAAGGACTTTAATTATTATAGTTGCTTGCTGATTTATTGTATTTGTTTGTTGCAATCCATGATTAATTCACCCCGTGCCTATGAACAAAATAAAGCTTTTACTAAACATATTGTTGATGCTATGATGAAAGCTTTTGAAGAAAAATTGGAATTTGAGGTTTCAAATCCTAGGAAATTGCATGATGAATGGGAACCTACCATCAAAATCAAAATTAAAAATTATGAGTGTTTTTCTTTGTGTGATTTGGGTGCTAGCGTTTCCACTATTCCGAAATCTCTTTGCGATGTTCTTGGTCTTACCAATATTGAAGGTTGCTCTCTTAATCTGCATTTGGTGGATTCCACTATTAAAAAGCATTTGGGAAGGATCAATTATGTTCTTATTCTTGCAAATAGGAACTATGTACCCATATACTTTATTGTTCTTGACATCGATTGCAATCTGTCTTGCCCTATTATACTTGGTAGACAATTTTTGCGCACTATTGGCGCGGTGATTGACATGAAAGAAGGGAATATTAAATTCCAATTCCCGTTGAGAAAGGGCATGGAACACTTCCCTAGAACCAATATCAAATTGCCTTATGAATCTATAATGAGGGCAACTTATGGAACATCCAACAAGGATGAGAATACTTGAAATCTTGGTATTATGCCTAGCTAAGGGCGTAAAACGATAGCGCTTGTTGGGAGACAACCCAGTGAATAAAATTTATTTTGTTTTTGCTTGATGTTCTTGAGTGTTTACACAATTATTCTACTGGTATTATTGTGTTTTTTGTGTTTTAGTTAGTGTTTGTGACAACTAGAACCGATAGGATCTTCTTGGGTGATAGTTGTTTGATCTCGCTGAAAAAACCAGAAACTTTGCGCTCACGAGAAAAATTCTCATTTTTAACAGAAAAGTGATTTTTAGTTGATTCTTTTTGCAGAATATTAATATACAAATTGATCACGTGGCCCTATTTTTCAAGATTTTTAGAGGTCCAGAAGTTTTCAAAACTTCCATATTACTACACACTGTTCTGTTTTTGACAGATTCTGTTTTATTTGTGTTGTGTGCTTATTTTGATGGCTCTATGCTTTTCTTTGATGAGTTTTTGCCATAGAAAAGTTGGAATAGAGTATATATAATACAAAAACAAAATATGAATTGGTTTGATACAGTACTAATAGTAGTGGTTTGCTTTCTTACACTAACGGATCTCACGAAGGTTTTGTTGAAGTTTTGTGTGATTGAAGTTTTCAAGTTTTGGGTTATCCTATGATGGAGAAGCAAGGATGTAAGAGCCTAAGCTTGGGGATGCCCCGGCATCCCAAGCTATTAATCCAAAAATGAGCAACCAACTAAGCTTGTGAATGCCCACGAGTGGCATCCCCGCTTTCTTCCAACAACTATCGGTATTTCACTCAAAACTATATTTTTATTCATCACATGATATGTGTTTTACTCGGAGCATCTTGTATGATATGAGTCTTTGCTTGTTTTATTTTGTTTTTTAAGTCATCAATCCTTGCTTTACACACCTATTTGAGAGAGCCAAAATTATGCCATGACTTGTTAGAATAGCCCTCTATGCTTCACTTAAATTTTTATGAGCTAGGACTTGCTTTAGTGCTTCACTTATGTATTTTTCAGCACGGTGTGCTTAGTATTTTTGAAGAAATAATCTCTTGCTTCACTTAAATTCATTTGAGAGTTAGTAAAATTTTAAAGAAATTCTCTCTTGCTTCACTTATATTATTTTGAGAGAAAGAAAGAAAAATTATGCTCATGATCTTCACTTATATTTGCTTGAGCTTATCAAAAGCAACACATGAAAATTAGTCCCAAAATGATAGATATCCAAGAAGGATATGATAAAAAATGTCATGAAGATTATTGGACAAAATAAACTTGATTCCTTGTAATAGTTTTGAGACATGATGATATGATATGTGAGTCATGTTGATGAGTAATTTTGCTTTTGTAAGAATACTAGTGTTAAAGTTTGTGATTCCCTATGCAAGCATGAAAGTCAATAATTATGCAATTAAATTATATCCTACTTGTGGTACATTATTCGATGTTATTTATGCTCAATGTTCGCTTGCGAGATTATTTGTTTCATGGTTGGTCGCTTCCTAGTCTTTTGCTAGCCTTCATTTTGCACTAAGTATGATCTCTACTTGTGCATCCAAATCATTTATCCCAGTTTTGCCATATGAGTCAACCATACCTACCTATATGCGGTATTTCCTTGCCGTTCTAAGAAAATTTGTATGTGTCATCTCTAATTTTCAAAATAAATTTCCCTTTTTGTGTGCCCGTACCGCTCGCGAGGCGGTGAGGGATGGCCAATATTTTCCATGCTAGATGTGTTATTCTCACGATGAGTGTTTATTCACTTGTCATTGCACGAGGAGTACGGCAAAGGTATTAGGGATGCCCAATCCCGAAATGAAAAAAAAACTTTATGTTGTCAAATAATATATTCCTTGGAAAGTGTTTGTCGGGGTTTTGGTGCGACATATGCCAAAGGATGCCTTATCATGCATGGGGACAATAGAACGTCGTCGGGCCCTGGAAGCGGGATAAGGCGATACTTAGGACGCCTACAAATCTTACCCAGGTTTGGGGCTCTCCGTGGAGATAACACCCCTAGTCCTGCTCTACGGGGACTCCACGTCATGACTAATGTCAATATGGTAGCTACAAGGTTGCTCCTTGAGCTGTGTCGTCTAGAGGAGGAAGAAGGGCAAGGCTAGCTCTCTATCTTCTCTCTAGGGAATGTGAGTTGTCGCTAGGGTTTCTCCCTATCTGTGTGTCTCTCTCTTTGTGTCTCTCTTCTTCTTAGGGTCCAACCCCTTCACATGGAGGACCCTGGGGGGTTTATATAGGCCTACCCCCCAGGGGTACAACAGTAATCTGGGCGGAATGGCCCCCGGCTTTCAGAGTCTTCGGGTGCCGGCCTTCCCGCCTGTTTGCTCAGGCCTGCCGTATGCGGGCCCTCGTGATTGCTTTTCACTATGGGCGCTCTTCTGCTGACGGCAACATCGTCAGGAGGGGAATGGCTACAGTGTCGCCGCCTCCTGCCGTACACTGCCACCACGTCATGTCTTGTCATCTTGATGGGGTTCAGACTCCTAGGGCACGGTTAGCCCCCTGCTACCAGACGACCCGTCCCCCAGGCCGCCTACCAAGGGTTGCTTGCTTCTTGTTCACCCACTGGCTGGTGGGGCCAGCCGCCTGCTGGCCCTGCCGCCTGTGGGTAGTGGGATCATGGCGTCCTCTAACCGGGGCTAGGTCATTGGCAGCATGGCTATAGTGATACGCCGCTTAAGGAGTGTCCGTAAGATACGCCCTCACTATAGCCACGCCCTTATAGATTCTCTAAGGACATGCTTAACTATAGCCATGCCTTAGTCTTGTCGTGGTTCCCCAACGCACGTCCCGAGGGGGAAGCGTGGGGCCATCTTCGGAATGCTGGTCCTGAGGCTGCCACCTATGCAGGCCCCGCCGCCTGCTGGCAGCCGGCTCCTGGGCATTGCGGCCCCAGGAGGCAGCCCGATGAGCAGGCGGCCGGGGGGTTTCAGGCGGCCCCCAATTGTCTTAAAATACCATGGGTGGTCGATGAGGACACCCATGGTCAATATCTCTGACAGTAGTCCCCGGAGCTGGTGGAACTCCGTGGTCGCGATCGGGGCTGCGGGGTTCCAGCAGCTTCCCACTCCAAGTAAGATTTGGTGTTTCTTGTCCGTCCTCTGGAAAGGGCCGGCTTTTGGCAGCCGGGCCTCTATCTTCTAATCTTCGGGGGGAGATATTGCCTAGATGGCGGGCTGTGGTGTGGGCTTGCCGCCCGTTGGCAGTGTTTAACGTGTCATTGCCCCCGTCAAGTCAGCCTGCCAGCCCACGCGCGTGACGGGACGTAGCAACGGGCCGAGGCCCGCCCCTACAGGGCCTTGATCCGCGCGCGGATCTATTGCGGCAGAAGCAATCGATTGCCCTCCCCACGCGCATTTAATGCGCGCGGATTAGGCACGAAAAAGGTGGGGATCGTGCGGGGCGTGGAGCAGTTAATCCCATGCCCTTGCCCCCTCGGCTTCGTCGCCCCGTGCCTATAAGTAGGCCCGGGGGCGGGGTCAGCTCCGCTCGTGCACACATCCCCGCTCCATTCTCTTCTTCCTCCTCGCTCTCTCTCGTGCACCTCGCCACCGCCGCTCGCAGCGCTCCATCGGAGCGAGCTATTGCCTCAAGCCATGGCTGCAGAGGCGCAGGCCCACCTCTCCGGCGAGTGGGACGGCAGCGAGGTCCTCGACGAGCACATCTTCTACCTCCGCCACACGCGGCGATTGCCCCTGTCGATAAGGTCGCCGTGCGCCTGGCGCCGGCGACGGAAATCAGGCCGGTGCCGCGGTTCGGCGAGCGGGTCGTCTTTTGCTCGCACTTCCCCTGCGGCTTCAGACTCCCCGCCGGCGGCTTCTTCCGCTCCTTCCTCGAATTCTTCAACGTGCAGCCTCACCACCTCACGCCGAACATGGTGGTGACGCTGTCTGCCTTCGTCGTCCTCTGTGAGGGGTACCTTGGGATACTCCCCACAATCGAGCTATGGACCGAGCTCTTCTATCTGAAGCTCGGCACCGCGGTCTAGGGCGTGGCGGCCCAGTGAGGTGGGTGCATTGCGGTGAAGCGCAGCGGGGTCAAGAACTACTTCCCGCCGCCTTCTCTCGTGCACTCGGTGAAGCAGTGGCAAAAGACATATTTCTACGTCTCCAACGTCGACCCAGCGCATGACTTCATCGGCCTGCCGGACTTCGCACCCGGCCCGCCTACCGAACCCCGTGCCTCTTGGAAGTCCCGGCCTGTCTCCCTCACACCCGGGACCTCCATCGCCGTGCGGTGCCTCCAGGAGATGAGGGATAACGAGGGCCTGGTGTTCTCGGACCTTCTGCTCACCTTTGCGGAGCGCCGGGTGCTGGCGCTGCAGTCCCGCCCGCATCTGATTTGTGATATGAGCGGGTGCCGGGTCCCGAGTCGGACCTGCACCAAGCAGATGCCATACAAGGAGGTGGCCCTTCTGGTTAACTCCATCTCCAACTGCAAGCTCTCCGACTCGGGCTGGGCGTTTGGCAAGCCGCAGCAACCCGCCGCCTGCGGTGAGCTCCCTCTTTCCTTCTTCTTCTTTCCTTCTTCTTCTTTCCTTCCCCCGCCTGTCCCAGCTGCATGGCCCTTGTGTCGCCTGCAAATCTTCCCCGGCCAGTTAGAGCCAGGCTCCGACCAGTCGGGCCGCCCTTTGCTACCAGACCGCTCCCAGAGCGACACGAGCAACCCCGATCTAGGGGCTGCCGCCATGGAGGAAGAGAAGGTGATAGGCGGCAGGGGCCAGCTAGCAGACGGCTCCTTAGGAGGCGGCGTCGAGAACTGGCCATATGATGACGAGGAGAAGGAAGTGCCACCTCGCATCCGAGAGGCGAACCCGCTTGAGAGCGGCAGCTACCTGGTGGCGTCGCCAACCGCAGGCGGCGGCGTCAAACGCCGGTCCTCTGCCGGGCCGACTGGCGGCAAGCTCAAGAAGCTCAAGCTCTCACCCGCCGCCACCAAACGCTAGGAGGCGGCCACCAAAGCAGCCTTCCTAGGGTTCCCAAGCCTAGGCCGGCCGTGTCCGCGTAAGTGGCGCATTCTCTCTTCTTTCTGTATTTGTTCTAATTTTTCGTCCCCTTCGTGGCTGATTTTTTTTGTCTTCTTGGGAATGCCCGAACAGTGCCCCGCTTTCTCTCTCGCAGGCGCCTGTGGGCTCTGTAGTTGGGGGCACGGATGCCCCTCCTGCACCGCGCCGCGTGGACCCTGCCGCCGCGCTCCTGGAGGCGATGGAAAGGAATGCCCGAGAGGCGCGTGAAGAGCGAGAGGACGCGGCCCTCGAGCAGGCGAAGGCCGACGCCGCGGCCAAGGCTGAAGCCGAGGCAGCCACCAAGGCCCAGGCGGATGCCGCCGCCCACGCCCAGGAACAGGAGGCGGGCCTCCAGCAGCCGGCGGACCACGCCAATCCCCAGGACATGGGCCCTCCGGAGCCGTCCATCCAAGTGCCGGCTGCTGGCGAGCAGTCGGCTCTTGATAAGGAGGGGGACAGCCGTGCCACCATGGAGGCGGGAGCAATCCCTCCCACGCCGCCCGCTGGGACGCAGGACAGCCAGCCCGTGGGAGCAGAGGTGCCGCTGGCAGAATGCGTGCTGGTGGCAGGCCCGCTGCCGACCCCCCGAGCCCCCGCCCGTCCGCGTCCCGCGAGGGCGGCTTCAGCGCCACGGCAAGTAGAGGCCGATGCCGCCAGCTCGTCATCACCAGATAACGAGGCCACCATAGCAGTGCCGCCAGGCTGGACGCCCAGTGGCAGCGGCGTGTTGAACATTGCGTTGCGAGACGTCCTCGGCCGCTTCAACTCTCTGCGTGAAGTCATGCAAATGGCCTTGCGGGAGTTCCTGGCTACGCGAACCTCTGTCCGGGTACGTTGACTCCTTGCTTCTACTTTTATTTCTTCAATTTCTTCTGTGGGGGCGCGTCAGCGCACCCACTGGGTGTAGTCCCCGAGTTCCGAGCCGGCTGCTGAGCAGGCGGCTTGGAACTCCAAGGCGCTACTTTGTGGGCTAACTTGCTTCTTGCTGCAGGATTACCACAATCTTCGGGTGGCAGCCTTCAACTCCCAGCGTCAGGAGCTGGCTCGGCTGAGAGCTGCCCTGGACGAAATCCAGAGTAAGTGTCTTCTTTTCCTCCTTGCGGGGGCGCGTCAGCGCACCCGCTGGGTGTAGTCCCCAAGTTCCGGGCCGGCTGCTGAGCAGGAGACCTGGAACTCCAAGGTTGCATTGTCGTCTTGCTGGTGCTGATGGTCCTTCTCCTTTCTTGCCAGCAACCGCGACCGACCTCCGCAATCAGCTGGGCGGGGTCCAGGCCGAACTCGCCGCCAAGGAGCAGGAGCGTAGCCTCGCCGCCTAGGACAGTGACCATCTGGCCAAGGAACTGGCAGACTAGGCGGCGACACACAAGGCGGAGCTTGGGAAGCTGGCGGGTGCTGAGGAGCTCCTTCGGGCCGAGTTCGAAACTGAACGCTCGAACTGGGCCGAGAAGGAGGCGGCCCTGCAGGACGGCTACGGGGCCATTGCAGATATGGTTGATGGTAAGCCGCCTCCCCTGCTTTCACGTGCTTGCCATCTGCTACGGCCGGCTTTCTTTTTTCTGATTCTTTGTCTTGTCCTTGGCGCATAATTCTTCCCGGGTCATTCTGTTGCCGCCAGCCACGCTATTGAGGCCCAGCGCGACGAGAGGCGCCAGGCGGGCAGGGTAATTGCACCCAACGTGCCCCGGACCCCCAATGAACAACTTCTCGCCGTCAAGGCGCGCCTCCAGCCGGCCCACCGCCTGCTCCGCCGCCTGCAACGTGCCGGGGCCCAGGTACTGGCCGCCCTCTGGCCAGACGTCCAGTACTCTGCGCTCCCAGTCGGACCACCGACTGGCTGGAGGCGGCTGGCCGCCACTTCGAGGCCTGGAAGGGCGCCGCGGCGAGGGCCGGCGCATGGACCGCCCTGGAATTCGCCAAGGGTTGGTACCCGGACCTGGACCTCGCCCAGCTGGCGACCTTCCGCCTGGAAGCCGAGCCCGAACTGGCAGCGGTGCGAGGAGATCTCATCAAGCGCGCCGCCTCCCTCGCCCACTACACCGACACCGCCATTTTCATCCCAGAGTTGGATGAAAACGGCCATGTGGTGCCACCCGATAACTTTGGGCAGGACCTGGCGGTGCCGGAGGAGCTAGATGAGGAGATCGCCTCAAGCGACGACGGTGAAGACGAGGAAGACGGCGATGAGGAAGCCAGCTCCCAGGAGGCGGAACCGTCTGCTCGTTACCAGCCCGATCAGACCTCCATGAGCGGGCCCAGCGGGACGGCGTCATCTGCCGCGGGAAGCGACCAGGCCGAAGCCCATCAGGCGGCCCCCTCAGCAGCCAGCCCCATGGATCCCGTCGTGCCACCTGCTCCGCCTGCTGCACCTCTAGCGTAGGCGGCCTCGTGTATCTTTCATTTTCTATTTTTCTTGAGACATGGTAGAATTAGTCCCTAACAATTCCACCCACTGGGTGTATTCGTAAGATATTGCTGGAAGGCAGCCTTCGAGCCTTTTGTTATAAATATTCTCTTAATTCTGCATATGTCTATGTTGTTTGACGGGTTCTAGAGTTAGCACCGTCCTTTGTTCCTTCGGGCCTTTTTTTCTTTTGCTGTCTCCTTTAACTGTCATCCTGCCAGCCCAACAGCCACTCCGTGGTCTGTGACCGGGTCAGGTACTTAGCTATTTTCCGTATAGGCAAGTATCCCGCCCTTCGGAACACGGTTTGGTTAAGCTAGAAGCCGTCTGGTCGGCTGCTCGGCAGTCGGCCAACTTGTATGAAGGGCCGTCTTGCCCTATGTTTATTTTTCTTTAGCCATTTTTCATGTGGGCACCACTTCCTGCCTTTGACTCCCGCCAGTCAAACAGCTGTGTTTTGTGAGTTTGTGACTGTAGGTGGGAGAGGGCTTGGATGCCGGCACATTACTTGTCCGACTGTTGAAGAAAAAGCTTTAAACATAGGGCCAGGCGGCAAGCCCCCGGGCCGTCTGCTTGGTCCCGGTGCCGGGCGAAGGAATGGAAATACTCATTCACGGGCATAAATCTTATCATATAGATAAAGGGGTGGACAGTCCCCGAGAACTCCTCGGGGGTCCCATTGTTTCTCAAAATAAAGTAGATAGCATGACACATACTGTCTTCAGCTATAAAAGCGGCGAAGGAGATTTGCGTTCCACGGGCGCTCCGATTCCTTGCCTGAGTCGTCTCTTTTGCGTGCTCTTGGCTTCTGCACATCGATGAGGTAGTAGGCATCGTTGCCTAGTACCTTGCTGATGATGAATGGTCCTTCCCATGGGGCTGAAAGCGTGTGCTAGCCAGCTGTTCGCTGGATCAGCCGGAGCACAAGATCCCGCTCGCAGAAGGAGCGTGGCCTGACTCGCTGGCTGTGGTAGCGATGGAGACCCTGCTGGTAGATGGCGGATCGGCGGAGTGCTACCAGTCGGGCCTCCTCCAGCAGGTTCGCGCCGTCTTCTCGTGCTTCTCTTGCTTTGGCTTCCGTGTACCTGGTGACACGAGGTGAGTCAAACTCAACATCTGTTGGGATGACGGCCTTGGCCCCATAGACGAGGAAGAAGGGAGTGAAGCCGGTTGACTTGTTCGGAGTTGTCCTGAGGCTCGAGAGGACAAACGGCAACTCTCTGATCCAGCAGCCGACCGATCATTCCAAGGGCTCGACCAACCGGGGCTTGATGCCGGACAAGATGAGGCCATTTGCACGCTCAACTTGACCGTTTAACTGCGGGTGGGCAACAGAAGCTAAGTCCAATCAGATGCCCTGTGTTGCACAGAAACGGGCCAATGCGCCTTTGGCAAAGTTTGTGCCATTGTCGGTGATGATGCTGTGTGGTATGCCAAATCGGACTGTGATACCAGCGAGGAAGGTCACAGCAGTTGGGCCGTTGAGTTTCTTGATCGGCTTTGCCTTGATCCACTTGGTGAACTTGTCCACGGCCACAAGCAGATGGGTCAAGCCCCCGCAGGCTATCTTGAAAGGTCCCACCATGTCCAGTCCCCAAACTGCAAATGGCCAAGTGATCGAAATGGTCTTGAGTGTAGAAGCCGGCAAGTGTTGCTTGGAGCTGAAGCGCTGGCAGCCATTGCACTTCTTGACTAAATCCTTGGCGTCATCCAAAGCAGTCGGCTAGAAGAAACCATGGCGGAAGGCTTTGGAAACAAGGGATCTTGAGGCCGCATGGTGGCCGCACTCCCCCTGATGAATATCTCTCAGAATGGCTAGACCCTTTTCTGCTTCCACGCAGCGCTGGAAGACGCTGGTTGCACTTCGTCTGACAAGATCTCTGTTTATTATTGTATATGATGAAGCTTGGCGTTGAACCTGTCGTGCCAAGGTTTCATCTGCTGGTAACTCTCTTCTGAGCAGAAAACTAAGGATTGGCTGTGCCCAAGACGGTGCTGAGACTCCTGTTATTTCTGCCACTGAAACCAGAGCAGTTGGGCTGGGAGGTGGAGGGCTGGGGTGAGCCGCCTGCTATGCTTCTGAAGTCCCCAGGCCGGCTGCAGCAGTCCACGGGCAGGGTTCTGAAGTCCCCGAGCCAGGTGTTGGTGCAGCAGTCCCTAGGCCGTCTGCTGGAGCTGAAGCTTCTTGGTCGCCTGCTAGAGCAGTCCCCGGGCCAGTTGCAGCAGTCCCCGGGCCGGGTGCTGGCGCGGCAGTCCCTGAGCCGGCTGCTGACGTTGTTGGGCCGTCTGCCCCAAGATTGGCTGGGATGAAGATTGACTCTGACTCTCGTGACGGTTTGATAGACGGCTTGCGCAAGCATTGGAGGGACACGTCGGCTAGTATTGCTTGGCGGGTGGAGCCAATTCGTGCCAAGGCGTCGGCTTGCTCGTTGTCGGCTCGTGGCACGTGGAGGAACTCGCAGCCGTCAAAGTGCCCGCTGATCAGCTGGACAAAGAAACGGTAACTTGCCATGTTTGTGTCCTTGGCGTCCTAGTCCCCAGAGGACTGCTGGACAACCAAATCTAAGTCACCATAGCACAGCACCCGGCAGATGCCAATCTCTTTGGCCATCCGGAGCCCGTGAATGAGTGCCTCATACTCGGCCACATTGTTGGAGGCGGCAAAGTGGATTTGCAGGGTGTACTTGAGCTTGTCGCCCTTGGGAGAGGTGAGGACGACGCCGGATCCCAAGCCAGTGCGCATCTTTGATCCATCAAAGTGCATCCGCCAATGGGTTGAATCTGGAGCAGGCGGTAGGTACTGGGTCTCGGCCCAGTCGACGAGGAAGTCGGCTAGCGCTTGTGATTTGATGGTGGTGCGGGGCTGGTAGAAGATGGAAAAGGGGGCCAGCTCAATGGCCCACTTTGCCACTCGGCCTGAAGCATCTCGGTTGCCCATGATCTCAGCAAGCGGGGCCGTGCATACGACCGTGATCGGATGCTCTTGGAAGTACTGCTTGAGTTTCTTGGCGGCAAAGTACACGCCATAGCACATCTTCTGGTAATGGGGGTAGTTCTGCTTGGAGACTGATAGCACCTCGCTCAAGTAGTAGACCGGCCTCTGGACAAGCAAGGCCCTACCGTCTTCTGGGTGCTCGACCACAATCACAGTGCTGACCACCCGGCTGGTGGCGACTATGTAAAGGAACATGGGTTCCTTGTGTGTTGGCGCCGCCAGGACAGGCGGCGTGGACAGCACTTTCTTGAGCTGCTGGAAGGCTTCATCCGCCTTGTCGTTCCACTCAAAGCAAGTAGTCTTCTTCATAAGTTGGTACAGGGGGAGTGTCATTTCGCCCAGCCGGCTAATGAATCGGCTGAGTGATGCCAGGCACCCGGTGAACTTCTGGACATCCCGTATGCGAGTTGGCTTCTCCATTCTCTCAATGGTCTTGATCTTTGCGGGGTTGCACTCGATGTCGCGTTCAGATACCAGGAAACCAAGGAGTTGGCCTGCTGGTACCCCGAAGACGCACTTCTCCAGGTTTAGCTTGATCTGAAAGTGGCGTAGGTTTTCGAAGGTCTCTTGGAGGTTTTCCAAGAGAGTTCCCCTCTTCTCTACTTCACCACAATATCGTCCATGTAAACGTGGGCGTTCCTGCCAAGTTGATTGAGGAGACACTTCTGCATGCAACGCTGAAAGGTGACGCCGGCATTCCTCAAGCCGAACGTCATAGTCAGGTAGTAGAAGGCCCCAAATGGCGTGAGGAAGGCGATCTTTAGGTGGTCAGACGGATCAAGTTTGATCTGGTGGTATCCGGATTAGGCATCAAGGAATGACAACAGCTCGCATCCGGCTGTGGAGTCAATCACTTGTTCTATTCGCGGCAGAGCAAACGGATCTTTAGGGCAAGCTTTGTTGAGGCTGGTGTAATCGATGCACATGCGCCATTTGTTGTTCTTCTTCAACACTAGGACAGGGTTGGAGAGCCACTCAGGGTAGAACACTTCCATACTGAAGCCGGCTGCAAGCACGCAGGCGACCTCTCCAACAACTCTTCTTTTTTCTTCTAACAGGCGGCGGAGTGGCTGCCTGACAGGCTCTGCATCTTCTCTCACATGTAGCTTGTGCTCGGCGAAGTCCGTCGGGACACCCGGCATGTCTTTGGGGGACCATGCGAAGATGTCCCGATTCTCACGGAGGAAATCGACGAGCTCGCTTTTCTATTTATTGTCTAGGTTTGACCCTATGACAGCAAATCGCTCTGGGTGAGACGGGTCCAAAGCAATCTTCTTCGTCTCCTTGGACGGCTGGAACGAGCCTTGCGGCTCCGCCTCCCTGAGATCGGATGGTATGGTTGGCTGCTCGCCAGCCATTGCCACCAACCGTTCTAGGCGGCGCTTCTCTTCAGCTACGACAAGGGACTCGGCCAGCCGGCTGCTGGCAGTTGCGCATGCGACGGACTTCTCATAGTCCCCGACTATGGTGATTATTCCTTTGGCGCCCGGCATCTTCATCTTGAGGTAGGCGTAATGGGGTACTGCCATGAACTTTGCAAGGGCTGGCCGGTCCAATATCACGTGATAGGGGCTTTCCAGGTTCACGACTTCAAACCAGACCGGCTCCCTCCGGAAATGCTTCTTGTCACCAAACAGGACATCTATCCTGGCCTTGCTGATTGGTGAGCAAGAGAGGCCTGGGACGATGCCGTCTAACACAGTCCTGGTAGGCTGAAGCTGCTTCTCTTTGATGCCCAACTTCTCCATGGTGTCACGGTACATGATGTTGATGCTACTGCCGCCTTCTACCAGCACCCTGGAGAAACGACAGGCCCGCCTGTCGGTGGAGAGAGTTGCATCCAGAACCAAGGCGTAAGCTCCTAGCGAAGGAATGACAGCCGGGTGATCTTCACGGCTCCAGCTGATGGGCCTTTCGGACCAGTGCTTGAATTCTGGGGTTTCGGCGGCAATGGTGTTGACTTCTCTGCGTTGCTGGCGCCAGCTGTACCTATCGTCCGCTTGGCTCGTGAAGACGACGTAGGCTCCGTTCTCTTCTGGGAACTCATCCTGGACCTGGCCGCCTGGGCGAGCAGCCGGCGATTTAGGAGGCAGAGCCGCCTGCCCAGCAGGCGGCGGAGGCAGAGCTTCCCCTCTGGCAATCCGCGTGAGCTAGTGACACTTTTGTGTGGTGTGATTGGAGGGCTTGGCGCCGCTGTTAAACTTGCAGGGAGCATCCAGAGCTTGATCGAAGGAGAAGGCGGGCTGCCAGGCCGGCTTGCCGCCCCTGTGGCGTTTGGGACCTGCCTGAGCTTCTGCCTGCTGGCCATCAACTCCTTCCACCAGCCGGCTACTGGAAGCCGGCGGGTGGGCCTTGCGCTTGTGATCAGTCTGCTGCTGGTGCCGACTGGACTCTCCAGCCGGCGTTCTAGGAGCTGGTGGAGCCATCTTTCCGGAGGCATCCACATGCAGCTCGGACTTCGTGGAGGAATCAGTGGTGGCATACTTGTCTGCTATGCTTAGCAGCTCATCCAACGTGGTGGGCTCGTAGCAAAGGAGCTTGTGCTTGAGCAAGGTGCCTTCTCTGCACCCGGCCGTGAAGTACTCGATAGCTTGTACCTCGTGCACACCTTCGCAAGAGTTGTGCAGCTCTGCCCAACGCGTTAGGTAATCACGAGCGGACTCGTTCGGACCTTGGACGCATAGGGAGAGTTGGCGCGGCTTGGGAGGCCGCTTGTAGGTGCTGGTGAAGTTGCGAGTGAAGACGTCGGTGAAGTCCAACCAGCTGTTGATGTTGTTGGGCTTGAGGCAGTTCAACCACGTCGGGGCCGTGCCTTGGAGCATGAGTGGTACATATTTCACCGCAATACGCTTGTTGCCGGTTGCTATGCTGACGGCTATGGAGTAGTCCACCAGCCAGTCCTCCGGCTTCACCGGTCCGTTGTACTTGGGGGTGTCTCTGGGGAGTGAGAAACCCTTGGGAAAAGGCTCGTCACGGATGCGGGGGGCGAAGCAAGCTGGGCCGAGGGCATCTTCTTCTTTGACCGCCCGGGACCGGGCCAGTCGGTTGAGGCGGTGGCGGGCGTCATTCTCCCCAACTCCCTCGCGGCGGCCCAAGCGGCCACCAAGAGAAGGATGGTCGACAGGCAGCAGAGACACATGCCACTCCCGGCGAGGAGGAGGCGTGCGCTCATCTCGCCGCTCTACAGCCCTTGGGCGGCCGTCTTGATCGCGCTCGATGGTGATGCGAGTCTGTCTGCTGCGGCTAGCAGCCGGCTCTGAGCCATGCCGGCTGTGAGTGTTGACTGTTGGAGAACGGGACGTGGTCCCTTGCTCCCGCCGAAGAGGGCGGTTATCTGCTTGTGCGCCGGCCTCCAAGGCTCGGCGACGAGCTTCCTGCTACATGGCTGCAGCGTCCAGGAGCTGCTGGACGCGCTGAGTCATGCAGCGAAGTTCGTCTCCCTCTAAGTGGCCTAACTCATTAGCTGCCGCCTGGGCAGCCCTTAGGTTCTCCGACGGGGTGGGGTATACTGGTTGTGGGGCCCCCAGCATGTCGGCCAGCACCCCGCCGCGACCGCGAACGGCATCGGCTCGGCTGGGCTCGCCAGCAGCCGGTGTGCCGCCTATGGCACGGTCCATCTCACGTATGTAGGCTTCGGTGAGGCACCGGGAGGCGGCTAGCTTGTTGGCGTTGTCGAGGAGCGAGATGCGGAGTGCCTCCAGCACCACGCCGTCCGTTCCCGCGGCGATGGGGGCGGAAAGGCTCTGCATGGCCGCCTGCAGCGGGTCCTGGCCAGACCCGCCGAAAGGCTCGTCGTGGCTGGCGGTCAGCACCTCCGTGACGGTGTTGACGCCACTGTCGCAGGCTGCAGATGGGAGGGGAACATCGATGATCACCACGTGCTCGGGGAAGGAATCGGCAGACGCCGCGTCGAGGTCGATGATCATGTCGACTGGTGGATCAGAGGAACCCACGGACTCCACGTCAGAGGCACGCTCGTCGACGATGTGGAGCTTGTTGAGGAGCTCGACGAGGAAACTCTCTGAGCCAATTGGCTCCGTGACCGAAGAGGGCTCGTCGTGAAGGTGGACATCGACGAGAAGGTTGGCGAGTCCGCTCGCGGCGCATGCGGCCTCAGCGCCGCAAAGCATCCCGGCATCCATGCCTGCGGGCGTGCCGGGCTGGCTGTGCTCGCTAGGGAGGAACAAAGTTCCCGTCCAGAACATGTCTCCAGAAGACGGTGCACCTTGCCCCAAGTTGGGCGCCAAATGTCGGGGTTTTGGTGCGACATATGCCAAAGGATGGCTTATCATGCATGGGGACAATAGAACATCGACGGGCCCTTGAAGCAGTATAAGGCGATACTTAGGACGCCTACGAATCTTACCCAGGTTTGGGGCTCTCCATGGAGATAACACCCCTAGTCCTGCTCTGCGGGGACTCCACGTCATGACTAATGTCAATATGGTAGCTACAAGGTTGCTCCTTGAGCTGTGTCGTCTAGAGGAGGAAGAAGGGCAAGGCTATCTCTCTATCTCCTCTCTAGGGAATGTGAGTTGTCGCTAGGGTTTCTCCTTATCTGTGTGTCTCTCTCTTTGTGTCTCTCTTCTTCTTAGGGTCCAACCCCTTCACATGGAAGACCCTGGGGGTTTACATAGACCTACCCCCAGGGGTACAATAGTAATCTGGGCGGAATGGCACCCGGCTGTCAGCGTCTTCGGGTGCCGGCCTTCCCGCCTGTTTGCTGGGGCCCGCCGTTTGCGGGCCCTCGTGATTGCTTTTCACTGCGGGCGCTCTTCTGCTGACGGCAGCATCATCAGGAGGGGAATGACTACAGTGCCGCCGCCTCCTGCCGTACACTGCCACCACATCCTGTCTTGTCATCTTGATGGGGTTCAGACTCTTAGGGCACGGTTAGCCGCCTGCTACCAGACGGCCCGTCCCCTAGGGCGCCTGCCAAGGGTCACTTGCTTCTTGTTCACCCACTGGCTGGTGGGACCAGCCGCCTGTGGGTAGTGGGATCATGGTGTCCTCTGACCGGGGCTAGGTCATTGGCAGCATGGCTACAGTGATGCGCCGCTTAAGGAGTGTTCGTAAGATACGCCCTCACTATAGCCATGCCCTTATAGATTCTCTAAGGACATGCTCAACTATAGCCATGCCTTAGTCTTGTCGTGGTTCCCCAGCGCACATCCCGAGGGGGGAGCGTGGGGCCGTCTTCTGGATGATGATTCTGAGGCTGCCGCCTGTCCAGGCCTCGCCGCCTGCTGGCAGCCGGCTCCTGGGCGTTGCGGCCCCATGAGGCGGCCCCATGAGCAGGCGACCGGGGAGTGATAGGCGGCCCCCAATTGTCTTGAAATACCATGGGTTGTCGATGAGGGCACCCGTGGTCAATATCTCCGACAGCGTTGGTATGGAAGGAAACCGTGGATTCGGCTAGCCATGGCTTGTGAAAGTTTGGCGGAAAAGGAATATACTTTATTTTCTATTTGGGAACCGCCTATGATATATCTAGCATGGATAGTGTTGGGAACCTCAAGTCATTCTCGTAGGTGGGAAAAGTATACCTCCCAAAAAATATCTCTCAATTTAAGCTTTGAGCTCTGGCGCCTCTACATATCCCTACTTCCCTCTGCGAAGGGCCATTCATTTACTTATGCAATTTTTATTTTTGAATTTGAGTCTCCATCTTCTCTTACAAGCACCAACTAGGAAACACTATGATCGTACTTGAGCATTGGATGTAACTAATATGAGAGTGTTTCATAAATGGATCAATGATAGAGTATAATGGGCTAGGGATAACTTATTTTAGCATGGATATTTTGAAAGACATGCTTGCTTGTTGATATGCTTGAGTATCTAAATTATTATGTCAAAACTAGAATATTGCTTTGAATCATATAAAACTAGAATATGGGCTAGGGATACCGACGATAGAATCTCGGGCAAGTGACATACCGTTGGACGAAGGGAATTGTATACGGGGTTGATTGAATCCTCGACATCGTAGTTCATCCAATGAGATCATTGTGGAACATGAGGGAGCTAATATGGGTATCCAGATCCCGCTATTGGTTAGTTGCCGGAGAGTTGTCTCGGTCATGTATGCATGGTTCCCGAACCCGTAGGGTCTACACACTTAAGGTTCGGTGACGCTAGAGTTGTAAAGGGAAATTGTATGCGGTTACTGAAGGTTGTTCGGAGTCCCGGATGAGATCCCGGACGCCACGAGGAGTTCCGGAATGGTCCAGAGGTAAATATTAATATATGGGAAATCCAATTTCAGCCACCGGAAGAGTTTTAGGGGTCACCGGTATTGTACCAGGATCATCGGAAGGGTTCCGGGGTCCAGCGGGTGGGGCCACCTGCCCCGGAGGGCCTAGTGGGCTGAACATGGGTGGGGACCAGCCCCTCAGTGGGCTGGTGCGCCCCTACCCCAAGGGCCCAAGGCGCCTAGGCTTAGAAACCCTAGGGGGTGGGGGCACCTCCCACCTGCTTGGGGGGCAAGTCACCCCCCTCCTAGCCGCCGCCCCCTCTAGATTGGATCTAGAGGGGCCGGCCCCCTCTCCCCTTCCCCCTATATATAGTGAGGGGGTGGGAGGGTATCTGTCGGGGATATACCCCGCGGTATGACCCGGCTGGAGTTATAACCCGGCTGACAGTTAAGACCGATGATAAACTAGATGGTAAACCGGCTCACAGATAAGTCAGATGATAAACCACATGATAACCCGACAGACAATCATAAACCGGCAGACCATCATAAACCAGCAGACAATCATAAACCGGCAGACAATCATAAACCGGCAGACCATCATAAACCGGCAGACAGTGATAACTCCGTGGCCAGGGGTTATGAAGCCCGAGACGTTATGAAGCCCAAAACGTTGAGAAGCTCATGAAGAGAAGTCATAATAGTTAAATTCTTAAGTCCGAGTTGGACTCTACATGTAACCCGCCCCTTCAACTTATGTAAGGAGGGGCAGGGCTCCCCAAAGAGGGACAAGTAAGAAAGAAACAATCTCTAGGGCTAGAGACAAAGAGCCGGTTTACCGGCGATTCTCTCGTGATGATAATGAGACCTAGCCACAAACAGCATGTAGAGTTGTTACCAGATGATGTTTCCCGGGGCCTGAAGCTGTCTAAACCCTTGTCTTGTGTTGTGTTTCTCGATTCCGCTCAACCCCTCTCAAGCTACCACATATATGTGCAGCCTTGCGACTAAGTCCTCACAATAGGACATTTGCCGTGACAATCCCACGACAGTTGGCGCCCACCGTGGGGCTTGCACACGGTGGTGTTGAGTTCTTGAAGGGGTTTCTTTCAAGGATCGAGAAGTTTGTGATTTTCCGGATGAAGAAGACCCGGTTTAGAAAAGATCCGCATCAACGTCAAGTTTGTTGGTTCAGATTGATAATCTGTGAGATTTGAGTATAAGAAAAAATTAGGATCGGATCAGTGCGCTGCCGCATGTGACTTGACGTTCCGCCGGTCGAGAGGCAGATTAATTTTGAGAGTGCTGCCGTGAGAAGCCGAGATGAATATGGTTTTCCAAGTGCGTGCAAACATCCAGGATTTGTTTGATGAGCGGCGAGCCGGCGACTGCCAAACAACGGGTTATTTTCTGTTTCCAACGGAAAGACAAAGACGCGCTCGAATCCGATAAGCAGCAGGGATTCGATCAACTACGTCGACACGTTAGTCTTGGTGGTCACTGAAGCTCCTTTTTATCACACCAAATACGACAGGGAGGAGGACACGGACGAGAATCGATCAAACCGGCCACGACACGGAAAGCGGATACGGCCTCGGACTCCGCCACCGCATCGCAGTCGCGCCTCTAAACCGCCGCCCCGATGCCGCACCGTCTCCGCCGTGGACCGGGCTCAAGCCATCGCCTCCAGGCCGGCCCTGCTACTTCCGCAGCCAGTCATCCGTCACTTCACCCCGTCTCCGCCAAATCGCCGAGCACCTCGAGCCTCCTCTGCCGCTTCTCATGAGCGAGCTACAACGCGCCGAGTCACCCGAGTCCAAGCGCGTCGGATTTGCCATCATGTTTCAACCCCGGCCAGCCTCGCCATTACTCTAAGCCGCCACAACTCCACGGTGCCTGCCTCGATTCGCTGCGCCAGCAAGCCACCTTCTGCGCGCCGGGTTATCACCGTTTCCAGTAGAAACATGAACCGCCTGATATACTAAACCGCCGCCGAGCCTTTGCCTCGTGTGGTTGGTCGCTTCCCACCTGAGGGACGTGTGACGCCCGAAGACCGACGTCCCAGAAGATTCCAGAAGATTCCAGATATTCTGGGTTTCTCCCGTGTGTTCTTTGTGCTTGTGTTATTTATTTTTGCATTGCATCATGTCATCATGCCATCATCTCATTAATTTTTTGCAACTAAATAAATCGTGTGGGCCTTCGGTCCATTCAAATCGAGGGAAGAATGACTTCTCTTTATAACATATAAAAGCCTCTCAATAATTAGGGAGCTATATTAAAAATATTCCATTTGTTTGGAATTAACCCAACACACTTGCATTTTTCCCCATGCCTCTTTATTCAAGTTTCACCGTCAAAAACCTTCCCTATTTTCTTTTCTCAATTATCGAGGCTCCTCCAAAATTCCGGACATTTTTGGACACTTCTATAATCAAGTCTTATTTCAAATCCATTTGAATTAAATTCAAATATGTTTGAATTATTTTTCCGATCATGCCTTTTATATTTTCTCGGACCGTGCTCATTTTATGATGCCCGGGAAAAATAGTCCCATGTGCTATTTTTTCCCTAAGCCTCTCTTTTCCTTTCCCTCTTTCTTCCTTTCTGTTAAAGCGTTTTATTAAAAGAAGAGAGCCCAGCTGCCAGGCCTCCCGCGGCCCCTTTTCTTTTCGCCCGAAGCCTTCTGGCCCAAGCTGGCCCATCTCCAGGCCGCAGCCGGCCCAACTTCCTTGGCCCAAGCCCCCTTCCTTGCGAACCCTAGCACCCGACCGCATCGCTCCATCTCCCTCTCGTTTCCCCCTCGCGCCGCCAGAAGCGAGCGCTCTCTCGCTCGACCCCAACCCTTCATCCCGATCTCTCCCCTCGCCCCTTTTCCTCCCGCATCGAGCGCCCTCCTCCGCGCCGTCCTTCTCCTCGTCGCCGCCTCGACGCCCGGTGCGCCTCGAGCAGCCGGCCCCAGGCCTCTTCTCCAGCCCCGCCGAGGCCTCTCCCCATCCCTCGCAGCTCGCTCCCTTCGGCCTTCCCCGCGCCTTCTCCTCGGAGCCCAGCACCGCAGCGCGCCTCTTCTCAGGACGACGCTCTAGGCGCCTGCGTTGTGGCCTCCTTCTCCGGCCATGCTTCCTCCGTCGCCAGGACGAGGCTCCGAGCCTCTTCTCCTCCGATCCAGCAAGCCCCTCGAACTGCGCCCTCCATCTCCCATCGACGCGCCGCGGCCAGGCTCCCTCCTTCGCCTCGAGCTCTGCAGGGCCGCCTCCACCGCGCCCCGCCAGGCCCTCGCCTCGCCTCGCCATGGGAGCCGCCTCGCAGCTCCGGCCACGACCACCTCTCCCCAGCGCCGCGGTGCCCCTCTGCTCCGGCCATCGGCGCCCCAAGACTGCCAAGTTGCTGCCAAGTTTTCCTCCACGAAGTGTTGCCTATGTTTTTTTCGCCAAGTATTCCTTCCGGTGTGACCAAGACCGGCAAGATCGATGCGTCGCCGAGACCGTCCCATGTGTTTGTGGCTGTTGTTGTTGTTGTTCTCCAAGGTCCTCGGGATGCGTCAAGTTCCTCTTCAATATGAACGGCTACACGACGATGCGCAAGTTCTACAAAGCGTCATGAACGACTACACGACGACCTCGCGTCAAGTACCTCTCCGATGCTCAAGTCCGACTACTACATGTACAACTACGACTCGAGACGAGACCGGCAAGACCGAACGGAACGAGTACATCTACCGATGCCAAGTACCATGACCAAGTACCACGACGACCGAACGGCTACGATGACGAGTACATCTACGAACGTGAACAACTACCGTCGCTGTGTACCCCTACCGTCGCCGGGACCGCAAGTACCTCTCCGAACGGGATGTGAACGACTACACGTGTACCTCTACGTGAACAACTACTTCCTCTTCGGAAACGTGAACCACTACTTCCACTACGACTCGCGAGAACGACTCCTTCCTCTACGATCTCGAACCATCCCGAAACGAGTGTTTCAAAGGTATAACCCGAGACGATGACCCGTGTGATGCTTGTTGTGGTTGTATGAAATGTTTCCCTTGTGTGCTCCGTGCCCGTTTCGGCCTTTTGTCATGTTCCTCGGTTGCCTCGTCGCCGACTCGTGGGAACCCGGTGACGGGATCACCCCACCTTTTCATCTCGCTTGACTCGCTCACGCCACCTTTGCTTTTGCACCGGTCTCCCAACGAGTTACCGGAACCGATATGTTGCGTGGAATCTTATTCGGATCGTTGCCGTGGCACCCTTTCCTTCCACCACGGTGACAAGTGCTTCACATCTCTTCATGTTAACTTTTACTAAAAAAACTGCATAAACTTGATCATGTCATCCGCATCATTTAACAAATTTATAATGTGTGTTTGTTGTTGCTTATAATTACTAAACATGCTCATGGGGTTTTTCCGGATATGTTGTTGTTATTTCCGGCCTCATTTAAAATGTCTAAATAGTGTAGTTTTATTATGCTTAACCTCTTGCCATGTTAACAAACATTTAATCTTGTCTTGTAAATAACGAGAGTCAACTAAATAATTAAAATGTGGTGTTTCGTCAATATGCAACTCGTTGCATATTGAGCTCCACTTAACTTGTAGTGTTGTTTGTGCACTTTGCCATGCCATGCATATTTAAACCGGACATGCATCATACTTGTTTGTGCATCGTATGCCATGTTTATGATTGTGTGTTTACCGTGTTGTTCTTTCTTTCCGGTTGCTTCTCTTGTTAGCTTCGGTTTCGTTCCGGAGTTGTGAGGATTCGCTCGACTGTTGCTCCGTCTACTTCTTGGATCCGTTCTTCTCCCTTGTGGAATCCCAGGCAAGATGACCGAACCCGGATACCATTACTATTTTTGCCTATTGCTAGAAGTCTCGATCTATAGTTTTGCCTCGATGCCCATGTTTTCCTGTCAGCCTCCTATTGTAACCATGAACCTGTCTAACCACCCTACCTATGCAAACCGTTGGATGGCTAAGTACGCTTCGCTCAGCCCCTCTTATAGCATTGTTAGTTGCAGGTGAAGATCGAAGATGCTTGCTTCATGTTGAAGTTTTGTTGGGTTATATCACACTATATAAATGCTTAAAATGAAATCATCTATATATTGGCAAGGGTGGAAGGCTAAGCCTTTTGCTTGGTGATTTGTTCCACTCATGCCGTTAGGAACCGTATAAACCGGTGTTATGTTCCTTGATTATGCGTTCCTAACACGGTTGGGGTGTATGGGACCCCCTTGATAAACCGCTAAGTGCTAAGTCTTTTCCAGCAAGTCCCAACATTTGGTACTATTCGCCTAATAACTAATAAAACTTGCATAGGGACTAGCTATCCCTTTTATTTTAATTCAACAACCCCGGGCCAGTGCTCCACATGAGTGTTGGTCCGAAACGGGGAGTCTGCGGGGCCACCACGAGGAAACTCGAGGTTTGGTAAAAACCTGTAGAATCGCCCATCCGGTCGTGTCCTGAGACTAGATACGCGCGGCTACCTATCAGGGTGTCGACGCGCCGGGAGGATTTGCTGGATTAGCCTTACCTTAGTTCGGAGTATCTTGAGCACGGGATTCAGAGAATACTCGGGTCTTCCCACCTATGGAGTTGCGACTCCGCGGATCGTGGGCTTGTAATGGGTCAAGTTGGAACACCCCTGCAGGGTTTGAACTTTCGAAAGCCGTTCCCGCGGTTATGTGGCAGATGGGAGCTTGTTAATATCCGGTTGTAGATAACTTGACACTATGTTCCAATACACTACCAGCGTGTGTACCGTGACTGTCAATTTCCGAATATGGATTCGGGAGTTGAACACGGTGGGGTTATGTTTGACTGGCTTTAGTTAGGATCACTTCGTGATCATCTCTCGACCGAGGCACATTCTCTTCTCGCTCTCTTTTACGTAAGTTAGTGCTAGTTGCTGCTGCAGACTCTTATTGTTCCTTCACCTCTTGTTCTTTCTTCATCCTCGTCCTCACCCAAGGCTTAAATAGTCATGTTACCCGGGAACGGGATTGCTGAGTCCTCTGTGGCTCACAGTTACTTCACCACACCAGATGCAGGTTCAGCCGAGTTTGATGCAGGAGATGGATCAGTACTTCACCAGGAGTTCGATGAAGCTTGTGGCCGTTTGCTTGTGACGTTTCGACGATCAGTAGTGGTTTCTACTAGGATTCGATCCTGACCTGTGGCTTTATGTTGTTTTGGTATTTTTCTTTTGGATCTTACCCTTAGATGGGCTGTGATGTTTTGAATGATGTTTTGCTTATGTAATGTATTGTGTGAAGTGGCGAGTGTAAGCCAACTATCTCCTTTTGCATTTTAATCCCTCTTTTACATGAGTCGTGCAAAGATACCAAACTTGAGATCATTCTAGGATGGGCTTATACCTTTAAGTCGTGCCTCGACACGTAGGAGGTATAGTCCCATCCTGGGCATTACAAGTTGGTATTCACAGCCTTCTCCGACCTAGAAGCCCCCACTGATTGATCGAATCGTTGACGGTTGAGTCTAGGCACACACTTGAAAATGTTTTGAGTCCTATATTTATATCGGAGAGTAGGATTTCTTTTGCTCCTCATCTCTTTCATTCTGGTGAGGACTCCTGACGATTACTCTTGCCTCTTCTACTTTCAAAATTGCACCAATTTTTTTTAGGATCTCGCGAGTATTGTTTGGATTGTTTCGATGTCTTTGTGACGAGAACATTATTCTCGATGCCTCCTGTCATTAGGGGTTGTGGCAGTGTCCCGGGGAGTTGAGCTCCGAGGTGTTGTCGTCACAAATCCATCGCGGCAGTACTAGAATACTTAAGACGGCCGACATCGAAAACTCTCCTATGCGGTTAGTGGCAAGATAACCCCGACATCACCCAGTACTGGGGAGGTAGTTCGGGAGTATTGCCATAGCTTGTATAGTGGATGCTTTTCGAAGGTCCGAGGTAAACGGTTTCCGGAGATAACTGGTTATGTGTTGAAGGATGGATACACCTGGATGTAGGTTTAGAGTTGATTGCGCGGTGCTTCCCGTGTATCCCCAACACCTGATTGCATAACTGGAAACTTTCGGAAATCTGTAGGTGGGTTCATCCAGTAGTTCTAGGCATTCTTCCAACGAGTGCATGATATGAAGTTCGGGGTTCTACATTGAGTGAAGTGGTTTTATGGACTTGTTCTGATCGGGAGTTGCATCTTAAAGGGTCCTTGGCTATGCTAATCCGGGGATTGCAAAACCCTTTTGTAACACGTTCCATGAGCTTTCAGCACGAAGATGTGGAATGAAGCTTCTATCTTGTATTTGTTCTATCTGTTCCTTGTTCCTTTTTATTTATCTTTTGTTCTTCCAAGTGGCTTCTCGACAAGTTGATGTACCTGCGGAATTCATTCGTTCAATTCTCTGTTCGGATGATATTGTGAAGATCATGTTGCATATCTATCCTTTGTTTCGTTTTGATTCTGGTATTCGAGTTGCTTCGATGTCAAATGTTGATTCCATACCTTTCCTAATCGGTGTTCTCATATTTCTATGGGAGTGTTAATTCCTCTTCACCATCGAGATTTTCATGTTAATCCTTTTCAACCGGTGTGCCTTCTCTTCAAGTTATTCCATACGGACGCCGTTGAGAAATCTGACGATTGTCTGTTTCTTTCATCCCAAGTTGTCTTTGTTTTCCCCACCCTCCCACCCTTTTCTTTATGGAGCTGGGATTCTCCGATGAAGTATCCATTTTATTCATGTGATATTTCTTCATTCTTTTCCTTCAATGTTCTTATCCGGTGTTTTATCGTGAAAATGCTCAAGAGTTTCAAGTTCATCATTCTTAATTCTAATATTCTGTCGGTGGATGTAATTCAAGATTTCGGTGTTGATCTTATCCTTTTCCTCTTTTCACAATGCTTTCTTATTCCGGTGCACCAATTAATCATTCTCCTCTTGCTATTCATATCCGGAGTGCTGAAAATTCGTGTTTCCATTCTTAATCCGTTCAAATTATTTTGAGCATTGTCTTCTTATTCAAGCCATTTAATTCAACCGGTGCAATAACTCTTAAGCAATCTTTTCTAACGGTGGTTTCTTTAGTGGGCCCTAACCCACAGGTCTTTCCCAGGATCTTACCTGACTCTTCATTTTCCGGAGAATTCTTTTCAAAGTGTGACGTAAGAATGATCTCCATCAGTCACATGCCTTCGCCAAGATTGCTTTCAAATTCTTGTTCATCATTGGTTCAACCTTTTAATTCTTCATTCCGGAGTGCTCAACAATTCTTATGGCATTTCTCGTCTTCATTCTCAGCATTTGAAGACCGGAGAAGAGTTTCTCTTAAATCTTGGCCCATTCTCTCAAGATTCGTGGTTCTAGCTTCATGCCATCCTCATTATTGTTCTGATTGTGAGGAATTCTTTCTAACCATCCGAAGCATTTCATGAATTCTTTTCTTTGTGATCCTCCGAAGGCCATCATTTCAGAATATTTCTTCGTTCTCAGTTTTCAACTTCGTCCTCCAAATATTCTTCATTGATGTCTCTTCGTTCATCTCCTAATTCTTACGGTGGTTCATTCAAGATTACCCTTCCGTTGTTATCGTTTTAATTCATTTGTTCTTTCATAATCCTACCGGTGGTTTGTTGAAGATTTATCCAAGTTTGTGCGAGTTCTCTCTTATTCCTTGCAACGAGAATAAGTAGTATGCCAAATCCATTGCTTGTCATCAATTTAAATTGGTGAAGGAGATGCATCACAATTCTTATTCTTATTCCTTCAAGGTGATTTAATTCTTTTGTTTGGAGCTTGTCCATCATATCATATCCTTGGTTCTAAGTTGTTCATCTTGTTTTCCGGAGCTCCATGTTAATTCAATTATATCATTTCAAGCTCCATCTAATTCATCGCAGGCCTTGAATCTTATTCTTTTCATCTTTCACTTCTCATGCTTTCATTACCGGAGTTCTCATGGTGGTTCATCATGTTTTAATTCTTCCTCGAATTCTTCATCAAGATTATTGTTGGAGCTCAAGCATTCTTCATCATGCATTCCAATTGCATTCTTTCTACCTCATCTTTTCAGATGGTGTTATGTCATTCTTGACAATTCCTTCATGTTTCATGATTCATGAGTTATCAAGAATGAGATATTTAAACCCATCATTTTCTTTGTTCGGGAGATCTTTTTCAACCCTTCAGTTTTATTTGTTGGAGTCATCTTGGGTTACAATTCACCTAAAAGCTTTCCTTGAGAATTGTTGCTAATTATGGTGCTTATAAATGACCCAAGTTCTTCATTTATCCTCCCGGTGAGATAAGTTTTTCATCTCCTTGTTGATCTCAATCAAAGCAATTAGTTTCTATTAGTGGCTGGTTGTCACCTCATAATTTTGAGATGAATTCCATAAGCCCACTTCAAGCTTATTCTTTCGTTGTTGAATGTCCAACAACTCTGTTCAACCCTTCTTGTAAGGAGGATTTTCTAATTCATTCGTGGGAGAAGTTGTCATTTTCTTCTCCATTCATTTCTTTCATTGATTTACATGCTATTCTTTCATTCCGGAGGCTTTGTGATGTTGCTATCTCCAAACCATCATCTCGTTTTATCAAGATCATGTTCTTTTCCTTGTTTATCTATTTAACCGGAGTGTTGTATTCTTCATTCAAGTTCCCTCATCTTATCAAGTTTTTCCTATCTTTTCAACCGGAGTGATGTCTGAATCTTTCTTACCCCTTGTGCCATTCTTTCAATGTTTCGAAGGCAGTGTGTTGTTGTTTTCATCAACTATCATCCAGCTTCTCAAGTTCATGTTCATTTCCTTCCATTTTCAGACGGAGTGTTGTCCAAATTCTGTCATTCTTATTCCTTGGCTATACCGTTGCAGTTTCATATTCTTTTACTCCGTGAGCTCTTGTTTCATGTCTTTCAACCTTAAGGGTTCTCGTAATGCTCCTTGTTACTCTTTTCTAACGGAGTATTTTCATATTCGTTCATCTCTGTTGTATTCTTCTTTCATTTTGTTCAACCTCTCAAGGTTCGTGGTTTCACTCGTCTGTCAAAGAAGCAACTTTGTTTTACCTCTTCCTCTTCCGTTTTTTTTACCCGGTGCTATCTCTAGGATCTCGGGTCGAGATCCTCTGTTAGTGTGGGAGAGTTGTGACGCCCGAAGACCGACGTCCCAGAAGATTCCAGAAGATTCCAGATGTTCCGGGTTTCTCCCATGTGTTCTTTGTGCTTATGTTATTTATTTTTGCATTGCATCATGTCATCATGCCATCATCTCATTAATTTTTTGCAACTAAATAAATCGTGTGGGCCTTCGGTCCATTTAAATCGAGGGAAGAATGACTTCTCTTTATAACATATAAAAGCCTCTCAATAATTAGGGAGCTATATTAAAAATATTCCATTTGTTTGGAATTAACCCAACACACTTGCATTTTGTTCCCCATGCCTCTTTATTCAAGTTTCACCGTCAAAAACCTTCCCTATATTCTTTTCTCAATTATCGAGGCTCCTCCAAAATTCCGGACATTTTTGGACACTTCTATAATCAAGTCTTAGTTCAAACCCATTTGAATTAAATTCAAATATGTTTGAATTATTTTTCCGATCATGCCTTTTATATTTTCTCGGACCGTCCTCACTTTATGATGCCCGAGAAAAATAGTCCCATGTGCTATTTTTTCCCTAAGCCTCTCTTTTCCTTTCCCTCTTTCTTCCTTTCTGTTAAAGCGTTTTATTAAAAGAAGAGAGCCCAGCTGCCAGGCCTCCCGCGGCCCCTTTTCTTTTCGCCCGAAGCCTTCTGGCCCAAGCTGGCCCATCTCCAGGCCGCAGCCGGCCCAACTTCCTTGGCCCAAGCCCCCTTCCTTGCGAAGCCTAGCACCCGACCGCATCGCTCCATCTCCCTCTCGTTTCCTCCTCGCGCCGCCAGAAGCGGGCGCTCTCTCGCTCGACCCCAACCCTTCGTCCCGATCTCTCCCCTCGCCCCTTTTCCTCCCGCATCGAGCGCCCTCCTCCGCGCCGTCCTTCTCCTCGTCGCCGCCTCGACGCCCGGTGCGCCTCGAGCAGCCGGCCCCAGGCCTCTTCTCCAGCCCCGCCGAGGCCTCGCCCCATCCCTCGCAGCTCGCTCCCTTCGGCCTTCCCCGCGCCTTCTCCTCGGAGCCCAGCACCGCAGCACGCCTCTTCTCCAGGACGACGCTCCAGGCGCCTGCGCTGTGGCCTCCTTCTCCGGCCATGCTTCCTCCGTCGCCAGGACGAGGCTCCGAGCCTCTTCTCCTCCGATCCAGCAAGCCCCTCGAGCTGCGCCCTCCATCTCCCATCGACGCGCCGCGGCCAGGCTCCCTCCTTCGCCTCGAGCTCTGCAGGGCCGCCTCCACCGCGCCCCGCCAGGCCCTCGCCTCGCCTCGCCATGGGAGCCGCCTCGCAGCTCCGGCCACGACCACCTCTCCCCAGCGCCGCGGTGCCCCTCTGCTCCGGCCATCGGCGCCCCAAGACTGCCAAGTTGCTGCCAAGTTTTCCTCCACCAAGTGTTGCCTATGTTTTTTCGCCAAGTATTCCTTCCGGCGTGACCAAGACCGGCAAGATCGATGCGTCGCCGAGACCGTCCCGTGTGTTTGTGGCTGTTGGTGTTGTTGTTCTCCAAGGTCCTCGGGATGCGTCAAGTTCCTCTTCAATATGAACGGCTACACGACGATGCGCAAGTTCTACAAAGCGTCATGAACGACTACACGACGACCTCGCGTCAAGTACCTCTCTGATGCTCAAGTCCGACTACTACATGTACAACTACGACTCGAGACGAGACCGGCAAGACCAAACGGAACGAGTACATCTACCGATGCCAAGTACCACGACGACCGAACGGCTACGATGACGAGTACATCTACGAACGTGAACAACTACCGTCGCCGTGTACCCCTACCGTCGCCGAGACCGCAAGTACCTCTCCGAACGGGATGTGAACGACTACACGTGTACCTCTACGTGAACTACTACTTCCTCTTCGGAAACGTGAACCACTACTTCCACTACGACTCGCGAGAACGACTCCTTCCTCTACGATCTCGAACCGTCCCGAAACGAGTGTTTCGAAGGTATAACCCGAGACGATGACCCGTGTGATGCTTGTTGTGGTTGTATGAAATGTTTCCCTTGTGTGCTCCGTGCCCGTTTCGGCCTTTTGTCATGTTCCTCGGTTGCCTCGTCGCCGACTCGTGGGAACCCGGTGACGGGATCACCCCACCTTTTCATCTCGCTTGACTCGCTCACGCCACCTTTGCTTTTGCACCGGTCTCCCAACGAGTTACCGGAACCGATATGTTGCGTGGCATCATTTTCGGATCGTTGTCGTGGCACCCTTTCCTTCCACCACGGTGACAAGTGCTTCACATCTCTTCATGTTAACTTTTACTAAAAAAACTGCATAAACTTGATCATGTCATCCGCATCATTTAACAACATTATAATGTGTGTTTGTTGTTGCTTATAATTACTAAACATGCTCATGGGGTTTTTCCGGATATGTTGTTGTTATTTCCGGCCTCATTTAAAATGTCTAAATAGTGTAGTTTTATTATGCTTCACCTCTTGCCATGTTAACAAACATTTAATCTTGTCTTGTAAATAACGAGAGTCAACTAAATAATTAAAATGTGGTGTTTCGTCAATATGCAACTCGTTGCATATTGAGCTCCACTTAACTTGTAGTGTTGTTTGTGCACTTTGCCATGCCATGCATATTTAAACCGGACATGAATCATACTTGTTTGTGCATCGTATGCCATGTTTATGATTGTGTGTTTACCGTGTTGTTCTTTCTTTCCGGTTGCTTCTCTTGTTAGCTTCGGTTTCGTTCCGGAGTTGTGAGGATTCGCTCGACTGTTGCTCCGTCTACTTCTTGGATCCGTTCTTCTCCCTTGTGGAATCCCAGGCAAGATGACCGAACCCGGATACCATTACTATTTTTGCCTATTGCTAGAAGTCTCGATCTATAGTTTTGCCTCGATGCCCATGTTTTCCTGTCAGCCTCCTATTGTAACCATGAACCTGTCTAACCACCCTACCTATGCAAACCGTTGAATGGCTAAGTACGCTTCGCTCAGCCCCTCTTATAGCATTGTTAGTTGCAGGTGAAGATCGAAGATGCTTGCTTCATGTTGAAGTTTTGTTGGGTTATATCACACTATATAAATGCTTAAAATGAAATCATCTATATATTGGCAAGGGTGGAAGGCTAAGCCTTTTGCTTGGTGATTTGTTCCACTCATGCCGTTAGGAACCGTATAAACCGGTGTTATGTTCCTTGATTATGCGCTCCTAACACGGTCGGGGTGTATGGGACCCCCTTGATAAACCGCTAAGTGATAAGTCTTTTCCAGCAAGTCCCAACATTTGGTACTATTCGCCTAATAACTAATAAAACTTGCATAGGGACTAGCTATCCCTTTTATTTTAATTCAACAACCCCGGGCCAGTGCTCCACATGAGTGTTGGTCCGAAACGGGGAGTCTGCGGGGCCACCACGAGGAAACTCGAGGTTTGGTAAAAAACCTGTAGAATCGCCCATCCGGTCGTGTCCTGAGACTAGATACGCGCGGCTACCTATCAGGGTGTCGACACGCCGGGAGGATTTGCTGGATTAGCCTTACCTTAGTTCGGAGTATCTTGAGCACGGGATTCCGAGAATACTCGGGTCTTCCCACCTATGGAGTTGCGACTCCGCGGATCGTGGGCTTGTAATGGGTCAAGTTGGAACACCCCTGCAGGGTTTGAACTTTCGAAAGTCGTGCCCGTGGTTATGTGGCAGATGGGAGCTTGTTAATATCCGGTTGTAGATAACTTGACACTATGTTCCAATACACTATCAGCGTGTGTACCGTGACTGTCAATTTCCGAATAGGGATTCGGGAGTTGAACACGGTGGGGTTATGTTTGACTGGCTTTAGTTAGGATCACTTCGTGATCATCTCTCGACCGAGGCACATTCTCTTCTCGCTCTCTTTTACGTAAGTTAGTGCTAGTTGCTGCTGCAGACTCTTGTTGTTCCTTCACCTCTTGTTCTTTCTTCAGCCTTGTCCTCACCCAAGGCTTAAATAGTCATGTTACCCGGGAACGGGATTGCTGAGTCCTCTGTGGCTCACAGTTACTTCACCACACCAGATGCAGGTTCAGCCGAGTTTGATGCAGGAGATGGATCAGTACTTCACCAGGAGTTCGATGAAGCTTGTGGCCGTTTGCTTGTGACGTTTCGACGATCAGTAGTGGTTTCTACTAGGATTCGATCCTGGCCTGTGGCTTTATGTTGTTTTGGTATTTTTCTTTTGGATCTTACCCTTAGATGGGTTGTGATGTTTTGAATGATGTTTTGCTTATGTAATGTATTGTGTGAAGTGGCGAGTGTAAGCCAACTATCTCCTTTTGCATTTTAATCCCTCTTTTACATGAGTCGTGCAAAGATACCAAACTTGAGATCATTCTAGGATGAGCTTATACCTTTAAGTCGTGCCTCAACACGTACGAGGTATATTTCCATCCTGGACATTACAGGACGTCCGCGCAAGGTTTTGCCTTGCCTCACACACGGCTGCAAGCCGCGCGCGTTGCCACCCCGTGAGTCGCTGCCAGTGCGCCTCTGAGTCGCCTTGTCCACCAAATCTTCACCAAGTCGCCACTATTTCCTGCCGGTTTACCCGAGCTTCAACAGGTTCTACATCACCCGCCGCCGCGCCGGGTCACCATGTCCTTGAGCCGTCGTCGCTTCGAGAGAGCTGCCGTTGCAGCGGAAGAGCCACCACTGCTGAGCCATCGACCCCGTCGCCAAGCCGCCGTCCGCCTCCGACGGTCGTGCCACGCACCATGGTCATGTTTCGCCTAACCTGTCACTACAGCGGCGTACTTCACCTCTATACGAGCCGCCGCGCCGGGTCACCACGCCCGGTCCTTCTTATAAATCGGAGCCGCGCTGGCTCGGCGCCGCCCTTCCTCCGCCTCTAAGCGCCTCCTCTCGCGCACCTCGCTGGAGACCCTCGACCGCGGTCTCTCGCTTCTGTCGCGTTCCGGAGCGTCCGCTGTGAGCCGCCGTTGCTGCAGCCTGTTCCGGCCGCCCGCGGTCCGCCCTTGAGCCGCCGGGCCTCGCCCTTGCTCCTCCGCTGCGTGCCCGCAGCACTACCTATGCTACGTTGATACACTGAATCGCCTTCGCGCTGAGCCTCCATTCTGGCCGTGTTTTTTCTCCAACAATCTCAGGCAGTGGTTCTCTTTCGTCCTGATGAGCCTGCTCGTTGAAAAGGTTAAATGAAACCATGTTCAAGTTAAGCAAACAACAGTCAGTATTGAAGTTCAGTTAAGTACTTTAGCCAAGTCGGAAGCGATTTACCAAGTAGGACACCACCAGTCAGCTTATCTCTACTCGGTGGGACTAACGATTGGCAACCGACTGTCACGGTTGATGAGGATGAGCATCGGAGGCACTCAACACTCTAATGAATGGAGAGTTTATAAAAGGCTTGCTGACAGAGTAGCGTCCGTGTTGATTATTCTGTTAACATAGTTCAAAAACGTGCTGAAGGAACGTATTTGAAGAATTAGGATTACGTAAGCTGCCGTGGCCTTCCCATCGCCGAATCGCCGTTTGACCCGCCCGCCATCCATTACTGATGCGGCGTGGTTCGTTTCAAGCCGCCGTTTTTGCTGACTGTCTTGAGCCATCCTGCCTTGGAGCTGCTCCATTGACCCGCCGGCTGCGTTTTGCTTTAAGCCGCCCTTGCTCGAGGGCACTTTGCACCTTGCCGCCTGATGCTGTTTAGAGGCCGTGGTTGTTTGCCCGTCTGGATAATAAAAAAGAACAAGAAGGGTCAAGTTGGACGAACATAAAGATCAAAGGGAAATCAGTAATAGTACTGAAAGGTTATCTACGGATATTACATACAGATCATCCGTCATCCGAACAATCAGGTGATATCTGTCCCTCTAAGTCTATTTTATTAGCACATATTGTTATTGTCAAAGAATAGTTAATCCTTGCCTTGGTCTACGATGTTATTTATGCAGGACTATTGTTCATTGCGTAGAGCGATGACCGTGTCATGGGTGTATAGCTCGCGTCACCATTATCATGCGCCAGCATCTGACTGTGCGATGATGCTCGACGAATATATGTGCAAACTGCCGCTTTTACGGCCCAATTTATATCAACATGACGCGACTAACTCGCCCGTCCGCGCCGCCTTACAACGCCACGGACGATTCACTCATCTGCCCTCGTGGCGGTTCACGCGTCCGCACCGGTTTACAGCGCAGAGGGCAGCTTGCTCGTCTGTGCCGACTTACAACACTATGGCCGACTCATGTGTGTGTGCTGCCTCTGCTGCGGTCGTTTTACTGCCCGCCCTGCGGTCCAGCCTACTCAACATGCCGGGTTGGCTAACGGACACCGATGAGGATCATAAGCTCCAAATACATCAGGTGATATCCATCTAAATCTATTTTCTTGGTATATATTGTTTTCCTCAAGAAAACAGTTACTTTGATCCGTATATTTCGATATGCAGGACAGTTATTTATTATAAACATGGTTTATACCATGGGTACGAAGCACGCGTTGGCAACGTCTTGCCCGGCGTTCGTCTGTGCCACATTACACAGTGAATGGACGCATGCAAGACGCCGCCCTTACGGCCCGGTTTACATCAAACTTGTCGGGACCGCACCTATGATTGACTCGCCCGTCCGCGCCGGCTTATAATGCAGCGGTCTCTTGTGGCCTGGTCTACATCAACATACCGGGCCGCACCTGTCTACACGAGCTGTTTATTGAGTATGAGCAAGTCACAACTTGGGTAGCCCGATTTTCTTTCAACAAAATGGAGACAAATTATCATATACTATCAACCGCCGTCTGCACTGGGTGGCTCAAGGGGCATGCGCACAAGTCGCCGCCACTACAGTTTGGTTAACTTCAAATTGCCAGTTGGAAGGAACCATTGGACGAGTTGCTGACACGGCTCATACGGGATCATTGGTAACCCGCCGCAGTCACCTCAATTTTCTATGCATTCATATCGCACTGTCAACAACAATGATGGACACCTTATGCTATGGTCAAATATGGAGAATCTCAAGACAACTCCTCGAGTCGTCTTAAGACTCGGGGGGCTACGATGACATGATTCAAAAGAAGTTTCTGGGTCATCAGAAGGGAATCCGGTTTAAAATCCGGTTCAATGGACATCAGTCTTACTGAAGCTCTCAAATATCCGGTTTACAATCCGGTTCAAGGGAAATATGTCTCCTACAAAGCTCTGAAGCTCTCAAATCCGGTTTAAGAATCTCCCGTTTAAAAAGAATTACTCTCTCGCAAGTTCGGGTTTAAAGGCCCTCAGAAAAATTCCGGCTGAAAATGAAGATTCTGGTTTGAAATATGGTTCAAGGGAAAGATGTCTCCCACAAAGCTTTGAAGCTCTCAATATCCGGTTTAACATCCGGTTCAAGAAGAATAATCTCTCGCAAGTTCGAGTTCCCAGGAAAAAATAAAGGGACCAAAGAGAGTTTGTTGCACAGCACAACTCAAGCATAGGCACCTGGCGAGCACAGCTCATAAATATATCACTTGGGGGCTTCTGTTTATAAAGCGGAGTTCTAACTACCCTATTGATCTGGCTATCAAGCCAATACCATCATAAGAGCACAGCTCTGGTTGCTTCGGTAATCCGGTTATTAAGCCAACATGCTGGTAAGGGGCAAAAGAGAGTTTGATGCATAGCACAACTCAAACATAGGCACCCGACGAGCACAGCTCACAATGCTACCTGGGGGCTCCTGTCGCACAGCGGCAGAGTTGATACAACCCTTGTAGTAGGCTATCAAGCCACGGCTTGGAAGCCTGGTGTATACACCTAAAACCCCAGATTAACCTGCCTGCATTAAGTAAGTCACTCCGCCTAGGTAAACCTAGTATGACCCGTCGAACGATTGACAAGTCAATCTTATTACAGACCATGAACTTGTCGACGTTAAATTGACGATTGGTTAAGGATTGAGGTCCATCTTAACAGGCTTTGTGAAATGGTTAATTCAGGCCTGGCAGCCCATGAAAAGCCTCGAATTTGGAGCCTGTCAGCTCGTAAAAAGCCTCGACTACAAGTTTTTATTTGCTTTGTTTGCCAAGTTTTTACTTCTCAATGAGATTTTAGTATTCATCTGATATCTATCGACTCGGACTAGTAGTTGACTACAAGTCATCACCATCAAGTAAACCGGTGTTCATTAACCCGGCTTGGCTTTCAACTACAAGTTGTCAGTACATAATCAGTTATAATGACCGGTGTTTATTAAACCGGCCTGGCTTTCGACTATAAGTCGCCAGTATGAGATAAGATAATGACCGGTGTTTATTAAACCGGCCTGGCTTTCGACTATAAGTCGCCGGTATGAGATAAAATAATGATCGATGTTTATTAACCCAGCCTGGTTGTGATCAAATATCACTGGAACCGGTTTTTCAAACCGGGTTACATTATTCAAATATTTAAATAGCCAACATGGCTGGATATTTATTATGGTTATCAATAACCAATATTATGATTGAGGTTTTCAAAGTCGCTTTAAGCGTAATGGATATTACTTCATCGATGGAAATGATTTATTCTACAATGGAAGGAATAGTCCCGAGTCGCTGCAGGCTTACGACCCGGCACTTGGGGGCTACATTATTCAAATTGAGATTATATCAAATACACAAATCTCATGTCGCTACAAGCATGCATCATGACACTTGGGGGCTAATGCAAAGTCATTTTTGCTCACCTCATTGAAGACCCGACTCATCACATTGTAATGAGCCGGCCCTTGGGGGCTACCAATTGCTCCTGTCAAAATTCAAGGTACACAAGCCTTAATCCATTATATTGGAAGATTCATTGCTTAGTTGGTAAAGCACAAAGCTCTTAACCTTGTGGACGTGGGTTCAAGCCCCATGATGGGAGTTACATTATATAATGTTATTTTCAATGAAGTATATATAAAGTCCCAGCTCAGTATTCTTACTGAGCCGGCCCTTGGGGGCTACACGTTGTTGTTCAAGTCTACATGATCATATTTACAAAGTCCCTGCTCATTATTACATAATGACCCGGCCCTTGAGGGTTACACTGGTTGAAGTTTTTGAGCATCAGGCAATTACAAGTCCCAGGTTGCTGCAAGCATGACAACCCGGCACTTGGGGGCTACATAATATGGAGTACACAGTTTTTCCTAGTGACTGGGATGAACAATCTGGATTTCTTCAAGGTTGCAACATTTATATTCGAACAAGTTTTAAGATATCATTATGTTCTCCTCTTAAGACTTGGGGGCTACGGGTAATATGCATATAAAGGAGGAACATCTTCAAATTCTCAGTTTTGGGCAAATCAGGAAGATTAATTGTGTGACCCGGCGTTGGCAACAATCATAACCCAGCGTCAATAAACAGTCATGACCCAGGATCATCAGTTTTTATAACCCTGCAATTTTTGCAATCATAAACTGGCAAGTTCTACATTCTTAAATCGGCTGAAGAACAGATGAGTAATTCAAAGACCAATATTTTTGATTAAGCATTGGGAGCTGAGTCAAAGGAGTTATTCTTCACAATATTTCTCTGTGACAAGCCAATGTCAGCAAATTGATTATGAAGCTGGCCCATTGACCCGGATTTTCTAGAAGAAGGAAATGACAAGGACTTAAGGACGATCAGGATCAGTTTAACATGGATAAATCCAAATTAAACCGGGGGCTAATGTCGGGGATATACCCCGCGGTATGACCCGGCTGACAGTTAAGACCGATGATAAACCAGATGGTAAACCGGCTCACAGATAAGTCAGATGATAAACCAGATAATAACCTGGCACAAAATCATAAACCGGCAGACCATCATAAACCAGCAGACAATCATAAACCGGCACACAATCATAAACCGGCAGACCATCATAAATCGGCAGACAATGATAACTCCGTGGCCAGGTGTAAGGGCATCTCTTGCCTGAGGTTTTGGTGATGATGACAATCATTGTTTGGACTAATCGTGTGTCAATATTACTCAGGTTGATAACATGTGGCACAAGACGGTTAGGCTTTCCCTCTTTAAGGAAAAGATCGAAGACGGAGTTTCCGATGCCTTTCTGTTTCTTTTGGTCATAGGAAATCCGTACTATTAAGAGGGAACCCACATCGGAAGGTAATGGGTGAATCGAGTCACGTACACAGATTCTTTGCACCCACCATATTGCCTCCGTTCATGGAGAGAGAGGTCCCTTTTTCATTCTTCCTTATTGTAGATTTCTCCACAGCGGTAGTTCCGCTCTAATGGGCGGTTGTACCGGTGGCCGGTAGTTCCGGTTAAACCACCGCCCCAAGTACCGCTCAGGGGTGATACCCTCTGTACTGGGTGCGGTGGTAGACCAGTGGTGGCCCGGAAGTACCGGTGTTGTTTTCACAAGACCGGTACTACCGGTGTTCCGAGCGGTAGTACCGCTCTGACTGCCACCACGCAGAAACTATCTGCCAGGCGGTAGTTCCGGCCCAACCACCGTCCCAACTATCGCCCATGTTTGAAACCTTCTGGTTTCAAGCGGTAGTTGACCAGAGGTTGGGCGGTAGTTCCAGTTTTCTCCGGAAGACCGGTACTACCGGGTAAGCCACCGGAAGTATCGCCTTAGTGGCACGGGCGCAGGTTTCTTCACTCACCGGTACTACCGGTAGGGATAGCGGAACTACCGGTCCTATGTAAATCTGGGCATAACGGTTGGATTGGTGGAGACCCTATTTAAGGAGCCCCTTCTCCCACCTCCACCTTATCTCTTACCTCTCTCTCTCCACCATTAATGCCATTGAAGCTTTCTTGCCCGATCTCTCTCCCTAGCCAACCAAACTTGTTGATTTGTTAGGGATTGAAGGAGGATACCTAGATCTACACTTCCACCAAAGGAAACTTGATTCCCCCATACTTTCTTGTGTGGATTTTGTTACTCTTGGGTGTTTGAGCACTCTAGACGAAAGAGGTCACTTCGGAGCCACAATCCATTGTGGTGAAGCTCCGGGGTTTCGTTGGGAGCCTCCAATTAAGTTGTGGAGAGAGCCCCAACCTTGTTTGTAAAGGTCCGGTTGCCGCCTTCAAGGGCACCACTAGTGGATTCACGGCACCTTGCATTGTGTAAGGGCGTGAGGAGAATACGGTGGCCCTGGTGGCTTCTTGGGGAGCATTGTGCCTCCACACCGCTCCAACGGAGACGTACTTCCCCTCAAAGGGAAGGAACTTCGATATCACATCCTTGTCTTCACCGTCTCCACTTGTGGTTATTTCTTACCTTTACTTGTGCAAGCATTACTTGTTTAACTCCTATAGCTTGCTTGTGTTGTTGTTTTCCTTTCTTTTCATTAGTTGTCATCTTAATAGAATATCTAGACAACTTACTTTGACGCTTAATTTAAAGTGGTTAAGAAAAGCTAAAAATTGTTTGTTGCCTATTCACCCCCCCTCTAGTCAACCATATCGATCCTTTCAATTGGTATCAGAGCCTCGTCTCTTTTTAAGGACTTTACCGTCCAAAGAGTATGGGTGACAACGTAGTCGAGACGGAGGACCATTCCGGTGGAACTCCGTCCTTGCCTACGTCAGATGGGGGAGCCTCGGTCTCTCGTGAGGAGTTCAATGTGGCCTTGACCACATTGAAAGAATCACTAGCGAGCGAGGTCAAAGGCATGTTTAAAGATTTGCTTGAGGGGCTTAAATTATCCACCACACCGTTGGAAGTGGCTCGTCCCGCTACCAACGTGTCGGAGGCTAATCCCGACAAGGGAGAAGCTAGTAGTGAACAAGCCCCGGTTACTAAGAATGGGAGTGGGAAATTTGCCCAATCCGCTCCTCCTACTCACTATGGAGGACCCGTTCCCACACTGCATTTAAATTCCGTTGGGCCCCCTCCCAAGTTTATCAAAAATTCTGATTTTGCTACTTGGGTGTTTCGTTTCAAACGTCATATTAATCATTGTTCTACTAACCTTTGGAGAATCATTGAGCAAGGTTTTTATCCGTATGATCCCGACAACATGACTCCAAGAGAAACTGCAGATCATCAGTTCAACGAGTCCGCTCTTTGCATTCTTCAAGATTCCATCCCTCCTGAAGACATTGCACACCTTCGACCCTTCACTGTGGCCAAGGAAGCTTGGGAGCATGTTGGCACGATGTACAAGGGAAGCACCAGTATTCAACGCTCCAACTATGAAGTGGTGCAAGATGAAGTTGATGAGTTTGCTATGATCGAAGATGAAGATCCTCGTGAACTTTATCGAAGATTAACTATCCTTGCGGTTTCTCTTCGAGATCATGGAAGTAAGGATACGGATGACAATTGGATCAAGCGCAAGTTCCTCAAGGCCATGATGCCCTATCATAAGGCCATGTCCTCTGTCATACGTTAGAGATCGGACTTCCACACCTTATCCTCAAATGAAGTGTTGGATGAGTTTGTTGCCATGAGGATCTTGGACGTGACCGCCGACAATGCGGTCTTAAGAGCTCAACGATCAAAGAAGCCTAATCTTGCACTGAAGGCCAAGGCTTGTGTGGAAGAGGAGGAAGTGGAAGATGATGATGAGTGTGGCCCCGAGGACACCAAATATGCCTATCACGAGCACTTGTGTAACGCCCCGGACACACCCGCCGGTGGTCGTTACTCCTGGCGGGATCTAGACTGGCCTCACATATCAATACTAGTCTTTTCTGCGCACTTTGTCCTCACTCGTGCGCACCCAGGAGCAACTTCCCGGTCGGTCACCCATCCTGAAACTACTCCAAGCTGAGCACGCTTAACTTTGGAGTTCTATTCGAATGGGCTCCCGGAAAAGAAGGAATTCCTTATTGATATGAGTAGTCTATCATCCCTAATAAGCCAGGCCATCAAATACACCCTCACTCAGAGGAACCGACGTCCTCGTCGGGCCACAGGAACGTTCCCTCTTGGCACAACCGTCTGTGCTTCCAGGACAGCACATGTGCCATGCCGTGTGCCACGACGGGTCACAAATGTCATGCACAACATGACTGCAAACTGTCCGCAAACATCCGTGTAACCGCGAGGGTCGGCTCTGATACCAACTTGTAACGCCCCGGACACACCCGCCGGTGGTCGTTACTCCTGGCGGGATCTAGACTGGCCTCACATATCAATACTAGTCTTTTTTGCGCACTTTGTCCTCACTCGTGCGCACCCAGGAGCAACTTCCCGGTCGGTCACCCATCCTAAAACTACTCCAAGCTGAGCACGCTTAACTTTGGAGTTCTATCCGAATGGGCTCCCGGAAAAGAAGGAATTCCTTATTGATATGAGTAGTCTATCATCCCTAATAAGCCAGGCCATCAAAACATGGCTCTCGCTTCAAGGCAATTCTGGGGCAAGAAGAACACAAGACCCAACTTCAACAGGAACAACTCTAGTGGGAACAAGGGGAAGCAACGAGTGAGGACTTGTTTCAATTGTGGAAATGTAAGTCATTTCATTGTGGATTGCCTATATGAGAAGAGAGAAGACTTTGGAGGCAAGCTTATTCGGAAGGACAAGTCAAAGTCCTATCCCAACAAGAACAACTTCAACAAGAAGACTCCTCCGAAAGTGTTGGTGGCCCAAGAAGAATATGTTGAGGATGATGATAATGATGAAGACGATGAGGTGACCACCATGGCCACAATTGCAATTGCTTCTACGCCGCACTCATCTCTCTTCGACTCACCAAACGAGAACATCACCGCCAAGTGTCTCATGGCCAAGGCCACCAACAAGGTAACCCCAAACATCAATACTACTATCTCTTCTAATCCTTCATTGACAAATTGTATTAATGAGGGTGAGGGTGTTAAGGAGGGAGAAAATGAATTTGAGTTGTTCATGAAAAATCTCAAGGGCAAACCCAAGAAGCATTTTGTTGCTCTCTTGGAACAACTCGGTGAGGCCAATGACATGATCGAGGCTCACGAGGAAACCATTACTAAAATGGAAGGACATAGTCGAGACTATGCCAATGAGATATCGGATCTCTCTAACGCCCTAGAGGAAGAGCGTGGTCTTCGTTTGGCTCTTGAGGAGTCACGCAACGATGGTCATGCTAAATTAAAGAAAAATCTTGATCATGCTTTAGTTGTCTCTTGCGTCCTTCACTCCGAGAAGGCAAAACTTGAGGTTGACCATGCTAAACTCAAAGAGGAGTTTGACATACTTGACAAGGCTCACAAGGCCTTGAAAGGTATGCATGCTACTCTCAAGGAGTCTCATGATCAACTCCAAGTTTCGCTAACCAAGGAAAAGGCTATCTTTCCTCGCATGGTTTTAATTGATAATGCAAATGCTACTAACCCGTGTTGCGAGCATGTGCACCTTGTTGAAGAAAATGCCAAGTTGAAGAAGCAACTTGAGAAAGGCCTTGTGACTTGCATACAAGGTGAGAAGAACCTCAACACCCTTTTGAGCAATCAAAAGGAGGTTGTGGCAAAGGAAGGAATTGGGTTTGTCCCTAAGCCCAAGAAGAAGAAGAATGACAAGACAAAGCAACCACCCCCTCTCCGAAAATCGTTTGTGAAAGAAGGAGAGGGCACGTCAAAGAAGAAGAAAAGTGGTGGTGCCAAGAAAAATTCCATCCTACCATCAAACATGGCCGGCGACTTTAATCCTTCATATGTTTTATGCCGTGCTAGTGATGGTCATGTGTTTGCTAAATTTGTTGGTTCTTCATATGAGTACATTGAATGGTCCATTTGGGTTCCTAAGACCCTTGTTACTAACCTCAAAGGACCCATTACCAAATGGGTACCTAAATCCAAGCATTGATCTATTGTAGGAGTTTGCTTCCGGTGGGGGATCATGGTTGCTCGATAGCGGAGCCACAAATCATATGACCGGAAGCAAAGACTTGGTGGTGGACATGCATCTCGGTTCATCTATGGCCACCAACGTCGAATGGGGTGATGCTTCATCCTCTAAGGTATTGGGACTTGGCAAGGTTGTTATCTCTCATGATCTCACGATCAAGAAAGTCATGCTTGTTGAGTCCCTTGCATACAATTTACTTTCTGTACGCCAACTTGCACTCATGGGCTTTGCTACATTCTTTGATATTGATACCGTGGCCCTCTTGTGGAGCAAGACTCTTAAAGTAGCCTATGTTGGGCATGTCGAGAACGGCCTTTATGTGGTTAACTTCTCGAAGCAACCCACTAAGGTCGCGACATGCCTAATGGCTAAAGTTGATGTGGGATGGCTTTGGCATCGCCGTTTGGCCCACGTCAATATGAGATCTTTGCAAAGTCTTCTCAAGGGGGACCATGTCCGAGGACTAACAAATGTTAGCTTTGCCAAAGATCGTGCTTGCAGGGCTTGCATTGAAGGAAAATTACATGAGAAGGCTCACCCTCCCACGACTATCATCTATTCAAAGAGACCCCTAGAGCTCCTCCACATGGACCTCTTTGGGCCTCCATCTTTTGATAGTCTTGGGGGTAGAAAGTACTGCTTGGTGATTGTGGATGATTACTCAAGATACACCTGGGTGTATTTCTTCAAGAAGAAGAGTGAGACCCAACAAACCGTCATCAACTTTGCAAATGAAGCTCAACGACAACATGAAGCAAAAATTTTGATGATCAGAAGTGACAACGGCACCGAGTTCAAGAACTACACCTTGGATGAGTTTCTTGGTGATGAGGGGATCAAACATCAATATGCAGCCCCATATACCCCTCAACAAAATGGTGTAGCGGAGAGAAAGAACCGAACTCTAATGGATGCTGCAAGAACCATGATGGCTGAATTCAAATCTCCATACAACTTTTGGGCCGAAGCCATCAATACCGCTTGCCATGCATCAAATCGTCTCTATCTCTGCAAAGGCTTGAACAAAACTCCGTATGAGATTCTTACTGGTAACAAGCCCAATCTCAAGTACTTCCGGGTGTTCGGGTGTAAGTGTTTCATTCTCAAGAAAGGTGTTCGTTTGTCTAAATTTGAATCTATAGCTCACGAGGGCATATTTGTTGGTTATGCTACAAACTCTCATGATTACCGTGTCCTCAGCAAGTCCAATGGACTCATTGAGGAGACGAGTAACGTAGAGTTTGATGAAAATAACGGCTCCCAAGTGGAGCAAAGTGGTACTTGTGATGCAGGTGATGAAATTCCTCCTCAAGCCATAAGAAGAATGGGTGTTGGATACATCCTACCCATTGAGGAACCCCTTGTGGCCGAAGGAGAAGGACAATGTTCCACTCAAGTGGAACCATCGCCAATCCAAGACCCACATGCTTCCGAAGAACAAAGTGAAGGCCCTCAACCTGATGAACAAGGCCAAGTGCAAGATCAATCACAAGATGGTGGAGAGCCACCAAATGATGCACAAGGCCAAGTTCTGTCCTCCGAGCAAGATCAAGATCAAGATCAATCTCAAGATCAAGATCTAGCTCCTGTTGACGCTCAAGATGATCAACTCAGTGCTCCTCAGTTAACTCTTGAAGAGCAATTAGAGCGTCGGGCTGCAAAAGTTGCCTCCAGGCTTGCTTCCAACGAACATCACATCGAGAACATTCTAGGAAGCATCAAAAGGGGGGTAAGCACTCGTAGACAATTAGCAAACTATTGTGCTCATCAAGCTTTTGTCTCCTGTGTTGAGCCTCAGAAGGTTTATGAGGCGCTCAAAGACCCTGATTGGCTCAATGCCATGCATGAAGAACTCCATAACTTCGAGCGCAACAAGGTGTGGCGTCTGGTGCCAAGGCCAAAGGAGAACCATAATGTCACTGGAACCAAATGGATCTTTAAGAACAAGCAATATGCTCATGGCATTGTCATCCGCAACAAGGCGCGTCTGGTGGCTCAAGGCTACTCCCAAGTCGAGGGTATCGACTACGGTGAAACCTTTGCCCCCGCTGCTCGTCTTGAATCTATTCGTTTGTTGCTTGCCTATGCTTCTCATCATAACTTTAAATTGCAACAAATGGATGTGAAAAGTGCATTTCTTAATGGTCCTATTAATGAGTTGGTGTATGTTAAACAACCCTCGGGGTTTGAGGATCCTAAGTTCCCCAATCACGTGTACCAACTCGATAAGGCACTCTATGGCCTTAAGCAAGCCCCACGTGCATGGTATGAGCATCTTACCGAGTTGTTACAAGATCGTGGGTTTGAAATTGGGAAAATCGACCCCACTCTTTTTACTAAGAAGGTCAAAGGGGAGTTTTTTGTATGCCAACTATATGTTGATGATATTATCTTTGGTTCTCCTAACAAAGCTTTCAATGATGAGTTCGCCGCACTCATGACCACACATTTTGAGATGTCCTTGATGGGAGAGTTGAAGTACTTCCTTGGGTTTGAGATCAAGCAAAGAAGAGAAGGGATCTTCATCAAAAAATCCAAGTATACTCAAGACATGCTCAAGAGGTTCAATCTAAGTGATGTCAAGCCGGCTACTACTCCAATGCCAACCAAGTGCCAACTTGACATTGATCCCAATGGTAAAGCAGTGGATCAAAAGGTATATCGCTCTATGATCGGTTCCTTGCTTTACCTTTGTGCATCTAGACCGGATATTATGTTGAGTGTGGGAATTTGTGCACGGTTTCAAGCCTCACCTAAGGAGAGTCACTTTGTGGCTGTCAAGCGAATCTTTCGACATTTGGCTCATACCCCAAACTTTGGCTTATGGTACCCAAGAGGAGCAAACTTCAACCTTGTAGGTTTCTCTGATTCGGATTGGGCGGGAGACAAAGTGGATAGGAAGTCCACTTCTGGAGGGTGCCAATTTCTTGGTTGCTCTCTTGTTAGTTGGTCTTCCAAAAAGCAAAGTTGTGTGTCTCTCTCGTCCACCGAAGCAGAGTATGTGGCTGCTGGAAGTTGTTGTGCTCAACTCTTATGGATGAGGCAAACTTTAAAGGATAACGGTGTCACTTGTGACAAAGTGCCTCTTTGGTGTGACAATGAAAGTGCCATCAAGATTTCTCTCAACTCGGTGCTACACTTCAAGACGAAGCATATAGAGATACGGTATCACTTCATCCGGGATCACATTAGGCAGGGAGAGATCGAGCTTCACTACGTCAACACTCATGATAACCTTGCAGATATCTTCACAAAGCCCTTGGATGAAGCAAGATTTCGCGAGTTAAGGCATGAGCTAAATATCATTGATTTGAGCAATGTGGCTTGAGCACGTGCACACCCCACCATACTCATCATATTGTCTAGTCTAGATGTAGGCATGGAAATAGGGGGAGTGGTGTTCTCTCAATGAACTCATCCTCCCCCCACTATGCATAAATTGATATGCTTTTCACATTCATCATTTGTGATGACACTTGTGTTTCAAAGACGAGTTATGGTTATGGACCCAAGGACAATTCTTCGCGGTGTCATGCCAGTTGACTCTAACATTGGTGGCTCCGACCACCGCCCTCCGTTTTGGTTGGTTTCTGGTTTTCGTGTTTTTTCTCGTACTACAGTGTCTTGCTCCATACCAAGCCATCTCATCCCAGCCATCTACTCCAAATGTACACAAGCTTGTTATCATGGAGTGAGTGGGCACACCCTGGCGGTACAACCGGTGGTTCGAGCGGTTCTACCGCTTGATCACTGGGTTTTAGCCCAGCGGTTGTACCGGTCCAGAGCAGGCGGTTCTACCGCTGGTGCTCTGACCTGTACCCCTGGCCGGTACTACCGGTGTTGTTTAGCGGAACTACCGCCTGGCGCGGAAGTACCGCTCCAATCACCTGGCAGCTGTCGGACCGGTACTACCGGTGCTGATTTGGGCGGGTATATAAAGCACGGGCTGAAGAGGTTTTCTTCCTCACCCGTTCATTATTTCGCCCCAGCCGTCGGTTACTCCGCTCACTGCCCCGTAGTGCCCTCCGGCTCTACGGATCCGTCGTCCCTTCACTGGATCTGCTCCGTGGAGGCCGCCTCTTCTTCGATCTCCTCCCATGGATACCGGTATTGCCCTACTTCTTCTTTGTATTAGGGTTCTTCTTGAATCCTCTTTCTAGGGCAATGCGTGTATTCCTTCATTTTTGGCTAAATGATTTGAGGGAGAGGTCTGTATAGTTTCCTATTCACTTGTGCGTAATTAGAATAGACACCGTGCATGTAGTTTTCTGAGATCGGGTAGTTTCCTTCATCTTCGTAGATCCGTTCTCAGCGGTACTACCGGTCACTCGACCGGTACTACCGCCGGCCGGAACTACCAGTGCTGATACCGGAACTACCGGTTGCTCTGAAGTTATATGCATTGCCTCTATTCTTCGTACGTACTAGTGAATTATTCTTCTGATCTTGTGTACATTCCTCTCATCTTTTCTGGGTTGCTATGTGTTCTCCGTGTGCGTTTGCAGGTGGCTCTAGCTCTCGCTCTGGTCAATTTGCCAAAAGGAAGGCCCGTAGGGGCAAGAGGCCAGCCGATGATGAAGATGTTCCCGAGGTTGTGATCCCCTCCAAAACAACTCGCCAGGAAAAGTCAGTGGCAGCCAAGCAGCGTGCAGCGCTTCCTATGTACAAATGGAAGCTTTCGGACAGGGAGAAGTTTCGGTTTCATGACCCCTACACCGTACCACCTCCTCCACGTTGGAATAACCCTCACTTCCGCAATGAGATGCAGTTGAGGATTGTGGATGATATCTTTGAGCACCACAAGAACAAGTTCACCCGTATGTGGTCAATTGACCTTGACAAGTGGAGAAGCAGCCCCGCTTACTTTGGAGAGGCTCTGGAAGTCTGTGAGGAGTTTGATTTGGTCAAGCTCATGGAGTTGCGATGTGACTTTGATGTGGAACTCATTCATCAGTTCTATGCTACTGTCCACTTCGGCAGTGACGATCAGCGTCACCTCTCTTTTATGTGCCGGGATGAGTTCTTTCGTGTTCCCTGGAGTGCTTTCTGCAATGCCTTCGGCTATGATGACACTGGCTTGGAAGGCCAAGGTGGTCTCCGTCCTCACGACCGAGCCAATCCCATGGATAAAGTGAAGCTTGCTCCTCTGTATATCCCTGGTCATGGCATAATAGGTAAATCCAATGACCTTCTGCCTGTTTATGACATCCTTCACCGTGTGTTCCGGTGCGTGCTGCTGCCCAAAGTTGGGAACCAGGATGATATCTATGGCTATCTTGTGGATCTGCTTGTGGCAATGAAGACCAAGTGTGGCAAGGGCATTACTTTTGATGTGTCCAAATGGATGTGGGAGGAGATGTACAACTGTGTTTGGTACCGCAAGGTACCGATCTACGCTCCCTTTGTGATGCGCTTCCTTTACTCAGTTTGGGAAGTGCAGAGGCCTGGAGAGCCTCTTTCTACTCCGGACAGGCTCACGGAGCATGAGGTCAAGGTGCTGAGACAAAAGAAGCATAAAACTCCTAGATTCGCTGCGGGCAATGAGGAGGATGTCTTTGCTACCTCAGATGATGATGACTTTGAGTTAGAGGCTGGGGCCAAGCCCTCCTGGGTGGAGAAGCTTACTACCAAGGTCAAGAAGACCTTCTGTCTGCAGGCACACGTCCAGAAGAAGCTCTACAAGGCTCATGTGAATGAGAAGATGGCGCGCCGCCGGCAGATTCAGTTGATGAAGCACCTCAATGTGCCTGATGTGCAGAGTGGCTCCGAGAAGAGCATCACTCCTGAGGACAAGTGGTGCCTTGCCAACTGCCAGTGGTCGGATGATGAGCCTACCACCTCCACCACTCGAGCGACTGTGGATGCGATGGAGACTGAGGCTGAGGTGGCTGAGGACGACGAGGACACAGAAGACTCTGACGATGGTGACTCAGATGATTCTCTAGCGACAGGCGAGGAGCTGTACTGAGCCCTAGGGCGTTAGTCTCGCTCTTTTCCTTTTTGGTGCTTGATGCCAAAGGGGGAGAGTTGAGTATTGCTAGGTCATGGGAGTTGCATGGGAGTGTTTCTTGGTGTTTCTTTGTGTTTCTCTGTGAACTTCCATAGCATGGTATAAGATATGTTATCTTAGCTTCTATGCTCTATCTTAGCTCTATGAACTTCGTTACCGTGAACTCCAGTTGCATGGTGTAAGACATGTGCCCTTATCTTAAGTATCCATGCACTTTCGGTTTTAAGTACTTTGCTTTCATATGATCTGTTGTATATCTGTTTTATTTTTAGTCACTGGTTGGTTTATAAAACCTAGGGGGGCATAGATCCTAGTGTAAGCACTTTTGCATTCGAAAAGCAAACTCTATTAAGTGCTCACACTCAGGGGGAGCTCTACCTTCATTCTATAAACTCCCGTGATCGTCTCGTGGTTGTCATCATTCACCAAAAAGGGGGAGATTGTAAGGGCATCTCTTGCATGAGGTTTTGGTGACGATGACAATCCTTGTTTGGACTAATCGTGTGTCAATATTACTCAGGTTGATAACATGTGGCACAAGACGGTTAGGCTTTCCCTCTTTAAGGAAAAGATCGAAGACGGAGTTTCCGATGCCTTTCTGTTTCTTTTGGTCATAGGAAATCCGTACTATTAAGAGGGAACCCACATCGGAAGGTAATGGGTGAATCAAGTCACGTACACAGATTCTTTGCACCCACCATATTGCCTCCGTTCATGGAGAGAGAGGTCTCTTTTTCATTCTTCCTTATTGTAGATTTCTCCACAGCGGTAGTTCCGCTCTAATGGACGGTTGTACCGGTGGTCGGTAGTTCCGGTTAAACCACCGCCCCAAGTACCGCTCAGGGGTGATACCCTCTGTACTGGGTGCGGTGGTAGACCAGTGGTGGCCCGGAAGTACCGGTGTTCTTTTCACAAGACCGGTACTACCTGTGTTCCGAGCGGTAGTACCGCTCTGACTGCCACCACGCAGAAACTATCTGTGAGGCGGTAGTTCCGGCCCAACCACCGTCCCAACTACCGCCCATGTTTGAAACCTTCTGGTTTCAAGCGGTAGTTGACCGGAGGTTGGGCGGTAGTTCCGGTTTTCTCCGGAAGACCGGTACTACCGGGTAAGCCACCGAAGTACCGCCTTAGTGGCACGGGCGTAGGTTTCTTCACTCACCGGTACTACCGGTTGGGATAGCGGAACTACCGGTCCTATGTAAATCTGCACATAACGGTTGGATTGGTGGAGACCCTATTTAAGGAGCCCCTTCTCCCACATCCACCTTATCTCTTACCTCTCTCTCTCCACCATTAATGCCATTGAAGCTTTCTTACCCGATCTCTCTCCCTAGCCAACCAAACTTGTTGATTTGCTATGGATTGAAGGAGGAGACCTAGATCTACACTTCCACCAAAGGAAACTTGATTCCCCCATACTTTCTTGTGTGGATTTTGTTACTCTTGGGTGTTTGAGCACTCTAGACGGAAGAGGTCACTTCGGAGCCACAATCCATTGTGGTGAAGCTCCGGGGTTTCGTTGGGAGCCTCCAATTAAGTTGTGGAGAGAGCCCTAACCTTGTTTGTAAAGGTCCGGTTGCCGCCTTCAAGGGCATCACTAGTGGATGCACGGCACCTTGCATTGTGTAAGGGCGTGAGGAGAATACGGTGGCCCTAGTGGCTTCTTGGGGAGCATTGTGCCTCCACACCGCTCCAACGGATACGTACTTCCCCTCAAAGGGAAGGAACTTCGATATCACATCCTTGTCTTCACCGTCTCCACTTGTGGTTATTTCTTACCTTTACTTGTGCAAGCATTACTTGTTTAACTCCTATAGCTTGCTTGTGTTGTTGTTTTCCTTTCTTTTCATTAGTTGTCATCTTAATAGAATATCTAGACAACTTACTTTGACGCTTAATTTAAAGTGGTTAAGAAAAGCTAAAAATTGTTAGTTGCCTATTCACCCCCCCCCCCTCTAGTCAACCATATCGATCCTTTCACCAAGGGTTATGAAGCCCTAGACGTTATGAATCCCAAAATGTTGAGAAGCTCGTGAAGAGAAGTCATAATAGTTAAAGTCTTAAGTCCGAGTTGGACTCTACATGTAACCCGCCCCTTCAACTTATATAAGGAGGGGCAGGGCTCCCCAAAGAGGGACAAGTAAGAAAGAAACAATCTCTAGGGCTAGAGACAAAGAGCCGGTTTACCGGCGATTCTCTCGTGATGATAATGAGACCTAGCCACAAACAGCATGTAGGGTTGTTACCGGATGATGTTTCCCGGGGCCCGAAGCTGTCTAAACCCTTGTCTTGTGTTGCGTTTCTCGATTCCGCTCAACCCCTCTCAAGCTACCATATAGATGCGCGGCCTCGCGACTAAGTCCTCACAATAGGACGTATGCCGTGACAATCCCACGACAGTATCCGCGCCCCTCTCCTGGCGCAGCCCTCCCCTCTTCCAACTCCTCCTCATGCGTAGCGCTTGGTGAAGCCCTGTCGGAGAACCGCAAGCTCCACCACCACAATGTCGTGATATCGGAGCTCTCCCTCAACTTATCCTCCCCCCTTGCTGGATCAAGAAGGAGGAGACGTCCCCGGGTTGTATGTGTGTTGAACGCGGAGGTGCCGTCCGTTCGGCACTTGCATCGGATCTTCCGCGATTTGAATCGCCGCGAGTACGACTCCATCAACCACGTTCTTGTAACGCTTCCGCTTAGCGATCTTCAAGGGTATGAAGATGCACTCCCTCTCTCTCATTTCTAGCAACTCCTAGATTGATGTTGGTTACACGTAGTAAAATTTTGAATTATTACTACGTTCCCCAAAAAAGACCTGCTGCTGCCATGGGGTATGCAAACGCTGATCGCCCAATGCACTAAACTGCAGTGATCTGTCATGATCATAAACTCTGAATGCTGCAAATATGTACACCACTATTCCAAAGCTAATAGGATGGCCATATATTCCTTTTAATAAGTTGGCATGCCCCTAGTTCGCGGTCCCAATCCCTTGCTCACATATGCCAAAGGGTGTCCACGCTCCATTAGTACAACGCCCACGCCAGTGTCACTTGCATATGTATCAATGACAAACTGAACTTTGAAATCCGGCAAGGCCAACACAGGAGCACTCACTAATGCTTGCTTCAAGGTGTCAAAAGCTAGTTGAGAGTCAGCTGTCCAGACAAAGGGAGCATTCTTACGGAGCAAGTGTGTCAGAGGTTGGTTGATGATGCCATATTGCTGGACAAATTTACGGTAGTAGCCTGACAGTACCAAAAATCCACAAAGTTCTTTCACAGAAGCATAGTAGGCCAGTTCTGAACATCTGCTACTTTCTGAGAGTCAGTAGCAACACCTTCTTCTGAAAACACATAACCAAGATACTGCACAGATCGCTGGGCAAAAGTACACTTGAATCCTTTGACTTTCCATTCCTTCTATGCAAGTATCTGAAGCACCTAACGCAAGTTCTCGATATGCTCGACATATGTCTTGCTGAATATAAGAATGTCATCGAAAAACACCACATCATAGTGACGTAGAACAGGTGAGAGATATGTGTTCATGACAGATTGGAAAGTATAAGGTCCCTCAGTGAGCCCAAAGGCTAAGATGGAGAATTCAAAATGGTCATTGTGTGTGTGAAACATCGTCTTGTACTCTCCAGGGGCCAAACGGATTTGATGATAACCTGCACGGAGGTCCAGTTTGGTAAACCAAGATGCACCGGATATCTCATCCAAAAGTTCATCGATAACAGGCATTGGATACATGCTCTTTAATGTCAACAAGTTTAGATGGCGATAATCAACACAAAGGCGCCAGGTACAATCCTTCTTCCGGGCCATGATAATGGGCGAAGCAGAAGGGCTAGTACTGGGTTTGATGACCCCTGATTGCAACATCGCAATTTGCTTCTCAATTTCATTCTTGAGCTCAGGAGAATAGCGATACAGTCGAATGTTTACTAGTTGTGCGCTCGGAATTAACAGAATCTTGTGATCACAAGAACGGCGAGGTGGAAGTCCATTAGGAGCATCAAAAACTGCAGAAAAACCATCCAACAGGCATTGTATTCCTTCGGGAAGGTCGAGATTCTGTTGCCCTTGAATTAACTGCAGCTCAACAACAGTAATATCAAACCGAGCAGGGGGTGCCCTTGGAGGAAGATTCATTGCCCAAAGTGATCAAACGAAAGCCAATTTTGCTCCCAATTCACCTGCATAGTGCCTCTAGCAACCAACCAATCCATATCGATGATCCCATCATAAAACTGCAATGGCAAGATTTTGAAATCAGACTTGAATGTGTGTCCATCTGCTGACCAAGAACATTTTGGTATCATATGAGTGCACTCAAGATGACCCCCTCCTGCCACTCGAACTTGTTGCTTACGAGGTACTAGCTTGTGCCGCGAAACAATTGCTGCTGCCTTAGCACTGAGGAAGGAATGGGAACTGTCGGAGTCCAACAGAAACACAAACCATTGCCCTTGCAACTGACAACTGAGCTTGATAGCACGGGGTTCATATTTATTAGACCGAGCTTCTGTCGACAAGACCATCAAATCGTCAGCACTGTCATCAGAATCTAGAGAAGTAAGATCACAGAATTCCAGCATCTCCTGCACCACATGTAATTGCATAGTTGTGTTACATTTATGATCACGGCCCCATTGCTCACCACACACATAACAGAGTCCTTTTGCTCGCCTATAGGCCTTGAGGGTAGCCTGTTTATCATCAGATTGTGTTGGCTTCAGACTAGTGTCACGAGCTTTCGTCAGAAAACTTGGACTTGTAGGAACGATTGGAACCAGAAGAGTTGGGCCTTCGACTGGACCCGGACGAATTTATCTTGGTGTCGCCTGCTCCGACCTCCTCCTGCACAGATGCAATACAATATGCACTGTCGAGGTCTGGAGGCCGCTGAACAGCCACAATAATATGAACAACGGACTTTAAACCATCAATGAAACGAGTGGTGTAATGCATCATGTCAGGATTAGGCTCATAAGCAGCAAGTTGGTCCATCAAAGCAGAAAACTTAAGTATTTAATCCTCAACAGAATCAGTCTGATGCAAATGGTAAAGGCGACGAACTAAGGTCTGGTGTTGATTTCTCCCAAACCGCTGAACTACTACAGCACTAAACTCTTGTCAGGATGCGTGCTCAAACTTGTGTTGTATTGATGAGAGCCAACGCGCCGCAGGACCCTCAAACTTCATCGCAGCCACCGCTATCCACATAGCAGGATCAGTATCACACAGAGCAAAATAATCCTCACATCGAGCTTGCCAGAACTTCGGATTTTCGCCGTCAAAATGAGGAAAAACAATTTTCGGTGTACGCCCATAGTGAGACTGAGACTAAGACTGTGACTGAGATGCGTGGCGCTCCCGATTGATCAGACTAGCAAATGAGGAGGATGTAGTCTAGTCGGTGATACCTCTAGCCGGAGGCGGAACGTAGGGCAGAGATGCCCCATATCCTGGCCCTCGTGTAATCGAATTGCCGCGATGCCCATCGGAGCCGGTATCCGGCGCGCCCTTGAACGCGTGTGCCCGCCCGCCCCGGTTCCTGAGTGGGAGGCGAGGCTAATCGATGCGCGGAGCTCGCTGATCTGCTTGTGGAGCTCCTGCTCGGCGCCGTCCGTGTAGGCTTGCAAGTCATTGACGACCGAGCCGAGTGCCTTGTCGACTGCGAGAGGAACGAACTTGGCGACTGCCGCATCGACGGCGTGGCCAACCGCGGCGATGATGATCTCCTCAAGGTCCTTCTTCTGCCGCTGATGGACTCCCTCCGCCGCGGACGTGAGGGTTGCGTACAGCGCCTTGCCCTCGTCAGAGAGGTTCTCCGTCAGCTCACGTTGCCGGCACGCCGGTGCCGGCGCGCGCGTGTCGTGGTGATGCTCCAGTGGAGCGTGGTGGAAAATTTTGGCTGTGAGTACCAATTGTTAACTACTGGCTAGCGATCGAAGGTTGCAGCCATGGCTCGTTCTCTCGTATAGCTTCAAATCCAAATTTGTGGCAGAGAAAGGGGAAGAAGAAGATTACAAGCAACGGCCTCAGTCGTGTCCAACTAGCCAATCCCTCCAGGAAAGACACCTTCATTATATATCCTACCGCTTGGTCCACTCCTTGCCAGCGTACCGTGTGGACCGGAGTCGGATCCTCTTGTGGGCCCCAACATTAGTGGAAGACCCTGGCAGGTTGACTGGGTCTTGGCTGACATGGTCGCCTTTCCCTGTAGGCTGATCAGTGATGCTAACAAGGGTTCGAAAAATTAAGTGGCTAAGAGCATCTTCAACCGTTGGCCCCCGAGGGGGCGCGTAAAATCGCCGTTTGAAGGCGAACCGGCGCTAAACCGCGTGTTGGAGGCATGATGCTCCTCAGTCACCGCCCCCATGGCGCATTTTCTAGCATAATTGGTTTGGTGCCGGAAATTGGCATGCCAATGTTTGGCATTGTGCCAAATATTGGCTACTACTTGGTTGGTTACCAAGTTGTCTTGTCTATCACACATAAAATTGTCAATAGTTAGCAAGTCTTGGTATTGCCAACATTTGGCTAGCCAATCATTGGCAGCAAACCAATCACGCTCTTCTTTTTTTAAGCAAAATTCGGCCCCACATTCGCACGAACAAAGGCGCAAATTTAACCAAACTTTGGCGAGTTCATCAAATATTTTACAAAAAGGAAAAAAATACACTACTAGACCCGCCGTCGCCCTCGCCGTTCCTCGCTGCCCTGAAGCTCTACATGCCGAGGAGCCTGTAGAACTGCATGTAGTCGCCGCCGCCGTCGTCGTCATCGTCGCCTCCGCCGCGGCCGTCGTCCCTGTTGCTCCCCTGCCCAAGGTCGCCGAGGCGCGACGGGTTGGACGGTCCGGGGACGTCCTCGTCCTCGTCGCTGTCGAGGATGACCACGACGTCCTCCCCCTCACGCCCACGCCAGCGGGCGGCTATCTCCTCCAGGGCTCGGCGCTGCCGGACCATCTCGTCGCGGAGGTAGTCGTCCCGCGCCCACTGTAGGACGGCCTCGTCGGAGAAGCCGGACCGGGCAATGGCCTCGTACTCCGCGGGAAGGCCCGACTCCACCTTCGGCCTGATGAGCCGAGCATAGGTGGGAGAGGACTCGGCGATGCGGATGCCGCCGCTGCGGGTGCGCCGGCTGATCAGCGTGTCCTAGGGCTCTAGCTTGACGGGGAGGAGGGAGGGAGAGCTGGACGAGCGCCCGAAGGAGGACGAGGACGTTGGGCCCATGCGTCTCGGTGTCCACGAGCTACCACGCCGGCGGGAGAAGGTGGAGGGCGCGGGGTACTCCAGCCTCGGTGTATTGCCGCCCTCGATGTACTCGAGGACGGCCTCGAGCGTGCGGCCGGGCACGCCCCACCATCGGCGGCGCCCTTCGGCGTTGTAGTTCCCGGAGGGCACGACGCCGTTGGTGGCCTCGAGCTGCTCGGCGTGGCGACGCCAGAAGTACGGCTCTCACAGCGTGCTGTCGGGGGTGTACCTCGGCCCTTCTCTCGCCGCCTGCGTGAGAGAGGAGCGGATGTGGGCGATCTCCGCATGCCTAGCCGCCCCAGTGGGCGGCGATGGCACCAGGGCCCCGCCGACGCTTATTCTCCACGTCCCGGACACCCGCATGTCCGGCGGAACCGAGTACTCGGCCTCATAGAGAAGTCGAGCTTCGTCCTTGTGAAGGTGGCGGCGGCCGAAGCCGTTCGCAGCCGCGCCATCGTCTGGGTAGCGCTCGGCCATGGGGTGAAATGGAAACGGCGAGAAGAGAGGAGGAACGGGGGGCGTCGGCGCCCTTCTCTCGCCGCCTGCGTGAGAGAGGAGCGGATGTGGGCGATCTCCGCATGCCTAGCCGCCCCAGTGGGCGGCGATGGCACCAGGGCCCCGCCGGCGCTTATTCTTCACGTCCCGGACACCCGCATGTCCGGCAGAACCGAGTACTCGGCCTCGAGAAGTCGAGCTTCGTCCTTGTGAAGGTGGCGGCGGCCGAAGCCGTTCGCAGCCGCGCCATCGTCTGGGTAGCGCTCGGCCATGGGGTGAAATGGAAACGGCGAGAAGGAGGAACGGGGGGCGTCGGCGGCGAAGAGTGATGTCTGTGCGTGGCTCACCAGTGCGGGAGGGGGACATCTTATATAGCCACGGTCGGGCGACCGGCGCGGCAGCAGCTTGGCATTGATTTCTTCACGGGAATCGACGATTTTCGAGTCCGCCGGCGCCAATTTTCAAGGCAATAAGAACAGCCAAGTCGCTGTCAAGAAGGCCCCACAGATTTTCAAGTCCAAATTCGGCCCGAGCCGGTCAAAAAAAGAGCCTTTGAGGGAAGCCGGTGAAAAAAGGCCTCAGGCGCAGCTGGAGATGCTCTAAGCTTCGGTTCAGAATGTGGATGAGGATGTATTTACATAGTCAGATCGGCCATAGTGACGGGCGCCCTGCTAGATCCAGCGTGGTGGGCACGTCCAAGGCGTTATGGATGGATATAGGGTTTGCCAACAAGCGCAGTTGAGTGGCAATTTTACATCAGGACAGGCCGTCCGGTTGTAATGCTCTAATTCAACTAAAACCACTCAACAGAATGATAATCTGAACAAAAAAAACCCCAGAAATCATATGATTCCATGATCCTGATTACGCTCGACTTAAGCTCAACAGTTGAGGTAAAATTGATAGTGCAACTTTGTATCCAATAAACATATGATTCCATGATCCTGATTACGCTTGACTGACTTAAGCTCTAACGACAACTCAATCACTCGGAAGGTTACTAGCTGGCGTGGGACTTGTTGAGGATGACACCCTCATACTTGACCTGGAACCACTTCATGGCATCTTCCTTGGTCACCCTTTGGTGGATCCCAACACGTGCCTTGCATCGGCGCCGGCGGGAGACACGGTATCCAGCTCGCTCCAGTACGACAAAGAAGTCCATACCGTAGATGCCAGTTGATGGGTCATACCTGAGAATTAATCCAATGAGTTTGAAGCATGTAAGCAATAGGATATCAGTATTAGCATGCAAACCATAGTTCAGAGAACACAAAAGACTTTTCAAGAACAAGGTCACAACATACAAGGCATTACTGTTAATATTCAATTTCTTTACTTGAAAAAAACAGACAAAATATAGCAAAGACCTTGGTGCACTAAGGCACAAAATATCAATTGCAGCAACAAACACTGCATGTACAAGCAGATAGAGAATTCAAAAAACTTGACATCTCTGCTATGAAGAGAGATTTGCTTATGAAACTTTACAACACAAAAACACATTGCAGAACACATTAGGAACAATGCTTCGTATCCATCACAGCCAAATAATTCCAGGCTGGGGCAACACTTACTCAGGTAACTTGATATGATAAACAATAGCAACACATACTAAAGTATTTATCACGATTACGCATTGCAAACTTTAAAAGAATGTGCATTACAAAATCCTTGTGATGATAAAAGTTCAACCATTTTGCATTAAGATTAGTACAACATGCACATCAGGATTCCCCTGTGATAACTCCTCAATGATTTCTAATAGAAGAAAGAACTCACATCCACCCTCAGTAATATATGTATGTCGCACAAGAAACTTTATGTAGCAAAACACACGGTCAAACATCACTATCTTACAATCAAGTTATCAAGTGAACCAAACTTATAGTCCTAAATAAACATATAATTCGAATATATAAAGTGCAAGCAGAATGGAGTAAAGGAAAGGTTGTCTTACTTCATGCCAAGATCAATGTGCTCCTGAATACCAAACCCAAAGCAACCAGTGTCACTGAAGTTCCTCCTCAGGAGCTCGTACTCCTTCACCTTCAGCCCACTCTCGAGAAGCTGCATTGCCTTCTCGCCCCTGATCGTCACGTAGCAGGCGATCTTCTCATTACGACGAATGCCAAAAGACCTAACAGTGTACCTCGCTGCGAAGATAAAACCGCCATGACCATAAGGACAGATGGATGTTGAAATCAGTGAAGAATTACGGAGCAAACTTTAGCTTGTGGACAATATCTTACCCTTGGAGAAAACTGGCGACTGCCCGCTGAGCTGCTCCAACACCTGATGGGTAAATTCGAATAAATTAACCTCGCGTCTCAAAATTTATTTTTAAGAAAACTAGGTCTGTAAGCACACATAAGACGAGCACCTAGAGCACTACGGGATAAGTTTCATATGGAGCGGATTGCGCAATTGCAGATCTATGACCATACGCACTGAAACAATACCAGATACAGCGAAGGATTTTATTAATTTATTTATTTGTCGAGGAGACCGTGTTGGGATGGATGGGTCGTGGATCTATGGTACCTTGGCAGCGCGAGTGAGGCGATCGCCGCTCTCGCCGACGGAGATATTAAGGACGAGCTTCTGCACCTTGATCTCCCGCATGGGGTTCAACTGCTTCTTCTCCGTCGACTGGGAGAGACAAGCGCGTAAGAACATCGGGACACACAAGAAATGCCGAGCGTGGGCAGCGCGGTAGGAGTAGGAGAGCTCACCATGGTGATCTGACCGGGGAGGCCGCCGGTGGAGAGGAAGCGGAAGATGGGAGGGTTTATCTGGTTCTGGGTGTGGCTGCGGGGGCGGAAACCCTAGAAATCTCCCGGTCTTATATAGGGGTTGCTAGAGGTTGCCGAGCGACGATTTGGCAGAATGGCGTGGGGGATTTGGAGCGGTCCGATCAATGGGTGGACGGCTAGGATATTCAGGTCGGCTCCTGCTGGGCTGTTGACGTTCTCCGGCCCAGCCGGATGGCTACCTGGACCGGACTCCCGGCCATCATACGCAACCCAGCCAATCTACATTTATGGAACCCTAAAAAAAATCTGTATTTATGTCTAAAAAAAAACTACATTCTAAAGGATTCTCAACAACAAGAAAACTACATTCTAGAGCGTTTTCTCAAAAAAAATGAAAAAATATACTAGGGCGGTGTTTCTCTTGAAAATATCAATTCTGGAGCAATCTAAAAAATGACCATGCCTTTTCAACAAAAGAAAGATTACATTTCATCATAACGCAAAAAAAGTGTCCACTATGTGGCAGGAGAAACCACCGGGTTTTATTCTAGCGTTGTTGGCAAACGATGCAACTCTTTTTCTTTACATGGAACACTCGTATTCCATTAATACGCGGCTAAATCCGGTGCGCACACGAGAGTCCACTTTTAGAGCGAAGGCTTATGTTATTTCAAGGCGCAGCGGGCGACTTCTCTTTGACGATCTAGGGTTGGAACGCCGCAGGCGGTGGCCGCTAGCTTTACGAGAGTTCAGTCGAGAATGACTGTCGCTCTGAGCCGCCAAGAAGGATCAACCAGTTGATGATGGCTCAGATCAGGTTCATGTGTACGTACGTGTGCTAGTGCGTGCACCACTGCTTTTACTAGACAATCAATCCAATTGCGAGGTGATTTCTCTTCACCCTTGTTGGCCCCTAGCAGAAATAAGCTAGGGTTTGTTGTCCTTGGACGGCTCCTATCGTCGAGAGTTTTTTTTCCTTCGTCGTTCCTTATTGTCCCGACTGCCGGCGATAATGAAAGTTTTTTCGTGGAACTATCATGCTCTCAACGTCGGCAGTACGAAAGTTGTTAGATCTTTAATGGAATGTGATTTTTTTTGTCTGGATCTGATTTGGATAAAGTTAAGGCAATTGAGTTGACGATTAAGTTAGGGTTTGATTTCCTTCATGTTTTTTACAGCGATGGTCGCTTCGGTGGTCTTGTTCTTTATTACAATCAGTCTAATGAAGTGGTGTTGGGCTACTCGTCTCCCAACTTCATTGATGGGTTTGTGATTGATGGAGGTAATGTAGCATGGAGTATGACATGATTTTATGGAGAACCAAACTTGGACCTTAAGCATCAGTCTTGGACTTACTTACGGAATCTTCATAGCAGATTTCAATGAAATTTAGGATAGTAAAACTGCACCTAAACCGAGCTCTCTCACATCCCTAGTGATTTCGGCCGTCAAATTTTGCGTTGAGATTGTTTCTGGCCGTCGGATCTAAGCTTCAGCTGCAGTTTATGTTACCTGGCCGGGCTGTCCTAATGCGCTGCTACTGTCGCAACCTTTTCCATGGTCTTTGGTTGTTTGGGATTTTATTGGTCTACTGCCGCTGACCCGCTTGACTCGTACGAATAACGCTAATTGAAAGGAAAAACTATTCACGATCCAGGTGTGACGCCCCCGATTTGTCCGTACACTAATCATGCACGCAAATGTGTACGATCAAGATCAGGGACTCGCTGGAAGATATCACAACACAACTCTAGATACAAATTAGAAATAATACAAGCTTTATATTACAAGCCAGGGGCCTCGAGGGCTCGAATACCAAAGCTCGAATACACAAGAGTCAGCGGAAGCAATAATATCTGAGTACAGACATAAGTTAAACAAGTTGCCATAAGATGGCTAGCACAAAAATAGCATCGATCGAAAAGGCAAGGCCTCCTGCCTGGGACCTCCTAACAACTCCTCGAAGCCGAACCCCACGTAGAAACATCCTCGGGATCTTTTGGCTCCTGGACTCCATCAATCTGGTTGCATCATCCGAGAAGAAGGAACAAAAGGGGGAAAAGGGGGAGCAAAGCAACCGTGAGTACTCATCCAAAGTACTCGCAAGCAAGGATCTACACTACATATGCAATGATATAGTTGTAAAGGGGTAATATATGTGGGCTAAACTGCAGAATGCCAGAATAAGAGGGGGATAGCTAATCCAATCGAAGACTACGCTTCCAGTAACCTCCAGCTTGCAGCAGAAGATGAGGGTAGCTGAAAAGTAACAAGTATCCTCGCTTCTGGCAGCCTCCGTCTTGCAACAGTAGAAGGGAGTAGATGGTAAGTTCACCAAGTAACATCGTACAGCATAATCCTACCCGGCGATCCTCCCGCACATCACCCTATGAGAGAGCAACCACCAAGTTATATCTGGAACTTGTCTGGGTGTGTTTTATTAAGTATCCATTTCTAGTTGTCATGAGGTCAGAGTACAACTCCGGGTCGTCCTTTTACCGAGGGACACGACTATTCGAATAGATTAACTTCCCTGCAGGGGTGCACCACATAACCCAGCACGCTCGATCCCATTTGGCCGGACACACTTTCCAGGGTCATGCCCGGCCTCGGAAGATCAACACGTCGCAACCCTACCTAAGCACAACAGAGAGGTCAGCACGCCGGTCTAAACCCTAAGCGCACGGGGGTCTGGGCCCATCGCCCAATGCACACCTGCACGTTGCGAGGGCGGCCGGTAAGCAGACCTAGCATCTCCTAATACCAGAGTAGGCGTTCTGGTCCAATCCGGCGCGCGCCGCTAAGTCGCTGACGTCAAGAAGGCTTCGGCTGATACCACGACGTCGAGTGCCCATAACTATTCCCACGTAGCTGGTTAGTGCGTATAGGCCAATGGCCAGACTCAGATCAAATACCAAGATCTCGATAAGAGTGTTATTATGAAATAACCGCGGACAATGACCAGGGCCAGGCCCACCTGTCTCCTAGGTGGTCACAATCCGCCCTGTCGCTCCGCCACAAAGTAACCATCAGGGGACTGTCGGGAACCCAGGCCCACCTTTACCTGGGTGGAACCACCTGCCCCTTTAGCCCCCATATCCGAACCATCATCATGTGTCATGTAAAATGTATGTAGTATATACCCGTGATCACCACCCGAGGTGATCACGGCCCGATAGTATAGCATGGCAGACGGACAAGAATGTATGGCAACTAATGGAATACTAGCACCCTATACTAAGCATTAGGATAGCAGGTAAAGGTATCAACAGTTGTAGCAACAATGATAGGCTATGCAACAGAATAGGAGCTATCGAATCAACAACAATAGCAAATCTAATGCAAGGATAAGAGAGAAGAGAATGGGCGATATCTGGTGATCAAAGGGGGGGGGCTTGCCTGGTTACTTTGGCAAGGAGGGGGTCGTCGTCGACGCAGTCGATCACAGGGGCACCGTCAGCAGTCTCAGTCCCGATGTCTATCGGAGAGAAGAGGGGGAGAAACAATAAATATAATGCAAACATCGCACCACAAAGCATAACATGGCAAAACGTGGTGCTACGTGTGACCTAACGCAGTACCGGGTGCTACTGGCGAAGGAGGGAAACATCCGGGAAAGTATTCCCGGTGTTTTACGTTTTCAGACAAACGGACCGGAGGGGAAAAGTTGCATGTTTGCTATGCTAGGGACGTGTGGCTGACAAACGGACAGCGTATTCGAATTCGTCTCGTCATTCTGAGCAACTTTCATATATAAATTATTTTCATCCGAGTTACGGATTATTTTATATTAATTTTCAATTATTTACTAATATTCTAAAATTTCTGAAATTATTATATTTAATTAATTCGAATTGACCAAGTCAACTTGACTAGTCAAAAGGGCAGGTGTGACCCACATGTCATATACTATTCATCTAATAAACAAATAAATAAACCTAACTTATTAAAGGGCACCTACATGTCATCTACTAATAGACTAACTTAGAACTAAATTAGTACTACTACTATTCTTTTTTGCGTTCAAACCTAAGAGCTTTTATTCAACAAAAGAGCTTCTGGCATCATCAGCCAATAGGCTGGTGAGTAGGAAGGAGGGTCTGGAGTCAGTCCAGCACTCGGTTACCACCAGGGTGCACGCAAATTTCGCGCAGAGGTGGGCCGGTACATTGGCTGCTCGGTTTACATGTTGAATTACAAAAGAAGAAAAGGTAGCAGCTAGCTCTCCAAATTCTAAAAGTAAAGGTGCCACCACAGAAAGGCTGTTGTGGCGAGTGTTCCAGAGATTAACAATCTCCAGGCAATCAGTCTCCATTATCACATGTGAGAAACCCCGTAGATTTGCAAAGATGACTCCTTCTCGAAGCGCAAGTGTCTCACCTATGAACGGATCCGTAACTCCAACATGAGGTTTACTCCACGCACCCAGCAGAGATGTGGTGGAACGTGCAACACCACCCACCCCCACCTTGTCAGAGTCCATGCTCAATGCTGCATCTGTGTTGATCTTGATCACTCCTGTCTCCGGCGGTCTCCAACCATGGCCCGGTAGTAACACTGCATGAGCGTTAGGTATATCCAAAAGCGCCAAGTCCTCTCTAATCCATCTCACCGAAGTGAATGGCTCCAGCTGGTCATCATCGTGAGTCACTCGATTTCTCGAGTGCCAAATTGCCCACATAACAGAAATCATTTGGGCCCTCTCAGTGTCCGTGAATTGATCATCACATATGATATCACGGGACCATGTAGCCGGGTGCAGCCGCGGTCTCCTCATCCCAAAAAGACCATAAGCTTGCTCCCAGAATAGCTTGGCGTGAGAGCAATGCACTAATGCGTGCATGAGATCCTCATCCATGGCGTGGCAGACATTGCATCTGCTTATAGGTTTGATGTGTCGGTGTTGAAGCGTGCACTCATCTGGAAGAATACCACGAATAACCCGCCACCAGAACACACGTACCTTTGGCAAAACTTTGAGCTTCCAAAGCGACTTCCACATCCGTTCGTTAGTCTGTGAGGAGTTTGTATCCGCCCCTTCCTCTTGAGCTAAACGCTCTTTCTGAGTCACGAGAGCACGGTACGCAGATTTTACGGAGTATAAGCCATTTCTTTCGAAAGCCCAGGCTCGAAAGTCATCACCCCCACCGCGACGTAGGGGAATATTCAATATGGCGTCGGCATCTGGTCGAATGAACACATGATGAATCAAATCCCGCCGCCACATCCATGTATCTTGGTCGATGAGCTCATCGACGGTAGCAAGAGTTGTCCCTCCCGGTTGCACCGTTGGCGCCAGAGATGCAAGACCAGGTATCCATTTATCTTCCCAGACAGAGATAGTACTTCCATCCCCCACCCTCTTGATGAGCCCCACATTCAGCGCTGCCCTGCCGGCGACAATGGCTCGCCATATAGCTGATGAACTCTGTGGTATCGGGGCCTCCATGAAGTCACCCTCTGGGAAGTAACGTCCTTTCATAACTTGGGCACATAGAGAGTTGGGATTTGTGATGAACCTCCATCCATGCTTACCAAGTAGTGCCAGGTTGAATAGTTCTAAGTCTCGGAACCCCATTCCACCCTGGCATTTCGGTGATGCGAGCTTCTCCCACAATAGCCAATGCAACGATCGTCGATCAAGGGATCCACTCCACCAAAACTTTGCCATATTGGCTCTCAGGCCTTTGCAAACCTTCTTAGTCAGTCGAAAACAGCTCATACTGAAAGTTGGAATGGCCTGTATCACTGACTTGATTAGAGTTTCCCTCCCGGCACACGCTAATAAACGTTCTGCGTAGCCATTCATTTTGCTCTTGGATCTATCCCCAATATGGTCGAAAGTCTCACTAGTGATTCTCCCCACCGCAGTTGGTAGTCCCAGATATCTGTCACTGAAAGTTTCAACATGAACTCCAAGAACCAGTTTGACTGCTTGCCTTCTTGCATGGGGAGTATTGGGCGAGAAGAAGATAGCACTTTTCTCGCGGTTGACTGCCTGTCCGGAGCAAGAAGCATATATCAACAGAATCGCATTGAGGCGATCTGCACTCTCCTTAGTTGCACTGATGAATATTAGACTGTCATCGGCAAACAATAAATGACTCACCCAAGGTGCACGATAGGAAACACGAATGCCCCTGTCAACATGAATACCACCATAAAATTTGAGCAACGATGTGAACCCCTCTGCACATAGTAGGAAGAGAAAGGGGGACATGGTGTTGGGGAACGTAGTATTTTAAAATTTTCCTACGATCACGCAAGATCTATCTACCAGATGCATAGCAACGAGAGGGAAGAGTGTGTCTACGTACCCTCGTAGACCGGAAGCGGAAGCGTCAAGTGACGCGGTTGATGTAGTCGAACTTCTTCGCGATTCAACTGATCAAGCACCGAACGTACGGCAGCTCCGCGTTCAGCACACATTCAGCTTGATGACGTCCCACGAGCTCTTGATCCAGTTGAGCTTCACGGGAGAGTTTCGTCAGCACGACGGCGTGGTGACGGATATGATGTATTCACCGGCGCAGGGCTTCGCCTAAGCACTGCAACGGTATGACTGAGGTGTGTTTCTGTGGAGGGGGGCACCGCACACGGCTAGAACAATTCAACTTGTGTGTCCTAGGGTGCCCCCCTGCCCCCGTATATAAAGGAGCAAGGGAGAGGCCGGCCCTAGAGGGGGCGCGCCAAGTGTGGGGAGTCCTACTAGGACTCCCAAATCCTAGTAGGATTCCCCTTTCCTTTCCGGAGTAGGAGAGAAGGAAAGAGGTGGAGAGGGAGAAGGAAAAGGGGGCTGCAACCCTTGTCCAATTCGGACCAGAGGGGAGGTGCGCGCCTCCTTCCTTTTGGCCTTTCTCCTCTATTCCCGTATGGCCCAATAAGGCCCATATACTCCGAAAAATACCCGAATCACTCGGAACCTTTCCGATGTTCGAATATAGTCGTCCAATATATTGATCTTTACGTCTCGACCATTTCGAGACTCCTCGTCATGTCCCCGGTCTCATCCGGGACTCCGAACTCCTTCGGTACATCAAAACTCATAAACTCATAATACCGATCATCATCAAACGTTAAGCGTGCGGACCCTACGGGTTCGAGAACTATGTAGACATGACCGAGACTCATCTCCGATCAATAACCAATAGCGGAACCTGGATGCTCATATTGGCTCCTACATATTCTACGAAGATCTTTATCGGTCAAACCGCATAACAACATACGTTGTTCCTTTTGTCATCGGTATGTTACTTGCCCAAGATTCGATCGTCGGTATCTCTATACCTAGTTCAATCTCGTTACCGGCAAGTCTCTTTACTCGTTCCGTAATACATCATCTCGTGACTAACTCATTAGTCATTTGCTTGCAAGGCTTATTATGATGTGCATTACCGAGAGGGCCCAGAGATACCTCTCCCACACTCGGAGTGACAAATCCTAGTCTTGATCTATGCCAACACCACGAACACTTTTGGAGACACCTGTAGAGCATCTTTATGATCACCCAGTTACGTTGTGATGTTTGATAGCACACAAGGTGTTCCTACGGTATTCGGGAGTTGCATAATCTCATAGTCATAGGAACATGTATAAGTCATGAAGAAAGCAATAGCAGTAAAACTAAACGATCATAGTGCTAAGCTAACGGATGGGTCTTGTCCATCACATCATTCTCCTAATGATGTGATCCTGTTGATCAAATGACAACTCATGTCTATGGTTAGGAAACATAACCATCTTTGATCAATGAGCTAGTCTAGTAGAGGCATACTAGGGACACTCCGTTTTGTCTATGTATTCACACATGTACTAAGTTTCCGGTTAATACAATTCTAGCATGAATAATAAACATTTATCATGATATAAAGAAATATAAATAACAACTTTATTATTGCCTCTAGGGCATATTTCCTTCAGTCTCCCACTTGCACTAGAGTCAATAATCTAGCTCACATCACCATGTGATTTAATACCGATAGTTCACATCGTTATGCGAATAACACCCATAGTTCACATCGCCATGTGACCAACACCCAAAGGGTTTACTAGAGTCAATAATCTAGTTCACATCGCTATGTGATTAATACCCAAGAGTAATAAGGTGTGATCATGTTTTTCTTGTGAGAGAAGTTTAGTCAACGGGTCTGTCACATTCAGATCCGTATGTATTTTGCAAATTTCTATGTCTACAATGCTCTGCATAGAGCTACTCTAGCTAATTGCTCCCACTTTCAATACGCATCCAGATTGATACTTAGAGTCATCTGGATTTAGTGTCAAAGCTTGCATCGGCGTAACCCTTTACGACGAACTCTTTATCACCTCCATAATCGAGAAACATTTCCTTAGTCATCCAGTTACTAAGGATAATTTTGACCGCTGTACAGTGATCTACTCCTGGATCACTATTGTACCCCCTTGACAAACTCATGGCAAGGTACACAACATGTTTGGTACACAGCATGGCATACTTTATAGAACCTATGGCTGAGGCATAGGGAATGACTTTCATTCTCTCTATATTTTTCTACCGTGGTCTGGCTTTGAGTCTTACTCAACTTCACACCTTATAAGTCAGGCAAGAACTCCTTCTTTGACTGATCCATTTTGAACTACTTCAAAATCTTATCAAGGTATGTACTTATCGAAAGTCTTATCAAGCGTCTTGATCTATCTCTATAGATCTTGATGCCCAATATGTAAGCAGCTTCACCAAGGTCTTTCTTTGAAAAACTCCTTTCAAACACTCCTTTATGCTTTCCAGAAAATTCTACATCATTTCCGATCGACAATATGTCATTCACATATACTTATCAGAAAGGTTGTAGTGCTCCCACTCACTTCTTGTAAATACAGGCTTCACCGCAAGTCTGTATAAATCTATATGCTTTGATCATCTTATCAAAGCATATATTCCAACTCCGAGATGCTTGCACCAGTCCATAGATGGATCGCTGGAGCTTGCACATTTTGTTAGCACCTTTAGGATTGACAAAACCTTCGGGTTGCAACATATACAATTTTTCTTTAATAAATCCATTAAAGAATGCAGTTTTGTTATCCATTTGCCAGATTTCATAAAATGCGGTAATTGCTAACATGATTCGGACAAACTTAAGCATCGCTACGGGTGAGAAAGTCTCATCGTAGTCAACTCCTTGAACTTGTCAAAAACCTTTCGCAACAAGTCGAGCTTTATAAACAGTAACATTACCGTCAGCGTCGGTCTTCCTCTTGAAGATCCATTTATTTTCGATGGCTTGCCGATCATCGGGCAAGTCAACCAAAGTCCACACTTTGTTCTCATACATGGATCCCATCTCAGATTTCATGGCCTCAAGCCATTTTGCGGAATCTGGGCTCATCATCGCTTCCTCATAGTTCGCAGGTTCATCATGGTCTAGTAACATGACTTCCAGAACTGGGTTGCCGTACCACTCTGGTGCGGAACGTACTCTGGTTGATCTACGACTTTCAGCAGAAACTTGATCTGAAGTTTCATGATCATCATCATTAGCTTCCTCACTAATTGGTGTAGGAATCACTGGAACTAGTTTTTGTGATGTTCCACTTTCCAATTCGGGAGAAGGTACAATTACCTCATCAAGTTCTACTTTCCTCCCACTCACTTCTTTCGAGAGAAACTCCTTCTCTAGAAAGGATCCACTCTTAGCAACAAAGACCTTGCCTTCGGATCTGTGATAGAAGGTGTACCCAACAGTTTCTTTTGGGTATCCTATGAAGATTTACTTCTCCGATTTGGGTTCGAGCTTATCATGTTGAAACTTTTTCACATAAGCATCGCAGTCCCAAACTTAAAAAAATGACAGCTTAGGTTTCTCGTCAAACCACAGTTCATACGGTGTCATCTCCACGGATTTAGATGGTGCCCTATTTAACGTGAATGTAGCTGTCTCTAATGCATAACCCCAAAAGCAATAGTGGTAGATCGGTAAGAGACATCATCGATCGCACCATATCTAATAAAGTACGGTTATGACGTTCAGACACACCATTACACTATGGTGTTCCAGGTGGCGTGAGTAGTGAAACTATTTCACATTGTTTTTACTGAAGGCCAAACTCGCTAACTCAAATATTTTACCTCTACGATCATATCGTAGAAACTCTTATTTTCTTGTTACGATGATACTTCACTCTGAAATTCTTTGAACTTTTCAAATGTTTCAGACTTGTGCTTCATTAAGTAGATATACCCATATCTGCTCAAATCATCAGTGAAGGTCAGAAAATAACGATACCCACCGCGAGCTTCAACACTCATTGGTCCACATACATCTGTATGTATGATCTCCAACAAATCTGTTGCTCGCTCCATTGTTCTGGAGAACGGAGTTTTAGTCATCTTACCCATGAGGCATGGTTCGCAAGCACCAAGTGATTCATAATCAAGTGATTCCAAAAGTCCATCACTATGGAGTTTCTTCATGCGCTTTACACCATTATGACCTAAACGGTGGTGCCACAAATAAGTTGCACTATCATTATTAACCTTGCATCTTTTGGCTTCAATATTATGAATATGTGTATCACCACGATCGAGATCCAACAAACTATTTTCATTGGGTGTATGACCATCGAAGGTTTTATTCATGTAAACAGAATAACAATTATTCTATGACTTTAAATGAATAACCGTATTGCTACAAATATGATCAAATCATATTCATGCTCAACGCAAATGCCAAATAACATTTATTTAGGTTTTACACTAATCCCGAAAGTATAGGGAGTGTGCGATGATGATCATATCAATCTTGGAACCACTTCCAACACACATCGTCACTTCACCTTTAACTAGTCTGTGTTCATTCTGCAATTCTCGTTTCGAGTTACTAATTTTAGCAACTGAACCGATATCAAATACCCAGGGGTTGCTATGAACACTAGTAAATTACACATCAATAATCTGTATATCAAAATATACCTTTGTTCACTTTGCCATCCTTCTAATCCACCAAGTATCTAGGGCAGTTCCACTTCCAGTGACCATTTCCTTTGCAGTAGAAGCACTTAGTTTCAGGCTTGAGTTTTTAGCTTTGGGTTTCTTCACGGGAGTGACAACTTGCTTGTCATTCTTCTTGAAGTTCCCCTTCTATCCCTTTGCCCTTTACTTGAAACAAGTGGTCTTGTTAACCATCAACACTTGATGCTCTTTCATGATTTCTACCTTCGCTGACTACAGCATCGCGAAGAGCTCGGGAATTACTTTCGTCATCCCTTGCATATTATAGTTCATCACGAAGTTCTACTAACTTGGTGATGGTGACTAGAGAACTTTGGCAATTACTATCTTATCTGGAAGATTAACTCCCACTTGATTCAAGTAATTGTAGTACCCAGACAATCTGAGCACATGCTCACTGGTTGAGCTATTCTCCTCCATCTTGTAGGCAAAGTACTGTCAGAAGTCTTATACCTCTCGACACGGGCATGAATATGAAATACTAATTTCAACTCTTGGAACATCTTATATGCTCCGTGGCGTTCAAAACGTTTTTGAAGTCCCGGTTCTAAGCCGTAAAGCATGGTGCACTTAAACTATCAAGTAGTCATCATACCGAGCTTTTGTAAAAAACGTTCATAACGTCTACATCTGCTCCTGCAATAGGTCTGTCACCTAGCGGTGCATCAAGGATATAATTCTTCTGTGCAGCAATGAGGATAATCCTCAGATCACGGAACAATTCCGCATCATTGCTACTAACATCTTTCAACTTAGTTTTCTCTAGGAACATATAAAAAATAAACGGGGAGCAACATCGTGAGCTATTGATCTACAACATAGATATGCTAATACTACGAGGACTAAGTTCATGATAAATTAAAGTTCAATTTAATCATATTACTTAAGAACTCCCACTTAGATAGACATCCCTCTAGTCATCTAAATGATCACGTGATCCAAATCAACTAAACCATGTCCGATCATCACGTGAGATGGAGTAGTTTCAATGGTGAACATCTTATGTTGATCATATCTACTATATGATTCACGCTCGACCTTTCGGTCTCCAGTGTTCCGAGGCCATATCTGCATATGCTAGGCTCGTCAAGTTTAACCCGAGTATTCTGCGTGTGCAAAACTGGCTTACACCCGTTGTATTTGAACGTAGAGCTTATCACACCCGATCATCACGTGGTGTCTCGGCACGACGAACTTTCGCAACGGTGCATACTCAGGGAGAACACTTATACCTTGAAATTTAGTAAGGGATCATCTTATAATGCTACCGTCATTCTAAGCAAAATAAGAAGCATAATAAGATAAACATCACATGCAATCAAAATATGTGACATGATATGGCCATCATCATCTTGTGCTTTTGATCTCCATCTCCAAAGCACCGTCATGATCACCTTCGTCACCGGCGCGACACCTTGATGTCCATCGTAGCATCGTTGTCGTCTCGCCAACTATTGCTTCTACGACTATCGCTACCACTTAGTGATAAAGTAAAGCAATTACATGGCGATTGCATTTCATACAATAAAGCGACAACCATATGGCTCCTGCCAGTTGCCGATAACATTACAAAACATGATCATCTCATACAAAACCGTATAACTCATCATGTCTTGACCTTATCACATCACAACATGCTCTGCAAAAACAAGTTAGACGTCCTCTACTTTGTTGTTGCAAGTTTTACGTGGCTGCTACGGGCTTAGCAAGAACCTTCTTACCTATGCATACAAAACCACAATGATGTTTCGTCAAGTATGTGCTGTTTTAACCTTCACAAGGACCGGGCGTAGCCACACTTGATTCAGCTAAAGTGAGAGAGACAGACACCCGCCAGTCACCTTTAAGCAACGAGTGCTCGTAACGGTGAAACCAGTCTCGCGTAAGCGTACGCGTAATGTCGGTCCGGGCCGCTTCATCTCACAATACCGCCGAAGCAAAGTATGACATGTTGGTAAGCAGTATGACTAGTATCGCCCACAACTCATTGTGTTCTACTCGTGCATATCATCTACGCATAGACCTGGCTCATGATGCCACTGTTGGGGAACGTAGTATTTTAAAATTTTCCTACGATCACGCAAGATATATCTACCAGATGCATAGCAACGAGAGGGAAGAGTGTGTCTACGTACCCTCGTAGACCGGAAGCGGAAGCGTCAAGTGACGCGGTTGATGTAGTCGAACTTCTTCGCGATTTAACCGATCAAGCACCGAACGTACGGCACCTCCGCATTCAGCACACGTTCAGCTTGATGACGTCCCACGAGCTCTTGATCCAGTTGAGCTTCACGGGAGAGTTTCGTCAGCACGACGGCGTGGTGACGGATATGATGTATTCACCGGCGCAGGGCTTCGCCTAAGCACTGCAACGGTATGACCGAGGTGTGTTTCTGTGGAGGGGGCACCGCACACGGCTAGAATAATTCAACTTGTGTATCCTAGGGTGCCCCCTGCCCCCGTATATAAAGGAGCAAGGGAGAGGCCGGCCCTAGAGGGGGCGCGCCAAGTGTGGGGAGTCCTACTAGGACTCCGAAATCCTAGTAGGATTCCCCTTTCCTTTCCGGAGTAGGAGAGAAGGAAAGAGGTGGAGAGGGAGAAGGAAAAGGGGGCTGCAACCCTTGTCCAATTCGGACCAGAGGGGAGGTGCGCGCCTCCTTCCTTTTGGCCTTTCTCCTCTATTCCCGTATGGCCCAATAAGGCCCATATACTCCGAAAAATACCCGAATCACTCGGAACCTTTCCGATGTCCGAATATAGTCGTCCAATATATCGATCTTTACGTCTCGACCATTTCGAGACTCCTCGTCATGTCCCCGGTCTCATCCGGGACTCTGAACTCCTTCGGTACATCAAAACTCATAAACTCATAATACCGATCGTCATCAAACGTTAAGCGTGCGGACCCTACGGGTTCGAGAACTATGTAGACATGACCGAGACTCATCTCCGATCAATAACCAATAGCGGAACCTGGATGCTCATATTGGCTCCTACATATTCTACGAAGATCTTTATCGGTCAAACCGCATAACAACATACGTTGTTCCTTTTGTCATCGGTATGTTACTTGCCCGAGATTCGATCGTCGGTATCTCTATACCTAGTTCAATCTCGTTACCAGCAAGTCTCTTTACTCGTTCCGTAATACATCATCTCGTGACTAACTCATTAGTCATTTGCTTGCAAGGCTTATTATGATGTGCATTACCGAGAGGGCCCAGAGATACCTCTCCCACACTCGGAGTGACAAATCCTAGTCTTGATCTGTGCCAACACCACGAACACTTTTGGAGACACCTGTAGAGCATCTTTATGATCACCCAGTTATGTTGTGATGTTTGATAGCACACAAGGTGTTCCTACGGTATTCGGGAGTTGCATAATCTCATAGTCATAGGAACATGTATAAGTCATGAAGAAAGCAATAGCAGTAAAACTAAACGATCATAGTGCTAAGCTAACGGATGGGTCTTGTCCATCACATCATTCTCCTAATGATGTGATCCTGTTGATCAAATGACAACTCATGTCTATGGTTAGGAAACATAACCATCTTTGATCAATGAGCTAGTCTAGTAGAGGCATACTAGGGACACTCTGTTTTGTCTATGTATTCACACATGTACTAAGTTTCCGGTTAATACAATTCTAGCATGAATAATAAACATTTATCATGATATAAGGAAATATAAATAACAACTTTATTATTGCCTCTAGGGCATATTTCCTTCACATGGGGCATCCCTGCCGCAGCCCTCTAGATGGGGTGAACAAAGGCAGCAGTTCCCCGTTCACCCTTACCGAGAAACGGACTGAAGATACACACTTCAGTACCAGTCTCACAAACTGAGCACTAAACCCCAGCTTCACCATGATCGCTTCGAGGTAGTGCCATTCCACCCTGTCGTATGCCTTCATCATGTCTAGTTTAACAGCACACGAATAATTCTTTCCTTTCTTTCTTCGTCTCATTGTATGGACACTTTCAAAAGCTACCACCACATTATCCGTAATAAGCCGTCCGGGGACAAAAGCACTTTGTTCCTGGCTAATAACTATGTCCATCAACTCTTTGAGACGGTTTGTAATCATCTTGGCAGCTATCTTGTAAGTTACAGGGCACAAAGAAATCGGTCTATATTGAGAGATCGATTGAGGGTTTCGTACCTTCGGAATAAGAGTTATGGAAGTATCATTAAAGCCATCAGGTAGAACACCCCCATTTAAGAAGCCAAGAATCGCCGGTATTAGATCACCCTTCATAAGTTCCCAATGTCGCTGAAAGAACCCTGCGGTAAAACCATCGACGCCCGGTGCTTTTGATGGGGACATCTGAAACAGGGCATCACGGACCTCGTCCGGCTCGAATGGTTTATCCAGGGAGTGATTCATGTCCTCCGTCACAAGGGACGGGACAAATTGAAGTAGCTCATTCATATCATTGTATCCTTGCGAAGAGTACAAGTTCTGGAAGAAACCTTGTACCTCTGTCTTGTCCTCATCCTCAGTCGCGCACCTGGAGCCATCAGGACGCTGAAGATTGGCAATACGATTCACCCGCTTCCGCTGTGCTGCTTGGGCGTGGTAATATGCCGTATTCCGATCACCTTTTCTCAGCCATGGTACACGTGAACGTTGCCTCATCCAGATCTCCTCCTGTCGCAACGCTTCCCGCAACTGTATCACAACCGCTTTCTCCTCATCAGAAGGTCCTCGTCCAGTGGAGTTCCTCCTCAGGTTGTCAAGTCTTTGTTGTAGTTTCCGAACCCTCTTTGTAAGACATCCGAATTCTCTCGCTCCCCATGCTCCCAGCTCCTTCTGGAGCTGTTGCAATGTGTGTTGGATGGCGGCAAGATCTTGGCCCCTTTGATTCCGTCTCCACGCCTCCGCAACAAGATGATCGTATGCGGCGTGGGACTGCCAAACATCTTCATACCGAAACCGTTTTGGTCCTCTCGAGAGTTGTAGATCTTGTGTTCCTACCACCACAAAATAGTGATCTGACTCAATGGAGACAATGTGTCGCACTCGTGCAAAATCAAATCTCGGAAGAAAAGCTTCGTTGGACACCCCTCTATCCAGACGGGCTTTCACATTCATCGCGCCAGCTTGACCATTATCCCATGTATATGGCATCCCTGAGAATCCAATATCCTGCAGGGAGCAATCATCGAGGACATCCCGAAACGCACGCATCTGCCACTCCGCCCGCTGGGCTCGACTGAAGTGCTCCGTGGCATGCTGCGTTTCATTGAAGTCACCAAGGCATAACCATGCTTGATGCGGTATTGCATGCAACCTTCTCAAGCAATTCCAACTATGGTGCCGATCCTCACTCCTCGGTGCACCATAAAACCCGGTGAATCTCCATTCGTGTGAAGGAAAACCACCTATCCGAGCCACCACATCAATGTGGCCGGAGCTATAGCTTTTGAGATCTACCTGAACGTCACTTGTCCAAAACAAACCGAGGCCGCCACTCAACCCCGAACTATCAACAGCAAAGCAACCCGAAAAACCGAGTGTCTGCTTGAGAATTTCAACTCTTTTTGCCCTAATCTTCGTTTCCATCACGAAGAGTAGGCCCGGCCCTTCTTGCTTCACCAGTTTGTGAAGCTCGCGAACTGCCTCGGGGTTCCCAAGCCCCCGACAGTTCCAGCTAAGGTGTTTCATGGCTCCCCGCGGGGCTGACAAGCAGCCGCCGCTGATGAATTTTCTGATGAGGGTGGGGTAGGTTTCTTCTTCTTCGAGTTCGGCTCTGAGGTCTCTCCCTCCTCCTTCCCTTCTTCCTCCACAGAATTCTTTATTGCCTGAGCTTTGAACACCACCATGTCCGTAGCAGCACCGCTTCCCCCTGCCAACACATTGCTTGGGAGTGCCAGAGGTTCAACTCTGCGGTAAACTTTCTCCACATGAGCCCCCCCCCCTTTCGCTTGGGTTGGTTCTTTCGTTTCTGGGGGGAGTTAACCTCAGCTGTGGCGTCCGCATTCGTACTCGACGAAGAGGCCTCTTTCCTGGCTGCAGCAGTTTTCTGAGGTCCTCTGGAAGATTCATCACTAGATGCCGCAGTCTTACGTTCCTCAGGCGCGCGAAGGTTTGTACTAAAGGGGAGATTGCCAAATTCATCCCTCGTGCATGGGGTGGAGCAAAACAGATCCGAGTGACCCAACCGGCCACACGAAAAACAGAAGTTTGGAACTTGCTCGTACTGGATATCGTACCAATCCCTGGATCTCCTCTTGGCAGAGTCAATTAGGATCCATCGCCTTAAGGGCTTACTCACATCTAGAGTAACCCTAGCTCTTAAAAAACCGCCCACTGGATCAAACTGAACGGAATAAGCATCTTTATCAATCTGTTTGGCTATTGCTTTGCCCCAAGCTTCTGTGCGCAGATTGAAGGGGAGGTTTAACACCCTCGCCCATAGCTGAATTTTGTCGAACTTCAGTTCCGACGGTCTCATGCAGTCTTCAAATTCCGATAGGATGACTGCATGTCGGCTCACGTGCCACGGAGAGCCATCACGCACGCGATTGCGATCACGGCGATTCTCGAACTCCGCCACAAAGATGTTCTCACCTCCGGGCTTGAAGATCAAACCTCTAGGGTTTCCCCATGCCGGCCTTAGCGCATTCGCTATGGTATGGATATGCAAGATTTTCCGATGGAGAACCTTGCCCGCGATCAGCCACTTCTCCTGAGTTCCTTCCCCTAGATCATCGATCACCAACAGAGTAGCTTCCTCCTCGGTCAGATCTAACTTGCCCATAGCTTTTTCCAAGCGGGCTTTTGCCGTGCGAGGCGACAGCGGTGCGGCCGCGGTCGCAGAGTGCGCCCTGGGGGGTGACGCGGACGCCATCCTCTAGTCGCTGGTCAGATCGCACCGCCGGCGAGGCGCCGACGTGCGCTAGTTGCCACCGAAACCCTAATCGCCGTCACCGAGCGCTCCTAGTTTTTCGGGGAACGGTATTAGTACTACTACTAAGCCTAGCCTAATTAAACCAGGGACCGGCCGGCGGCATAGCCAGCCGTGTCTGTACTCACGCACGTACACACGACACACACACAAGTCCATAGCCATGGCCATGGCCATGGCCACCACCAGCGCAGCCGCATGAGCAAGCAGCAACAGCAATTAGAGTAGCAGTAGCACTAGCTAGTGGGATAGCAGGAGCGGCAGCAGCACTTAACAGCAGCGGCGCCGGCGCAACAGCAAGTAGTGACGAGAGTAGGGCGCATCAGCGGCCGGCAGCAGCAATTCGAGGCCACGCGTGGGCGTGCACACAGCAGCAATAGCCACAGGGCAGGAGCAGCAACTACACGCACACACGTACACATACACGGGGGTTTTGGGCGATGGTGAACAACGGTGTAAAGAGACACAGATCGAAGGGGGAAAGGGGTGGAATCGACTGAGGAGCTCACCACCAAGCTCGTAGACATGGATTGGAGGCGCGGGGGCGACCAGATGCGACGAGCTCGACGACGAGAGACGACGGCCGTGGCGGAAATTCAGCTCGATCCCGAGCGTATAGTGCGCCTCCAGTCGAACGGATGCACGGGGATGACGGAGTCGGCGACTAGGAAGTCCCTGGACAAGCTCCCGGTCGCCGGGGAGGCCAGTGGCCACGGGGACGGCGATGGCGCATCAACGGTAGCTCGGGCATGAGGTTCCCAGGAGAAACGTGAGTGGGAGAGGGGAATTTTGCAGGCTAGGGTTTGTCTACAGCGATGAGGGGTCTCTTATCCTCCTCGATGTGTCGCGGATGCTCGACACGAGCTAATCGGGCGTGTGGACGGGCGTGCGTGAGCCACGCCATGGCACTGCCTCCTCCTGTAGCGTGAGGAAGGAGAAGGCCCTGCCGGGCCGGGCCAAAGTGCACTGTGGCACTTAGGCCCAGTTGCCCGCAGTGTCAGGCCTTTTATTTTCATCCTATTTTGTTTGCTTTATTCCTCGCCTGTTTCACATCTAGTTTAGCTAGTAAATGATTTTTGCTATATATGAAACTTGGCACAAAAATACAGGGCAATATGTTGGTTTGGTATAAAAAGTTTCAAAGCATTTGGGAGTGTTCAACTATTTATAGAAATCAAAAAAAGCCAATTTATTGGCTGTTGGTCCACTATTATCATACATAGGGGCATTTTAAATATCTCCAAATATGTTTGTTAATGCATGACAACTATGTAGTGAAAATTTTCAACCTAAGGAACATTTTAATTTACTGTTTTATAAAATTATTATTTGACTTGGTATTTGACTTTGAAATTGACTTTGATTTTTATTAAGTGGCAATTTGCATAGTAATGATGATGACATGGCGGCCATTAGGGGTGATTACTGTAGCATGTCACTGGGGGTGTTACAAATCTCCTCCACTACAAGAAATCTCGTCCCGAGATTTAAGAGGTAAAGTAGGGGGGAGGTCTGGTTATGAAATTCTAACGGATCTTCTCATTCTGGGTTGCTCTTCTCGAAGAAGTCAATCCCTTCCATTGACGTCTTCATTCTTCTGATCCAGATCTTCATGATGAAGTCGTCATCCTTTCTTTAGGGTCTTCATCATACTAACGAAAGGACAGGGAGTAACTTCAGAAGAACGGACCTCTACAAAGTTGCTCATCTGGTAGATAACTCAGGGAATGTGGTAGAAAGTCTATCTCAAATTAAAACTCATGAGAACCATCGCGAGAGATAAAAGATGGCATGAGAAGTTTTAAGTTGATGGGCAATCATTTAATGCCCAACAAGGAGTGTGAATGGGGATCAGAGCAACCGGGAAATAATATTGCATCTGCTTTCAGAATAGAATTAGAAAGGTGGCCTCGTGAATCTCAAACGAAGACAAGCAGGTGGAATAACTTTGGGAACAGGAGTGTACAAGAGAGTTAGGTTTTGATCCAGTGGACTTGTGGGTTATGGGCCCACCATGTGGATTTAAAGTAGGAAGGGCGGTGACATCTTGCACAGCTGCGACAGGGAGGCATGTCAGTGGATAGCTTGTCAACTATGTCACCAACAATGTCGGTACCAAGGACGGGGAACGAAGAGAACCATTTCCCCGCTCGTTAAAACGAGGCGGACTAATAGGCAAAGTTCTCGCCCATCGGTGGTTACCGAAATGTTATCAACAATAGTAACAGGGTCTTACTGACAGAATTGTACACCAAGGTGTTTACATAAGCAGAAAATTATTACTGCTTAGATTATATTTAGATCAAAGAAAGGTTAAACAAACAAATGGAAAGGAAAATTGTTATTACACACAATTAATAGGATTATATCCTTCCCATGGACAAGCAGAACATGGCATACAGGGTAGGAGAGCAAGTACCCAACCATTTAGATAAAGAGGCAAGGATTAATTAAGATGTTACCCATACCATGGTGTTTGGATAACTGACCAAGAAACATTTAGCATCGGGCTTCAAATGCTCTTGTTGAAAATCGGAGTACCACAGACATGCTTCGAGATAGCATTGGCATGGTCTTGAAGCAAATGTCGGACTTGGATACACAAAGGATTCATCAGGAACAACTTATAGAATAAGTCTTACAATTTCCTTCTGGAAGAATGGTTATCCTTGCAAAAGAGATTATAATGATAGGTCCTCCAGCTAGGGGTGCTAGGCATGACATCACATTACCGAGTCATCAAAGGACCAATATTATAACTCCTGGAAAGTTGTCCCAGCCATCATATATGACCGAGATTGAGATCCGATTGGTGTCATGATACCTCAGACTCGGGATGTTCGAGAAGAAACGGTGCAACATTAATCGACGAAATGACATTGCAAGATTCTCGGGAAATGAACTATGGGAGCGGGTTCCTGAAACAATAGTTCATCATTAAACCAAGGAGAGGATGAGGAGGTGGCTGATGGGCTCAGCGACAATTCATCGAGAATTCCAAATGAAGGGATTTCCACAATAATGTGAATAAGAGGATGACATTTGTCAATTCAAATGATATAATGTTGTATGCTCGAGGAAAAACATACACCTTTAAACATTAGGTGAAAGGTGTGCCCGAAATATGACCTTAGGGAGCAAGATCAATGTTAGAGTGACGATTCAATAACCAACAGTCTAAGAACAGACCGTCGATTGTTAACTTCAAAGCAATAGGGTTGCTAGAAGTACAGAACTCAAGCAGCATCTTTAGCATATTGGTATCCCGGTTAAAAACAACACGGGGACCAAGGAAGAATGGTGATGATGAGAAGTATCTTCATACCGAGAATTTCTAAGAGGTGGAGCAATCCCCACAACATTCTCGACATAAAAGACAGTAATACTTCAAGGCAGAACACAACACTAGCTGGAGAGCAAGTTGTATTCATGATGTGGACAAGTTCGCGATGAAAGGAAGTCAAGGGTGTTGTCGATGATAATAAAAATCATCGAGGGCAAGGAGGGTATTTCTCATCATGAACACAGTTGACATCTCGGAAGAAGTCAAAGTGTTGAAGGTGATCCGACCCATTTTCCGGGAGGTTTCAAGAGGATGCAATCAAACAACAACGGCAACAAGCAAGGGAATGACAAAGTGGCAAGTTATATGATCAATATATAAGATGCAAGCTCGGAACCAAAGTTGCCTTTCAAGACAAGCAACAAGATGTTGAAGGCTCCACGTGAGTCGTGCTCACACACTGAAGAATTCATGCACCAAAGAAGGACGAGGTAGCACAGTCAAAGATAGCAAGACCAGGATGCAGCCGATAGTCTAGGAATGACCAGATCGAGTTCAGAATTTCCCAGTAAAATACTAGGGTTATTGGATTTGTAGTGCGGAATAATTTCACTGGTCGGTGTCCTCGGTTGACAACAACCCAAAACCCGTAGAGTGAGTACGACAAGGAAAGATATTACTTCAACAAAGTTAGTAAGATGTGGTGCAATGGCAAGATATCTTCGAGATACCAGGGGGTAATACTCGAAGGTAGAACATGATAGGAGTAGAACCGGGTCATTGACCTATGACAGTAGATACTTCAACCTTGCCAAAATATATGAGGCATGGGAATGAATTCCTGTCAGATATATAATATCGGGACAGCATGGTCGGAACCATAACTATAAGGAATCAATTCAAGATTACCGAAAGAATCATACAGCTGGATAATCGTTTTGCAAGAAGCTTCTGAGACGGTCTACATCATTTTCATGGGCATGAACACAAAGTTCAAGGTCGACTCCCACTTCTTTAATGCGTATCATTTCATTCACCTCTCGCTTTGATAAAACTGTAGTGTTGGAATTATATCTGGTAGAACACCGGAAGAGTATGCCTTGTGAAAACTTACATCTTCTCACGGATTAGGGGAAGGCATAGGTTCAACCCACCGGGCATCTTAGTAACATATACCACAAGTTTGAAAAGTGAATACTCAAGCTCAAAAGCAGAGCATGGTTGGCCAAGCAGGGGATACAATTTACCAAAGGCATTATGTATCAGGGGAAGAACTCCCAAGGTGACTGAATATGAAGGATAATGTCGGATAACAATCCAACAATTGACCAGGCGATCCACAACGGAGCTAATGTGAGTATCGATACTCACTTAGAGGAAGAAAGAATGCAGATGCATCAGATTCAAGAATCACCTGATTAGCCTGATGCTTAAATAGAAAGAAATTATGGTTTCCAAAACGAAGGATCAGAAGCAGATGCTCTGATCAAGGATGGATAAGTTGAAAACACTTAGTTGGACAATCAATAAAGGTTTGAATTGCCGAGAACCAACTCATGTCCGGATTGACGTCTGAGCCGGAAAGATAATTTTTTTAAAGGATAACTAGATGACTGCGTGCATACGCACACATTGAATCAATAGGCTCAAAATGGCTAAGACAAGGGATGTTAATCGAAGATTACTAGTCATATGGAATTAACCATAATGCAAGCTGGCAAGAATTTCAAGGGAAAAATATTGTTGCTAAATATTTACCACCTAGCTTTACATATCAACAAAAGAAAAAAATCTTCTATGATTTAAGACACTACTTTTGGGATGACCCACATCTTTATAAAGAAGGAGTAGATGGTATTATTATACGTTGTGTACCTGAGCATGAACAGAGAAAATTCCCTCAGAAATGTCACTCCGAGGCATATGGAGGGCATCATGCTGGAGGTAGAACTTCTCACAAGGTACTGCAATCTGGATTTTACTTGCCTACTCTCTTCAAGGATGCATGTAAGTTCGTCTTATCTTGTGATGAATGTCAAAAAATAGGTAATATCGGTAAGCGTCAAGAAATGCCTATGAATTATTCACTTGTTGTTGAACCATTCGATGTTTGGGGATTTGATTACATGTGACCTTTTCCTTCCTCTAATGGGTATACATATATTTTGGCTGCTGTTGATTATGTTACTAAATGGGTAGAAGCTATTCCAACTAGTAGTGCTGATCACAATACCTCTATTAAAATGCTTAAGGAAGTTATTTTGCCAAGGTTTGGAGTTCCTAGATATTTAATGACTGACGGTGGTTCACACTTTATTCATGGCGCTTTCCGTAAAATGATTTCCAAGTATGATGTTAACCATAGAATTGCATCACCTTATCATCCTCAGTCTAGTGGTCAAGTTGAGCTTAGCAATAGAGAAATAAAATTAATTTTGCAAAAGCTTGTCAATAGGTCCAGGAAGAATTGGTCTAAGAAATAAGATGATGCACTTTGGGCTTATAGAACAACTTATAAAAATCATATGGGCATGTCTCCTTATAAAATGGTTTATGGAAAGGCTTGTCATTTGCCTCTTGAATTAGAACATAAGGCATATTGGGCAATCAAGGAACTCAAATATGATTTCAAACTTGCCGGTGAAAAGAGGTTATTTGATATTAGCTCATTAGATGAATGGAGAACCCAAGCTTATGAAAATGCCAAGTTATTTAAAGAAATAGTTAAAAGATGGCATGATAAAAGAATCCAAAAGCATGAGTTCAAAGTTGGAGAATATGTTCTTTTGTACAACTCTCGTTTCAGACTCTTTGCAGGAAAACTCCTCTCTAAATGGGAAGGCCCCTATGTCATCGAGGAGGTTTATCGGTCTGGAGCTATCAAAATAAATAATGTCAAAGATACTAACCCGAAGGTTGTTAATGGTCAATGAATAAAATATTATATCTCAGGTACGCTCATTAATGTTGAAAGCAATATTATCCAAACTTTGACATCGAAAGAACACATAAAAGAGTCCTTCTCGAACACTCCAGAATCGTGAAAATAAGGAGGTACTTGATACGGTAAGTAAACGGACTCCGAAAAATCCACAAAAATATTTTTTGTCAGTTTTGGAATATTTAGAAAATTAGGAAAATAAGAAACTTCTAGGAAGCGTACCCAGGTGGGCACAAGACACGAGGGCGCGCCTGGCTTGTGCCCACCTGGGGCACCTTCCGGACTCTGTTTTTCTTCTGTTTGCTTGTTTCCCAAGATAAAAAATCTTCAAGAGCACTGATACGTCTCCAACGTATCTACTTTTCCAAACCATTTTGCTCTTGTTTTGGACTCTAACTTGCATGATTTGAATGGAACTAACCCGGACTGACGTTGTTTTCAGCATAACTGCCATGGTGTTGTTTTTGTGCAGAAATAGAAGTTCTCGGAATCGCCTGAAAATCCACGGAGAATTATTTTGGAAAATATAAAAAATATCTGCAAGAAGATCCAGACCAGGGGGCCCACACCCTGTCCACGAGGGTGGGGGCGCACACCCTGCCTCGTGGGCCCCCTGGTGCTCCACCGACGTATCCCCAGATCCTATAAGTTCACTTTCGGGGAGAAAATAATCAAGGAGAAAGAATTATCGCGTTTCACGAGACGGAGCCGCCGCCAAGCCCTAATCTCACTCGGGAGGGCTGATCTGGAGTCCGTTCGGGGCTCCGGAGAGTGGAGATCGTCGCCATCGTCATCATCAACCTTCCTCCATCACCAATTCCATGATGCTCACCGTCGTGCGTGAGTAATTCCATCATAGGCTTGCTGGACGGTGATGGGTTGGATGGGATCTATCATGTAATCGAGTTAGTTTTAGTAGGGTTTGATCCCTAGTATCCACTATGTTCTGAGATTGATGTTGCTATGACTTTGCTATGCTTAATGCTTGTCACTAGGGCCCGAGTGCCATGATTTCAGATCTGAACCTATTATGTTTTCATGAATATATGTGTGTTCTTGATCCTATCTTGCAAGTCTATAGTCACCTACTATGTGTTATGATCCGGCAACCCCGAAGTGACAATAATCGGGACCACTCCCGGTGATGACCGTAGTTTGAGGAGTTCATGTATTCACTATGTGTTAATTCTTTGGTCCGGTACTCTATTAAAAGGAGGCCTTAATATCCCTTAGTTTCCAATAGGACCCTGCTGCCACGGGAGGGTAGGACAAAAGATGTCATGCAAGTTCTTGTCCATAAGCACGTATGACTATATTCGGAATACATGCCTACATTGATGAACTGGAGCTAGTTCCATGTCACCCTAGGTTATAACTTCTACATGATGAATTGCATCCGACATAATTTCCCATCACCGATCCAATGCCTACGACCTTTTCCTATATTGCCTGTTGCTCATTTACTTTTCCGTTGCTACTATTATAAAAACTACAAAAACACTATCGTTACTTTTATTGCTGCTACCGCCACTATCATATTACTTTGCTACTAAACTATCTTGCTGCAGATACTAAGTTTCCAGGTGTGGTTGAATTGACAACTCAGCTGCTAATACTTAAGAGTATTCTTTGGCTCCCCTTGTGTCGAATCAACAAATTTGGGTTGAATACTTTACCCTCAAAAACTGTTGTGATCCCCTACACTTGCGGGTTATCAAAACTATTTTCTGGCGTCGTTGCCGGGGAGCATAGCTCTATTCTTTAAGTCACTTGTGATTTATATTTGTTGATCACTATGAAGAATTTAAAGGAGTCAAAAACCAAGATCTTACCCTCAACTACGAGGGGAGTTAAGGAAATGACATCTAGCTCTGCACTTGATTCTCCTTCTGTTATGAGTAAACTTGCGACACCCACTCCTGCTATTGAATCTGACATGTCGTATGTTCTTGATGATGCCACTTCTGCTTTGTATGATGAAACTACTTTTATGCCTGATACTGTGCCAGTAGGTGAATTTCTAGATGAACAAATTGCTAAGGTTAGGGAGAATGCAAATGTTGAAACTGATGATATTTATGAAAGTGATGATGAGGCTACTCCCAATAGATATGATATGCCTGTTGTTCATGAGGGTTATGTTATGGATGAAGAAACTACTAGAGACTTTCTGTGATAGCCTGGCTTATTAGGGAGGATAGACTACTCATATCAATAAGGAATTCCTTCTTTTCCGGGAGCCCATTCAGATAGAACTCCAAAGTTAAGCGTGCTCAACTTGGAGTAGTTTCAGGATGGGTGACCGACCGGGAAGTTGCTCCCGGGTGCGCACGAGTAATGACAAAGTGCGCAGAAACGACTAGTATTGATATGTGGGGCCAGTCTAGATCCCGCCAGGAGTAACGACCACCGGCGGGTGTGTCTGGGGCGTTACAAGTTGGTATCAGAGCCAACCCTCTCGGTTACACGGATGTTTGCTGACAGGTGCTCGGTCATGTTGTTCATGACGTTTGTGACCCGTCGTGGCACCCGGCATGGCACATGTATCGGACTGGATGCACAGACGGTTGTGCCAAGAGGAACGTTCCTGTGGCCCGACGAGGACGTCGGTTCCTCTGAGTGTGGGGTGTATGTGATAGCCTGGCTTATTAGGGATGATAGACTACTCATATCAATAAGGAAATCCTTCTTTTCCGGGATCCCATTCGGATAGAACTCCAAAGTTAAGTGTGCTCAGCTTAGAGTAGTTTCAAGATGGGTGACCAACCGGGAAGTTGCTCCCGGGTGCGCACGAGTGAGGACAAAGTGCGTAGAAACGACTAGTATTGATATGTGGGGCTAGTCTAGATCCCGCCAGGAGTAACGACGAGCGGCGGGTGTGTCCGGGGCGTTACACTTTCTTGCTTGCAATGATAGATATGATCTTAATAAATTATTAGCTAAGATGTAAGAAAAGTCCTTGAATGCTAGAATGAAACATGACCCTGCTTTTTCTACTTCACCTATCTGTGTTACTGATAAGGATTATGAATTCTCTGTTGATCCTGCGTTAATTACTTTGGTTGAGTCTGATCCTTTCCATGGCTATGAGTCTAAAACTGTTGTGGCACATCTTACTAAGTTGAATGATATAGCCACCCTATTTACCAATGATGAAAAGATTCGTTACTACTATATCCTTAAGCTATTTCCGTTCTCATTAAAGGGTGATGCTAAGACCTGGTTTAATTCTCTTGATCCTGGTTGTGTGCGTAGTCCCCAGGATATGATGTATTACTTCTCTGCTAAATATTTTCCCGCTCATAAGAAACAAGTTGCCTTACGGGAAATATATTAATTTGTGCAAATTGAAGAAGAGAGTCTCCCACAAGCTTGGGGGAGGCTTCTTCAATTACTCAATGCTTTGCGTGATCATCCTCTTGAGATGCATGATATACTTGATGTCTTTTATAATTGACTAACCGATGCTTCCAGAGACCACCTGGATAGTTGTGCTGGTTGTGTTTTCAGGGAAAGAATAGTTGAACAAGCTGAACTACTATTGAACAATATGCTGGCCAATGAAAATAGTTGGACACTTCCTGAACCAGCCCCTAAGCCAACTCCGAAGAAAAGAGGTGTTCTATTTCTCAGTCCTGAAGATATGCAAGAGGCAAAGAAATCTATGAAAGAAAAAGGTATTAAAGTTGAAGATGTTAAGAATTTACCACCTATTGTAGAAGTACATGGTCTTGATAACCCGACACAGGTAGTAAAGGTAAATTCTCTTTATATATTTAATGAAGGTGATATTCCTCGTTATAAGTCTGCTGGCCAATGTTTAGATGAGTTTGATAATTTAATTGTGAAACAAGAAAACTTCAATGCTTATGTTGGTAGACAATTACAACACAATGCTTATATGATTGAACGCTTGAGTGATTATCTGTCTAGAGCTAAAGGTGAACTGAAACTCATTATTATACATGCTTCTATGGTCACCACTCAAGTAGAACAAGTACTTAAGGCTCAGAATGATTTAGTCAATGAATTAAATAGTAAGAATAATGATAATGCCATTAGAGTTGTGACTAGAGGTGGTAGAATGACTCAAGAACCTCTGTATCCTGAAGGCCACCCTAAGCGAATTGAGCAAGATTCTCAGAGAGCTAATTTAGATGCACCTAGTTCTTCTAAGAAGAAGAAAAAGAAAAATGATATGACTTTGCATGCTTCTAGTGAACCTGTAACTGACACACCTGAGAATCCCAATGATATATTTGTTTCTGATGCTGAGACACAATCTGGTAATGAACATGAACCTAGTGATAATATTAATGATGATGTTCATGATGATGCTCAACCTAGCAATGATAATGATGTAGAGATTAAACCTGTTGTTGATGTTGATAACCCACAATCAAAGAATCAATGTTATGATAAGAGAGACGTTGTTGCTAGGAAGCCTGGTAGGGAAAGAGAACCATGGGTTCAGAAACCCATGCCTTTTCCTCCAAAACCATCCAGGGAAAAGGATGATGAGGATTTTGAGTGCTTTGCTGAAATGATTAGACCTATCTTTTTTGCGTATGCGTTTGACTGATGTGCTTAAAACAAATCCTTATGCCAAGTATATGAAAGATATTATTACCAACAAAAGAAAGATACCTGAAGTAGAAATTTGCACCATGCTTGCCAATTACACTTTTAAGGGTGGAATGCCTAAGAAATTAGGAGATCCAGGAGTACCTACTATACCTTGCTCCATTAAGAAAAACTATGTTAAAACTGCCTTATGTGATCTTGGAGCCGGTGTTAGTGTTATGCCTCTCTATTTATATCATAGACTTGACTTGAGTAAGTTGACACCAACTGAAATATCTTTGCAAATGGCTGATAAATCAACTGCTATACCTGTCGGTATTTGTGAGGATGTGCCTACTGTAGTTGCAAATGTTACTATTCTAACGAACTTTGTTATACTTGATATTCCCGAGGACGATAGTATGTCTATCATCCTTTGGAGACCCTTTTTGAATACTGTAGGGGCTGTTATTGATTGCAACAAAGGCAATGTCACTTTTCATGTCAATGGTAATGAGCATACGGTACACTTTCCAAGGAAACAACCTCAGGTCCACAATATCAATTATGTTGGAAAAATCTCAACTATTACTATTGGAGGTTTTGAGTTTCCTATTCCTACTATCAAGAAGACATATGACATCCTTATTGTTGGGGACATACATATCCCCATTGAGGTAACCTAGTGTTATTCAAAAATTCTCCGGTTTCATGTTACTCAGAAAGAGTTTATTGACAAGACCTGATCAACCTTGTTAATGGATTCCTTTTGATGAGCATGGGATAGGTGAATCTAGATAGCACAACCTTCTATGCCCTCCTTTTACTTTCTGTTAATTAGGATAAATAAAGCAAAAATAGTATTTTCTGTCTATTTCCAGACTTATTCGTAAAATATCTCGAAAATAAAAGTTCTCCAAATGCCTTGAAGATGAAATATGATTTTTTTAGAATATTTGAGGAAATATGGCACAGAACACACAGCGAGGGGAGCCAGCACCTGGCCACGAGGGTCCAGCGCGCGCCCCCAGCCCAGGGCGTGCCCCCTGCCTCGTGGGCCCCACGTGCCCCCCTCCACTTATTCCTGCACCCATGCTCTTCTTCTTCCTCCCAAAATCACCAACTAGCTCAAACCCGAGTTCTAGCTCATCTTGCTGCCATTTTCGATCTCCTTGCTCAAAGCACCATTCACCAATTTTTTTGGGGAGATTGTTCCTTGGTATGTGACTCCTCCATTCGTCTAATTAGTTTTTGTTCTAGTGCTCTATTTATTGCAAATTTTTGCTGCTATGGTGACCTTATTCTTGAGCTTGCATGCCAAATTTTCTTGGTCCCAAGTAGTTATAGTGCATGATATAGTCTCTAGGCACTTATAGGAGTTGTTGCTATCATTCTTATTGAGTTTGGTTAACTTTTATTTTGAGTTACTAAAAATTTCAGAAAATTTCATAAAAATAAAATGATAAAAAGATTGTTGAGGGGCTCCTCTAGCAAGAGCTCAGAGGAGAAGAAGAAAGAAGAAAATAAGAAGCCCAAGTATAATCTTCCTCGCATGGCGGAAGTTCGACCGTGCGAATGGCCTTGTAATGATTTCATGATGTCCGTCGGGATTTACGAAGACTTTTATTGGTTGGCAAATAATGCAGGCCTCACCGACTTCCTCCACGACCAGAAAGAACAGTATCTCTTACTCACAAATATTTTCACGCAAAGTTTTCATTTTCATGCTAAGAAAACACCACCTACGGTGGAGTTTCATTTATATGATGTGATTAAGGAGATATCACTCTTAGATTTTTGTGATATATGCAAAGTACCCTTTGGAGGTAGACTTGATGAACCACGTTGTGAAGACGTTGAAGGGTTTATTGACATGATAGCTGTAGGGGAAACTAGACAAGTTTCAGGGGCAAGAATGACTAGTATACACTTCCCTGTTCTGTGCTACTTTGCTTTATTTGCTAGTAGATGTTTAATTGGTCGCGGGAATGGTGGGAATCTTAGTGCCCTTGACATTGTCATTTTACGCCATGCTTTGTTTCAAGACACAAATTTTAGCTTGGGTGCCGTCGTTGCTAAACGACTGAGTCTGAACCGCTCAAAGGGGCCCGTCTTTGGAGGCATCTTTGCTTCTCACCTTGCTGAACATTTTAGGATACCTATCAGGCATCATGAGAAGGAAGAAAAATTGCTTGCCCCTGTTTATCTAGACTACAAGAGCATGGTAGCTCATGACTTTATTGTTAAAGACAAGAATAGGCAGCTTAATTATAAATTAAGGTTTGATGAAATATACTGTGAAATTGTTACCCTGCCTGCACCATCTTTGTTTGATCTGTCCACAGGCGTATACCTCATCACATCAGATGCCTTCTACAAGTACCAAGGCCAGGCACAAGCTTTAGAGCCTGAGCCAGAGCCCCCACTTGATCCTTACCGCCAGTCTATTTATGGGTGGGAGCTGGATGAGCTCGCCAACCAGTAGCACCCAGAGGATACATCTCAGTACACTGGTGGGAGTAGCTTTGATCCGTGGCCATAGACAAACTTAGGCCAAAAGCCTAAGCTTGGGGGAGTACGTGTTTCTCACCGACTTTACATTCATGTTCACACTCATTCTAGTTCTCGGTGCTCACACTCTTTCACTGTACCTTCCATGTTCAGTTTCATTTCTTTTTCTTAGTCTTTTCCTCGTGTGCTAGAAAAAACCTTAAGAAAAACAAAAAATATATTAGTTGTAGCTTCTAGCTAGTTTACTTTCCTTGCTTGTAGTATTAGTTAAAAATGAAAACCCAAAAAGATTTCTCGTTCTTCTTTTGCTTGTTGGGAGCTTTCCCGTGTAAATAGTTTCTTTTCTTTTCCTTGGGGGTTAAGAGTAGAAGACCATGATTGAAAATGCTTAGTGGCTCTCATATGCTTTGTTGTTGATTTAACCTTGAGCCATATTACCTTGTCTTCTCTCTTGTATTAAATGTCTGCAGATTCCAGCTTAGTCCAATGCATGTGCACTATTATTATTTTCCACACTGTTCGGTCGTGCGAGTGAAAGGCAATAAGGATGATATATGATGAACTAATTGAGAAGAGAAAAGCTGGTATGAACTCGACCTCTCTTGTTTTTGTAAATATGATAGTTCATCGTTCCTGATTCAGCTTGTTATGAATGAAACATGCTTGCAATGACAATTAGAGATCATAGCTGCTCATGCCATGCTTAATTAGCTGAGAGTTTATAATGGTCTATCTTGTGTGCCAACATGATATTAAAATGGTTGTGATGTGGTATGATGGGGTGGTATCCTCCTTTGAACGATTTAAGTGATCCGACTTGGCACATGTTCACGCATGTAGTTGAAACAAATCAACATAGCCTCCACGATATTTATGTTCATGGTGATTTATATCCTACTCATGCTTGCATTCATTGTTGATTAATTTTAATGCATGTTCATGACCGTTGTCGCTCTCTAGCTAGTCGCTTCCCAGTCTCTTTCTAGCCTTCACCTGTACTAAGCGGGAATACTGCTTGTGCATCCACTTCCATAAACCCCAAAGTTGTTCCATATGAGTCCACCATACCTTCCTATATGCGGTATTTACCTGCTGTTCCAAGTAAATTTGTATGTGCCAAACTCCAAACCTTCAAATGAAATTCTGTTTTGTATGCTCGAACAACTCATGTATCAACTAGGGCTGTCTATATCCTCCATGCTAGGTGGGTTATTGTCACGATGAGTGGACTCCACTCATCATTCATGAGAAAATGGCTGGTAATCGGGATGCCCAGTCCCATGCTCAAAATCATAATAATTCAACAAAACTCCCCCAGGGCTGTTGCTGGTTTGGACGGTACCCGTTGTTTCGGGCTAGCCGTGGAGTGTGCTTGTTGGTGGTTGGGGGAGTATAAACTTTACCATTCTGTTTGGGAACCGCCTATAATGTGCGTAGCATGGGAGATATCGAGATTCTTGGTTGTTATGTTGACAATGAAAGTATACCGCTCAAAATGTTATTCATCTCTATTCAAAAATCGAGCTCTGGCACCTCTACAAATCCCTGCTTCCCTCTGCGAAGGGCCTATCTATTTACTTTTATGCAGAGTCATCATCCTCTTATCAAAGAGCACCATTAGGAGAGCACCTCTGTCGTTGCATGTATTACTATTAATTAGCATTGAGTATAATCATGACTGGATCTCTTTTACCATGAATTACAATGTCTAGTCTGTCCTTGATCTTTAAAGGTGCTCTGCATTTATGTTTTGTAGTCTCAGAAAGGGCTAGCGAGATACCATCTTGTTATATCATATCATGATTGTTTTGAGAAAGTGTTGTCATCCGAGGTTTATTATTATTGCTCGCTAGTTGATTATGCCATTGATATGAGTAGTCTTGAGTTCTGAAAGTTATTGTGAATGTGGTTAGTTCATGATCTTGTTGAAAACTTGAATGATGGCTTACATATTTACAACAACAAGAGCAAACAAAGTTTGTCAAAGTTTTTCTTTATCACTTTCAGTTTATCAACTGAATTGCTTGAGGACAAGCAAAGGTTTAAGCTTGGGGGAGTTGATACGTCTCAAACGTATCTACTTTTCCAAACCCTTTTGCTCTTGTTTCGGACTCTAACTTGGATGATTTGAATGGAACTAACCCGGACTGACGCTGTTTTCAGCAGAACTGCCATGGTGTTGTTTTTGTCCAGAAATAGAAGTTCTCGGAATCGCCTGAAAATCCACGGAGAATTATTTTGGAAAATATAAAAAATATCTGCAAGAAGATCCATACCAGGGGGCCCACACCCTATCCACGAGGGTGGGGGGTGCGCCCCCTGCCCAGGGCGCGCCCCCTTCCTCGTGGGCCCCCTGGTGCTCCACCGACGTATCCTCATATCCTATAAGTTCACTTTCGGGGAGAAAATAATCAAGGAGAAAGAATTATCGCGTTTCACGAGACGGAGCCGTCGCCAAGCCCTAATCTCTCTCGGGAGGGCTGATTTGGAGTCCGTTCGGGGCTCCGGAGAGTGGAGATCGTCGCCATCATCATCATCAACCTTCCTCCATCACCAATTACATGATGCTCACCGCCATGCGTGAGTAATTCCATCATAGGCTTGCTGGACGGTGATGGGTTGGATGTGATCTATCATGTAATCGAGTTAGTTTTGTTAGGGTTTGATCCCTAGTATCCACTATGTTCTGAGATTGATGTTGCTATGACTTTGCTATGCTTAATGCTTGTCAGTAGGGCCCGAGTGCCATGATTTCAGATCTGAACCTATTATGTTTTCATGAATATATGTGTGTTCTTGATCCTATCTTGCAAGTCTATAGTCACCTACTATGTGTTATGATCCGGCAACCCCGAAGTGACAATAGTCGGGACCACTCCCGGTGATGACCGTAGTTTGAGGAGTTCATGTATTCACTATGTGTTAATGCTTTGGTCCAGTACTCTATTAAAAGGAGGCCTTAATATCCCTTAGTTTCCAATAGGACCCCGCTGCCAGAGGAGGGTAGGACAAAAGATGTCATGCAAGTTCTTTTCCATAAGCACGTATGACTATATTCGGAATACATACCTACATTGCATTGATGAACTGGAGCTAGTTCTGTGTCACCCTAGGTTATAACTTCTACATGATGAATTGCATCCGACATAATTTCCCATCACCGATCCAGTGCCTGCGAGCTTTTCCTATATTGCTTGTTGCTCATTTACTTTTCAGTTGCTACTATTATAAAAACTACAAAAACACTATCGTTACTTTTATTGCTGCTACCGCCACTATCAGATTACTTTGCTACTAAACTATCTTGCTGCAGATACTAAGTTTCCAGGTGTGGTTGAATTGACAACTCAGCTGCTAATACTTAAGAGTATTCTTTGGCTCGCCTTGAGTCGAATCAACAAATTTGGGTTTAATACCTTAACCTCGAAAACTGTTGCGATCCCCTACACTTGTGGGTTATCAAGCACATGATCTTCCTTTGGAGTATCATACGTAGATTGGAAAATCTCTCGATCTTGAAGGACAAGATCTCCACATCACCACCACCATGTTCTTCATCACCAAATGAAAATTGAGTATTGGGTATGGGAACTCCCCTTGGCTTCCGCCAAGCTTGGGGGAGGTGCCCCGGTATCATATCATCCCCACTATCCTTTTACCTTTACATAGTTTAGTTTGATCTTTTGCTTTAGAATGAATAAAAGTTTAGTTCGATCCTTTCTTTTAGAGAGTTTGCTTAGTGATATATCCTTGTAATCGTGTGCGAGATATATAATAAAGTTTAGTTTGAGTTTTTGCTTTCTTTACTTTCATGTTGCAATAAAAGAAAGGAAATAAATTAAGATCATATGCTAATCTTATGGTAGGTGATGGCACCACATAAGGAAAAGTATAAGTAGAAAATTTTATTAGAGATTGACAAACATAGCATTGGTCAATGATGCAACTCATGAAAGAATTAATAAGGTAAGAGAAGATTCACATAATAATATACTATCCTAGAAATATTTTTGTGATTGTGAGCCCCCATCAAAATATTATATGCCAAAATTGTTGACGTTGGACAAGGAAGACAACCAAATGATTTATGTTTGTTAATATTCACATAGAAGTCATATTGTCATAGATCCTTTAACATGTGGTGCTTGCTCAATATCTTTTCTAGCCAAAAATTCTGCACTAAGTAAAGATACTACTTGTGCATCCAAAAACCCTTAAACCCAAACCTTATACAAGAGTCCACCTTACCTACCTATGGATTGAGTAAGATTCCTCAAGTAAGTTGTCATCGGTGCAAAAAGGCAATAAAAATTGCTTCTAAATATGCGAGATCATTTAGTGTAAGAGAAAATTGAGCGTTGCACGAACTTGTGATGGTGAAGAATAATAGCGACAAACTGCATAATAAAGGTTGCTATCACAAGGGCCAATGCAACGTGATGTTCTTTTGCACTAAGGGGTTGAGCATACAAACAAATAAGCGCATGGCAACCTCTGCTTCCCTCTGCAAAGGGCCTATCTTTTACTTTTATGCAAAGAGTCAAAGTTTTCTCTCTATTCCTTTTTATTTTCTCCTTTGGCAAGCATCATGCGGCGAGGAAAGATCTAGTCACATATGTCTAGTTGAATATGGGTGGCATGAGTTATTATTGTTGACATCACCTTTGAGGTGAATACATTGGGAGGCAAAACTATAAGCCCCTATCTTTCTATGTGTCCGGTTGAAACGTTTTGCTCATGTGTATGCGGTGAGTGTTAGCAATCATAGAAGACTATATGATGGTTGAGTATGTGGACTTGCCTAAAGGCTCTGATACATGACTCTTCCTGAAAAGATGATGAATTGTAGTTGCAAAGTTGACTGAGAACATAGTTTGTTAGTTTCTAATAGAGTGTATGCTTTATACTTCGATTGTGTGATGAACTGGTACTTATTCATGAGAAGTCTATGATAAAAGTTCTATGATAAAAGTCTAAAGTTTAATTTTGTTGTTGTTATAATAATCTACATGATGCTTCAATGTCCGTATTTTGTTTTTATCGACACCTTTCTCTCAAAGCATGTGGACATGTTTTTCGATTTTGGTTTTCGCTTGAGGACAAGCGAGGTATAAGCTTGGGGGAGTTGATACGTCCATTTTACATCATGTTTTCTTACTATTATTTATGATGTTTTTATGCATAATAATGCTTTTTGGATTAATTCTAATGCCCTTTCTCTCATAATTTGCAAGGTATGCACCAAGAGGGAGAATTTCGGCAGCTGGAAACCAGGACCTAAAAAAGCTACGTCAGGACACCTATCCTGCACAACTCCAAACAAGCTGAAACTTCACGGAGAATTTTTATGGAAAATTTGAAGATTATTGGAGCAAATAAGTACCATAGGGGGCCCACCAGGTGGCACAACCCACCTGGGCGTGCCAGGGAGCCCAGGCGCGCCCTGGTGGGATGTGCTCACCCAGGCCCACCTCCGGTGCCCATGTTCTGGTATATAAGTCATTCTGACCTAGAAAAATTAAGGGGAGGACTTTCGGGACGGAGCGCCGCCGTCTCGAGGCGGAACTTGGGCAGGAGCACTTTTGCCCTCCGGTGGAGCGATTCCGCCTGGGGAACTTTCCTCCCGGAGGGGGAAATCATCATCATCATCATCATCATCACCAACAACTCTCCCATCTTGGGGAGGGCTATCTCCATCAATATGTTCAACAACACCATCTCCTCAAACCCTAGTTCATCTCTTGTGTTGAATCTTGTTACCGGAGCTATAGATTGGTGCGTGTGGGTGACTAGTAGTGTTGACTGCATCTTGTAGTTGATTACTATATGGTTTATTTGGTGGAAGATTATATGTTCATATCCATTATGCTATTTAATACCCCTCTGATCTTGAGTATGATTATCGTTTGTGAGTAGTTACTTTTGTTCTTGAGGTCACGGGAGAAATCATGTTGCAAGGAATCATGTGAACTTGATGTGTGTTCGATATTTTGATAGTATGTATGTTGTGATTCCCTTAGTGGTGTCATGTGAACGTTGACTACATGACACTTCACCATATTTGGGCCTAAGGGAATGCATTGTGGAGTAGTACTTAGATGATGGGTTGTGAGAGTGACAGAAGCTTAAACCCCAGTTTATGCACTATTTCGTAAGGGACCGGTTGGATCCAAAAGTTCAATGCTATGGTTGGAATTTATTCTTAATACTTTTCCCGTAGTTGCGGATGCTTGCGGGAGGGTTAATCATAAGTAGGAGGTTTGTTCAAGTAAGAACAACACATGAGCACCGATCCACCGACATATCAAATTATCAAAGTAGCGAACACGAATCAAACCAACATGGTGAAAGTGACTAGATGAAATTCCCATGTACCCTCAAGAACGTTTTGCGACTGTTTTGGCCTGTCCTTTACCTCAAAAGGATTGGGCTACCTTGCTGCACTTTTGCTACTACTACCATTACTTGCTCCTTACAAAAATATCTTGCTATCAAACTACTCTGTTACTTACAATTTCAGCACTTGCAGACATTACCTTGTTGAAAACCACTTGTCATTTCCTTCTGCTCCTCGTTGGGTTCGACACTCTTACTTATCGAAAAGAGCTACAATTGATCCCCTATACTTGTGGGTCATCAGTGATAACCTCTGTCCTGCCGATCCTGGTCTTATCGCACGGAAATGGAAACCTTTGGCTGATTCCTCGCGACTCCGCGCCCGCGCTTGCCTCTTTAGCACCAAAGAGGAAACCTGTTGTCCTGCGCCTGCTGTTACCCGTCTGGCCTTGGTCGTAATGGTTTGTGTCATCCGAACCTCACGAGGTGGGGGCTTGCATAGAGATCTCCGCTCCTCGGGAGCCAGCCTAGTGAGACTGCTCCTTCCGGAGGTCTTGGTGTCATCTGCCTCGCGAGGCTTGGCCCCTCGCGAAGGGCTTGAGTGTCGATGCTAAAGATGGACCATACTAGGCTTGTGAAGGAGCCATGTCATGGGCTGCAGGCAGGCAAGTCCGGGTACCCTGGTTCCCAGAACACCGACAGTAGCCCCCGGGCCCAAGGCACGCTCGGGCTTGGCTTCGAGGCGAAGCCAAAGGGCAAGGGTGAAGCGCCGCGGGCCCCAACTGCTTGCGAACCCGATTGGCACGTGGCGACTAGATGGGACGTGGAGCCTGCTGCATGTAAAAATATCATCATTACCTGCGATCGTGGAGGCCGGCGATTTGTCTCCCTCTTGCTATAAATGAGGGGGTGCTAAGCCCCCTGCTCATATCCATCTTCCTGTCGCTTGCTCCTTCTTGCTAAGATATCCATGGCACCGTCGAGGAAGCTCTCCACCGTAGAGAAGGGGAAGACTCCCAAGGAGGGGCCGAATGCACCGCCACCCAAGAGAGGTCGCAGACGCCCCCGTAAGCACGCCACGACCCCGGTGGTGACCCCTTGGGGGCACAGGCGCGCTTCTTCGAGGGCGGGCGTAGCCTCTGGGAGCCGCGGTGGTGCATCTTCGCGTGGTGGGGGCCGCCACGGGCGAGGCGATTCCTGCAATAAGGAGAGGCGTGTCGTGGTCGTTCGGCCTTTGCGGCCGCGCTCTCGCTCAACAAATGCCTTCCCGGAGTTCGTCGTGTGGTCGGAGAGGCCCGCCGGTACCTGGCTTCCGCTCCCGCGCTTCTTCGCGAGGGCGCCGCCGTCGGGACTTGACGGCCTCTGGCTGCAAGCCGACGACTGCTGAAGCAAGGCCTCTTGGGTGGGGGTCAAGGTCACCGCCGAAGGCGTGTCCTTGACCCGTGGTTGGCAGACATGTGACGCCTCGAGACCGATGCGCCATGTGTCAGCCAGTTATTCGCCATCGTTGCCAGGTTATCTGCTTGCATGTTGCATTTTGCCATGTCATCAGCATGTTTTCAAAACTTGCATCCGTCCGAGTCCGTCCGTCCTCTCCATTGTCCGTTCTAAGCTCTCACACACTCGCACACGCCCGCGACACCTCCGAATAATTATTTTATGACTGGCCGGAAAATGTTCTCGGAATGGGTCGAAACTTGGCGTGTGGTCTTATTATAGTGTAGACAGACCGCCTGTCAAGTTTCGTCGCATTCAGAGCTCGTTTGATAGCCCAACCGTTAAACATAGAGCGGCACCATTGCCGGTTTAATCGTCGGACGTTTGGTCTCTGAGATTGCCACCGGGCCTCTCCGTCTCTTCTCTCCTCTAAGCCCGAGGCCTTCTACACAGCCCATTAACCACTCACCTAGTCCCTCTTCGCTCCGAACGGTCCGACAACGATCGAGCGGTCCGAAAACGGATAAAAAAAACCCTCTCCTAGCCCTTCTTGCTATAAATAGACACCCTAGCCTTCCTAATCTGGCAAACCCTAGCCCCATAGCCTCCTTCCTCGGATCCGCCGCCGCCGCCCCTTCCCTCCACTTGGCATCGCCGCCAGTCTCCGCTTTGGCCAAGCAGCGATCGCCACATCGCCTCCACCGCTCCCCACATGACCACAGCCCGCCAGGACCCGGAGCAGGCCCACCCAGGCCCAGTTCTCCGCCGCCACAGCCCGCTCGCGGGCCCGAGCCGCCCAAGCCCCGCGACCGCGCTCCGCCGCCAGCGCCCTGCGCCTCCTGCTCCGTGTCACCGGCCACCTTGCCGTCGTCCTCCGCTCCCTGCCGCCAGGGCTCGCCGGAGACTACGGCCACCACCTCCCTCAGGAGCTCGTCGCTGTCGGCCGCTCTAACCCCGCCGGACCCCGACTCCACCACCGCCGCCTTGGCTCTCTCCGCCATCGCCATCATTGTAGCGACCACGATCCGAATGGACCGAAGTCTCTGTGTTCAGTGTCATCCCTGGATCGGTATGCTGACACACATAGTACAAACATGATTTATAACAGAGGTAAATCACATGTATTAAGTAACGTAAATACTATTACCTCAAATCGATCATAGCGGAAGCAACAAAGGTCGTGGATTCCCATCAACACCAACGGCAAAGTTGAGTGTAGAAATCGTAACCCTAACGTATCACTTACTCGTCGTAAGATAAACCTGCAACATGAGACGTTGCAGCCACAGAGGGTCAGTACATTGAATGTACTGGCAAATTCACACTGTAATGATAATGATGAATAAAGCCAACAACTACATGCATATTTGGCTGGTGGAGGCTGTAAGGCTATTTTTTTTGCGTAAAGCCAAATTTTCCCTACTTCAACGAAATGCATTTTAATTAACTATCATGGTTGTTGAAACATCGTTGAGAAGATAGACATCCTCTCAACTCCAATTAAAATAATCATTAAACCCAACAATATTAAATTAGAGAGTGATGAGATCAGCAAATAATCCACTTCTAGATACTCAAAGATGTCCATAACCGGGGACACGGCTACTCATGAATAGTTTCTACACTCTGTAGAGGTTTGTGCACTTTCCCCACAAGACTCGATCGCCTCCGTTTGGTTTCTCGCACTGCATGGTGTTTGAGAAACGGATGACCGAGACACAGTCTTTCCGAAGAGGCCCCCTTAACCAGATAGATAGGCCGTACCACCTACAATCCCCCTACATCTGCTAGCCCATCATGGAAAGGTTTCCCACAACTTAGTCAACTATGCCAGAGCCCATATTGGCATGTGGTTGCACATGGAAGTTTCTAGGCATGAAATATTATATGATCCCTTTGAGCCTGGGTGGCATTCCAATAGGACAATCACATGGAAACCCCGGGATTTCCTAGGACAACACTGGCAACCCCAGGTGTCCGGGCAATCCACTGGTTCACTCCCAGGGTGCCCCAAACCAATCCACCCAGATGTGTATTCAAGTAGCCACCTTAAGTTGAATCCTTAATTAACAACTCACATCTGTCATGGATCTCACTCAAACCCAAACCACGTCTACGAGCATAGCAATGGCAACCTAAGCAAACGTAGAAGTAACTCCCAGGGGTTTGAAAATAATGCAGGTAATAGGTACTACCTCAATCTACTTCCCAATCCCACAAGTTAATTGATCCTACTTATGCAATGTGTGAGGGTTGGACTAATGCAATGAAAACTGGGTAATTGGAAGGTATGATCAAAGTGTGAACTTGCCAGTACATTCAATGTACTGACCCTCTATGGCTGCAACGTCTCATGTTGCAGGTTTATCTTACGACGAGTAAGTGACACGTTAGGGTTACAATTTCTACACTCAACTTTGCCGTTGGTGTTGATGGGAATCCACGACCTTTGTTGCTTCCGCTATGATCGATTTGAGGTAATAGTATTTACGTTACTTAATACATGTGATTTACCTCTGTTATAAATCCTGTTTGTACTGTGTGTGTCAGCATACCGATCCAGGGATGACACTGAACACAGAGACTTCGGTCCATTCGGAACGTGGTCGCTACAAGATGGTATCAGCGCACATGTTGACTGTAGGACGTGACCTAGAAACTAGCAATGCCCATAGGAAAGATTTCTCTAAAAACTTTCTTCTCAAAAAGATTCCCACCTCTCTTCTTTTCTGAGCTTTGTCAAGTCTTCCCTTGGACCTTAAATAGTTAGTCAATACCCTTTTCCATTGGATCACTTCGGAGTAAAGAGAATTTTACCAAACAGTGGAAGTGTTGAAGCTACAACAAAGGATACTCCAAATATTTGAAGAGTTGACAACTATGAAGAGATGATGACCTTTAGAAGACCAACCCCCTGTTATGTACTTACGATAGATGCGACGATTGTGAGCCGTCATTTGTTTGATGTTTTCTGGCGGCCACGAACTAAAACCGTCTTTTCAAAACTTTTGTCTGTATTGAGTGTCCCTCTCTATCTCTCCTAATCTCATCCCAAAACCCTTGGACCCAATAGAGGATGACTGGAGATAGACTTGAAGTCTCTGGACCAATGACCCAGCCGGAGGCAGATTTATGGATACAAAACATGGAGGGTCACTTTAGGAGAAATTTGGTAGCAAGGAAGTATGAAGTTCAATACGTTCTCCAGTACTTTACAAAAAGTGCTGCAACATGGTGGAAGATGCACCAAACCATACAAGGATGTAATAGAGCAGAAAATTGGAAGGAATTCAAGAAGACTCTGTTAGGATCCCGTCTCATCCGAGAGCGTGGAGACAAGCCAAAGAAGAAACTTTGTGCCTGTAGGATTTGTGGGGAAATAGGACACACCCAGGAGGAGCACAAGGATGAATGCCCTAATTATGAAGGAAGTCACCTAGCTGAAGAATGCCCAACTAGGCAGATTACTTGTTTCTTGTGTGAAGGGACTACCCACTACCCTGCTCAGTGCCACATTTACTCCATGGTGCAACGAACTGTCCAGCAGAAGAAAGAAGCTATGGAAGAAGCCCTCGAGGAAACCCTAATGGAATCCACGATGGAGGAAGATATTGATGACCCTGATGGAGAAGGACTAGACAGATATTACTCACGTGCTTGCTACTCATGTGGAAAAGAAGGACACCTTTCACAGGATTGCACGAAGGAAAGTCAAGAGTATGTGGGAGACTTCCTGATAGAAGAAGTGGAGTTTGCTCCACAAAAGATAGAAGGATTGATAGGAACGAAGAAGTCAAGTAAGAGGAAGAACATGTGTCCCCAGAAGAACCCACTTTCTGCGGAAAAGGACCTGAGTGACATCACATGTTACCGGTGCAAGGATTTAGGTCATTATGCTATCAAATGCCCAACCAGGAAGCGGAGAATCCAGTGAACCAGGACAGTCACCATGAAGTCCCTAGATTTGTCTTATGACATTAGTTTACACTACAAGGAAGTAGAGCATTTTACTAAGAGAAGTTTTAGACCGGAGGAAGATTGATCTGAGTAGTTGAGATTTTCATATTGGAATTAAGCATGTAGGTTAATATGGAATACGCTTTTATTACAATGTTGAGTTGAGTATGGAAATAACATTGTAATAGTTCGTGAAGCAAAAGAAGTTGAATTATCTTTGGAATCCAAGAAGGAAAAGTTGTGAGTTGTTGGATGAATGTTAGTGCCTCTCTTGCTATTCTCACCCTGACTAAAACCTAGAACCCTTGGAGTAGTTGACCCCAAACCTTTCTCGGACAAACAACCACAAGGAAATACCTACATTGTCCTAAGTGCCCTTTTATCTTATGCCTACAGATGACAACCCTTTACGAGTCTTTTCTCAAAGGCCCGGAAACCATCATGACCCTGACTAGCGATCAGGATTACCCCAAGATCCTGAAGGACATGATGAAGCATATTCACCTGGAAGGAGATGCAGTTTACAAGGGTTATCCCTTCATGGAGAATGGAGTTGAACTTTGGTACGTGGAGGTACACCTCCACCGTGTGAAAGGAGTTTGCCCAAAGACTATGGGTCAATACTTTTTCATCTCCCGAGTTCCGTGAACAACATTCTTTGATTCTGTTCGTGAAGCTGCTATGGAGGCCATACGTCAGATTGGAGAAATACTCGAAGCAAGACTTCGTTTTACCCAGGGATGCCTGAGTATGATGCATGCAGAGATGGTGGAGATGAAGCACACAACCAATAGTATGAAGCAAAAGATTGATGATTTTAAGAATCACGTTGCACAATTCCTGTGGGATTGAAGCACCCTTAGCTAGGACAACAGAACAAAGATGGAAGGAATTCTTGACCCTACCAGACTATCTGGACAGTAGCAATTGTAGTGATGCACCTTTGGAAATTGGAGTATTGAAAATGGGTTCAAGAAGAAATAAAAGATTTGATATGAGGAGAATATGGATTTTGGATGAGCCAATGCATTTTGTTTAGTGGTACCTCACTGTGAGAACCCTGGACCCATAGAAAGGAAAGTGTTGCTCCAAGGAGTAGAGTTTGCACAAATAGTGGAGTTATGTCTGATATGAAGTTTACCCCAAGGATGAGAAGAAAAGAAGTACCATTGGATTTTAAGAGGATGTAAGGCTGAAGTATGGAACTATAGTGACCCAAGGATTGAGTTATGGATATACAAGTTCTGACGTGGACCCTTTAGCCGAGGACCTACAGGAGGCTACATAATTACAAGGGAACCACGAGACTTGTCTATAGTTATGTGTATCTGTTGTAGTAAAGCAGTGCATTTTTGCTATAGATTGAACCAAGAAGAAGGAGTTTTGTGCTAAGTATTGGAGTTGAAGCAAGAAAGTGGAAGTGCAGTAGATCGTAGTAAGTTGAGAATCAATATAGTTGGCATCATGGTATTGATCTTGGATTTTATGAGTTGTTACTCTATAGTGATGAGTGAAGACATGATGCATGGAAGGATATTTTGAAGAAACTAGTGTTATTCATTTTAAGTGTGGTAGAATCCAACATCCGTTACCCGAATACACTAGCTAGTGGTTAGTTACTTCAGACTTGGAGTGGATTGCCCAAGGATGAGTTTGAGTAATTACATCGTAGTTTTACCCAAGAGAAGTAAAGGATACTTGGATGGATTTAAGAAAACCAAGGAAGTTGGAGGTCGGAAGAATGATCAGTTGCAACCCGATGATGAGACCAAGTGTTGCTAGTAATGAGATGAGCCATAACCCACAGGCCCCAGGACCTGTCAAGGAAGCAAGCACACTCTTGCTGAAGGAAAAACCCTGGTAGAAGTGACGACCTTATCAACCGACGATTTTATAGGTGGTTACGTTAAACCCGAGGGTTGAAGAAACGTTAGATGTTTTGTTTGGCTTGCAGAATCAATGGGTTTATCCGAACTTAGTTCGTTGACAAGAGAAAATTCTGCAATGCTTGTGAGGATGACCGAGTGTTAGAATGCGAGATTCACTAAACCATATACAGGGTAATGATTTGAGTGCGGGATGGATTGATCACCATACCGACTTACTCTTATTATTCGCCTCTGTTATACGGGATGGTAAATCTGAGTGACTTACTGCTAGGCTTCTCGCCCCTTGTTGGTTACCCCAAGTGGAAGGCGTGAGATGTAGCGTTGCGGAAGTTTTTCCCTTGGCAAAGATACCAAGGATCGAATCCCCAAAGACTCCTAGGTTCAACAAGAAGGTGTCGACTACTACGGCGCCAGATATTAGCAATCAACATGGACCTGCACACAGATACAAATAACTTTGCTCCCAACGAGTACAGAGAGGTTGTCAATCCCTCCGGCCTTGTAGTTCACAAAGGATTAAACGCAAGTGATAGTAGTGATAGATGTAATTGCAATAGTAAATAAAAGCGAAAAGTAAATAGCGGATGTGATCAATGATGGTAATACAGACCGGAGTCTCATGATGTTCACTAGTGATGTCTCTCTCCCAAAAGACGATAAAACAGCTATGTGAGGTAAACGAATTACAGCTGGGCAATTGACAGGACCATGTGCGCAAACCAATGCTGACTACATTGCAAGAAAGGTTGAGGTTCAAAGCATGGGCGGTACGCCAAAGTAAGTAGACCGAAATCCATCAATATCTACTACTAATCATCCACCTTGAGATATCTATCCAGAACATCTCGCTGGTATTAAGTTGCGAGTCCCACCCATTGTGTAAACTCAATGCAACAGACAACTGCATTAAAAGAACTTTGCGTAAAGTAAACAATCCTTGCACCCGCGGGCACAAGCACCGTTGTTTTCCCCCTTGTGGCAACAGCACATCCCCTAGACTCATGTTTCTGTCACTCAAACTAGTCATCGAGGGGCATGAACCCACAATCAAGCATAACGTTCCCTCTTGGAGTCACTACCTATTACTTGGCCAAAGCAGTAAATAACAACGGAGAACATGCAAGAATTACTTACGAACATAAATATAAAAGAGGTGAATCAAATATATTACTCAAACACAATCTGAACATAATCTCATAATCCATCGGATCCCAGCAAACTCATCATAGCAACAGCATAAGGATTACATATGTGCCTCGATCATGTAGGGCAGCTCACGAGGACTAATTAGTGAAGCACAAGAACGGGAGGAGAACATCACATAGCTACTGGTCATGGACTCATGGTCCAAGGGAGACTACTCACAACTCATCCGGGAGGCGTCCATGGTGGTGGAGAGGCTCCCGGTGGTGATCCTCCCCTCCGGCAGGGTGCCGGGAAGAGTTCTCCTGGTGCTCCCGATCTTGGAGGCGGCGGCGGCGGAACATAGATGGGATCGCGAAAAGAGTTTCTCCTTCAAGGGTTTCGGGAGACGCTTTAAATAATGCCAAAGGGGGGCATCGGGGGAGCCTCGGGGGGCCCAGGCGCCCCCCCGGCGCGGCCCAGGGG